>LR991025.1:10380926-11027707 GCA_905163495.3 Cosmia trapezina | reverse complement strand
AAATGACACCTGTGTCGAAAAATTTAATAATTTTCGCAGCCGCCATCTTGGATTTTCATTTTGACCCCACTATCGTTTTCAGCGACCTAAAATATCACGAAAATGACACCCATGACGAAAAATTAGGATATTCGTAGCCGCCATCTTGGATTTTCATTTTGACCTCACTATCGTTTTCAGCGACCTAAAATATCACGAAAATGACATCCATGACCGAAAATTAGGAAATTTTCGCAGCCCGCCCATCTTGGATTTTCATTTTGACCCCACTATCATTTTCAGCGACCTAAAATATCACGAAAATGACATCCATGACCGAAAATTAGGAAATTTTGGCAGCCGCCATCTTGGATTTTCATTTTGACCCCACTATCGTTTTCAGCGACCTAAAATATCACGAAAACGACACCCATGACGAAAAATTAGGAAATTTTTGCAGCCGCCATCTTGGATTTTCATTTTGACCCCACTATCGTTTCAGCGACCTAAAATATCACGAAAATGACACCCATGACGAAAAATTTGGAAATTTTCGCAGCCGCCATCTTGGATTTTCATTTTGACCCCACTATCGTTTTCAGCGACCTAAAATATCACGAAAATGACACCCATGACGAAAAGTTAGGAAATTTTCGCAGCCGCCATCTTGGATTTTCAGTTTGACCCCCACTATCGTTTTCAGCGACCTAAAATAACACGAAAATGACACCCATGACGAAAAGTTAGGAAATTTTCGCAGCCGCCATCTTGGATTTTCATTTTGACCCCGCTATCGTTTTCAGCGACCTTAAATATCACGAAAATGACACCCATGACGAAAAATTTGGAAATTTTCACAGCCCGCCATCTTGGATTTTCATTTTGACCCCGCTATCGTTTTCAGCGACCTAAAATATCACGAAAACGACACCCATGACGAAAAATTGGAAATTTTTGCAGCCGCCATCTTGGATTTTCATTTTGACCTTGAAATACAAAAAAAAATAAGAAGATACCTAATTAGAAAAAAAACTTAATTTAAAAAAAAAATCTTATTTATGTAGGTATACAGAAAAATACATTTGAGGGCCTACTTATTTTCTGAACATCCCTGCCCAACCCTTTGAAAGAATTCAGGCGTGATGTTATGAAGAAATCTCATTTCCTATCCGATATTCATTATAAAACCACCCGTACTAACTTTATTCTGTGGCACCTACCTATTTGAGATTTGAAAATAGTGAACCAAAAATTTGCGCGTCAGGCGGCTTTATAAGCTCCAGTGTAGGGTTCAAATTCAACTGTTTTACACACTTGATGCGATTGGTAAACATAGGCCGTGATAAAACTAAATACCAATAAAGCTTTTGCGCGCGTGACGTCTTTATTTACATAGGCATAGCGTTCAAATTCAACTGTTTTCAACACATGTTAATTTGTGCCGGTCGCAGCCGGTGACAGAAGTTAGCGGGGGTGGCGGGTTCGAAAAATTGGCACACGTCCGACCTCCATCACGTTCCGCTCGGGACTAAACGACACGGAGCGAGCGCAAAACACTTGACATTGGAATTAGTGATATAAATATTTTGATATTTCAAATTATGATAGCCGTTATAAATTACATTTTTTACGACCTTTATTATGGCATAAGTTTTATTGTTCAAAGCCTAATATAAATCAAATGAAATAAGATATAGATCATAATTTAGACTTGTCTTTGCGATTTAATTGGATGCAGTAAAGTGCAAGTAATCGTGTATCGGACGGCCGAAATTTGTAGATGGAAGTCTGAACTAAGTAATATATTTTTTTCAAAATTTAAATCCGTGTTATCTACGAATAAAACACTAAACAAAACGACGTTTTTACGGCTCTCACCGCCTTAAATAAAAAGCGACTCTTGCTGCGACACAATAAAATGCAATTCAGTTCGCAGAATGCTAATTACCTACAGTTATATTCACCTACACATTGCCTCTCTTTCTATCGCGTAACTCTTACACTCGTATTTATAGTCAAGTAAAAGTAATTACTTAAGTGAAAGTAATTGCTCAAGCAATGATTTTCTTTCTATAGTTTAGTAATTGCTTGAAGTTAGAAGTGTCAAAGCTTAGAATTCTTAGCCAAGTAATAGTCACCATTTTCTTTACTTAAGATTTCTACCCTCAAGTATGAAATTACTTAGTAGCAAGTAATTACTCAAGTACCTAATTACTTTGATTATAAATACGAGCCTTATATACCTTCGGCGCACGGCATTTCTACTGAATTAACCCCGCGGACGGGGCCCACCGTGTACTTGTAGCTTCATACCTAAACTGAGGAGTGTCCCATCTATATTAATCTGTGTTATAGTACACACAGCAGCAAGTCAAGTTACTACAAACAGTCAAATTTTCTCATTCGATTTTGAAGTTAACCATTAACATTTTAAGGTTTAAAATCGGTAGGTATAAGCTGTTGTGGCTGTACACAAGTGGTGTACACAAACACAGGTGCACTCTCAATTCCTTTACGATACGGTTACACCAAATCCGTCATCATCCTCTGGCGTCGTCGGCTGAATTCGGCCGATCGAAAAAAAGTATGAGAGCGCTTATCTACACTACTACTACCGACATCGTCCGACGACGCCCGACAATATCCCGACTTACCGTCGAATCCAAACTTGGTTGTATTTGACGCAAGCATATAGACATTTCTTCGAAGTCCTCCATTTTTCAAAACGCGTCCTCACTCTTTACGCTGCACAGCTGCACAGTCAGACTACTCAGTCAAGACCGGTAACGCCCGATGAACGGCGCGGCGGTGACTGTCATCCGAATAGTTCCGACACGAAATCGGCCGATGATTCGGTTTTGTTACCGTAACCGTACCGATACTCTCATAGTCCGATGGAACGGCAATCCGACACGATCGAGGAGAGCTCAGGTACAGGACCTACTTACTTGCTTTCCGAGTCACGGGGCGGCGTGGTCTGCTACTGAATAAATTCTAATAGAAAAACACACTTTTTCCCTTTTCTCTGTTGCCGGCTGACAGAGATGTATACATGCTCCGACGACCCATGATGATAATCTACAGACTTTATATAAAACTATAGCGACCCGCCCCGGCTTCGCACGGGTTTAAAATTATATTATACGTAAAAGTTTTAGCGCAACCTTCACCTGAGATAGCAGACCTACTTACCTACATATTTTTTTAGGAATTAATATTTTTTATTGTATTTGTAGATGCAGTTTAGAATAGTTTAAGTTATGATGAGGCTGACTTGCCACTGTGGATAAAAACCTCTTATAAAAATTAAGAATAAAAAAAAAAAAAAAATCTAAATCCAGCCGTTTTGCAGTCCAGGAACATACATACATACATCGATTTTTATATATACAGGGTTATTGGTAAAACACCAGCAACCTGTTAAGGGGTCATTGTACTCATCATTATGAACAACTTTTATTATGGTACCAATCCTAAAATCGCGAAAAAAAAAATCAGCTGCTCCCTACATTTTGACGAGTTTGATGTAGATAAATGTACTGAACAGCTGATTTTTTTTTCGCGAATTCAGGTTTGGTCCCATAGTAAAAGTTGTTCATAATGATGAGTACAATGACCCCTTAAGAGGTTGCTGGTGTTTTACCAATAACCCTGTATAGATCACTTCATCACTACATATTATAAAACAAAGTCGCTCCGCTGTCTGTCTGTCCCTATGTATGCTTAGATCTTTAAAACTACGCAACAGATTTTGATGCGGTTTTTTTTAATAGATAGAGATATTTAAGAGGAAGGTTTTTAAGTATAATACATGCATAATATAGTAGAGAAACACTGATAATTTTAGAGGTTTCTAATGTGATGTCGTAAATAAACACATTTTTTTGCGCTTCCATTGCAAACGCTGGCTGAACCCTACGAGATAGATCAAAATAATGTACTACAGTATTGTACACCTGAAAAAGTTCTGCAAAAAAGTTTGCGATGGTATATGTCTATCTCTTAGGAATAACCCACAATAACCATTTTTTATCCTTTACTTTTTACGAGAAATAATGGCTTATTTACGAAGCGATTTTAAGCAATACAGCATTAATCCTTACCCAATTAAGTACCTTAAATAAATTGTGCATTTACTATAGATCAATATGGCCCTTTACAGCATGTAATTTAAACGAATATTTTCGAAGATATTACAGATTTAAAATGCAGAGACATAGCTGGCGACGGTCCATAAGGCCGCGCTTCGCCCTATAGCACTTTATTTATCGGAGCCAAAAATCAGAGCTCTCTAGCGAGGAAAATAACAATTATTCATACTAATATTATAAATTCGAAAATAATTCTGTCTGTCTGTAACGTTTTCACTCCTAAACCACCGAACAGATTTTGATGGCAAGCCTCTATGGTGGTATTCTAGGGAAGGAATTAAGCTACTTTTTGTCTCAAAAATAACCCACCCTACAGGGGGGTGATATAGGGGATGAAAGTTTGTATGGGAAACCCAGCATTTCTTAAGTTAGGATATGAAAATTAAAATTTATGATTTTGGTAGGAAATAATGAAATAAGTGGTTCAGCGTTTTTGGAAAATCATCCCATAAAGGGGTAAAATAGGGGTTATTTTAAAATCTACAAAACTGCACGGATATCGATACAATTTGGCAAGGCTACAGATGGCATCCTGGGGAAGGACACAGTCTATATTTTATCTTAAACAATTATCCTACAGGAGGTTATATGGGGGATGAAAGTTTGTAAGAGAAACCTAGCATTTCTTGCGTTAGGGCTATGATAATACTTTATGCTTTTGGTAGAAAATAAAGAAATGTGTGGTCCAGCGATTTTTAAAAATTATCCCCTAAGGGGGTAAAGAAGGGGATGATTTTAAATTTCACAAAACTGCACTGGTATCGCTAAAATTTGGCAAGACGATAGATGGCATCCTGGGGAAGGACATAACCTAATTTTGTCTTAAAAAATAATCCTACAGGGGGTGAAAGTTTTATGAGAATCCCAGCATTTCTTAAGTTAGGGATATGAAAAATCAAAATGGTTTTGATTTATGAAAAAATCATCCCCTAAGGGTGTAAACTAGGGGTTGATTTTAAAATTCACAAACACTATTAAAATGTTTGTGTAAGTACCTCTTTTTAAGAGATTTAAGGGATTGGGTAGTTTGTCTCTTGAAGTAACATTTAGCCGACGTTCCCACGGACGTAAAAAAATTGCGGCGGGATTGAACGTGTGCTTAGTCTTAATATTTTTTTAATTCCCAAGGGATAGGGAATAAAGAGGATTTATACTTTCGCTTTAAAGTTGCTTTCAAAGGCATGCCAGTTGGTCATTTTCCGTTTACTATTGTTTGGTTTTAAGATTGATTATCCTCCAGCAATCTTAAATCAATCTGCGCGCCGCTCCTCGGGTACTATATAAGTAGTGCGAGAAGATATTGTCTAGCCGACGTTCGCACGGGCGTAAAAATATCGCGGCGATTTTTTTTCGTGCACTGCATTTTCAACGCTCTGCTTAGCCCCGAGAGTTAAAAATCCAACAGTGTGTTTTTTCCTCGCGCTGGGATGCACTTTGTTGTTGTTAGGTTGGATTCTCGAAGCTCGGCTCAAAACCAAGAGTTGAAAATCCAGTGCGCGATAACATCCCGCGCGATATTTTTACGTCAGTGCGAACGTCGGCTTACTTGGATTAACATTTAGGGTACTTTTTATACCGGTAGTACACACGGCTACACATCAAGCTAGGATAACTGAAAATGATAGATTTCCAGTTTACACTGACCTCTCATTGTAAGGAAATCCTACACAATGCGAGATCAGCTTATACTGGAAATGTTTAGCTTGATCTGCAGCCGTGCGTATGTTTCCGTGGGATATTTTCCGACATCCACGCGGGCGAAGCCGCGGGCAAAAGCTAGTAGATAATATAAGATAGATGTACCTTATGAGAAATAAACATTTAAGTATTTTGGTCAGAAATCTAGGACATGTTGATATCAAATCTCTTGTTGCTTTAGGTACCAACCTATTAACCTATATTTCTTTACTTCATATCGACATTTCGATAACTACAGTAAAGTGTCCACTAAGCGATTTCGAGGATGATGTTGGCACGTGCTGCTTTAAACACATCCATTGGGGTCAACGACTTTGATGCCCAGAATGCACAAAAGCAAGGTCACATTTATTGGAAATCCCGGAACCGTTCTAAAAATATAGTTGGCTCATATTTGCCAAAGACAGCCATTGGGGGTGCTACTCCGTGCTACAATCAATCTGCCTAGCCTTTTCCCAACTAAGTTGGGGTCGGCTTCCAGTCTAACCGGATGCAGCTAGATACCAGTATTTTACATGGAGCGACTGCCTATCTGACCTCCACACCAGAGTAACTGGGTAATACTATTATATACCCCTTGGTAAGACTGGTTGTCAGACTTTCGGGCTCCTGACGACCCGTAACGACTGTCAAAGATCCACGAATGACAGCTGGGACCAACAGCTTAACGTGCTTTCGGAGGCACGGAGGAGTCTCAGTATGTAAAGATGGTCACCCATCCACTGACCAACCCCGGTAAGCATAGCTTAACCTGATAGATCGACCCGTGCGCGTGTTATTACTTAGCCACGAGCTCCTCTCTACTACTGCTACTCCGTGCTACAATGGTCAAAATACTCATAACATAATATAAAATCATGGCTGTCTTTCCCCGAAGGGTTAAGCAGAGTACTCCCAAATTTCACCAGTAACCTTTATTGATTCCCCTGTAATAGGGGGCGAGCCTATTGCCATCAACTGGGCACAAATCCAGGATCCGGATTGCTACTGAGAAACTCCTAATGGAAAAACCCAATAACACTTTTCACGATCTGGTCATCGAACCCAGAACACGGTCTTCAAAGATTTCAGAAGCAGGTCCTTTAAAAAAACCGGCCAATTGCGTGTCGGACGACGCACAATGAAGGGTTCCGTAGGTGAAATTAAATTAATTATCCCAAGAACAAACTTAACATTATAAACTGCTTTGCAAAAAAAACGGGCACCTTACAGTCATTGGCTTTTCTATGGATAATAATAATATTTTAAGTATGTCATTAGCATAAATGACTAGAAATTTCTTATTATCATTGAGAAAATAGATTTTAAGGTCGGGGCTCCACGCTAGCCAATCCAGACGACGAATACCGACCTCTTGCATATAAGCATCTACGTAGCCAGAACGGTGGTCCCGAGCATTATCGTCCATGTAAATGGCATCTTCACCAATTACAGTCAGTGCGGGCTGTGCATGTTGAATTGTTGACAAATTATTCCTGTTATATACCTTTGCGCATTTAGTGAACCATTTTCAATTAACACTATCTCGGTACGATAGCTGGAAGTTACGCCCGCCCAAAACATAATGGACTTTCCACCATAAGGGGTGATTTCTTCAAAACACACGTCGGCATAGCGTTCCCCTGGTCTTCGTAACACTCGCCGACGTCGGTCCTCACCATTCAGACAAACTCGAGCCTCATCGGAGAAGAGTACGCTACTCCAGTTACCTAGTGTCCAAGATTCAATGCAATTTCAACTTCAAGGCAATTTCTAGTGAACCTCAGTCGAGCAATCCGGTGCTCACGGAGTAACTTGGGGGCCCGCGCTGGTCGTCGACTGCGTATATCAACCGCTAAAAGCCTCCTCTTCACTGCCCATAGGCTAACTTGTGCTCCTCGTACCTCTTCAAGGTTTTTTTTGAGGTTTAAGTAACTGCATTTGCGGTTCCTCAGCACCTGAGTCACTAAAGAGCGGTCGTCTCGTGGTTGTGTGCAACGTTTTCTACCAGAATCTTGCCTTCTTTGAACGGAACCTGTCTCTTGGTATCGAGTCCAGGTTCTTTGGACGGTTGAATGACTCACGTTTAACTGCTGTGAGCCGTAACATTGGCTACACCTATTTCCAGCGCGCTATAATTTTACTAACAGTTATTGCTTTTTCTGCCATTACAATCGACAAAAAGATATCTGTTTTAAGTCACAATAAGGCAGGATTATGCGACAAACATAAATTATTCTAATAAAAATAACGAGAAGTTAGTTTTAGTTGCCTGATAACCTTTTAACCGCAAACCCACGAATAGTAAGTAAAAAGTCATAAACTGAAAAAGGCATTATTATTTTTAAAAACAACAGTTTCGAATTTGAAATTAACTTTTCTTTCATACCCAGACTCTTTACTAAGTGCCAGTAACATAGTTTGGCTATTAAAACCTCTTTAGAAGTAAATGTTACCAATAATGTTGGAGAAAGAGAAAGAACTCCTCCAATCACAAATCCCCGACGACAAAAAAAACTATAAAGTCGTAAAACCTTTGTACCAAGTTTCGTCCAGATCGGTTGTAAAATACGACCTGTAGAGGAGTAGCAACAAACAGACGAAAGCAAATTTTGCCAGACGGGGGGGCCTACTCCCTAAGCACGAAGCCCGTAGTTTCGGCCTTCGTTACGGGCGTTTCCTACTCCGTATCACCTACGGATGGATGATTGGTTCGGGGCCCGAACAAAGTATGAATGACAACATGATTTGCCAGTTGTCCCTACTCCCGGTGTGTTTTTGCCCGTCCGAAAAATTTAACTTTTACACTTGTTTTGATGGATCGTAATGTCAGACGGACGGATGAACGGACGGACGGAAAGACGGTTGGACTTAGGGAGTAGGCCCCCAGAAGCAGAGACGCTTCGCTCTCTACGCTCGGTCGGTCAATAAATGCGAAAGTGAATTTGTATTTGTTTGTTACGCTTTCACCCTAAAACGGCTGAACGGATTTGGATGAAATTTGGCACATGGATAGACCATTGTTTTGGATCCAGGTAACATATACATATTATACATATGTACGTTCGTAGTACGTTCCCGTAGGGTAATTTCAGACATACACGTGGGGTGGGCGAAGCCGCGGGCAAAAGCTAGTAACATAATGTCAGGTTGCTCTTGAACTTGTTTTTGGATGTAATTCTATCAACATAACATTAATTAGCCAAAGTTACTCGAGGACGAACAGAATTAAACATGTTATGTTCCCACAACTCGGCTCGCGGCGGAAAGCCCAAATTACGGTTATGCAGGAAGACTGATTTTGTTGTTCAGGTACACACGGCTACACATCAAGCTATACATTTTCAGTTTACACTGAGCTCTCATTGTAAAGAAATCCTATACAATGCGAGATCAGCTTATATTGGAAATGTATAGCTTGATACCGCGGCTTGAGCCGTGCGTACTTTATTGTTTAATTTTGTTACACGTGTTTTAAAATATGGTGAACCCGTATTATATAAAATAATACGGGTTCACCTCCTGACCGAATTTCAGTCAGGGCGGCCTGTTTCAATACGAAGATTAGCCAGGGTCGCAGGAGATATTATAGTCACAGATTAATACAGATGAGACACTCCGCAAAATCATTTAAGGCGGGGTGAAAGCAAGCGCCGTAGGTATTAAATGCTTACCGCAGCCCCCGCAAGGAGTAGCGATACGTAATAAATTACGATGCGCGGGAAACGCGCGCCAAGCGCACCGCTCATGAGTTCATGAACTCGAGTAGGTACTATGTTGCGTCACAGAATAGAGCAATGCAGTAGATAAACTTGAACTGATTAATATACAAGTTTATTTTGTTTTATTTTTCTAGTAAGTATTTTTTAAAGTTTTAGACAGATTAGGTATGCATTGTAAACTTGAACAGTTAAAATAAATAAAAATAACTACTTATACATATTTATTTTCGTGAATAAGGTGGATTTAAAATCTGACTGACACGAAGACCTTTACCCGTACGATTCAAAACTACGCGCCGCGCACCATTTTACTTTACGAAGGTGTCGCATGGCGTGGGGAATAGTAGTTTCTGTCATTCCCCACGATACCACACCAGTGGTATCGTTTTCAGTGGTGTCGCTGTCGTGGGGAATGACAGAAACTACTATTCCCCACGCCATGCGACACCACCGACTGTATTGTGCTGTTAGTGATGTCCAGCTACATAACAATGATGTGTTACATAACAATTTAGACCTTATTGACATTCATGTTTATTTGTTAAATTTAGCTTCCAGACCATTTACCAAGTATCTTGGACCAAAAAAACAAATGGTTTGTAAAATGTCTATAAGGTCGAAATTAGCTTGACACCCTAGAAATGATGTGCATAATAATCTAGACACTTTCTGAGGTGTCAAGCGAATTTAGACCTTATTGACATTCATGTTTTTTTGTTAAATTCAGCTTCCAGATCATTTACCAAGTATCTTGGGCCAAAAAAACAAAGGGTTTGTAAAATATCAATAAGGTTGAAATTAGCTTGACACCCTAAAAATGATGTGCATAATAATCTAGACACTTTCTGAGGTGTCAAGCGAATTTAGACCTTATTGACATTCATGTTTTTTTGTTAAATTCAGCTTCCAGATCATTTACCGAGTATTCTGGACCAAAAAAACAAAGGGTTTGTAAAATGTCAATAAGGTCGAAATTAGCTTGAGACCTTTATCGTTTTCAGCGAACTTAAATACCACAAAATGACCGTTCATTCCCCACGACACCACTGGTGGTGTCGTCGGGAATGACAGAAACTAGTATTCCCCACGACACCAATGACTGCATTGTGAGTGATGTCCAGCTAATTTTTAAACGTAACAATGATGTGTTATTTTTAAACGACTTCAAAAACGGAGGAGAATATCAATTCAGTTGTATTTTTTTTTTTTTATGTTTGTTACTGCAGTACTCCGTCATTTAGAAGCCGATTTGGAAAGTTCTTTTTTTATTTTATTCGTTATGTCAACACAAAAAAAAAAAAAACGGAGGGGCATAACTTCTTACGCTCTAGTTTTTTTTTTCTTGAGAGGATGTGATTACTGTCAAAATGAAAATCCAAGATGGCGGCTGCAAAAATTTTCGAATTTTTCGACATGGGCGTCAATTTCGTGATATTTGAGGTCGCTGAAAACGATAATGGGGTCAAAATGAAAATCCAAGATGGCGGCTGCGAAAATTTTCTAATTTTTCGTCATGGGTGTCATTTTCGTGATATTTGAGGTCGCTGAAAACGATAGTGGGGTCAAAATGAAAATCCAAGATGGCGGCTGCGAAAATTTTTAAATTTTTCAACATGGGTGTCATTTTCGTGATATTTGAGGTCGCTGAAAACGATAGTGGGGCCAATATGAAAATCCAAGATGGCGGCTGCGAAAATTTCCTAATTTTCGGTCATGGGTATCATTTTCGTGATATTTGAGGTCGCTGAAAACGATAGTGGGGTCAAAATGAGAATCCAAGATGGCGGCTACGATAATTTCCTAATTTTTCGTCATGGGTGTCATTTTCGTGATATTTTAGGTCACTGAAAGCGATAGTGGGGTCAAAATGAAAATCCAAGATGGCGGCTGCGAAAATTTCGTAATTTTTCGTCATGGGTGTCATTTTCGTGATATTTGAGGTCGCTGAAAACTATAGTGGGGTCAAAATGAAAATCCAAGATGGCGGCTGCGAAAATTTTCAAATTTTTCGACATGGGTGTCATTTTCGTGATATTTGAGGTCGCCGCAAACGATAGCGGGGTCAAAATGAATGACTATCGTTTTCAGCGATCTAAAATATCACGAAAATGACACCCATGACGAAAAATTAGGAAATTTTCGCAGCCGCCATCTTGGATTTTCATTTTGACCCCACTATCGTTTTCAGCGACCTCAAATATCACGAAAATGACATCCATGACCGAAAATTAGGAAATTCGCAGCCGCCATCTTGGATTTTCATTTTGAGCCCACTATCGTTTTCAGCGACCTAAAATATCACGAAAATGACACCCATGACGAAAAATTAGGAAATTTTCGCAGCCGCCATCTTGGATTTTCATTTTGACCTTACTATCGTTTTCAGCGACCTAAAATATCACGAAAATGACACCCATGACGAAAAATTAGGAAATTTTCGCAGCCGCCATCTTAGATTTTCATTTTGACCCCACTATCGGTTTCAGCGACCTCAAATATCACGAAAATGACACCTGTGTCGAAAAATTTGATAATTTTCGCAGCCGCCATCTTGGATTTTCATTTTGACCCCACTATCGTTTTCAGCGACCTAAAATATCACGAAAATGACACCCATGACGAAAAATTAGGATATTCGTAGCCGCCATCTTGGATTTTCATTTTGACCTCACTATCGTTTTCAGCGACCTAAAATATCACGAAAATGACATCCATGACCGAAAATTAGGAAATTTTCGCAGCCGCCATCTTGGATTTTCATTTTGACCCCACTATCGTTTTCAGCGACCTAAAATATCACGAAAATGACATCCATGACCGAAAATTAGGAAATTTTGGCAGCCGCCATCTTGGATTTTCATTTTGACCCCACTATCGTTTTCAGCGACCTAAAATATCACGAAAACGACACCCATGACGAAAAATTAGGAAATTTTTGCAGCCGCCATCTTGGATTTTCATTTTGACCCCACTATCGTTTTCAGCGACCTAAAATATCACGAAAATGACACCCATGACGAAAAATTTGGAAATTTTCGCAGCCGCCATCTTGGATTTTCATTTTGACCCCACTATCGTTTTCAGCGACCTAAAATATCACGAAAATGACACCCATGACGAAAAGTTAGGAAATTTTCGCAGCCGCCATCTTGGATTTTCAGTTTGACCCCACTATCGTTTTCAGCGACCTAAAATAACACGAAAATGACACCCATGACGAAAAGTTAGGAAATTTTCGCAGCCGCCATCTTGGATTTTCATTTTGACCCCGCTATCGTTTTCAGCGACCTTAAATATCACGAAAATGACACCCATGACGAAAAATTTGGAAATTTTCACAGCCGCCATCTTGGATTTTCATTTTGACCCCGCTATCGTTTTCAGCGACCTAAAATATCACGAAAACGACACCCATGACGAAAAATTGGAAATTTTTGCAGCCGCCATCTTGGATTTTCATTTTGACCTTGAAATACAAAAAAAAATAAGAAGATACCTAATTAGAAAAAAAACTTAATTTAAAAAAAAAATCTTATTTATGTAGGTATACAGAAAAATACATTTGAGGGCCTACTTATTTTCTGAACATCCCTGCCCAACCCTTTGAAAGAATTCAGGCGTGATGTTATGAAGAAATCTCATTTCCTATCCGATATTCATTATAAAACCACCCGTACTAACTTTATTCTGTGGCACCTACCTATTTGAGATTTGAAAATAGTGAACCAAAAATTTGCGCGTCAGGCGGCTTTATAAGCTCCAGTGTAGGGTTCAAATTCAACTGTTTTACACACTTGATGCGATTGGTAAACATAGGCCGTGATAAAACTAAATACCAATAAAGCTTTTGCGCGCGTGACGTCTTTATTTACATAGGCATAGCGTTCAAATTCAACTGTTTTCAACACATGTTAATTTGTGCCGGTCGCAGCCGGTGACAGAAGTTAGCGGGGGTGGCGGGTTCGAAAAATTGGCACACGTCCGACCTCCATCACGTTCCGCTCGGGACTAAACGACACGGAGCGAGCGCAAAACACTTGACATTGGAATTAGTGATATAAATATTTTGATATTTCAAATTATGATAGCCGTTATAAATTACATTTTTTACGACCTTTATTATGGCATAAGTTTTATTGTTCAAAGCCTAATATAAATCAAATGAAATAAGATATAGATCATAATTTAGACTTGTCTTTGCGATTTAATTGGATGCAGTAAAGTGCAAGTAATCGTGTATCGGACGGCCGAAATTTGTAGATGGAAGTCTGAACTAAGTAATATATTTTTTTCAAAATTTAAATCCGTGTTATCTACGAATAAAACACTAAACAAAACGACGTTTTTACGCTCTCACCGCCTTAAATAAAAAGCGACTCTTGCTGCGACACAATAAAATGCAATTCAGTTCGCAGAATGCTAATTACCTACAGTTATATTCACCTACACATTGCCTCTCTTTCTATCGCGTAACTCTTACACTCGTATTTATAGTCAAGTAAAAGTAATTACTTAAGTGAAAGTAATTGCTCAAGCAATGATTTTCTTTCTATAGTTTAGTAATTGCTTGAAGTTAGAAGTGTCAAAGCTTAGAATTCTTAGCCAAGTAATAGTCACCATTTTCTTTACTTAAGATTTCTACCCTCAAGTATGAAATTACTTAGTAGCAAGTAATTACTCAAGTACCTAATTACTTTGATTATAAATACGAGCCTTATATACCTTCGGCGCACGGCATTTCTACTGAATTAACCCCGCGGACGGGGCCCACCGTGTACTTGTAGCTTCATACCTAAACTGAGGAGTGTCCCATCTATATTAATCTGTGTTATAGTACACACAGCAGCAAGTCAAGTTACTACAAACAGTCAAATTTTCTCATTCGATTTTGAAGTTAACCATTAACATTTTAAGGTTTAAAATCGGTAGGTATAAGCTGTTGTGGCTGTACACAAGTGGTGTACACAAACACAGGTGCACTCTCAATTCCTTTACGATACGGTTACACCAAATCCGTCATCATCCTCTGGCGTCGTCGGCTGAATTCGGCCGATCGAAAAAAAGTATGAGAGCGCTTATCTACACTACTACTACCGACATCGTCCGACGACGCCCGACAATATCCCGACTTACCGTCGAATCCAAACTTGGTTGTATTTGACGCAAGCATAATAGACATTTCTTCGAAGTCCTCCATTTTTCAAAACGCGTCCTCACTCTTTACGCTGCACAGCTGCACAGTCAGACTACTCAGTCAAGACCGGTAACGCCCGATGAACGGCGCGGCGGTGACTGTCATCCGAATAGTTCCGACACGAAATCGGCCGATGATTCGGTTTTGTTACCGTAACCGTACCGATACTCTCATAGTCCGATGGAACGGCAATCCGACACGATCGAGGAGAGCTCAGGTACAGGACCTACTTACTTGCTTTCCGAGTCACGGGGCGGCGTGGTCTGCTACTGAATAAATTCTAATAGAAAAACACACTTTTTCCCTTTTCTCTGTTGCCGGCTGACAGAGATGTATACATGCTCCGACGACCCATGATGATAATCTACAGACTTTATATAAAACTATAGCGACCCGCCCCGGCTTCGCACGGGTTTAAAATTATATTATACGTAAAAGTTTTAGCGCAACCTTCACCTGAGATAGCAGACCTACTTACCTACATATTTTTTTAGGAATTAATATTTTTTATTGTATTTGTAGATGCAGTTTAGAATAGTTTAAGTTATGATGAGGCTGACTTGCCACTGTGGATAAAAACCTCTTATAAAAATTAAGAATAAAAAAAAAAAAAAAAATCTAAATCCAGCCGTTTTGCAGTCCAGGAACATACATACATACATCGATTTTTATATATACAGGGTTATTGGTAAAACACCAGCAACCTCTTAAGGGGTCATTGTACTCATCATTATGAACAACTTTTATTATGGTACCAATCCTAAAATCGCGAAAAAAAAAATCAGCTGCTCCCTACATTTTGACGAGTTTGATGTAGATAAATGTACTGAACAGCTGATTTTTTTTTCGCGAATTCAGGTTTGGTCCCATAGTAAAAGTTGTTCATAATGATGAGTACAATGACCCCTTAAGAGGTTGCTGGTGTTTTACCAATAACCCTGTATAGATCACTTCATCACTACATATTATAAAACAAAGTCGCTCCGCTGTCTGTCTGTCCCTATGTATGCTTAGATCTTTAAAACTACGCAACAGATTTTGATGCGGTTTTTTTTAATAGATAGAGATATTTAAGAGGAAGGTTTTTAAGTATAATACATGCATAATATAGTAGAGAAACACTGATAATTTTAGAGGTTTCTAATGTGATGTCGTAAATAAACACATTTTTTTGCGCTTCCATTGCAAACGCTGGCTGAACCCTACGAGATAGATCAAAATAATGTACTACAGTATTGTACACCTGAAAAAGTTCTGCAAAAAAGTTTGCGATGGTATATGTCTATCTCTTAGGAATAACCCACAATAACCATTTTTTATCCTTTACTTTTTACGAGAAATAATGGCTTATTTACGAAGCGATTTTAAGCAATACAGCATTAATCCTTACCCAATTAAGTACCTTAAATAAATTGTGCATTTACTATAGATCAATATGGCCCTTTACAGCATGTAATTTAAACGAATATTTTCGAAGATATTACAGATTTAAAATGCAGAGACATAGCTGGCGACGGTCCATAAGGCCGCGCTTCGCCCTATAGCACTTTATTTATCGGAGCCAAAAATCAGAGCTCTCTAGCGAGGAAAATAACAATTATTCATACTAATATTATAAATTCGAAAATAATTCTGTCTGTCTGTAACGTTTTCACTCCTAAACCACCGAACAGATTTTGATGGCAAGCCTCTATGGTGGTATTCTAGGGAAGGAATTAAGCTACTTTTTGTCTCAAAAATAACCCACCCTACAGGGGGGTGATATAGGGGATGAAAGTTTGTATGGGAAACCCAGCATTTCTTAAGTTAGGATATGAAAATTTAAATTTATGATTTTGGTAGGAAATAATGAAATAAGTGGTTCAGCGTTTTTGGAAAATCATCCCATAAAGGGGTAAAATAGGGGTTATTTTAAAATCTACAAAACTGCACGGATATCGATACAATTTGGCAAGGCTACAGATGGCATCCTGGGGAAGGACACAGTCTATATTTTATCTTAAACAATTATCCTACAGGAGGTTATATGGGGGATGAAAGTTTGTAAGAGAAACCTAGCATTTCTTGCGTTAGGGCTATGATAATACTTTATGCTTTTGGTAGAAAATAAAGAAATGTGTGGTCCAGCGATTTTTAAAAATTATCCCCTAAGGGGGTAAAGAAGGGGATGATTTTAAATTTCACAAAACTGCACTGGTATCGCTAAAATTTGGCAAGACGATAGATGGCATCCTGGGGAAGGACATAACCTAATTTTGTCTTAAAAAATAATCCTACAGGGGGTGAAAGTTTTATGAGAATCCCAGCATTTCTTAAGTTAGGGATATGAAAAATCAAAATGGTTTTGATTTATGAAAAAATCATCCCCTAAGGGTGTAAACTAGGGGTTGATTTTAAAATTCACAAACACTATTAAAATGTTTGTGTAAGTACCTCTTTTTAAGAGATTTAAGGGATTGGGTAGTTTGTCTCTTGAAGTAACATTTAGCCGACGTTCCCACGGACGTAAAAAAATTGCGGCGGGATTGAACGTGTGCTTAGTCTTAATATTTTTTTAATTCCCAAGGGATAGGGAATAAAGAGGATTTATACTTTCGCTTTAAAGTTGCTTTCAAAGGCATGCCAGTTGGTCATTTTCCGTTTACTATTGTTTGGTTTTAAGATTGATTATCCTCCAGCAATCTTAAATCAATCTGCGCGCCGCTCCTCGGGTACTATATAAGTAGTGCGAGAAGATATTGTCTAGCCGACGTTCGCACGGGCGTAAAAATATCGCGGCGATTTTTTTTCGTGCACTGCATTTTCAACGCTCTGCTTAGCCCCGAGAGTTAAAAATCCAACAGTGTGTTTTTTCCTCGCGCTGGGATGCACTTTGTTGTTGTTAGGTTGGATTCTCGAAGCTCGGCTCAAAACCAAGAGTTGAAAATCCAGTGCGCGATAACATCCCGCGCGATATTTTTACGTCAGTGCGAACGTCGGCTTACTTGGATTAACATTTAGGGTACTTTTTATACCGGTAGTACACACGGCTACACATCAAGCTAGGATAACTGAAAATGATAGATTTCCAGTTTACACTGACCTCTCATTGTAAGGAAATCCTACACAATGCGAGATCAGCTTATACTGGAAATGTTTAGCTTGATCTGCAGCCGTGCGTATGTTTCCGTGGGATATTTTCCGACATCCACGCGGGCGAAGCCGCGGGCAAAAGCTAGTAGATAATATAAGATAGATGTACCTTATGAGAAATAAACATTTAAGTATTTTGGTCAGAAATCTAGGACATGTTGATATCAAATCTCTTGTTGCTTTAGGTACCAACCTATTAACCTATATTTCTTTACTTCATATCGACATTTCGATAACTACAGTAAAGTGTCCACTAAGCGATTTCGAGGATGATGTTGGCACGTGCTGCTTTAAACACATCCATTGGGGTCAACGACTTTGATGCCCAGAATGCACAAAAGCAAGGTCACATTTATTGGAAATCCCGGAACCGTTCTAAAAATATAGTTGGCTCATATTTGCCAAAGACAGCCATTGGGGGTGCTACTCCGTGCTACAATCAATCTGCCTAGCCTTTTCCCAACTAAGTTGGGGTCGGCTTCCAGTCTAACCGGATGCAGCTAGATACCAGTATTTTACATGGAGCGACTGCCTATCTGACCTCCACACCAGAGTAACTGGGTAATACTATTATATACCCCTTGGTAAGACTGGTTGTCAGACTTTCGGGCTCCTGACGACCCGTAACGACTGTCAAAGATCCACGAATGACAGCTGGGACCAACAGCTTAACGTGCTTTCGGAGGCACGGAGGAGTCTCAGTATGTAAAGATGGTCACCCATCCACTGACCAACCCCGGTAAGCATAGCTTAACCTGATGGATCGACCCGTGCGCCTGTTATTACTTAGCCACGAGCTCCTCTCTACTACTGCTACTCCGTGCTACAATGGTCAAAATACTCATAACATAATATAAAATCATGGCTGTCTTTCCCCGAAGGGTTAAGCAGAGTACTCCCAAATTTCACCAGTAACCTTTATTGATTCCCCTGTAATAGGGGGCGAGCCTATTGCCATCAACTGGGCACAAATCCAGGATCCGGATTGCTACTGAGAAACTCCTAATGGAAAAACCCAATAACACTTTTCACGATCTGGTCATCGAACCCAGAACACGGTCTTCAAAGATTTCAGAAGCAGGTCCTTTAAAAAAACCGGCCAATTGCGTGTCGGACGACGCACAATGAAGGGTTCCGTAGGTGAAATTAAATTAATTATCCCAAGAACAAACTTAACATTATAAACTGCTTTGCAAAAAAAACGGGCACCTTACAGTCATTGGCTTTTCTATGGATAATAATAATATTTTAAGTATGTCATTAGCATAAATGACTAGAAATTTCTTATTATCATTGAGAAAATAGATTTTAAGGTCGGGGCTCCACGCTAGCCAATCCAGACGACGAATACCGACCTCTTGCATATAAGCATCTACGTAGCCAGAACGGTGGTCCCGAGCATTATCGTCCATGTAAATGGCATCTTCACCAATTACAGTCAGTGCGGGCTGTGCATGTTGAATTGTTGACAAATTATTCCTGTTATATACCTTTGCGCATTTAGTGAACCATTTTCAATTAACACTATCTCGGTACGATAGCTGGAAGTTACGCCCGCCCAAAACATAATGGACTTTCCACCATAAGGGGTGATTTCTTCAAAACACACGTCGGCATAGCGTTCCCCTGGTCTTCGTAACACTCGCCGACGTCGGTCCTCACCATTCAGACAAACTCGAGCCTCATCGGAGAAGAGTACGCTACTCCAGTTACCTAGTGTCCAAGATTCAATGCAATTTCAACTTCAAGGCAATTTCTAGTGAACCTCAGTCGAGCAATCCGGTGCTCACGGAGTAACTTGGGGGCCCGCGCTGGTCGTCGACTGCGTATATCAACCGCTAAAAGCCTCCTCTTCACTGCCCATAGGCTAACTTGTGCTCCTCGTACCTCTTCAAGGTTTT
Source organism: Cosmia trapezina (assembly GCA_905163495.3). Classification (NCBI taxonomy): domain Eukaryota; kingdom Metazoa; phylum Arthropoda; class Insecta; order Lepidoptera; family Noctuidae; genus Cosmia; species Cosmia trapezina. Next base: position 11,007,951 of record LR991025.1, on the reverse strand, counting down.
TTTTGAGGTTTAAGTAACTGCATTTGCGGTTCCTCAGCACCTGAGTCACTAAAGAGCGGTCGTCTCGTGGTTGTGTGCAACGTTTTCTACCAGAATCTTGCCTTCTTTGAACGGAACCTGTCTCTTGGTATCGAGTCCAGGTTCTTTGGACGGTTGAATGACTCACGTTTAACTGCTGTGAGCCGTAACATTGGCTACACCTATTTCCAGCGCGCTATAATTTTACTAACAGTTATTGCTTTTTCTGCCATTACAATCGACAAAAAGATATCTGTTTTAAGTCACAATAAGGCAGGATTATGCGACAAACATAAATTATTCTAATAAAAATAACGAGAAGTTAGTTTTAGTTGCCTGATAACCTTTTAACCGCAAACCCACGAATAGTAAGTAAAAAGTCATAAACTGAAAAAGGCATTATTATTTTTAAAAACAACAGTTTCGAATTTGAAATTAACTTTTCTTTCATACCCAGACTCTTTACTAAGTGCCAGTAACATAGTTTGGCTATTAAAACCTCTTTAGAAGTAAATGTTACCAATAATGTAGAAAAATCCAAACCGCCCGTTTTTTTTTGCAAAGGAGTGTAGTTGAAAAACATGTTCTGCCATACATTCCAACAGTAAATGAAAGATTATACTCACACTATTGAGAGATTTACCATGTTATTTTAAGACCACAAACTTCGTATAGGTTTTCCTGTAATCTACAGGTAGGCATAGACCTATTTTCTGTATTTTTTTCAAAATTTTAGGCTCAGTAGTTTCGGAGATAAGGGGGGGACGGTCAATTTCCGTCTATTTTCTTAAATAACTATAAAACTGTTTATTTTAAAATATTAAAAAAAATATATATTTGAGACCCTCATAGTAAGCCCTTTCATTTGATATGTCACACGGTACAGTTTGCAAAACTTTATTTTTAAATTTTCTTATTTGCCCCCTAAAAGTGACCCCCATATTCAAAATTCATTTATTTACTTTAACCGTACATGTTTGGGTCACAGAAATCCATATGTATACCAAATTTCAACTTAATCGGTCCATTATATTCGGAGCAAATTGGCTGTGACAGACGGACAGACGGACAGACAGACAGACACACGAGTGATCCTATAAGGGTTCCGTTTCTTCCTTTTGAGGTACGGAACCCCAAAAATAACCTCTTAATCCAAAAAAAATTGTTTTCACCACAAAAAAAGATACTTCAAATTACAACGTTCTTTTAATACAAGCAGCAGCACCTACTTATCTTCATACCCCTTGTAGATTGAACCGCGTAAACTGATGAGGAAGTACGCACACAGGTACTTTGCATAATGTTATGAATATTATGCAAGTTAAGTCCACGCTTGCCTTAGGGTGCTTGCAATAAAGATACAGCAACCTAATTACGTAACCCACTTTCAATCACAATCCGTTTTGAAGGACATTCCTAATCCATTGCTTCATAGGTTTAAATAATTCGTCTTCTCAACAACGTAAATATCTATTGCATTATTTACGTTGTTGAGGTTCCCAGTAGGATCGGTATCGATAGGCACTCGCACCTAAACAGGTTGAAGCTGGCCGGTACTAACACACTATCAATCGCAATCGGTGTCATTTTGACAGTTCAACAACATTCATTGCGTTTTACGTTGTCGAGCAGACAAATTTTTCGAACATATGAAGCAATGGATTAGCAATTTGCTTCAAAATTATTCACATTCCGATTGATAGTGTGTTACGCAATTAGGATGCGGGACCGGAAACTCTGTATCTTTATGCAAGCACCCTTCCTCTACGGTAAGCAAAACAGTGTGTAAGCTGTACCTTTTTAACGCTAGCAAAGCCTCGTCTGCTGAGAATGGCTTTTAAACGTTGCAAGTGCACTTATATTGACAGGTTCAGTCACTTATTTTTATCTTGACATTCACTTTACAAAGTTTAAGAGGTTGTAGGTGGTTAGTAAATTGAATAAAAATAGAACAATGTGGTTGGAAGCTTACATTAAATGAGTATAGTATAGTAGCGTCCAGGGTGTCTACTCGCAATGTTTTGAGAATATACTGCAGCGTCAGGTAAAAATACACATGCCTGTGGCTGGCATGCCGTGTGCCTTCTGATTGGTCAATGTCACAATCGCATGCCAGCTACTTGCATAATTTTATTCCAGCAGCATGTGTACTTTCGCCCTTAAGGCTGCCTGTCCACCGGAGCGGAGCGAGGCTGCGGAGCGGAGAAACGGAGAAATATTACCAATAGAAGCGCGAGCGGACGTCGGAGTGGAGCGGAGTTAAGATTCTATTGGTGAATATTTATCCGTTTCTCTACTCCGATGGACAGGCAGCCTAAGGCTGAATAGCTATAACAGTTGACAGGCATTAAAAGCCAAGGACTTCTGGGAATTTTAATACTGGCTAGTTGCTGTTCTTTTGCTTTTCCTTAGAAGTTTCTAGCCAGCTCAAAATCTATTATGTAATATCTCTCAGTGATAAGGTGGCCCCCCGGATACTACAAATGAGTATATTGCAAACTCTACAGAAGAAAATGAACGATCTCATGGTTCTAAAAATATTTCACAGATACCTATACCCTTGGCATTAATAGTACCAGCTTATTACTGCAGGGCAAATGCCTCTTCTCGTACTAAGAAGGCACGAGCATTGATCATCGCTTGCTCAGGGCGGTTTAGCAATTTCAGACTTATATTAACTATACATAAGTTCAGGTTTCTAACGATGTTTTCCCTTAACTGATAAGTCCAATATAAATTCAGAAAATATTATATGTATTAAAAAAAAATTGGAAGTCATGACTGCCGACAGAAGTGAAAATTTAAACGTTATATATAAATAGTTTTACTATGCATAACATCGCGGTGTCGAGGTGACGTGAACTCGTAAGATTTCCCCCTACAAAAAATCGCTCAACACGCCAGAAGTTTTTACATCAAAAGCACATTGTTGTTTGCCCGGATTTTAACCCACAACCCTTGGCATTGTATGGTGGTAATAAATTAGAACCTGAAACCTGAAAGAACTCTTTCACAATTTGTTTTCCTACAATAAATCTAGTTACTGCCACCAGCCAGCCCTAGATGTGGATAGGGACGCTATGCTGAGAAAACATAATATTGGAATTTTGTTGTAAGTACTACGATGAAAAACCCACGCGGGCAAATTAAATGAGTGAATAAATTGATTGTTCGTTATTACTGAATAAAATTTATTCTTCAGTATTTTATTCACGACGTGCATTCCTAAAACAAATATATAACTAAGTCTCTTCGATAATATTCTCTCAATTTTATTTTTATTTATCCGCGTGTCGAGTTTTTCCTTTTGTACATTATTTCTATTCTTATAATGAGATCCTTGTGGCTAAGTAATAACAGTTAAACTACGTTTGCCGCGGTTGGTCCGTGAATGGGTGACCATCTTTACATATCAAGACCACTCCGAGCCTCGGAAGGAACGTTAAGCCGTTGGTCCCGGTTGTCATTCGTGGATCTTTGACGGTCGTTACGGGTCGACAGAAGCTCGAAAGTCTGACAACCAGTCTTACCAAGAGGTGTCGTGTTACCCAGTAATTGGGTTGTCAGGTCAGATAGGCAGTCGCTCCATGTAAAATTCTGATATTCAGCTGCATCCGGTTAGACTGGAAGCCGACCTCAACATAGTTGGGAAAAGGCAGATGATGATTCAAATCACAGCTGTTATTCTCCGACAGTTGTTTGAAACCGCTATAACACGACAAATTAAGGTAGGGTGTCAATTTGCTTAACAATTAATTTTCCTGACTGTACACGGTAGAATAGAATATCTTTTTATTTTGCATAAAATATGGTAGATAAAAGGTCTTAAATATAAAATTAGTTCCACATATTTTGCTTACTTATTTCAGCATGCAAAAAACACCTTAAAAATAAAAATATAAACAAAAACACTTATTACTAGCCTACTGAGATCATGTGAACAAGAAAATATTTAAAAATATTAAGTTATAAAATTACAAATGAGAATAGTGAGATCATAAATAATTGATGAATTTAAATATACCTAGTTACCTAGTTAAGTTAGCTTAATTAATTTATACTTAGCTTATAATTTAAAAATTCACTTAAAGTGTAGAACACATTAATACAGAGCCATTTCTTAAGTTTTATCTTAAAATAATTTAATGGTAGCTCTCTGATCTGTTTAAGAATAACAACTGTAAATCCGGTAAAGAATAACAACTGCATGCAAGTTGCTAGGAAATACCTACAGATCTATGAGTCTCACAATATGAATGAAAGTGTATAATTGCTACTTCAGTAGTTACAGACGGGGAATGTTTCCTAATTAACACGTATTTATAGAACTAATTCAAGTGTAATAGGGCGAGTGTAAAGGCTCTTACAGACAGAGGCGATGTCGCGTCGGGACGCAATATTTTTCTACGGATATAATATCGAAATATCGCGTCGCGACCGCGATATCGCCTCTGTCTGTAAGAGCCTTAAATTGTGAATTAATATTTTTGAAAAGGCATTGAATTTGGTTCTATTATTAGAAAACATTGTTAATGTACTTAGGTGATTGTAATTTATTCATTTATTTATTTTACAATTTATGTACACACAGAAAAATAGTAGATATACATGATACTTATAATTAGGAGTACAAAGGTACTGCTTATTTCTATAGAAATTTCTTCCAGCAGACCTGCGAAAGGAGAAATGAAAAGAAATGTAGACAATAGTGTGTGAGAACAAGAAGAGAAAAATATGATTAGTCTTAGTTAACGGAATGTTATTGACAGACTGGTTTTAAATGGTTTTTTTTTTTTAAGATAATAATTATTCATTGTTAATATTAAATTGTTGATAGTAACATTACATAAAAACCTAATATTTATTTTAATCAGATAGATATTATTACAAATTAAAAAAATGTATCAAATTATTTAAGCCAATTTGTTGTATTTTGTGTATTTTTTTTCCCTATACAAAGCTGTTTGTATGTTTCTCTTTTTAAATAAGTATATTTACTTACTTACACTGGAATGTATATATTTACTTACACTTGAATTTATAGAACTGTATAATTGTAATAAGGCTTGCAATTTCTGGAATAAAAGGACTTTCTAGGCGGCAAGAAGGTTGCTTCTTTGGGAATTTCGTCACAAAAAGATACAGCAGAATTCCGGTTATAAGCAGAACTATTTGATATACTCGCAAAATGACAGTTCAAAGACATTGACACTTAATAATTAAACATAGCAGTCGCAATCAGTTTTGTAGTTTTAGCCATAAAAACGACGGGTGGGTTTTAGTCAGTAAAAGTCTGACACGCCCTTCCGCTCCACCCAGAGCGGGAGAAGTTATTTGATGATTTCCCACCCTCAAAAAAAAAAAAAAAAACGAACCAAACCGAGTGACACAAAAGCTCTCACATTAATATTATTATGTCTATGTTTTCCAGGAAATTTTCATCTCTCACTAAGATCTTGTAAAACCAACTAGGTATATAAAATTATAATTGTTTAATTATTTAATCCGCTGAAACTTTTTAAATCCTCGTAATTTAATAGACAGGGATCTACTGCTAACCACAGTTTTTCAAAAAGTTTTTAGGGTTCCTTACCTCAAAAGGAAAAAACGGAACCTTTATAGGATCACTCGTGTGTCTGTCTGTCTGTCCGTCTGTCACAGCCAATTTTCTCCGAATCTAATAATTTAATAATAATAAATTAGGGGGTCACTTTTGGGGGACAAATAAGAAAATTAAAAAAAAAGTTTTTCAAACTATACCTTGTGACATATCAAATGAAATAACTTACTATGGGGGTCTCAAATATATAATATAATAAAAATATAATATAATAAATAACAACTCATTTTTTTTATAATTTTAAAATAAGTTGTTTTAAAGTTATTTAAGAAAGTAGACGAAAATCCACCATTCCCCCCTTATCTCCGAAACTAATAAGCCTAAAATTTTGAAATAAAATATAGGAAATAGTTCTTTACCTGTAGATTACAGAAAACCCTATAAGAAATCTGTGCTCTTAAAATTACATGGTAAATCTCTCAATATTGTGAGTACAAACTTACATTTACAGTTGGAATGTATGACAGAACATGTTTTTCAACTACAATGTTGTTTGTTCTTGGGATAAATAATTCATCTCAACTACGGAACCCTTCATTGTTCGTGGTCTGACATGCACTTGTCCGGTTTTTTTTTAACTGAAAACTTCTTTAGGCGCGTTGAGCGATTGGTAGGGGGAAATCATACAGTGGAGGTCTGCCCGGCTTGGGCAGAGCACCGCCGTGTTCTCACGGAGGCGATCGGCGGCGGCGATCTCTCGCGTCCGAGCCTGGTCCAGGCCATGGTGCGGAGCGAGAGTGCATGGGAGGCCGTCACCTCCTTCTGCGAAGCAGTGATGCTCGCGAAGGAGGAGGCGGAACGCGTGAGGGAGAGGCAGCCTCACGCCCTCAGTCGCCGCAGGAGACGCCCTGGGCGGCGGGAATCGCGGGGCGATTTCCGGCCACCGTAGGCGCGGGCCTGCGGACGGTGAGCAGCGGGTAGCTCGCCGTCCGGTAAGGACCAGCCGGTCGATTCTGCAAAAATCTTACCGCGAAAACTTAGGTGAAGTGAGTTTGTTTTTGCTAGAAATTGACACTATTGACAGCTTACTCCACGCTCACTTCACCAAAGTTTTCACGGTGAGATGGTTAGAGAATCGCACTGCAGGCCCGAGTCGACGGCGCGTTGTGTTCGCGTCACAGCGTCACTGCGACACCGTGACATCGTGTTTTACGTTTAAGTTTTCACTTCTGTCGGCAGTCCCCATGACTGCCAATTTTTTATTAAAAAAAGGAAACAATAGAAAATCACAGTTATTGTACCTCTGATTTTATATCATCGTCAAAATAACAGTGATCTTTAATATCGATGCAATAAGGTTGCTTTTGGGTTGCACCATTGACAACTATGTCATAATCACAGCGATCATTATTTTCGTTGCAATAAAGTTATTATGAGGTTGCTGCTGTCAGAGCTGTCAAAGTTAAAATAACTATGAACGGTCTGTAATCTATAAATATTCTTATATTATATTAAAATGTATGCTATAAATACATAATTATGAAGTGTTACGAATGTCAATCCTAGGGCTCATTTGAATGTCTCAACAACTCGTGAATGATATAACAGTTGTTCAGAAGTCCTTTTGTTTAGTTAAACATTATTACGAATCCTACTATTCAGTACTGTCAGTTATCTATCAACAATGAAATGAAATATACTGGAATAACAAACTTATCTCGAAAGTTGAGCGCCAAAATGGAGATGGTTTCGCAAATAACGAGAATCATTCATAACTGAACTGTAAGATATTCGAGAGGAATTAATATTATATAAGTGTCTTGACAATTCTCGGGGTCCCGGACCTTTAGAAGGCATACGAGGGGCCAAAGCCAACTCGCAGAGGCCCGTTAGACGCTTTATAATATTATAATGTAATAATATTATTATAATATTATATTATTATTTTATAATATTTATAATATTATTATGTACTTAATTATTTCTCAGTAGCAGCCTTTTTTTTTGTGGGTGGGAAATCATTAAATGACTTCTCCCGCTCTGCGCGGAGCGGGAGGGCGTGTCAGACTTTTACTGACTAAAACCCACCCGTGTTCCTTCAGTTGCCTATGCCAGGGCCACGGTATCTCTTTCGAACATCTCGCGACCCCGGCGGCATCGGCCCTATTAGCCCCATCACTGCTGACATATCTTTGAGGCACGCGTGAAACACAACGCGCCGTCGACCCGGGCCTAGTACTTGCTGGGGTCGCGGGTTGTCTGAAAGGGTTACCGCGGCCCTGGCATAGGCAACTGAAGGAACACGGGTGGGTTTTAGTCAGTAAAAGTCTGACACGCCCTCCCGCTCCACCCAGAGCGGGAGAAGTTATTTGATGATTTCCCACCCTCAAAAAAAAAAAAAAAAAAAAAAAAAAAAAAAAAAAAAAAAAAAAAAAAAAAAAAAAAAAAAAAAAAAAGTACTTACCGGACGGCGAGCTACTCATTGCTCGCCGTCCGCAAGCCCGCGTCTATGGTAGCCGGGAATCGACTACTAATTCCCGCCGCCCAGGGCGTTCATGCGGCGACTCAGTAGCAGACTGAAGTCTGGATTTGTGCCCATTTCATGGCAATTGGTTCGTCCTAACGGGACTTAAACTTCTATTGAAAGGTCGGTATACCTACTAGGTATAGATACATCTCTGCCCAACCCTTCGGGGAATACAGGCGTGATGCTACTGCTTGGTTTTGCTTATCTTTAAAGATTTTAATGTAATTCAATGTATATGATGTCGCAGTAAGAGGTTGTTGCCGTTTTATGGTTATATCCCTAGAGATATAACTATCTACCGTGATATAGAAAACCGTGGTTTCTTTTTCTTTCTTTCTTTCTTTCTATATAGTTATATGAAAGTAACAAGTATTAGGGCATTCCAACCAAATTGGTTAGGTTAAATCAGAGCTGTGACAAACTACGCTATATAAACATGCGTCAATTTTAGTATCTGTCAAAGTCATGTCTCTAAAGCTCATGTCAAATGCAAAACGTCATTGTGTTCTCCGTCTCTTTCTGCCGTCTCGACGAGGTCTCGACCATCTTGCAAGTTACGTGTGTTGAGAAAAAGTTCCCATTAATTATTTTTCTATCTGCGATATCTGCTTATTATTTACCCATAATCAATCAGTAACGATGTTCATAAAGTATCGTAGGCTATACTTTTTTGGCATATTAGGGATTAAAGGCGACCTACTTATTAAATCTTGGAAGCTTATACGGGGCTCCTACGCATTTCTGACAGGGGTGCGGGTAGCCAAAAATAACGCAGAAGGTTACAGGGATACCAACAAAGGAACGAGTGGGCGGGAACCGAGGGAAGCCACACATTTGTCACTCCTATTGCACTATTGTGATCTTAACGCAAAATTATCGCCTTTTGCGTGGGTGTAATGTTCCCAGAATAAGGCGCTAAGTATGTTCTTCTGTTGAGGACTTGAGGTTTGTTTATGAGGGTGACACATTATAATACAATATGAGTCATGTAGTCCCCATACATACATTTATTTAATTGTTGAAAGGTGTGGTTTTTAGGGTTCCGTACCAAAATGGCAAAAAAGGAACCCTTATGGTATGACTCAGTCTGTCTGTCTGTCACAGCTGGATATCTGATTCCCAAACCATTTTTTTTTAGGCTCCATAGTTTTCGACTTTTGATGAAAAATGTAAAAAAAATACCATTACAACCCCCCCCCTTTTCTCCGAAGTTTGTATAGAGAAAAATCTAAAATTATTCTTTAAGATACAAGTTTATGTAAAGATTACAGGAAAAATAAAGCGATGTCTCTAAATAGCACACTTTTTCAGAAATCGGAACGGAACCCACGGTGCGCGAGTCAGACTCGCTCTTGACCGGTTTTTATCCAACCATTTGTCGCAGCGTGTCATAGTTTACATTAGGAGGCCTTCGATCTGACTGACAATGCTAAGCCGGAACCACTGTTGACATAAACTTTTGAAAGGTTATATATTTGAAAGGTGTAGAGGTGCACTAAGATGATTCGAAGGAATTCTGGGGCAATTTTACAGTAAGTATAAATTGCGATATAATTATATATAATATATAAAATGGTTAGTTTTTCAATATTTTTAGGGTTCCGTACCAAAATGGTAAAAAAGGAACCCTTATGGTGTCACTCAGTCTGTCTCTCTGTCTGTCTGTCTGTCTGTCACAGCTGGATATCTCAAGAAGTACTAATGCTATCAACTTGAAATTTGGAACAGTTTTATATGACGTTTACTCAACTATTTTGCAAATAAGAAAGAAATAAAAATATTTATATTTTTTTGTAACAGGTACTGAAAGGGGGTCTTAAAAATTCAAAGTGGGGCTACTAGGGCATGTGGGATATCATATGAAAGAGCGCTGTTTGCACATTTTCAAACTATTTTTTATTTTTTTTTTAGGCCGCATAGTTTTACACTTTTGATGAAAAATGTAAAAAAAAATACCGTTCCCCCCCTTATCTCCGAAGTTTGCGAAGGGAAAAATCTGAAATTATTCTATGTGATAGAAGTTTATGTAAAGATTACAGGAAAAATAAAACAATGTCTCTAAGTAGCAGACTTTTTCAGAAATCGGAACGGAACCCTCGGTGCGCGAGTCGGACTCGCTCTTGACCGGTTTTTTTACAATTAACTGCAACATTGAAATCGATATTGTTGCTCGAGGTAGTCGCAGACAAGAAACAGTCTGTATAAGTAAAGACAGAATGCTTTAATCATTTTTAGGGTTCCGTACCACAAAAAGAAAAAACGGAACCCTTATAGAATCACTTCGTTGTCCGTCTGTCTGTCTGTCTGTCAGTCTCACAAGACCCTTTTTCTCAGGAACACCTAGAGATATCAAGTTGAAATTAATTTCAAATACGTAGCTTTATGGTCTATGGCCATTTATGTGACATTTTGATACTCGCAAGTAAATCAAACCAGCTGGTAGGTATTTACCGTTGACCTAAAATCATGAAATTTGGCAAGAAGCAAGGTCTCACAACACAAATAAAGAAAAAAGTCCGAAAACAGTTCATTTGTAATTTTATCACTCTTTTTTTTTTTAATTACTAACTTTGCAGTTGGACCGTAGGAGAACATGTTTTTCAACTACAATGTGTTAAGTTTGTTTTTGGGATAAATTCCTTTCAACTACCTACGGACCCCTTCATTGTGGGTGACCGACACGCACTTGGCCGGTTTTTTCTTAATTTAATCACGTTCAGTTAACCAAAGCACGTCTTTCTTTGAGCAAAGAGTTTCAAAATAAATCGCATCAAAACTTATAAAGAAGAAATTTTAGTTATTTTTTTAATAGTTTTTTTTTATTTTTGTGATTGGCCTGTTACATTAGGGGCCGATTTTCCCATCGTCTGTTAAAGCTGCACAAGGATCATTTGGCGCGTGAAACCAAAATTTAAAAGCCAAAATCTTGGTTTTCACAAAACATTTGCACACAAAAACGTTTACCGACAACCTGACAACGCTCCTATGTCAATATCATTCGAGATCCAAAAGAACCTTGCAATGTCACCGTGGAATAAAATTGACATCTGACAATTTTTGTATGGAAAACTATCAAAATGTCAAAATTAACCGGCGTTTGATAAATCTAAAACATCCGTTTATCAGATAAAAATGTCTAGTGCATGGCCAGCAATTTTGTTTTTTAAATATTGTTCAAATATCGAAGGGTAGGTACAAATAACAAGATTTGATTTTTAACGCCCGTAGACACGTGGGCGGTTTACAACATTTTATCGTTTTTAAAGGTCATTTTCTCTTTTTTTGCCGATTTTTTCAGCAAAAAATGGTAAACGGTTTCTGACAAGTGGTGGACAGCGTGCTTTGATATCGAGGTTAGTGAGACACTTTAACTTATAATTAACAAATAACTAAGCACTAGGCTCTAAGTATTTTCTGCTTTCTCGGTCTAATATTACAGGAGTTTTAATAAGATTCCTATCCGTGATTCCTATTCATATTGCTATACTATCTTTTGTTTGCTTTCCAATCTCTTGAGAAATATTTGTAGGTATTACATTTCTATAAATAAATTAAATTTACATGACATTATTTAATCAGCTTCTGTCTTGTAATCACGAGAGCAATACCTACTTAGTTGCTATCAAGATAAAGGTTTATTTATTATCATCTTTTACTTTCTACTCACTTCCCGCGCGACTTCGCCCGCGTGGATGTCGAAAAATAACCCACGGGAACAAAAATCCTTCCTTGTTCAGGACGTCTACATTACAAAGGGAACCTCTGTGCAAAATTTCAGCTTTTTAGGTCCCGTGTTTGGGCTGGGCGTTGATGAGTCAGTCAATCAGTCAGTCAGTTAGTCAGGACTTCTCTTTTTATTTATACCTATATTAGATAGATGTAGAAGTAAAATATGTAAAGATGGAACATCAAGACTTACAGATAAATAATAGATTAGGTACTTATCTATTATGTTTAAATTATTAATAAACTACTTAGGTACCTTATTGAAGATAAAATTAATAATTTGTAAAGAAACTGTGTGTAGTCTGTTTCTTAAATGCCGAAACAATTTTTTTTTCATTTTGTAAACTGTATCACAGGTATAGTTTATTCATATTACAATCTAGCCTATTTGCTAATAAGTAATTTAAATATAACTTAAACTGTAACTATAAAATTAAGAAATCGTCCAATAACGTCTTTCTTATTCACTTTAAGTTAAGGGGAAGATTCACGTGTTCTTTAGTCAGCACTTTCACTACAGTTTAGGTTTACTCACACTGCACTAAACTAACTCAAACGGTTTTACCTTTTTTAGTCTTCGCACTAATTCAGTGATGTCAAGGAGTTGGATCGCCTCGACATTCACGTGATGATGAAGTCTGTATTCATGAGATTCTGCATATTATTTGATTACTATGTTTACGACATCCATTTTGAGGTCCCGGTGGAGGTCGCCGTTTCTAATATACCAGGGCGCGTTGACTACATCCCTGAGCACTTTGTTTTAGAATCGTTGTATGATTTGACGATTGCTTTGGCTGGTGAAGCCCCAGAGCTGAATACTAAAGGTCCATACACTCATTAAAACTTGTTTGTATAACAACACTTTGTTAGATATTGACAAAGGCGACTGTCTACAAAGTAACCAATACATTTTTAGGGTTCCGTACCTCAAAAGGAAAAAACGAAACCCTTATAGGATCACTCGTGTGTCTGTCTGTCCGTCTGTCACAGCCAATTTGCTCCGAATCTAATGAACCGATTAAGTTGAAACTTGGTACACATATGTATTTTGGTAACCCAAACACGGACATGTAACATAAATAAATGAATTTTAAATAGGGGGGTACCTTTTGGGGGAAAATAAGTACAATTAAAAAAAAGTTTTGCAAACTGTACCGTGTGACATATCAAATAAAAGGTCTTACTGTGAGGGTCTCAAATATATTTTTTTTTATAATTTTAAAATAAATTGTTTTGAAGTTATTTAAGAAAATAGACGAAAATTGACCATTCCCCCCCCCCCTATCTCCGAAACTACTGAGCCTAAAATTTTGAAAAAAATACAGAAAATAGTTCTTTACGTATAGATTACAGGAAAACCTATCAGAAGTTTATGGTCTTGTAAATCTATATATATAAAATTCAAAGTCCTGACTGACTCATTGACTGATTATAATCAACGCACAGTCCAAACCACTGGACCTAGAGACATGAAATTTTGCAAATAGATACCTTATAATAGTTTAGGTATTAGGTGTTGCAAGTGAGAAGACGAATAACGATCTGTATGGTTTATTAAAAAGCGCTGCTTATATACAGTACCAGTCAATATAAATGTAAATAAATAGGGTACATTAACAAACTTATTACTAACACAATTCGGTAATGTCGGTAGTACGTGCCGCGCTCCCGTCGTACAACTAGCGCGATGATACAGCCGGGCGTTCGCCTCCTTGTCCTTCGGCTACTCAGTACACGCTGGCCCACGATGGCGCGCGGCCGTATGATCTCTTCTAATTTGTATGTTGTACGTAAGTATGAGCTGCTACATCATTCCCCCGCTAGTGAAACGTACACAGGGCTTCGACGTCCTTCCTGATTTGGTAACGTATGCGTACGTATCTGTGACTGGTGTTTCTGACTCAGTGTTCATACGGAAAGCAGGCTTTAGTCTGTCTATAGTGATGTTGGCGCGTCTATTGCATAACTGGATAGTGTAATACTTGTCATTGCGACTGATCACTTCGTATGGGCCATTGTAGGTAGGCGTCAGAGGCTTTCTTGATGCGTCATTGCGTAGGTAAACATGCGAACATTTATGTAGGTCGTCGTGAATAAATGTCGCTCGGGATTGGTTTGATTTTCGTTGCGCCTGGGCCTTCTTTAACGCTCCATTCAACTTATTCATGAAGTTTGAAATTGTGTCGCGATGTTTTGTAGATTCTTCATAGAATTCTCCGGGTAATCGCAATGTTTGGCCATATAATAGTTCAGCAGTACTTGCACCAACATCTTCTTTTATCGAGGCGCGCAGTCCCAGCAACACTGTAGGTAGCTCATGCGACCATGTTGTAGTTTTGAGTCTCGCGGTGAGTGACGTCTTAAGTGAGCGATGCCATCGTTCTATCACGCCGTTACACTGCGGGTGGTAGGCAGTGGTGCGGGTACGATGGATTCCCATGCGTTGCATCAATTTATTAAATAGGTCAGACTCGAATTGTCTGCCTTGGTCGGTGGTTATGGTTACTGGGCAACCGAATCTCGCTATCCAACCATCATAGAATGCATTAGCAACCTTTTCTGCGGTTATGTCTTCCAATGGACAGGCTTCGGGCCATTTTGTTGCCCTATCTATCATTGTCAATAAATATCGATAGCCGTCAGAAATAGGTAACGGGCCAACGATATCTATGTGCACGTGCTCCAGTCTGTTTGCTTGTTGAAAACTTGCTATTGGTGTCTTCGTGTGTTGTTGCACCTTAGCACGCTGGCACGCGTCGCACGCTCGAGTCCACACATTTACGTCACTATTCATAGAGGGCCACCAGTAGCGGGCAGTGACTAGCTTCCTTGTCGCCCTTATGCCGGGGTGACTAAGGTCGTGTATTGCTTGGAATGTGGGTTTCCGAAAATCTGGAGGCAGATATGGTCGAGCAGTGTTTGATGACATCTCACAGGTAACTTTGGTGGTTGTGTTGGGTATGATGATTTTTTTGAATAGGTATTTTCCTTTGTTTGCTAGCGTTTTCAATTCTAAAATTCAAATTCAAATTCAAATTCAAAATCTTTATTGCTTATCACATGTGTTTACAAAAGGTCTTGATAAGTCATGATAATAGTTCACATGGACCCTGTCGGGCACAACAATTTTATAAAAAATAAAAATATAAAAATATGAGTAGCAGAATCTTGATTCGAAATAAGTTTGATCTCACATTACATTCATTAAATTCAAAATTCAAAAAGTCAAAATAAAAATTTTAATAATTCAAAGTTCAATTAATTCAAAATAAATAATAATAATGTCACAAAATCAAAAAATAAAATTAAAAAATAAATAAAATATATTAAAATTAAAAAGAACACAAAATTTCAAACCTAACATAATACAAAATTCAATTAATTAAAATAAATAAATAATGTCATACAAAAATAAAATAAAATAAAATAAATGGGGGAAGTTATCCCATATTCATGTCATCATTAAAAAATTCATTCAGTGAATAATAGCTTTTATCCACCAGTAGTTTTCTGAGCCGTTTAATAAATATTTTTTCATTTTGTTCCATTTTTAAATCGTTTGGTATTTTATTATATATTTTAATTGATGTTACGTGTGGACTTGTGCTGTGTAATTTTAACTTCGATTGTGGTATTACGAGCGTATTTTCAAACCGTGAACGTGGTGCATATCGGCGAGGTTGGTCGGTAACTTTAAGGTAGAAGTGTGGATATTGTCTAACGAATTTACAGATTTCTAGAATATAAAGTGATCTTCGTCTTGGTCTTGGTTTTTTTGCTAACTCGGTGTAATCCAGTGGTGTCGGGCATGTTATTGTTTCGACACGTGATAGTGCATCTGCGACTTTGTTGTCCTGTCCGGTTACGTGTTGAATATTTGACGTGAACTGTCCGATATATTCAAGGTATCTTGTTCGGCGGGGCGTCTCAGACTTGCTGTTTGACGTTAATGCAGTACACAGCGGTTTGTGGTCCGTGTAAACAATTAAATCTCGTCCTTCAAACACACGACGGAAATGACGTATTGCCATGTAGATTGACAGCAACTCACGGTCGTACGTGCTGTAATTGCGTTGTGCGTCACTGAATTTCTTGGAGAAAAATCCTAGTGGTCTCCACTTGCCGTTGATCTTTTGTTGTATAACGGCACCAGCACATGTGTTTGAGGCGTCTGTCATCAATGCGAAAGGTTCGCTCAGTGATGGATAGGACAATAATGCGCAGTTCTTGATATCTTGTTTGCATTGATTGAATGCTTCTTTTGCCTCTTCCGTCCACTGTATTTTTGTTTTATCGTTCTTCTTGGCGTTGTGAAAGTATTTACTCAATTCCTTTTGATGTTCAGCCGCATGGGGTATACTTGATCGATAAAAGTTCAGTATACCGACGAAACGACGAAGTTCTTGAATCGTATTTGGCAATGGATAAGACTGGATTGCTTGCACCTTTTCTTCTGTCGGTGTGATACCTTCTGGGCTTAGTGTGTATCCCAGGAAATCGAGTTTTGATTGGCCAAAGATACACTTAGCAACGTTTATTTTTAAACCACTGTCGTTGAGTCGCTTAAACACTTCTTGAAGCTCTCTTCTGTGTGCTTCTTGGTTCTCAGAAGCTACGAGAATGTCGTCGACAAATGGAAAGACGGGTAGGCCGCGAAGTACGTTGTCGATGTGACGTTGGAATGTTTGGCCTGCATTCTTCAAACCAAAACACATCCTAGTGAATTCGTACAAACCAAAAGGAGTAATCACAGCTGATTTCCTCACGTCTTCTTCTCTATTTTTAATTTGGTAGTAGGCCTTCTGCAAATCAATTTTTGAAAATATCTTCTTGCCTTGGAGGTTATGTGTGAAGTCATGAAGTCGTGGTATCGGGTATCGATCGGGTGTGGTTACTGCATTGAGTCTACGGTAATCACCACAGGATCTGTAGGTACCATCCTTTTTCAAAACCATGTGTAATGGACTTGCCCATGAGCTATTTGATGGTCGACAAATTCCCTGGCTCATCATGAGTTGGAATTCTTGTTTTGCAGCGTTGTATTTGTGTGGCGGTAGTGGTCTTGCTTTTGTAAATATCGGCGGGCCGGTAGTTTCAATGTAGTGTTCGACTTCACTATTTCCCAGTTTCGTTAGGTTCGGTCTCGTAATGTCTGGGAACTTAGCCAACAGGTCGTGGTAGGGAAGCTTGTCATCGATAGTTCTGATGCTTCCTTCTGCTGCAGGTGACAGGAAACCACGTGCTGATAAATTGGTTTTTTTATCCACCAGTCGTCGTCCATGGAGATCCACCATAAGTGCGTGGTGGTGCAAAAAATCAGCGCCTAATATCGGCCGACTGACTGTTGCAACCATAAATCGCCAAGTGTAGGCTCGCCGCATTCCGATGTTGAGTACAATAGTTCGCTCGCCATATGTAGGTATTTGTGAACCATTCGCTGCGTACAAGTAGTTTGTTGGAGTTCGCTGTTTATCGCGTGCAGTGGCGGGTAAAACAGAGACATTTGCTCCCGTGTCGACAAGGAATTTTTTGTCGGATGATTTGTCGTGTATAAATAGGCGGTATGTGGATAAATCGTCGACCTCGGCCACCGCCACGGCTTGAGTCTTCTTTAGTTTTCCGGCTTCTCACTTAAAATACCTTTAAAACTGCACGGACTTCTGCACCGGTATGCTGCCTTGCCATATTTTTTATGAAAATAGCACACAGCATTTCTTCTGTCCCGAGATTTCGAGCGGGAACGGCTTCTGACATTGCGGGATTGATTCGTTTTCAGCGCTGCAACTTCCTTGGTCAGGGCTTCAATCATGTTGAAGAGTTTCTGGTCTGCAGGTTCAGAAGTAGCGGCAATTTCGGCTGGCATCGCTGTCGCTGTAGCTTTTGACGTGGAAGATAGACACTGGCAGGAACACACGGCGCTCACTTCTTCCAGCTTAGTTCTGTCGCAACAGAATTTTGGGATGCGTGACAAATGGACGCTAACTGTCTCGACGTCTTGAGGCGTAATAGTATTTCTTGCTGCCAATTCGAACGCGGGGTCACCACTTTAGGTATTAGGTGTTGCAAGTGAGAAGACGAATAACGATCTGTATGGTTTATTAAAAAGCGCTGCTTATATACAGTACCAGTCAATATAAATGTAAATAAATAGGGTACATTAACAAACTTATTACTAACACAATTCGGTAATGTCGGTAGTACGTGCCGCGCTCCCGTCGTACAACTAGCGCGATGATACAGCCGGGCGTTCGCCTCCTTGTCCTTCGGCTACTCAGTACACGCTGGCCCACGATGGCGCGCGGCCGTATGATCTCTTCTAATTTGTATGTTGTACGTAAGTATGAGCTGCTACAATAGTGTAAACATCCATTAAGGAAGAATTTTTGAAAATTCCATCCCTAAGGGAATAAAATAGGGGATGAAAGTTTGTATGAAAAATCTTATCTCTTGACTTGAAACTTAGCACGAATATTCATCTAAGTTAATTATAAAATTAATTATTTTAAGTTTTCCTAAACTACCCCCTTTTTTTGTGGAAGGGAAATTATCAAATGACTTCTCCCGCTCTGGGTGGAGCGGAAGGGCGTGTCATACTTTTACTGACTAAAACCCACCCGTGTTTCTTCAGTTGCCTATTGCAGGGCCACGGTATCTCTTTCGAACAACCCGCGACCCCAGAAGACGGGATTGGTGGATGTCAAAGTTTGTATGGAGGAATTTTAACACGCGGTCCGATTTACTCAAAACTCAAAAAAATGTGTGAGCACTATGTAGCTAATATAAAGCTACCTTTTACTGGGTTCGTCTTTCACTGACTTGAATGTGCCCTGGCGGTTGAGAGTATGTCATGCTCACTCAAATGTCTCGCTGGTGGTGGCGTGTGTGTTGGATCATTAAGTTCCCTTCAAAATGGTTGAGCTAATTGGTGCTGATCCATGCGTCATGTTCGTGAACGGGCGCCGTCAGTTGGGACTGGTCGTCTCTTAGCTGCCACGGCTTATTTTTAATTTAGTTATTTTTAGTTTTTATCTTTTTCATTACGGACGCTTTTAACGTGCACGTCTTTCTACATTGTCCTCACATCTATATTTTCAATATGAACGATGTAACCAATATTATGTAAAATATTTGATTTAAAAGAGTGGAGTTTCTTGCCCGTTCTTCTCCAGGATCTACGCTTTGGAATGGGCAACTAGCTTCATTTTTCTGACTGACCGACCCAAGACCGACCCTTTGACAATTCAAAAGTGCCTGTAATTGGTTTATTTGAAATAAATGCTTTGAGTTTGAGTTTGACTCAGTTTTTGTACTTGAGACCAAAAATAGAGACTAACTAACGAGTATCAGGGTTTTCCAAAAATCTACCCCTAAGGGGTGAAAAGGGGTAGTAAATTTTATTGGGGATTGATTAACTCGAATATAGGTATAAATAATGTTTGACCCAAGTTATGGAAACATCCCAGACGATTTTTGAAATTCTACCCCTGTGGGGGTAAAAACGGGGATACAGTTTATATGAAAAATCTTATTGTTTTGGTTAATGAACATGAAACTTAGCACAAATACTTGCTTAGGTTTAGGGATGTTAAAGTTTGTATGGAAGATTTTTAAAACGTAGTCCGATTAACTTGAAACTCAGTATTCAGTATTTTATACTTATGATGAAAAATAAACAATAATAAGAAAATTAAAACCCATGAAATCAGACATCCACGCCGGGCAAAGCCACGGGCAGTCTAGCTAGTATCTCAATATTGTGCGTACAAACTTAATAAGCCTCCGCTGTCCGTCCGTCCGTCTGTCACAGGGCTGTATCTCATGAACCTTAATAGGTAGAGAGTTGAAATTTTCACAGATTGTGTATTTCTATTACGACTATAACAACAAATAATAAAAATAAAGTTAAGTTAAAATGAAAGGGGCCGCCCCCTTTGATTTTAACTTTACTTTTTTTTTCCCCATACAGAAAAGTTTTCATTTTGAAAAAAAATAATAATAACCCGTGTGTGGGGATGTTATTGTGTAGAACTCGTCGAGTAGAGTACAAAGATATTTTTATTTTTTTTATCTTTTAAAATGAAGAAATAGGGGGCCGTAAAAGTTGTTAATTTTATACCATTTTTGTAAGAGCTCTATTATATAATGTACCTTATACTGTACTTAATCAAGAAATACTAAAAACGGCGATTCGTAAGGTATTTTGTTTAAATATGGGCGATTTTCTGCAACTGCAAAAAATAACCTTGTAATTCACAGTATCATTACGAAATACAAAGTTATCTTTGCGATTGTTAAACATATAATATGGTACGGAACCCTTTATGTGCGAGTCGGTCTCGCACTTGGCCGGTTTTTTTTTTGTATTTAATATCTAATTCGGCGCTTTTCTTTTTGACGTGCTCTTTCCATCTCAGTTTTGCATCCAGGGTCATGCCAAGATATTTAATTGACAAAGGCGACTGTCTAACAAATAGCCAATACATTTTTTTGTATTTATTATCTAATTCGGCGCTTTTATTTTTGACCGTGCGCTCTTTCCATCGCAGTTTTGCATCCAGGGTCATGCCGAGATATTTAGCAGTATTCGCGTATGGTATTGGTTGATAATTCATGAACACCGGGAAATATTGTGGCCTTTTATTGGTGAAGTCAATGTAGGTAGACTTACTCTCATTAAGTTTGATACGCCATATTGCAATTCACTCATATATACGATTTATGGACTCTTAAAGCATTTCTATGGCTTCTCCGTGACTATTTCCAACAACCATGATAGCTGTGTCGTCAGCAAAGGTTACAATGAAATTATTTTCTAGCTCTGGTATATCACAGGTGTATAGAAGGTACAGGACGAGACCAAGTACACTACCTTGTGGTACTCCAGCATTTATGTGCCTAAGGTCTGAATAAGCGTGTCTTTGTCTTATGCTAAACAATCTGTTTGATATATAGGACTCTATGATGTCTGAAAATTGTTGAATCAGCATTGTTCTTAGTTTATAAATGAGGCCATTGTGCCATACTTTATCAAAAGCCTGTGCAACATCAAGGAAAACCGTTCAACACACCTTTTTCTCCTCTAGTGTTCTTTCAATAATATTAGTAATTCTGTGTACTTGGTCCAGCGTAGTGTTATTCTCTGAATCCGAACTGGTAACTGGGGATTACGTTTTCAGTCTCAATAAGAGGCTTCAATCTCTTTAGAAATAATTTCTCAAATAATTTTGACAACACAGGCAATAGTGAGATTGGTCTGTAAGATGTTATTTCATGAGGTGGCTTCCCGGGCTTGGCTATCATAATGACTTCAGCTACTTTCCACATGTCAGGAACGTGTTTTAACCGAAATGTAGCATTAATTAACGTAGTAAGCTTTGCGTGGGAGATTTTGTAAAACTTCTCCTGTAATTAAGTCGTAACCAGGGGATTTTTTCCGATTAAAATTCCACTTAATTTCTCTACATGTTTCTTTTGGGGTAACCAACTTTATATCCAAACTATTTTGTACACGCTGAATTATCCTCGCATTAAGAGTCTGGGCTGCATTTGGTTGGAATATTTGTTCTAAATGCTCAGCGAACCTTAGAGCTTTTTGCTCATCCGTCGCTGCCCATTTTCCATTTTCTTCCTTAATAGGAGGAATTTGTATGATTGGAACCGTCGTTTATATGTATAAATATAAACAAGCCAGAGTGCAAGCTTTTTTGAATGATTATTGTATTTTCGAGCATATGTGAGCCGGTTTCTACGGTTTAGTTATCAATAACTAACTGACCCGACAGATGTTGTCCTGTCCAAATTTCAATAATTCATACAAAAAGGACGTTCAGTTTTTCCCGAATTTTCCGAATTCCTGGTTCGAACTATTGCCAAATCGGACCAGACATTGTTTATAGTTAGTGATGCGCTTAACAGCACACACAACACAACAACAATGAACATCATTCAATTGAATGAACAGCATTTCATTTTTAGGGTTCCGTAACCGAAGAGTGCCAAACGGAACCCTATTACTCTACTCATAAACCGTAATAGGTAGCCAGTTGAAATTTTCACAGACAACCAAATAAAATAAATATAAAGCAAAGGCCCCATACAAAAAAACCAGTCAAGAGCGAGTCGGACTCGCGCATCGAGAGTTCCGTTCCGATTTTTGAAAAAGTGTGCTATTTAGAGACATCGTTTTATTTTTCCTGTAATCTTTACATAAACTTCTATCACACAGAATAATTTCAGATTTTTCCCTTTGCAAACTTCGGAGATAGGGGGGGAACGGTATTTGTTTTTACATTTTTCATCAAAAGTCGAAAAATATGCAGACTAAAAAACAATAAAAAAAATGTTTGAGAATATGCAAACAGCGTTCTTTGAATTTTTAAGACCCCCTTTCAGCACCTGTTACAAAAAAAATATAAATATTTAAATTTCTTTCTTATTTGCAAAATAGTTGGATAAACGTCATCTAAAACTATTCTAAATTTCAAGTTGATAGCATCAGTAGTTCTTGAGATATCCAGCCGTGACAGACAGACAGACAGACAGACTGAGTGACACCATAAAGGTTCCTTTATACACGACTGCCTTAAAAAAGGAGTGTTATTTTACCATTTTGGTACGGAACCATAATAAAAAAATGTTTGAGAATGTGCAAACAACGTTCTTTCATAATGATACCCCACATGCCCTAGTCGCCCCACTTTGAATTTTTAAGTCTCCCTTTCAGTCCCGTTGCAAAAAAAAAAATTAAATACTTTTATTTCTTTCTTATTTGCAAAATAGTTGGGTAAACTTCATTTAAAACTGTTCTAAATTTCAAGTTGATAGCATTAGTAGTACTTGAGATATCAAGCTGTGACAGACAGACAGACAGACAGACTGAGTGACACCATAAGGGTTCCTTTTTTACCATTTTGGTACGGAACCCTAAAAACGTCTTTTTTTAAACTAAACTAAAGCTATATTTATATCAATCAATCTGTCTAGCCAGGTCTAGCCTTTTCCCAACTGTGTTGATGTCGGCTTCCAGTCTAACCAGATGCAGCTGAATACCAGTATTTTACATGGAGCGACTACTTATCAGACCTCCACAATTTAATTACTGGGTAACACGATACCCGTTCACCTATGCCATTCACATACCATTCAATAGGTTTAAAGACAATAACCTTATTGTCTTTAAACCTATTGAATGGGGTTTTAAGAGCAAAAAAATTGCATCGAAATATTCTTACACACATTGCAGTTATCAATTCACAAAGCGTAGCAATCTCCTACGAGATCTTCTCGTAGCGGTCTCGTAGCTAATTGGCTACAGCGTAGTCGGCGCGATCTTACTTACGAGTGGTTCTTAACGCAACCAGCCAACCACCACTTTTGTATTTTTGAAGTCGTTTTTTATCGGTTGTTTGAATATCTTTAAGTATTTATCAGTTGCTGTGAGCCTGAAGATCAGTCATACAGGTCCTGAACCCAGTAATGACTCAAACTCTCACAAAGGATACATCGTGCTCTAACTGATGGCACTTTTGAACCAATAATGTTTCCTTTTCGAGAGAAATAAATAACTATTTTTGTTGAATGAATAATAGTTGTAATTGGCTGTGAGAGTGAGAGTGAGTGTGAGAGTGTGAGTTGTAGAGAGTTTGTGAAAAATTATAAACTAAACATAATGTCTTTGTTAAAAACAAATTGTTTCATATAAATAAGCAGTTTATACCTGTCATGTATAAATGACCCAGGAGATTAATTTTAATTCGACCTTTTTGCATTGATATTTCAGACAAAAGAAAAACTACCGGCTGAAACGTTCAGGTGAACAAGATAATACTAGAAAAGTAAGACTAATGAAGGTTTCGCGTCGTTAGTTTATCGCTGTATACTTTGCGCTACCACTAAATACTCTTTTACTAAAAATACCTCCCAAATTCACTTAATTAAACCGGTCACTTGGTGACCCGTTTAATTAAGTGAATTTGGGAGGTATTTCACTTTGCACTTCAGTAAATGTTTTTTTTTCGATATTTTTGCATGTTCGTAATTCAATTTATGCCGGAAAAACCTGCACGCCGAGGCCTACCCACAATATTAAAATTTTATATTAAAAATGACACGGAGGTAACATGAAATACCACACATGCTATTATTATTAATAATATAATAATAAAAAGCATGTTTTAGCAAACAAACAAGCATACATGTAATATGTAGTAGTAGGTGTAAAATGATCATACATCTATATAGGGTGACTGGTAATTAGTGACCGAGTTGCTAAGCGCAAAACTCGAGAACGGCTGGACCAATTCGGCAAGTTTTTTTTTTTCAAATATGCGTTGAAGTCCAAGGAAGGTTCTTATGAAGAGAAAAATTGGAAAAATTGCCGGGAAAATTGGAAAATTCGGGAAAACTGAAAGTGCATTTTTTCTATGGGAATTTTGTATGAATTATTGAAAGGACAGGACAACGTCTGTTGGGTCAGCTAGTATCCATACTAATATTATAAATTCGAAAGTAACTCTGTCTGTCTGTCTGTCTGTCTGTCTGTCTGTCTGTCTGTCTGTCTGTCTGTCTGTCTGTTACCTTTTCACGCCTAAACCCCTGAACGGATTTCGATAAAATTTGGCAAGGCTATAGATGGTATCCTGGGGACGGACATAGGCTACTTTTTTTTTCAAAAATAATCCTACAGGGGGTGGTATAGGGGATGAAAGTTTGTATGGGCAACTCAGTATTTCTTAAGTTAGGGATGTGAAAATTAATATGTATGCTTTTGATAGGAAATAAAGAAATATGCGTTTCAGAGTTTTTGAAAAATCATCCCCTAAGGGGGTGAAATAGGGGTTGATTTAAAAATTTACAAAACTGCACAGATTTCGACAAAATTTGGCAAGGCTTTATATAGCATCCTGGGGAAGGACATAGGGTACATTTTTTTTCAAAAATAATACTACAGGGGGTGATATAGGGGATGAAAGTTTGTAAGGGAAACCCAGTATTTCTTAAGTTAGTGATAACAAATTTATGCTATTGGAGGGAAATTAAGAAATATGCTGTTTAGCGTTTTTGAAAAATCATCCCCTAAGGGGGTAAAATAGGGGTTGATTTTAAAATTTACAAAACTGCACGGATTTCGATAAAATTTGGCAAGGCTTTATATAGCATCCTGGGGAAGGACATAGGCTACTTTTGTATTAAAAAATAATCGTTCAAGGGGTGATATAGGGCATGAAAGTTTTTATGGGAAACTCAGTATTTCTTAAGTTAGGGATGTGAAAATTAAAATGTATGCTTTTGATAGGAAATAAAGAAATATGCGGTTCAGGGTTTTTGAAAAATCATCCCCTAAGGGGGTAACATAGGGGTTGATTTTAAAATTTACAAAACTGCACGGATTTTTCGACAAAATTTGGCAAGGCTTTATATAGCATCCTGGGAAAGGATCAAAGGACATAGGATACAATTTTTTTCAAAAATAATACTACAGGGGGTGATATAGTGGATGAAAGTTTGTAAGGGAAACCCAGTATTTCTTAAGTTAGGGATGACAAATTTATGTTATTGGTAGGAAATTAAGAAATATGCGGATCAGCGTTTTTTTAAAAATCATCCCCTAAGTGGGTAAAATAGGTGTTTATTTTAAAATTTACAAAACCGCACGGATTTCGATAAAATTTGGCTAGGCTATAGATAGCATCCTGGGAAAGGACATGGGCTACTTTTTGTCTTAAAACATAATCCTACAAGGGGTGATATAAGGGATGAAAGTTTGTATGGGAAACCCAGCATTTCTTAAGTTAGGGATATGAAAATTCAAATTTATGCTTTTGGTAGGAAATAACGAAATATATGGTACAGCGTTTTTGAAAAATCGTCCCCTAAGGGGTACAATAGGGGTTGAAAAATGTTTGTGTACCTACCTCTTTTTAAGAGATTTAAGGGATTGGAAATGTAGTCATAGTTCGAATCTTGAGGTAACATTTAGTCTTTATTTCATTCGACGTTTTTACGAGGAAATTATTTGAACGAGTGGACACTCGGACAAAAGTTATTTGTTATTAGAGCATGACTGGCATGATAAATTTTAAGTACTTAATTAACAAAGTCCCCCCGCCGTGTATGTCTGTCTGTTTGAATGCGATAATGTCAAAAAGCACCAAACGGATTTTCATACGGTTTTCTCCAATGAACGGAGTGATTCAGTGAAATTCATCATGGTTTTGTGTAAATTGGCTGAAATATGACGACGACTGTTGAAGATGTCGAAAAAAAAAATCATGCCGATTGGTAGCTTTATGCCTACTATACACGGTAACGATATATCGTACCGATTTGAGTTTGCCCGTTATATCGGACGGCCCTATGTTTTCCACATGAACGTTCCCATGGGATATTTTCCGACATCCACGCGGGCGAAGCCGCGGGCAAAAGCTAGTATTTTATAAAATTATATCTTTTACTTTATACAGGTATTGGTAATCCATTATGGCGATGTAAAAGAGGTCATTTGCAACCAAATGACCTGAAAGCTTCAATGCAAATGTCAACCATTTTCAATTTTTTTTATAAATTTTAAAAGTTGTAGTACCGCGATAATTTATGTCTTCAAAAAATATTGTAAAATGTCAAATTAATCGGAAAACGGTTGACATTTGCATAGGGATCATAAAGGGTCATCTGGTTGCAAATGATCTCTCCTACATCCCCATAGTGGATTGCCGACATTTATCACCAATAACGCTGTATATACTAAAATATATAATTTTATATACTAGCTGACCCAACAGACGTTGCCTGTCCAAATTTCAATAATTCATACAATAACCCCGTAAATTTGTTCGATATTAACATTATATTAGTAAATTCCAGGCTTCTGTTCAAAATATTAGGGGGTTAAAGTGTGAAATTGCCGATTTGTACTGAAAAATTGAAATTAGTTTTTTTTTATTTAACATATTTATTTAATTTATATTTATTAGTTATATTTATTTATTTATTTATTAATCAAAATAATTACCATTATTATCTATACATTGCTGCCATCTAATAAATAGGCAGGTCATTTTGCCTTTGCAGAGTTCGATCACTCTCGTGATCTAGATTCGACAAACTGTGTGAAAGCTTTGCTTTAGGACACTGTTGCGGCGTTTCACCTGGGGTCAGCCATTGAATTTTTCGCTTACGGTTATCGTAAAGAATCCACTTTTCATCACATGTCACAATTCGATCCAATATTCCTTCATTTCTGTATCGATTCAACAAGGCAGCACAAGTTCCAACACGCGTTTCTTTCTGCAGATCAGTCAAATCATGAGGCACCCATTTCTCATATTTTTTTATTTTATTGATTTGATGCAAATGAGTCAATATTGTTGGTAAGGTAACGTTAAACCATGCCGCTAATTCCTAGGTAGGTAGTTTGGCTCGGATCGGCTTCCACCATCTCTTTCAATTCATTGTTATTCACCTGTATGGGCGGTCTTCCACGTGGTTCGTTCTTCAAATCAAAGTTTCCATCACGAAAGCGTTTAAACCAAAATCGCATGGTGCGTTCATTAGCAGTCCCCTCTCCAAACGCAACATTGATATTGCGAGCTGTTTCTGCCGCGTTAGTTCCGCGTCGGAACTCGTATTCAAAAATAACTCGAATTTTTGAAGTATCCATCTTTCTTGTCTAAGCTGAATAAAAAAAACAACTGATAGTCGATAATCAAATGTTGCACATTTTTTAAAAGAAGAACTTCATAGGTACCACGTAAAAAAAGTTTCACTCAAAAATCTCAAACCATGAAGGTTCTATGTCAATTCGAAGTACCTAATACAATAAAACGGCAATTTCATACTTTAACCCCTATTATTTAGGAGTGTCAAAATACTCGACCACACCGCTGGCGCTGTCATTAAAAAAACAAGGCGGGCAATACCAAAATGAAAGATAAATAGAACCGCAAAAAATGGGTGTCTAAAAGACGAGGCGATATCAAAGGATTTTTTCAGTTTATACCTGTGTACCATCAGACTAGTATTTCCTCAAAGGGAACCCAATATCCTACCTACCACGTTTTCAGATTCCTAGCTGCATTTTTCCTGACAGAAAAAACATTAATTTTAATAAAAACGAGAATCGAAGCAAAGATTTATGGTCGGTAGCTGCTGTGGTAGCTACAAACATAAAGAGAATAATTATTTGATTAATTAGGATTATCATTTCTTATGAAGTACGCAGTGGGTACCTTTGATTTTCGAACGAAGTTCTTTAACGCACTTATGGTAGGAGTAAACTGTCAGAAATTGTGACTTATGTAACGAAAAAGCGTTAGGCCGTCAGTTTCAAGCGTCAAAAGTTTTGGTTTTTGTTTTTTAAGGTGCAGCGCAGACGACAGACATTTTGTGCGTTCGAGTCTGGCGCACAAAATGTATTAATGATAATTAATATTTCAGGCGTCCAAAACTTTTTACACTTGGAACTTGAGATCATACTAGATTTCTCTTTATCCTTGTTCCGTTCCTTGAGTATACTATCAGTATACTCAAGGAACGGAACTATTTTTTATGTTTTTATTGTGTAGGAGTACATAAATTATAAAATTAATAAAGAGGCAGTAGACTTGGCTTACCTGGACTGCTGGACTTTGCTGGACCTGGGACTCACCCTTTTTTGCCTTCCGCAATCAAACTATGACCAGCCGGTCGATTCTGTAAAATCTCACCGTGAAAACTTAGGTGAAGTAAGTTTGTTTTTGCCAGGAATTGACACTATTGACAGCTCACTCCACGCTCACTTCACCTAAGTTTTCACGGTGAGATGGTTACAGAATCGCACTGCAGATATCCGTCGTAATTTTCATCAACTTTGAAACTGCCGACAACAGAAAGCGTTAAAGACATAAACATTTCGTTCATTCATAAGTACTCTAACTTTCTACGTTGTGCTAAGGACAATTGAAGATAAATAGCAGTTTTCTACGTATACCACTTTTGTTCGTGAGTGTACGTTAATGAAGGGAAATTGTAATGTTTCAGTATAAGCAGCAAAGGTCAGGGAAGAGATTTCTATAGCACAGGTGATAAATTGTTCCTACTAAGTATTTGTACCGTGTGTGGACGAATTATTTCATGCAATTAGTACTTACGGGAAAACCAAAACAGGCATCGTATTGTACGATGAGTTTTAATTAACAGTCCGTGGTTTCAATTAGGTCTATTTAGCATAGCTCAAATGCACATTTATTTAAACCTGACTTCGTTTCCGCACGTCATTTTCGGGTGACCAGTAATCAATCAATCCGCCTATATAGCCTTTTACCAACTATGTTGGGGTCGGCTTCCAGTCTAACCGGCTGCAGCTGAATACCAGTATTTTACATGGAGCGGCTACCTATCTGACCTCCATAGCCCAGTTACTGGGTATACAATACCCCTTGGTAAGACTAGTTGTCAGACTTTCGGGTTTCCGACGACCCGTAACGACTGTCAAAGTTTCGCGAATGACAGCCGGGACCAACGGCTTAACATGCTTTCCAAGGCACGGAGGAGTCTCGGTATGTAAAGATGGTCACCCATCCACGGACCAACCCCGGCAAGCGTAGCTTAACCATCGGGATCAACCCGTGCGGCTGTTATTACTTCGCCACAAGTTCCTCCAAGATTTTTCGGCCCCGTAAACCCCTATAATATTCTTTCAACGAAAACGGCACTGTGCTGTTGATCCCCCAAAGCAGTCGCTCAATGTAAAGTACTGGTATTCAGCTGTATTCAGTTAGACTGGAAGACGACCCCAACATACTTGGGAAAAGGCTAGGCAGATGATGATGATGTAGACAGTTCAATTTACCATGACATAGGTATTAAAGTACCTAGCATTATTGTTTGCGGTCGTATTGCTCCATTAACGCGATGAGCGAAAATTGGTTTGAACAGTAATGGGTAATCGATTTATAATAATCTTGTATTATTGCAGTCACTTAAGGTGTATAGATGCCTCGATGACCTTGCGCATCTGGGCGGAGCTTAACCACCACCCCTGGGCCTCAATTCTGCTATTTTACCACAAATTGCTATGTCGCAGCCACGCGATTGCTTTGCCAACGCCATTGATCTAAAAACGATATTCTACTAATTTTGAAAAGAACGTCGTCAGGATATCGCTGGCATGTCGTCAGCATCGCATCAGCTTGGCTATAAACCACAGATTAGATCGTACCAGTGACTCTGTACTATTATTTAATCTGTATTATTATTTAATCTGTGTAAAAACATTAAACAGGCAAAATTGACAGAATTCCTTAGTTTTTTAGGATTCCGTAGCCGAATGGCAAAAAACGGAACCCTTATGGGTCATGTCTGTCTGTCTGTCCGTCCGTATGTCACAGCCACTTTTTTCCGAAACTATGAGAACTATACTGTTGAAACTTGGTAAGTAGATGTATTCTGTGAACCGCATTAAGATTTTCACACAAAAATAGAAAAAAAACAATAAATTTTGGGGTTCCCCGTACTTAGAACTGTAACTCGAACTTTTTTTTCATCGAACCCCTACGTGTGGATAGTTCTTCAAAAATGTTATTGAGGTTTCTGATATCATTTTTTTCTAAACTAATAATAATTTGCGCGAGAGACACTTCCAAAGTGGTAAAATGTGTGTAACTTCTAAAATCTCTTATTTTAGAAGTTACACACATTTTACCACTTTGATGATAAAACTAAAAAAAATATATGATGTACATTACCATGTAAACTTCCACCGAAAATTGGTTTGAACGAGATCTAGTAAGTAGTTTTTTTTTAATACGTCATAAATCGTAAACAGCAATTTACGTTTCATTCAATCAACTCAAATATAAAAATAAAACTGGAATATACATATTAGCTTGTTTAGCTATCACAAGCCTATATGGGCTCGCTTGTAGTTAGATCTAAATCCCATGATTTAGGTACCTATTTATAATGTTTACCTATCAATAACTTAATTTAAAAAAATATACAGTACCTATTATTAAAACATCAATCAAGGTACAACGAACTACAAGAACTTTTATATTATGTTACTAGCTGCTACGGAATCCTTCATGGGCGAGTCCGACTCGCACTTGGCCGCTTTTTTGATGTTTGACAGCGTGGTCTGACATCTTATAAACGTATTTGTTGCGATTCAAAAAACTTTTGTGTTTTATAAAGTTAGTGGATACTCAAGTTTACTCCAAGTTTATCCAATTAAACCGTGTAGTGACAATGCTCACTTGACATTGGCGAACGTGAAAACACGGATTAGCCACTATGCGGGCTCCACATTCGCGCCGTGAACACCCGTGAAAGCCTCGCACCGCGACTGTGGATGGCTTTCGCACCCGTTCAAGGGCTTCGCGCCTGTTCACGTCTTGTTTCCCGTTCAGTGTCGGTATTGGCGCCCGTGTCAAAGGCTTCGCGGGGCGCGAACCTCCCGCAAACGCGAACGCATCCACACTCGCGTGAAGCAGCAACAGCAGCGTGAAGACAGCAGTGCATGTTTCGGCGTCCATTCCTGACGTAGGTACGCGCGAATTAAACTGTGAACGATAGCGAGTGTGGGGGGCATGCTTTTCGCGCCGACTTCGCGGCAAAAATTACGGCGTGAATTCACGCCGTGAATCACACAGGAGTCCACAGCCCACATTAAAAGAAGAAGAAGAAGTTTTATATCATCTCATAGTCTTATAAAAAACGGAGAACTCCGCGCCACTCATATCGAAAGTGAAGCACAGTATGGGACCGTTTGTCCCAAAGTTCGGGTTTTTCCGTACGTGTTTTTAACCCGTGAAAACCACTGCCGCGTCACTTGGTGACGACACAAGCTCCTGCCACGAGCCACCGCTGCTGGCTCCTGGCCTACGACGCCGCTACTGGCATCGGGCTACCGGCACCACTATCGTCAACCCTGCGGGTCCTGCAACCGGCTCCTCGGCTCCAGCGTCCCTACAGTTACGCGCAAGCCAGGACAGTACTTGACGCGCCTACCTCCATATAACAGAGAGAAAATTGTGACGGGCTTATTGTGATCCACGACCTATTAATAAATTTTTGAAAGTGCTAGTGAGTTTCCGTTATTATCAGTAGTTAAAAAAACTCCTACGCTTCATTGGCGCCTCACGCGCACATTTTCGTCGTAGTATGCAGACCGGCCGCCATTACGTGACACGAGCGACACGCATAAAATCCTGCCGCTCCCAATCCACCGCCGCCGCCGCCCGCTGCCCGCAAAATTCGAGGCAGAGGCCTAAGGAACTTGCCTTCATCAAAACCGGAATGCCATCACATCTTCGCTCGTCGGGTATGAACGGAGATATGATTTCCGCGATATTTTTTATAACGTTTCTACTAAAGCGGAACGTTTTTACAAACTCCGTGTCCGGCGAAATAACCATAGGGTCGATATTCCGCCTCAGTACAGCTTGCGCTCGACGGCGTTGTAGCCTCTCGTCCCGATGCCGCGGCAACCGACAACGCGGCATCGGGACGAGAGGCTACAACGCGGGGAACAGAGGGGAGGAAGAACAAAAGGGAGGAACGGCGCGCCGTTCCTCCCTGCTGGCCAATTCTAAATATCTCCATCTTAAAATGTGATGCGGCATTGTTGTTATCACTTTTTTTTATTGGAGAATGTGAGAGAAAACGTATGGCTGCACAATTGCTTCTCGATGGCCAATTTTGACAGATCTCGACGATGCCAACGCTATCGGTACAAACTTCAAATAAGAACAGAATACATATTTATGTTGCCGTGCTGACGCTATTGTGACGCCATTGGTTAATAGAATTCCGCAATGTATCAATAGCGGCTGGGTAGCCGCTATTCAACTTTCATAACAGGAGCAGAATACCAAAAGTGTCATTTTATGCTATTGCCATGCTGACGACGTGCAATTGAACTACATTACATTTAGCAGAATTGAGCTTCATACGTAAAGCGAGCGCGGTGGCGCGCTACACTAAAACGAATGTCAAAGAATATGCAGGGTCGCAGAGATGCGCACGTAGGGCGGCATTTTTGCCTACGATTCCAGAAGGGAATGCAGGGCTGATATTTGTTACGCAACTACTTTAAGTTTTAACGGGACATTATTTTTAGCATGTAGGTATGTGGTTATAGTAAAATTAGAATAGAGCTACTTGAATTAGCACTAGCCATTAGGATGTACAGTGGGCTGCGTCAATTGGGTATTAAAATTTTAATACAACTGGGGTACCTACCTAATTGATAAAGCCCATTGTACACACGGCTATATATCAAGCTATCTATACATTTCCAGTATAAGCTGATCTTGCATTATTTCCGTACAATGAGAGGTCAGCTTATACTGGAAATGTACTGCTTGATATGTAGCCGTGTGCAACCGTTTTGTATAATAATCTATCTAACTTTTTTTTCAAATTTTACCATGATCGGTTCATCAAAACTTTAGAAGTGATGTGTAACTTTTTTTTTTGAAAAAAAATAAAATTATATTTAACTGTAAACTGTAGTACTTACATACAAATTAATGTTTTACAGAAAGAGTGATATTTTCACCAATTTGAGTAATAAAAGTAAAGTAAGAGGCGCAGTGACCCTATATTTTTAGTAATATTTTTTTTACATAAATACTCCCTGACAACGCTGGTGTATCGGACATCTTCACATTGCCTCTGACGGGACAGGATTGGTACGATAGCCAACGTGTGGACGCCTCACGAAATTAACCGACTAACGTTGGTACGAGTGTTGGTGGCAACCTGTGGCGCCGGTGTTAGGGCCTATTTCACGATGTCCGGATAGCCACTACTCACCGATTAATTCAAAAATGGAACAGAATTTGTATGAAATTATCTGCCAAGTAATGGTTGTGTTTATGTGTACTTTGTAAAATTATTTAGTACCTAACTACAAGGTCTTGTTTTACCACCTTTCAATGAAAACTCAAGATGGCGGCCGCAAAATTTTCAAATTTTTGAAAACCATGAAAACGATATGCATGACGAAAAATTTTGCGGCTGCCATCTTAGATTTTCATTCCAAACCATTGATATATATACACTAGATTAGCAATTACCGCGCCAAGGCGTTGCCACTGGACATACGGCCACGGCCGTATGCGTAGCTAACGTCAGTTCAGTGCTCTGTATGACGGCAGCCGAAGTGAACCGAGTGACACGCGATAAAAAATATCGCTAAAACGGGTAAATGCGTAATGAAAGAATGCGATTCTAGATCACAAAAACTACCGGAATTACTTTTCACACGTAAGTTTATTGTTTCTGTGTCTGTATCATCGTAAAAACGCAGTAAAATAAATAAAATGTCGATTTTTTTTTAATCATGATCAGTGTTACAACTAAAAACTATGTTTTAGTTTCCCACATTTGTGGGAGTTTTTAATTTATGGAATAAGCGATTTTAAATATTTTTTAATAATAATTAACAATGTTCCAGAGTACCTAAAGATGCAATCAATTTTCTCAATCAATAATCCGATTGCTGAGAAAAGAGACTGACTGGCTACCTACTAAATCTACTGTCATTTGTTTGAAGCACTTCCGTGATCAAGATAAAATAGGCCCAAAAAGCGAATGTGGCCGTGTTTATTTGTCCAATCAAGCAATTGTAATGCTTATTGTAAGTAATGATTTTATGCGGCAATTAATATTATAAAATTATAGGTAATGCCAACAAAAAATGCCTTCTCATTGAACTACCACAGCAACAAATTAGTTTATATCGACTCAAACTACATTGTGTACTGAATGTTTTTTCAACTTAGTTTTTAGATTGTAAAGAGCTGTCTTGCCTACAATAAATTGTATATTTTTCAGGACAACCGTTATTCTAAAGAGCAGGTGGAGCTTTCAGAAGAAGAAAATATGGATGTGGATGCTGTGGAAACCGACGAAGAGATAGTCGAATTAACTGAAACGCCCCGAAAGCCCAAAATGAGGAAAATAATTCACCGTTTGAAAAATTTATCGGCTAGAAGACTAAGAAAAGGAAAAAAATATATCACAAAAAATAAAAGACTAGAAATTTAAAAAAATAAACGATAAAAGACTAGGACTTATAGAAAACTGACTCTTTGGGGAAACCGCAGGTTTTGTCTTTGCGATTATGGACGTAGTTATGATGACGAACAACTACCGGAAATATATTGTGAAGGACGGCACGGTTGACATCTGTCAGGCATTCCACCGTCCGGGGGAATCAATCCGTCACATTATTTCTGACTGGTCTCGTCTGGCTAACGGAGACTACTTGTATAGGCACAAACTTGTAGCCAGGATTATCCACCAGCAACTTGCTCTGAAATTCAGTCTTGTGGAATTGGAAGTACCGTACTGTAGGTATGTGCCCGACCCAGTTCTTGAAAATGGCAATATTACGTTGTATTGGGATCGATCTATCATCACTGACAGGACTATTGTTGCCAATAAGACAGACATAGTGGTGATAGATCGATTAGAGCGTTGCACAATGATTATTGATATAGCGGTCCCGCATGACGTGAACCTCGTGAAAGCTGAAAAAGATAAGCAGATTAAGTATCTTGACCTGATGTGATACAGCAATCGTTGTGCCGATAGTCGTGACGGCTAATGGCATAATAGCCAAGAGCCTCGATCAACACCTGAAGAGGCTCTCGTTAGGCAGCTGGATTAAGGAAGATTGCTCCAGAAAGCGATACTTCTGGACACGGCGCGTATCGTTAGGAGGTTCCTCTCTCAGCAGCCCTGACCACCGGTACCTTGGACCCTGTTCCCGATACCGGTGGGCTACTATTTTTAATATTTTTTAATGTTTTTATATTTTAATATTTAAAAATGTAAATTATATGTATGAAAATAAACTAAAGGAAATAAAAAATGTTCAAAAAGAAAATGCCTTGATTATTTTCATTACATATAACCTCTAATACACATCTAATAAGAAATACATAATTCACATACTTAAAAAATAATTTAACGTTTACCGTTTAACGTTACGTTTTTTTTAACGTTTAAAAAGTTGGGTAAAATTTCGCATGGGTAGGCAACCCCATACCGCCATTGCACTTTTATATTGCGGTCTTTGTCTAATCTAAGCGACAGTATTGTTCTTGCGACTTGTGTAAGTGAGAGAGATATATGTTTACTTTTAAATGTTTAGTGGTTTCAAAGCTACGTCGTCGCATTTAAATAGTGGTTATACTTTTTTTACACATTTTAATGAGGTTTGCTTCTCTAGTTATATAACTCAATGTTCCAAACACCCTAGAAAAAAAAAACTCATCAGTTTATCAAAAGTTATTAAAATATAGATGATATTGGATTTATTTGAAGTTCACAAAAAGAATCGCAAATATTATATTTGAGTGTTAAATAATATTTTTGGGAGCGAAAAATGGGAATTATTCCACATAATTCATTTAAGATTTTGTGATGAAAGATACTTATAGTAAATTCAAATTCAAATTCTTTATTTGCTTAAAACATGGTGTTTATAGGTCTTATAATTGAAACAGAAGTACAAACATGTTTAGCTATTGGAACTATAGCATGCAAAATCGAGTCTTAGCTTAAACCGAGTCATAACTTATTTTCAAGGAATGTTTTAAGGGAGTAGAATTTGTGGGCTTTCAGCCATTCCAACAATTTATTCTTAAACAATATATTATTTTGAGTTTTAAGTTCTCTAGGTATTTTATTATAAATTCTTACACACATAGTTAGACAACTTTTGCTGTATTTGGACAATCTGGGAGTGTCAAAAAAAACTAATCTATTTTGGTCTCTGCGATTTCGAGAGCTTACGTCAGACACTTTTACAAAATATTCTTTATATTTCCATGCAAACATGCAAATTTCATAATAATATATATACAACGTGTAATGCTAAATGCGCAAAACCTCTTAAGGGGTCATTGTACTCATCATTATGAACAACTTTTACTATGGGACCAAACCTGAAATCGCGAAAAAAAATCAGCTGTTCAGTACATTTATGTTCGCAAATTTCGTCAAAATGTACTGAACAGCTGATTTTTTTTTCGCGATTTCAGGTTTGGCCCCATAGTAAAAGTTGTTCATAATGATGAGTACAATGACCCCTTAAGAGGTTTTGCGCATTTAGCATTACACGTTGTATAGAGATGGTAGCGGTAACAAACGAAGTTTTTTGAATATTGGCTCGCAGGACTCATAAATAAAAAGTAGTAATTTCCTGTGGATTGCATTTTTATCTATACACTGGTGCCGATTCTCTTGTACAAGAGAATCGGCACCAGTGTAGATACACCAACTAAACTAACTAAACTATCACTAAAACTTACTTTTGGCTATGAGAATCTTAGAACTACTCTGCAAAAAAAAAAAATCTCTAAAAAAACAATTTTGACGCAACTAAAATCGAGTTTGACAATCGCGATTCCGCGTGGTACTTGTTTGCCCTACCCCGAGAATGTTTTTTAGAGCCCGAGGCGCCCAGGGAGGGCAGCTTAAACGTGTTTTATATGGAACGTAGGTTTTTGGTACGTAGATACCTGGTAGGTAGTTGGGAAAAGGCTAGGCAGATTGATTTTTTACATTGTAACAATTTTAAAATATAAACAAAAAAAAAATATTTCAGTAGTAAATATGAAATACGAGTACTAGCACTTCCCGTGCGGCTTCGCCCGCGTGTATGTCGGAAAATATTCCACGGAATTATCATTTTGACCTCATTATCATTTTCAGCTACCTCAAAAATCATGAAAATGACACCAATGACGGAGAAATTTGAAAATTGTTGAAGCCGCCATCTTAGATTTTCATTTTGACTCCATTATCATTTTCAGCGCCCCCAAAAACCACGGAAACGACACCCATGACGAAAAATTTAAAAAATTTCTCAGCCGCCATCTTGGATTTTCATTTTGACCTCATTATCGTTTTCAGTGCCTCAAATACCATGGAAATGACACCCATGACGAAAAATTTGAGAATTTTTGCAGCCGCCATCTTGGATTTTCATTTTGACCCCATTATCGTTTTCAATGACCTCAAAACCATGAAAATGACACCCATGACGAAAAATTTGAAAATTTTTGCATCCGCCATCTTGGACTCAAAAACCATGAAAATGACACCCATGCCATGTCATTATTATTATTGCCTTTATTTCATTTTATATATCTGTAGGATTGGCCTTGGAAACATCAGAAATAGAACTCCGATATGGCAATACACAAATTAATTAAATTGAACAATCAGTTATCAATTTAGAAAATGTAGAAATATAGAAATGATATAAAATTAATTAAATAACTAATAATGGTAGTGTGTTGTTTGTTGTTGCATGTTGTTGTAGTTGTTTGTTGTTTTTTATTACTATTTGTTATTAATGATAAATAAAAATAATTAAAAACAAAACAACATTTTTTTTTTCTTCAAAATAATTTTTTTTTTCGCCTATATTATTCGGCTATCCGCCAAGCTCGTACCGGCCGATATGGAACTTCGTTCCAAAAAAAAAAAAGTTGTTTTTGCACTTGAAGTCAAGGTGTTGGTTGGGTGTTGGTGTGAATTTTAGTTCTAAACTAACTAACTAATTTTATTCCAAATCTTTTTAATAGCGATTAAAAACAGTACTGTATATTTTTTTCTTTTTTGCTTATATCTCGAAAACGGTGTGTCCTATCGCAAAAATAATAAAAATTTTGCCCCCCTTTATGATACCCATAAACCCCTATGACTGAACATGTAGGTCACAAAAAAAAAAAAAAAAAGGATTTTTGTTCCCGTGGAATATTTTCTGACATCCACGCGGTCAAAGCCGCGCAGGGAGTGCTAGTATTTCATATTTACTACTCAAATATTTTTTTTGTTTATATTTTAAAATTGCTACAATGTAAAAAATCAATCTGCCTAGCCTTTTCCCAACTATGTTGGGGTCGGCTTCCAGTCTAACCGGATGCAGCTGAATATCAGTATTTTACATGGAGCGACTGCTATCTGACCTCCACAACCCAGTTACTGCGTAATACGATACCCCTTGCATGGTAAGACTGGTTGTCAGACTTTCGGGCTTCTGACGACTCGTAACGACTGTCAAAAATCCACGAATAACAGCCGGGACCAACGGCTTAACGTGCTTTCCGAGGCACGGGGGAATCTCGGTATGCAAAGATGGTCACCCATCCACTGACCAACCCCGGCAAGCGTAGCTTAACCTGACGGATCGACCCGTGCGGCTGTCATTATTTAGCCACGAGCTCCTCTCTAGAATTGTTACAATGTAAAAAAGTATTTATAAATGCACATCAAAAATAGTCAACAATAAAGCGCCCACGCCCGCAATCGAATTGGGACCTCTGCAGCGAGCTAATCTATAAACGCACACTACTACAATAAGTTCGTAAATATTATGCCCTAACACATACGTATGAGCATGTCGAACGATAGCCGGTGCGGAGTAGCGAGCGACACAACCCTCCCGTCTCAATGCCAAAGCAAGACTGCCGCACGCGCCCGCGCATAGCTCCTCTGAGCCTGTATCTCAAAATGGGAACATTTTCTTTGCAAATGTTGATTGATTTACAAAAGCTGTAGACACTTTGTAGCACTTCTAACCATCAATTTTTTAGTGTAAAAATATTTCCAAACACCAACGCCGTTTAGGAGGAGTAGGGATATTAGCCAAAAAATAGCGTTTTGGTATATATTTTTTTAAGGCAAAAGTATCAGCCATATGAAAAAATCCTGTAGCTCAAATGTTGTTTATGAATCTATATCAAACATATATTTTTTTCAAATCTTCTAAACAAGCCGTTAATGAGAAGTAGGCTTTATAAAGTGACCGTGTTACGGTACTAAACGGGAGTAAGGCCCTTAACTTGACATGAACGACCTTTAAAATATAAGTGTCAATAAACATAATGGTGGGGATTATAAGAATTTGTTGGTGATAAATTAGTGACAATCACTCTCTTTCATCGGAGTTAAGGCTCTTACAGAGGCGAAATCGCGTCGCGACGCGATATTGCGATATTATATCCGTAGAACAATTTCTATGGAATCGCGCGCGACCATACACACAGGAGCGATGCGATATCGCCTCTGTCTGTAAGAGCCTTTACTA
Organism: Cosmia trapezina; assembly: GCA_905163495.3. NCBI lineage: Eukaryota > Metazoa > Arthropoda > Insecta > Lepidoptera > Noctuidae > Cosmia > Cosmia trapezina. Next base: position 10,968,027 of record LR991025.1, on the reverse strand, counting down.
TTGGAGAAACGTTAGTAAACTATATACCGCCTCCCTCCGCGCATCACTATAATGTTACGTAGCGTTGTTAGCAAAAAAGGATTTACGAGGAAACAATTTGCTCGAAAACCCGCATATTTTCAACAACTGTTGCCTACAAAATCGATCCCTATGTATGATTCACCAGCTTCACAAAAAAAAATTATTCAGACATTAGCCGTCCCCATGATAAGCGAAAACATCTCAGTTTCTTTGATAAGTGCACAAATAGAATAGTGATAAGAACACTTAACTACCCCACTCGCAGCCCCTGTCTAAACAAGTTGCTTAGCTACAAGATAATTAGAAATATTTGTACGTGACGTAGTATTTAAATACGACTAGATCTCCGTCCAAAGTCTGTAGCTAGATTTTTATGATGAAGATAACTGCGGAGATAAAGACAGCTAATAATTGCTTCTCATCTGGTTTCTAATCACTCAATCATAACGTGGGAAAAACTTGAATGAAAAAGAAAGTTCTGCACAAAATATTATTACAATTTTCTGCTTTTATCTATGAATACAAACTAGATTAATTAATTAAAAATACTGATCTGCTCTATTATAAAATCTGTGTAAATGGAACGTTCAAAATATTTGCTAATGAAAAACAAATAAGAGGCACTGATAAATCCGCTCGTGCCGCAAACAGATAACACATTACGCTAGCATATTTGTACTGAGAACGTGTTTTACTGACGACGGTAAAATGTATCATTTTACTTTAAAAAGTATGCTTTTACCGGACATTTGTCGTTCAAAAAATATTGCTACAAACAATTTCTCCAAATAAAAAAAATACTAAGTGATTTTGCGGTTTGAAATTCTGTGTGCAATTTGCTAGGGTTGTCAAATAGCTGAAATTAAAAAAAAATACGGAAGTGACACGTGTGTGAAAGTAGTGAGCGCAGTACAGGGTGCGCAGTACACTGACTAGCCCTATAAAGGGAAGGGAATACGCGTCTCATTCACAAGTAAGCCGACGTCGACGTCACAGCAAGTAGCGAGTACCGGGCACAACTTTCAGTTGCGCTCCTGAATTCTTTTCGCGTAGTGTTTTTGTGTACGAATACAATGAAAGCGTTCCCGTATATGGTTGCTGTGGTACTGGCGTGCGATGTCGCTAATTCTCTGTTTTTACCCGTAAGTAATTTACTTTATTATTAATTTAAAAAGAACCGTTAAAATAGCAGCTGTTTCATTTTAAAATATACAGTTTAGAAATTAAAATTAAACTTTTGGCTATTAATCTCTTTGTTGTTTTATAAAACTTTTCGTTAACTCTTTAAATAAAATTGGTACTTAAGAAACTTCTTTACACGCAATTTTTAGTTAGGTACGCAGTTCCTTTACAAACAATAATTAAAATAATCTATTTGCTAATTATAATCACTATTATCTCTAAAGCTAGGCTTTATTTGTTTCACGTTTTAACTTGTACCTACGTCACGTATACACACGTAGTAAAACTTAAAAGAGTTTGTAATTAATAAAAATATTTATGGTGTGTGTAAAGTTTATAGCCTAAGAGTACCAAATAAATTATAACATCTGAAGTTCATCTCATCAAAGTTGCGTCGTCATATAAAGTTTTCACTTTTTTATCCTGTAATAATTATATTTGTAAAAAAATGGAAAATGTTCACCTAATATTCATTTAGAAAATTATTGGAAATTCGGATGATTGCGTTCTTCATTGGGTTGTTAGTAGGTTATATTAGGTTGGATAGGCATAAAACTTTTGTATCGGAAATTAAATATACTGTTTCCAATTTGGAAAAAGCATACGGTATTCACCTATTTTATTCGGCAATTATTATTCTTGGCATTCGTGTATTCGGTAATTCCTTTATCATTACTTGGATCTTGGTTTTCACGTTAAAAAAAATATATATCAATTACATTTTATATAAATAAATTAAATTAGTACCGAAGTTTAGTTTTTTAATCGTTTTAGTAGGTTATTATTTATTTTTATAGTTTTATAAGGATATTATTTATTTTTTTATGTTAATAATCTGTTGGTAAATAAATAAAGGCATTTTCAGTAACGAAGTCAAAACTGTACATTGAATATTTTTGAAACAATGTAATTGCTACGAGGTGTGGAAACGAGTCTCATCATCATCATCTGCCTAGCCTTTTCCCAACTATATTGGAGTCGGCTTCCAGTCTAACCGGATGCAGCTTAATACCAGTATTTACCCATCCACGGACTAACCCGGCCCGGCAAGCGTAGCTTAACCTGATGGATCGACCCGTGCGGCTGTTGTTACTTAGCCACGAGCTCCTCGTGTGGAAACGAGTCTGATGCCGAAAATATAGTTTTTAGAATTTTTGTCCGTTTGTTTATCTGTATGTAGGTTCCAGATTGGCACAAAAACGGCTGAACGGATTTATATGAAATTTGGCACACAGACAGTTTATAAATAATCTGAATTAACAAATAAGGTACTTTTAATCCCACAAACTAAAACGGTGTTAAAAAAAAACTAACGTAAACTTAAAGGACAATCAGTCAGAGTGAAAAATGCTTTTGGAAATTATTTATTAGAAACTAACTGATCCACATAAGGGTTGGAAATTATAAGATTAATAAAAGCACAACGTGGGTCTTCATAATCCTCGTGCCCTTATCCCAATTTAGTTGACATCGGCGCAGCATTTCTTCTCTTTTCATACGTCTCTATTAGCCTTCATCTCTATCAGTATTAACCTACTAGTATTATAAATCATGTGAAAGTTTGTGAAGAAGTTTGGATGTATGTTACTCAATCACGCAAAAATGGATGAACGGATTTGGATGAAATTTGGCACACAGATAACTTATAACCTGGATACTTGCACACTTAGACATAGGATACTTTTTATCCCGGTAGTAGGTTCCCGTGGGATAAATTCCGACATTTACGCGGGCGAAGCCGCGGGCTACGACAGATTTATTGCCGATTTTTTTTTTCATCTGTCGCAGCCAACTGGTTGAATTAGCCGTTTAGTTAACCGCCTAGCCTTTGGAAGTAGTGCTAATAAGGGTTTTCATGAAAATTCACGCGACCAGATGGCACCACTTTGACAAGAGGTCTTCCGTTTCGAAAATTAATATAAAATATATGAAGACGTTCATCATTCGTTTCTTTCATTCATTTGTCATTCAGTCATGACTAAAGAAAATACCTATATTTTCGCTTTGACACTTCTGACCTGAGGTCTCCCGTGCTGCAAAAAAAATATAGGCGCTTTGACTCTTATGACCTGAGGTCTCCCGTGCTGCTAAAAAAATATAGGCGCTTTGACTCTTTTGACCTGAGGTCTCCCGTGCTGCTAAAAAAATATAGGCGCTTTGACTCTTTTGACCTGAGGTCTCCCGTGCTGCTAAAAAAATATAGGCGCTTTGACTCTTTTGACCTGAGGTCTCCCGTGCTGCTAAAAAAATATAGGCGCTTTGACACTTCTGACCTGAGATCTCCCGTGCTGCTAAAAAAATATAGGCGCTTTGACTCTTTTGAGCTGAGGTCTCCCGTGCTGCTAAAAAAATATAGGCGCTTTGACTCTTTTGACCTGAGGTCTCCCGTGCTGCTAAAAAAATATAGGCGCTTTGACTCTTTTGACCGGAGGTCTCCCGTGCTGCTAAAAAAATATAAGCGCATTGACTCTTTTGACCTGAGGTCTTCCGTGCTGCTAAAAAAATATAGGCGCTTTGACTCTTTTGACCTGAGGTCTTCCGTGCTGCTAAAAAAATATATCTTCCTCCCTCCTTAAATATTCCTTCCCTCATTCTTCGTGGTTTTGTCACAGTTCCAACCTAACTTATCATATTGAATATCATTCAGAGGGCTTACTATAACGTGTTAAAGCCATCATTGTTCCAGTGTGAGAGAGAGACGGACCTATATACCTACGACCTACAGCACCATCCTTTTTTCACAACGGAATGGAAATTTCACATGATGGCATTAACACGTCATAGTACGACCCCAGGCCACTAGTTGAACAGCCGCCGTTTACGGCTAGGCGGCTAATTAAATAAGTTGGCTGAGGCATATCCATTGCTACTTTGCTTCTATCATTTTCTTCTTTCTTTCCAATTTTTTTATGGCCAAATCCGAAACTATGAGGAATAGCGAAAAGTACTCAAAGGAGGAGTTTTGATGAAAACTAAAATCATTAGATTTTTTAAAATTAATATTTCTAGCCAGGAATCGAACCCGTTGATTTGAAAACACGCACTGTATTATTACACCGTTCAATAGTGTCACTAATATGGACCGAATTCTAGGAAGTAAAAAAAAATAAAAAAAATAAAAATGTTTATTGCATTTAAACAGATAGGTACTTAACACACATGAGTTTGAGATCACCTTTTAAGCAAAGAAATGCTTGTGGTAGGTGAGTCCGCCCTTCCATTTAACATAATCACAGGTTGACAGGTTGACAATGACAAGTAATGACATAAGTACGGCAACCTAAAGGAAAGAGCTAATTTTTCACAAAATACTTAGGTACTTTTTTTATTTTTCTTATGTTACCTACCTATTAAACCTTAACTGATTAATTGTTCAAAATGAAAACCATAGTTTTCAATACATAGCTGGATTCGACATCTCAAGGATTGTACTGCAATCAGCATTACATTACGAGTATTCCTCATAGTTTCGAATTTGGCTATCCACGCCCACTTGTTACTGTGGTGTGGTGGTGTGGTGGTTGGTGTGGTGTGGTGTGGTGGTGTGGTGTGGTGTGGTGGGTGGTGGTGTGGTGGAGGGGTGTGGTTGTTACTTGGTACTTGTTGTTGTTGTTGTTGTGTTTGTTGTTGTTGTTGTTGCTTTACTTGTTATGTTATATTATAAGATCTGATTGTACACAGTTACGCAATAAATAATTCTTATTCTTATTCTTAAAAAATTCACCCTGTATACCGGATGACTTTTTTTACCGTCTCGAAAAAAATTGGGTATATTAGGTGAACAGAGTAGAAGCCTATGGCACACCTAGTTTTTTTTTTTTTTTAAATATCTGAGACAGAAAAAAATATCTAAGTACCAATAAATACTACAAATTCGATGTAAACTTTTAATTTTTGTACCATAAAAACAGAAATTTTGAAAAAAAATAATAAATCGTTTAAAAATATCGAAATTCAAATCATATGCAGCCTGCATATGATTTGAATAATAATAAGCTATAATAATAATAAGCTTTATTTCATGAAAACAGTACTTAGATTACATTAAATTACAATAAAGTGCTATAATAAAACAAAAGTACACAAAAGTTTTAGCATCTGGAGCCGAACTAGGAGAAACCTGTATTTCGGCTAACAGCGCCAATCCCCTCGAGTTACATTAAATAATAGTTCTTAAATGCTAGCATTTTACAAAACAAAGGAATAGTAGTAGTCTAAGGTTTTACAATAGGTCTGAACCTCTCTTTGAGTTATGTGATATAGTGAATGAATGAGTGTGAGAGGGTGTGTCTATTTGTTAGTGTGCTTGTGATTTTTATGATTGAACACATGAATTAGTGAGATACACGGATAAAGTGAATATGTATTTAATACCTATTATTTATATATATTTATTTATTCGTAAAATAATTTTTGCTAACATTAAACACCAGCCTTTGCCCGCGCTACGCCCGGGTAGAAATCGCAAAATATCCCACGAGAACGTGCTACCGGGAAATCCCTCCTTATTCCTTGTCTACATTATAAAGGGAGCCTCTGAAAAAAAAAAAAAAAAAAAAAAAAAATCAGCCGTCCAGATCCAAGGGTTAGGGCCGGGCGTTGGTGAGTCAGTCAGTGTGAATGTTTGATTTTTTTTGATTTTTTTCTTTTTGAAATTTTCGAGACGGTAAAAAAAGTCATCCGGTATATACGTCGTTGGTCTAGTGGTCGCAAGCGCTACTTCTGACCATGCGGTCCTGGGTTCGATTCCCAGGTCGGGCAAAGTGTTATTGGGTTTTTCCATCTGGAATTTCTCAGTCTGGATTTGTGCCCGGTTGATGGCAATAGGCTCGCCCCCTATTACCTGGTGAAATGTGGGTGTAATAAAGGTACACCTCTGCCCAACCCTTCGGGGATTACAGGCGTGATATTATGTTAATATAAAAGCCGCTCATCTAAGTTAATATAGCCGTTAATAACCTCGTCTCATAAATGTACGAGGAAAAGTTGGGGCTATTCATAATAATTATTACACGGATTATCTATCCGTCACTAATACGAACATTGACCGACACGTAAGGACAAAACTGTCTTTCTCGTAATCATTTCTCGTGTTATTATTTTTCTTAGAAAACATTGGTTTTCTTTATGAATGTAACAACTTTTTTTGTGATACATAATTATTTGAATATTGAACGGCGTTAAAAATATTACTTACTTTAATTATTGTATCAAAGGAAAGTTAATGAACATCTATTCACTATAATTGGCAACCTTATTTATTTATTAATCTTATTATTTACTAGCTTTTGCCCGCGGCTTTGCTTACATTTAGAATTTGACAATCAATTCGGGTTGTACTCTACTTGTAATAATATAAATCAATCATAATTCGAAAGACACGTGGTGCCATTTATTATCATAAAAACGTCATTGTTGTTTTCCTCGGGAACAGTACTTTTTTTTCGGGATGAAATAGTACCTTGTTCGATTATGTACACCTGGCAACGTATATAATTTTAGGATAATCGGTTCAGTGGGTTAGGCGTGAAAGGTAACAAACTTACTTTCGCATTTATAATATTAAGTTATGATTAAGATGTAACCTTGTAATATTACTGAGCATTGATCCCCCCCCCGGACTGTCCCCCACCCCATCCCTTTACATACTAAATTGGTATCTGCAGCTTTAAATATTATGTATGTACACACAGCTACATTTATCAAGCTATACAATTCAAGTATAAGCTGATCTCGTATTCTATAGGATTTCCGTACAATGAGAGGTCAGCTTATACCTACTGGAAATGTATAGCTTGATATGTAGCCGTGAGTACCTGTAAGCCAGATTCGTTATAAGCTACCTACAAAAGTTTAGTCAAACACAAATAAAAACTGATGGTTGGTACGTGCATAAGTTCTATCCGTTCATACACTTTGTAGGAACCGGAATATATTGAATAAATAGAATATAAAAAATTGTTCAATAAATATTCACTTCTCTTAAGAGGGAAGGTGGCCTGCGATTCTCCATACAAATGCATTCCCCGTTTTTCTTGCTGAATAATGTCTCTAGAGCAATAATTTTTTTTTTCATAAAATCTGTCTGCTATAGCCACGTCCCCTGTCATTTCATTTTTTTCAGGAACTAATTATTAGTGAAGAAAATATGACCCTCCAAAAATTAAAATGCCCCATTTTTACCGCCGTGATTAGAGGACTACCAGACAAATTCTAAAAGTTTTTAACATAAAAAAATTATAGGAACCTAGACATAGGTACTCTTTCTTAAAATTTTAATGAAAACAATAATTGAATCAGTTTTTGAGGACATTCTTGTCCTCAAAAACTGAGCCGATTCGTCGAGGGAAATTAATACGTCGATCTCGTCAATTTTTAGGGTTCCGTACCTCAAAAGGAAAAAACGAAACCCTTATAGGATCACTCGTGTGTCTGTCTGTCCGTCTGTCACAGCCAATTTGCTCCGAATCTAATGAACCGATTAAGTTGAAACTTGGTACACATATGTATTTTGGTAACCCAAACACGGACATGTAACATAAATAAATGAATTTTAAATAGGGGGGTCCCTTTTGGGGGAAAAATAAGTACAATTAAAAAAAAGTTTTGCAAACTGTACCGTGTGACATATCAAATAAAAGGTCTTACTGTGAGGGTCTCAAATATATTTTTTTTATAATTTTAAAATAAATTGTTTTGAAGTTATTTAAGAAAATAGACGAAAATTGACCATTCCCCCCCCCCCTATCTCCGAAACTACTGAGCCTAAAATTTTGAAAAAAATACAGAAAATAGTTCTTTACGTATAGATTACAGGAAAACCTATCAGAAGTTTATGGTCTTGTAAATCTATATATATAAAATTCAAAGTCCTGACTGACTCATTGACTGATTATAATCAACGCACAGTCCAAACCACTGGACCTAGAGACATGAAATTTTGCAAATAGATACCTTATAATAGTGTAAACATCCATTAAGGAAGAATTTTTGAAAATTCCATCCCTAAGGGAATAAAATAGGGGATGAAAGTTTGTATGAAAAATCTTATCTCTTGAGTTATTAGACTTGAAACTTAGCACGAATATTCATCTAAGTTAATTATAAAATTAATTATTTTAAGTTTTCCTAAACTACCCCCTTTTTTTGTGGAAGGGAAATTATCAAATGACTTCTCCCGCTCTGGGTGGAGCGGAAGGGCGTGTCATACTTTTACTGACTAAAACCCACCCGTGTTTCTTCAGTTGCCTATTGCAGGGCCACGGTATCTCTTTCGAACAACCCGCGACCCCAGAAGACGGGATTGGTGGATGTCAAAGTTTGTATGGAGGAATTTTAACACGCGGTCCGATTTACTCAAAACTCAAAAAAATGTGTGAGCACTATGTAGCTAATATAAAGCTACCTTTTACTGGGTTCGTCTTTCACTGACTTGAATGTGCCCTGGCGGTTGAGAGTATGTCATGCTCACTCAAATGTCTCGCTGGTGGTGGCGTGTGTGTTGGATCATTAAGTTCCCTTCAAAATGGTTGAGCTAATTGGTGCTGATCCATGCGTCATGTTCGTGAACGGGCGCCGTCAGTTGGGACTGGTCGTCTCTTAGCTGCCACGGCTTATTTTTAATTTAGTTATTTTTAGTTTTTATCTTTTTCATTACGGACGCTTTTAACGTGCACGTCTTTCTACATTGTCCTCACATCTATATTTTCAATATGAACGATGTAACCAATATTATGTAAAATATTTGATTTAAAAGAGTGTCCGTGGAGTTTCTTGCCCGTTCTTCTCCAGGATCTACGCTTTGGAATGGGCAACTAGCTTCATTTTTCTGACTGACCGACCCAAGACCGACCCTTTGACAATTCAAAAGTGCCTGTAATTGGTTTATTTGAAATAAATGCTTTGAGTTTGAGTTTGACTCAGTTTTTGTACTTGAGACCAAAAATAGAGACTAACTAACGAGTATCAGGGTTTTCCAAAAATCTACCCCTAAGGGGTGAAAAGGGGTAGTAAATTTTATTGGGGATTGATTAACTCGAAAATTGGTATAAATAATGTTTGACCCAAGTTATGGAAACATCCCAGACGATTTTTGAAATTCTACCCCTGTGGGGGTAAAAACGGGGATACAGTTTATATGAAAAATCTTATTGTTTTGGTTAATGAACATGAAACTTAGCACAAATACTTGCTTAGGTTTAGGGATGTTAAAGTTTGTATGGAAGATTTTTAAAACGTAGTCCGATTAACTTGAAACTCAGTATTCAGTATTTTATACTTATGATGAAAAATAAACAATAATAAGAAAATTAAAACCCATGAAATCAGACATCCACGCCGGGCAAAGCCACGGGCAGTCTAGCTAGTATCTCAATATTGTGCGTACAAACTTAATAAGCCTCCGCTGTCCGTCCGTCCGTCTGTCACAGGGCTGTATCTCATGAACCTTAATAGGTAGAGAGTTGAAATTTTCACAGATTGTGTATTTCTATTACGACTATAACAACAAATAATAAAAATAAAGTTAAGTTAAAATGAAAGGGGCCGCCCCCTTTGATTTTAACTTTACTTTTTTTTTCCCCATACAGAAAAGTTTTCATTTTGAAAAAAAATAATAATAACCCGTGTGTGGGGATGTTATTGTGTAGAACTCGTCGAGTAGAGTACAAAGATATTTTTATTTTTTTTATCTTTTAAAATGAAGAAATAGGGGGCCGTAAAAGTTGTTAATTTTATACCATTTTTGTAAGAGCTCTATTATATAATGTACCTTATACTGTACTTAATCAAGAAATACTAAAAACGGCGATTCGTAAGGTATTTTGTTTAAATATGGGCGATTTTCTGCAACTGCAAAAAATAACCTTGTAATTCACAGTATCATTACGAAATACAAAGTTATCTTTGCGATTGTTAAACATATAATATGGTACGGAACCCTTTATGTGCGAGTCGGTCTCGCACTTGGCCGGTTTTTTGTAATATAATCGGTCTGAGCTGCAGCTGTCCCTATCGCACTCTCTTATCACAATTCGGGCGCAGCGCGACGGCAATAGTTTCTTCAAATACCTATTTTTCAAATTTCTCTCAGGCCACGTCCCCTCTTAAATCTTCTCATTAAGTTTTCAGCACGCTGCTCCTCGAACCATTTATAGAACGTTCGTGACAACAGTTTGCTTATTTCATTCAGGCTCAACTCAATCGTCCTAAAATAGAATAAAGGCTCCTACAGACAGAGGCGATATCGCGTCGCGACGGTCGCGTCGCGATATTGCGATATTATCGCGTCGCAACACCTTTCACACTAGCGCGGCGCGATATCGCGTGGCGATATTATCGCCAGGCGATATCGCGGCGATATCTAACCTAACTAACCTAACCTAACCTAACCTAACCTAACCCAGGACAGTTTCATTCTACGGTTCGTCGAAAAAAAACCCAACCAACCAAAACTAAGTACCTACCTAATTGAACGCAATTTTTTCCTGCTGCGAATTTTTACATGCGTCCGTGGTCCGTAACGAACACCACACGATGGGGTGGTAGGGTGGTGGGTGGTGGTAGGTACCTAAACTTGACCACACAACACGGAAAAAATAATAGTAGGTACTACGTTCGTAACACAGCAGTTCGGACTCTTCGGACGTGCTATTTACTAGATGTTTAATGTCATTGCTATTATACTATTCTGACGACACGGTTGGCGCCGTGGTTGAGCGATTGACTGCTGCGCAGCATGTCGCGGGTTCGATTCCCGCACGGAACAAATAATTTGTACGACCTACAAGTATTTGTTCCGAGTATGGGTGTTTTTCTATCTATAATATGTATGTATTTACAAAAAAAAAAAAAAAAAAATTATGTAAGTAGTTTATCAGCCATCTCGTTACCATAACACAAGCATTAGGTTGCTTAGCTTGGGACTAGATGGCGTTGTGTGAAATGTCCAAGGATATTTATTTATATACATATTTATATTTATTACGAAGTATTCATTTAAAAATCAAGATTTTTTAAATAACTTAGTTACCTTTAACCCTTCAAGTGTTGAATGCATCCCATGTGTGCATAAGGACAACCCTTTACATAATAGTATATAAGATTATATCATAAACGTAAAAAAACATCATCCTATGGGAAACCATCATCATTAGTTGTGAACCTATGGAGTTCGCAGCTAACCCCCCTCGCCCCGCGTGTCAAATGCACCCCATGTGTGCAAAAGGACAAAACTTAACATAATAGTTATATATAAGCTTATATCAGAGGAGCTCGTGGCTAAGTAATAACAGCCGCACGGGTCGATCCATCAGGTTAAGCTACGCTTGCCGGGGTTGGTCCGTGGATGGGTGACCATCTTTACATACCGAAACTCCTCCGTGACTCGGAAAGCACGTTAAGCCGTTGGTCCTTGCTGTCATTCGTGGATCTTTGACAGTTCGTGGATCTTCGTTACGGGTCGTCAGAAGCCCGAAAGTCTGACAACCTGTCTTACCAAGGGGTATCGTATTACCCAGTAACTGGGTTGTGGAGGTCAGATAGGCAGTCGCTCCATATAAAATACTGGTATTCATCAGCTGCATCCGGTTAGACTGGAAGCCGACCGCAACATGCTCATAGTTGGGAAAAGGCTAGGCAGATTGTTTTGATAAGCTTATATCACATAAATACGTATAAACGTAAAAAAACATCATCTGATCATCATTCGGAGAGGACACGCACGCGGCGCGCGCGCCGCGCGCGCCATAGATTATACAGCGCTCCCTTTCGGTCGCTCAGTGCGCTGCGCGCTATGGCGGCGGGCAGACGTGTGATGCGCTCGTATGATAATAATGATTGTGTAGGTCACTACAGTGTGTACTGTGTCGACATAGTTGGGAAAAGGGTAGGCAGATGATGATTTTTACGGACTTCTTAGTTTCCAATTTACCGTGATTTCAGAAAAGTTAACTTTATTTTACGTATAGGTACTTGTAAAAGCACATTATGTAGTGTACATTATGGCCTTGTATGAGAAGGTAACTACCTACTCATAAAAAGGGCTAGATGATTTCAAAATTATAAGTAAGTAGGTAACTTACTCAAAAATACCTACTAAAAAGTTTCGCTATGCACGAAATTCTTCGATTCTACGTAAACAATGGAAGGTACAGTTGGAATGAAAAGTGTTTGAATTCAAGTTAAATTTTTTATAGCGCTATTCGTATAAGTGTAAGCGTCTGTAAGTTAAAATTTGTTTTGTCTCGTTCTGACTATCAATGATAGATGAATTTCAGAGCGAAATGTTTATGACTGGGGATTAACCGGGTAATTACCCGGTTAGTCCCGCTATACTCTAGTCCCGCTATGCTCGACTCGTAAAATACCTACTAAAAAGTTTCGCTATGCACGAAATCACATTCGCGGGCAGTGATGAAGAAAACTGTTAGTGTGTTCCTTAAATTTTGTGGGTCCAGTATTGACTTACAGCTCTATTCATAAACATTTCGCTCTGAAATTCATCTATCATTGATAGTCAGAACGAGACAAAACAAATTTTAACGTACAGACGCTTACACTTATACGAATAGCGCTATAAAAAATTTAACTTGAATTCAAACACTTTTCTTTCCAACTGTACCTTCCATTGTTTACGTAGAACCGAAGAATTTCGTGCATAACGAAACTTTTTAGTAGGTATTTTACGAGTCGAGCATAGCGGGACTAGAGCATAGCGGGACTAACCGCTTACTCATAATTTTGAAATCATTTTAATTTACTCAACAATTACACAAAATCTATATACAACGTGTAACGTTAAATGCGCAAAACCTCTTAAGGGGTCATTGTACTCATCATTATGAACAACTTTTACTATGGGACCAAACCTGAAATCGCGAAAAAAAAATCTGCTGTTCAGTACATTTTCACTAGTTATGCGAACATAAATGAACAGCTGATTTTTTTTTTCGCGATTTCAGGTTTGGTCACATAGTAAAAGTGGTTCATAATGATGAGTACAATGACCCCTTAAGAGGTTTTGCGCATTTAACGTTACACGTTGTATATTTTATATTTTAACTGTAAACGAAATCTTCAAACAAAAACGTTCGTAAAACTTGGTTATCTTAATAATACGCTAATTACTTAGTTGCAAAGATATTCATAACTATACATAACATCCATTTGAACGAGGTGTTTTTTCTATGAATTCTTATCGCTGTGGAATGCGCTTCTATTGTTCAAGCGGCCAGATGTTTTTAGCTCCGTAGTTTCCGCGTTCGGCTCGAATACGACCATATGATGATGACTATAAGGTTCAATTTAACTTGTTCGGGATTAGAATAAAGAAAATACCTGTTCTACGACAAGACCGCGCGAGCTCGTGTAGTGCGCGTGCGTGTCTGCGGCGCGATATCGCGCGCGACGACGCGCCGCGCTGGTGTGAAAGGTGTATGAGGTACATGGGTACCGAGTGCTAAATCGAACTCGAGGTGCGCAGGTATGTATGACTCACGTTCCGACCGTTTGTATGAATATACAGTATTATATTACTTGCGAATATGTCATTTTGCGTCATTAGGTCATTTTGCGAATGTGGCATTGTGCGCCTAATCCCCTCATTGAATATACAATACTGATCATCTTTATATTGTGGACCGTGCGCCGCGGCCTTCAGCATGCGGCACGCAAGTCTGCCTGCGTTCCTGATTCCTGCTGAGTCCTGACCAAAGCAGGCGATTTTTAGGGTTCCGTACCTCAAAAGGAAAAAACGGAACCCTTATAGGATCACTCGTGTGTCTGTTTGTCTGTCTGTCTGTCCGTCTGTCACAGCCAATTTACTCCGAATCTGGTACACATATGGATTTCTGTGACCCAAACACGTATGACTAAAGTAAATAAATGAATTTTGAATATGGGGGTCACTTTTAGGGGGCAAAAAAGAAAAAAAAAGTTTTGCTAACGGTATCAATTTTTTTTTTATAATTTTTAAATAAATCGTTTTAAAGTTATTTAAGAAAATAGACGAAAATTTACCATTCCCCCCCCCTTATCTCCAAAACTACTGAGCCTAAAATGTAGAAAAAAACACAGAAAATAGTTCCATACCTGTAGAAAAATAACATGGTAAATCTCTCAATATAGTGAGTACAAACTTACGTTTACTGTTGGAATATATGGGAGAACATGTTTTTCAACTATAATGTTAAGATTGTCCTTGGGATAATTTCATAAGACCAACTACGGAATCCTTCATTGTGCGTAGTCCGACACGCACTTGGCCGGTTTTTTTACGGGCCCGTGCGAACTCAAGTAAGTACTTATAGAACGTCGTATTCGCATTCATTCGGCGCTCAACTCCTAGGTTGCAAATCAAAATGTGTGAGCTGCGCAATAAAAAATCACGTCGGGGTCGGGAAAATCGCGCCCGTGCAACATATAAGTACGTATTGTACCACTTTGTATTTGTTCCATTCAAAGCGCGGCACGCAATTTTTTCCTGCCGCAATTTTGTACGTAGACCGTACGTCTGTGCTAAGTACCTACTTAGTTTTAATTAACGTTTTATTCCAAAGTTAAATAAAATCATAAGCAAAATAGTTGTGTACTTATGTCATTGCAATGTTGATGATTTTGTTGATTAGATTTTTGTTTTGATGATTCTTAATAAGTAAATTGAATTACATAACTAAAAAACAATAATTTCTCCATTTCAAACTAAAATGTCCTAACAAATGTTAATCATTCATCATTCCTTATTGCACTGAACTCTTAAGAGATACATTAATAAGAGGAAATGGGGGCAGCCAGACTTTTGAAAATTAGGTATTTTAAGAAGGTATTGCTGTCGCTCTGCGAGCGCTCCGCCCTCGAATTCGTGCGATAAGGACAACTGCAGATCCGACTAAATAGCCTATGTAAAAAGTCACATTTCGAGGTTTGGCTCTCGCCTATTTCCTCCTCCAATATTGGACCAATTTAAAAGATATTTCATAAACTGAATAAAAAGGATATATACTATGCCCCTATGTTTTTCTTTTTTCGTTAATAGTTGTCAAATTGGTACACTAGGCGTAAGTATGTGATATTTATATTTCTGTAAAAAATCATTGCTTTATGGTCATTAAGGCCAGGATCTTTCAAGCGCCGTAGGTATTAATAAACGCTTACCGCAGCCCCCGCAAGGAGTAGCGATACGTAATAAATTACGATGCGCGGGAAACGCGCGCCAAGCGCACCGCTCATGAGTTCATGAACTCGAGTAGGTACTATGTTGCGTCACAGAATAGAGCAATGCAGTAAATAAACTTGAACTGATTAGTATACTTAAGTTTATTTTGTTTTATTTTTCTAGTAAGTATTTTTGAAAGTTTTAGACAGATTAGGTATGCATTGTAAACTTGAACAGTTAAAATAAATAAAAATAACTACTTAGACTTATTTATTTTTGTGAATAAGGTGGATTTAAAATCTGACTGACACGAAGACCTTATATACCCGTACGATTCAAAACTACGCGCCGCGCACCATTTTACTTTACGTTCATTCCCCACGACAGCGACACCACTAAAAACGATACCACTGGCATGGTATCGTGGGGAATGACAGAAACTACTATTCCCCACGCCATGCGACACCACCGACTGTATTGTGCTGAATGTGCTGTTAGTGATGTCCAGCTACATAACAATGATGTGTTACATAACAATTTAGACCTTATTGACATTCATGTTTTTTTGTTAAATTTAGCTTCCAGACCATTTACCAAGTATCTTGGACCAAAAAACAAATGGTTTGGAAAATGTCAATAAGGTCGAAATTAGCTTGACACCCTAGAAATGATGTGCATAATAATGTAGACACTTTCTGAGGTGTCAAGCGAATTTAGACCTTATTGACATTCATGTTTTTTTGTTAAATTCAGCTTCCAGATCATTTACCGAGTATTCTGGACCAAAAAACAAAGGGTTTGTAAAATGTCAATAAGGTCGAAATTACCTTGAGACCTTTATCGTTTTCAGCGAACTCAAATACCACGAAATGACACCCATGTCGAAAAATTTGAATATTTTCGCAGCCGCCATCTTGGATTTTCATTTTGACCCCACTATCGTTTTCAGCGTCCTCAAATACAAAAAAAAAATAAGAAGATACCTAATTAGAAAAAAAACTTAATTTAAAAAAAAAACTTATTTATGTAGGTATACAGAAAAAAAGTATAAAGAAAAATACATTTGAGGGCCTACTTATATTCTGAACATCCCTGCCCAACCCTTTGAAATAATTCAGGCGTGATGTTATGAAGAAATCTCATTTCCTATCCGATATTCATTATAAAACCACCCGTAGTAACTTTATTCTGTGGCACCTACCTATTTGAGATTTGAAAATAGTGAACCAAAAATTTGCGCGTCAGGCGGCTTTATAAGCTCCAGTGTAGGGTTCAAATTCAACTGTTTTACACACTTGATGTGATTGGTAAACATAGGCCGTGATAAAAATAAATACCAATAAAGCTTTTGCGCGCGTGACGTCTTTATTTACATAGGCATAGCGTTTAAATTCAACTGTTTTCAACACATGCTAATTTTTACCGGTCGCAGCCGGTGACAGAAGTTAGCGGGGGTGGCGGGTTCGAAAAATTGGCACACGTCCGACCTCCGTCACGTTCCGCTCGGACCTAAACGGCTCAGGGCGAGCGTCTGCGAAGCTGAAAACAATTGATGCTGGAATTAGTGGTACAGGTATTTTAATATTTCACATTATGACGGCCGTTATATCTCGAATTTTTTACGACCTTTATTATGGTATAAGTTTTATTGTTCAAAGCCTAATGTAACTCAAATGAAATAAGATTAAAGATCACAATTAGACTTGTCTTTGCGATTTAATTGGATGCAGTAAAGTGCAAGTAATTTTGTGTATCGGACGGCCGAAATTTCTAGATCGAAGTCTGAACTAAGTAATACAGGGTGTAAGGGGAACGCTTCCGAAGCCAGAAGGTATATTATATACAACCTAAATGCAAACGGATTTCACTAACCTTTCGCTTTAAATTGGTTATTTTGAAAACTTCAAATTTCTTTAGCGCGCAATGGAAATCGTACAAAACGTGAGGTCACTGACACAATCGAGACACCGCCGAAACTGCCGCGCGCGCGCGGGCGCCAAGCTCTCCGTACGGCCGAGTCAAGGGATTTATGGGTTAAAATCTAGAATCGTTTGGCAGGAGGAGGGGGGTGGGGGTGGTGTGGGGGTGGAGGGGGGTACCCTGAGCCCCCCCCCACCACTCCCATGAAAAGGTAATGCACCGTTCTTGAGAAAAACTAATTATTGTAACCTAACCTCAAAACACTTTAAAGTTACTTTTAGTATCGTATGGCAGAAGTAGGGGTTGAGGGGGGTGGGGGGTACCCTAACGCACCCTCCCCCACCACTGCAATGTAAAGGTAAGCACCATTCTTGAAAAAAAAAAACTAATTATTGTAACCTAACCTCTAAACACTTAAGTTGCTTCTGCAACGTCTCCGGCGCTGCGGGAAGTGCAGCCCCTTCGCCCTTACGTAACAAAGGACAGGCACCCATGCGAGCCGCAGCGGCTGAGGTTGGTCGCCGGAGGCGACCAGCAAACCGAAGCTGCGGAGGTGAGGGTGCCTAACCTTTGTTACAGTGGGCGGGGGCTGCTCTCCCTCCGCACCTCCGGGTTTTTATATACACTCTAGTATGCCAGCCAAAAGACTACGTAAAGTCGGGGTGCCCCGATTCGGTTTTGGGACAGATTCGACCTATTTTAACTATAAAGTGGGGTGCACACTAACTTCCTTCTGAGCAGAATTTCTAGGTTGAATGACACTGACTTTTTTCTTTTTGCGTTTCGTTTCACGTATTTTACACGACATTTTACACCGCAGACAATATATTGATACAAATTTGGTTGTCAATCGCCCATTTTGACATTTCATTTCACTGTTTATCTGATTTGAGGTTAGAAATATTTTTTATTAATTTCTCAAAAAATATGCATTACCTTGTAATGAGAGTGGTAGCGTTATAATCAGGGACCCAACCCCTACCAACTTTCACCCCATTCACCCCCCTCCTCCTGCCAAACGATTCTAGATCCAACCCCATTCTGCACTTATTCTGCCCCGCATTTCATCAGCACTGTCACATTCTCGATCAAACACTCTTTCTTCACATACCCCCACGAGACCCCCACAAAAAGAAACGAGCACTGTACACGTATGCGTCAGGCATTGTTTAAAAGTAAAAAACAATAAAACAGCACTAAAAACTTATCAATAATAACTAATAACTAGTTATTATTTATAAATAATAACTAATAACTAGTTATTATTGATACACGAAAACTAACAAATACACAAAACAGTATTAAATTCGGTAGAATAGCTGCGTGCGTTCGCCCACGAAGTCGGAACGGAACTAACTGACAGGGTTCCCCGTTCCTAGAAGATCAAACATGCCGCCGCCGGCCTGCGTGCGCGGTGCGGCGCGGCGGCGCCGGCCGACAAACGAATTCAAATGATACCGGCGCGCGGAGTCGCGGACGCCGCCATCTCGCTTCCCCCTTCACCCCCCGTCGCGTTACACGTCGCCTTGTTATTATTTTTTGTTTTTGGTATAACGTAATCGACGCCAGGCCTAAAGAAAATGTGACCGTGTTGTGTAACATTTCAATTTTGTTGCTACGTGCTACGTACAAAATTATTGTAATGAACTAATTAACAAAATTGCTTGTAAAGTCAATGTCTTTGTACATAACCAACTTTTTAAACTTTTCTTTTCCAATCACAGTAGATATCTAAGTATTTCTTCGTTAAGGGTCTCAAGGTTAAGTAAAATAAACTGGATTTTTCTGATTTGTGAGCATAATTTGCGAACATTCGGATCAAAATTATTATTGTAACCGTGTTTCAGGGGAAAATCATTACGATTTACGATCCTTGCATGAATGAAATTCGCGAGTCTTGCGGACGCGGGTGCGGGTGCGGGGGGGATCTGTGACGCGGGGTCGACGGCCGCACTGCGGTCGGACAGCTCGCGCGCACTGTGACCTCGAGGGTACGCGCGAGCGTCAGCTGAAATTTATTTACGAATACATTGCATGCTACAATTTTAAATAAAAAAATGTGTTTAATCGCAAATAATGGTTCCATTTGACTGTTCTCACAGCATAGTGTACGAAAATTGCTAAAAAAAAAACTTGAGAGGTGTCAAGGGACACCCGGATGGAACGAAGTTCCTTTCGATTAATTAGTGAAGGAATTGTAATAAAATTTTATTTTTATACTCATCGTCATCATCATCATCATCATCACCATCATCACCATCATCATCATCATCATCACCATCATCATCATCATCATCATCATCATCATCATCATCATCATCATCATCATCATCATCATCATCATCATCGCGACACCACACTGTTCAATGCGAAATAGAAATGAAAATATCTGGCTTGCTTTCTATAAGAGAGAGAGAGAGAGAGAGACAGACAGAGAAACATGCGCACGCCGCACGGCTTACAATACATACATACATAGCTTACTATAGCAAAAAGTGTCGTGACAACTTTTCGTTCCCATTTTTTCCGTCTAGCCCCCTTTCACAACGCGCGATAAGGAACTTCGTTCCAAAATTAGTAAAATTGACAATTTTTTTTTTCAGAATTTTTTATGGTATCGTATCGAGAATTACTAGCCCTATCACCTGTCTTCGTTTTCGGAAGCGTTTCCCTTACACCCTGTATATTTTTTTCAAAATTTAAATCCGTGTTATCTACGAATAAAACACTAAACTAAACGACGTTTTTACGACTCTCCCCGCCTTAACCAGAAAGAAGACAGGCGAGAGCGTTTGTATCTTTTTGTATGGAGAAAAGAGCACCCACGTTTCCTCTTAATAATGGTTTTGGTGGGCCCGGCGCGCGGCGCGGTTAATAGTGTGTAGGTATCCTTTTAAAGATGCCGCTAGCCAGCGCGACATCGGAGGCTCGTCGCCGCGCCGCCCGCGCCGCACTAAGTTAGTACCTACTATTATTTATTCTGTGCCGCACACGCCACTGCCCTCTGTAGGTACCTAATGTTAATCGCGGATTTCGACTCAAAACTCGAATATTGTGTATTACCTATTATTTCAATTTCACGATAAAGGTTTTTTTTCTTACAAGCAAGCTACACATTTCCAGTACCACACCACCTGACCTCCTAACCTCTTATTGTACTGCAACTACTGCAAGTACAAGTACGGACGTTTTATCTTGGCGAGTCCGAACATAGGCACTAAGACGTTTCGCGCATGTTCTCTCACTCGCACTCGCCTCATGTCGCATTTGGTTCCTAAAAAATGTTACTGCGCAGCCTTCTGCGCGAAGTTCGAACTCGCCAAGATAAAACGATCGTACTTGTATTGTATGTGAGGTCAGCTTAGACTGGCTTGATTGATTCGTAAAACTATTGATACAGTACCGGCTGTGCATAATTGTATTGAACAGAAAGGTCAACAACGCACACTTAAAAATAATTAGGTATAATATCTAGTACAAGCACTGCAGTACTTCACGGGATCAGCATAGGGTTGCAAAATTAGGTAGGACGCACACTTCACATCGTAAAGGGTAGGCCTCGCCCGCCTGTACTAAAGAAATTAAAAATTCCACATTCATTTTGTGTAAGTTTAAACATTTTTACGTCTGTCAATCGCAACGTTTCGCAAAAGACTAAATAAAGTATTTAGCGTACACTCGCTCAGACCTAGACTAGTAGTTTAGCTCGGGCGTTGTCGGCCGACATCGCGCGAGTCCGGGCTTGTTTAGATTTCTCGTCATAATAAATCACAGTAAGTAATAAAAATTGTAAGTATTTTTCAGCAGGGATATTGAAGTGAAATTAAAGAGTAAGTACCTACCCATAGACTTATAAAAAAAGATGGACTCCGCGCCACGCATATCGAAAGTGAAGCACAGTAAGTATGCCGGACCGATTGTACAAACACGCCTCGCGCACACATTTACATCATAGTATGCCGACCGGCCGCCATTACATGACACGAGCGACGGCGTCTTTGCAGGTACTCAAATCATGCACACATAGATCGGTACGGTGCTTCACTTTCGATATGCGTGGCGCGGAGTCCATCTTTTTTATAAGTCTATGTACCTACCTAATACTTTATGGAAAAACAGTCGCTCGTTATGCCATCTTTTCTGCACAAATACTTAGTGCCGAGCTAAAACTGAATCGATTTATGTCGATTGACTGAATATCGCATTGAGTCGAGTATAGTACTTACTTATTTTAGTTAATTTTAGTAGGTGTTCGAGTAAATATTCGAACTGATAGATTCTGCTACCGCATAGGTACCGAAATAGGTTGCAATGGCAGCTGTACTATTTTACGAACAATTAATGCTTAAAAATTTAATAAAATAAATACCTAATATTAGCGTACCTACTTATTTATCATTTTGAAATCATCTTATTAGCCCTTTTTATGAGTAGGTAGATAGGTACTTTCTCATGGAAGGCCATAATCACGGTAAATTGGAAACTAAGAAGTCCGTAAAAATCATCATCTGCCTACCCTTTTCCCAACTATGTCGACACAGTACACACATTACATAACATCACGCCTGCAGTCCCCAAAGGGTTAGGCAGAGGTGTAGGTAAGTACTCGCATTACGACAGTTTTGCATTGAGCATAATTTTATTTAAAAAACCGGTCAAGAGCGAGTCGGACTCGCGCACCGAGGGTTCCGTTCCGATTTTCGAAAAAGTGTGCTACTTAGATACATCGTTTTATTTTTCGTGAAATCTTTACATAAACTTCTATCACATAGAATAATTTCAGATTTTTCTCTTTGCAGACTTCGGAGATGGGGGGGGGGGGCGGAATGGTTTTTTTTTTACATTTTTCATCAAAAGTCGAAAACTATGCGGCCAAAAAAAAAAATAGTTTGAGAATGTGCAAACGCTCTTTCATATGATACCCCACATGCCCTAGTAGGCCCCACTTTAAATTTCTAAGACCCCCTTTGAGTCCCTGTTGCAAAAAAAATTAGTCTTATTGCAAAATAGTTGGGTAAACCTCATCTAAAACTATTCCAAATTTCAAGTTGATAGCATCAGTAGTTACTGAGATATCCAGCTGTGACAGACAGACAGACAGAGTCACACCACAAGCGTTCCTTTTTTACCATTTTGGTACGGAACCCAAAAAATAATTCACGGAGATTCAGAATAAACTTGTTGCAGCCCGGCGCACGCACGGCTAAAGATCAAGCTATAATTTCCAGTATAAGCTGATCTCGCATTGTGTAGGATTTCCTTACAATAAGAGCTCATTGTAAACTGGAAATGACTAGATTGATGTGTAGCCGTGTGTACACTACATAATTTAATGCTTTTACGTGTAGAAATTAAATTTAGTTTTCCAAAATCACCTATGTAAATTCGAAACTAAAGAAATCCGTAAAAAATAAAATTTAATTAATAACCCCTCAGACATAGACTTATAAAAAAGATGGACTCCGCGCCACGCATATCGAAAGTGAAGCACAGTAAGTAGCCGGACCGTTTGTACAAATACGCCTCGCGCACACATTTACATCATAGTATGCCGACCGGCCGCCATTACGAGACACGAGCGACGGCGACGCGGCGTCTTTGCAGGTACTCAAATCATGCACACATAGATCGGTACGGTGCTTCACTTTCGATATGCGCGGCGCGGAGTCTATCTTTTTTTATACGTCTATGCCCTCAGACTGATATGTCTGTTTTTTTACGTTTATACGTATTTAAGTGATATAAGCTTATCAAAACAATCTGCCTAGCCTTTTCCCAACTATGTTGGGGTCGGCTTCCAGTCTAACCGGATGCAGCTGAATATCAGTATTTTTCATGGAGCGACTGCCTATCTGACCTTCACAACCCAGTTACTGGGTAATACGATACCTGGTTGTCAGACTTTCGGGCTTCTGATGACCCGTAACTACTGTCAAAGATCCACGAATGACAGCCGGCACCAACGGCTTAATGTGCTTTCTGAGTCACGGAGGAGTTTCGATATGTAAAGATGGTCACCCATCCACGGACCAACCCCGGCAAGCGTAGCTTAACCTGATGGATCGACCCGTGCGGCTGTTATTACTTAGCCACGAGCTCCTCTGATATAAGCTTATATATAACTATTATGTTAAGTTTTGTCCTTTTGCACACATGGGGTGCATTTGACACGCGGGGCGAGGGGGGTTAGCTGCGAACTCCATAGGTTCACAACTAATGATGATGATTAGTTTTCCATCGGATGATATTTTTTTACGTATATATATGATATAAGCTTATCTACTATTATGCAAAGGGTTTTCCTTATGCACACATGGGGTGCATTCGACACTTGAGGGATTAAAGGTACTTAACTAAGTTACTTAAAAAATCTTGATTTTTAAATAAATACTTCGTAATAAATAGCACGTTCGAAGAGTCCGAACTGCTGTGTTACGAACGTAGTACCTACTATTATTTTTCCGTGTTGTGTGGTCAAGTTTAGGTACCTACCACCACCCACCACCCTACCACCCCATCGTGTGGTGTTCGTTACGGACCACGGACGCATGTAAAAATTCGCAGCAGGAAAAAATTGCGTTCAATTAGGTAGGTACTTACTTAGTTTTGGTTGGTTGGGTTTTTTTTCGACGAACCGTCGAATGAAACTGTCCTGGTTTAGGTTAGGTTAGGTTAGGTTAGTTAGGTTAGATATCGCCGCGATATCGCCTGGCGATAATATCGCCACGCGATATCGCGGCGATACCATACAAAAAGGAACATTTTGTATTGTATCGCCGCGTTATCGCGTGGCGATAATATCGCCAGGCGATATCGCGGCGATATCTAACCTAACTAACCTAACCTAACCTAGTCCGCGTCACGTGACGCGATATATCTGTGTCGCGGGGCGATAATCGCTCCTGTGTGAATGGTCGCGCGCGATTCCATAGAAATTGTTCTACGGATATAATATCGCAATATCGCGTCGCGACGCGATATCGCCTCTGTCTGTAAGAGCCTTAATTCGTTTTTTTCTTTACTTTGAAGGCTAAGCACCTTACCTACTTCATTGATTAAGTTGTTGAAAAGATAGAGAAATATAAGCAAAAAAAGTAAATTGTGTTTTAATTTGATACTTTTCGTACTTTTTCCTTTAATTGCCTTGCTTCTTGGTTTTGATTTACTTGCGAGTATCAAAATATGCCGCATAAATGGCCGTATTTTTTATTGCGTTGACTTCGACCCATCCCGGAGTCCGATGTGATCATAGAGAAAAACGAGTTAGATAATACGAACTTTACAGACGTAAGTTTTTAGAATTTTCGTATCTTATTTAGTTTCGGAAATATCGGTTACTGCCGCGCTCTTGCCGCTCAATGTTTGGACACTCCTTAAATGTTGGTTTTTGGGTATAATATTTTCAATCTGACTGACCGACTCCTTAAAAATTCAAAAGTGCCTGCGTTAATGGTTTAATCGAAATAAAGGCTTTGAGTTTGAGTTTTGTCTTGCCTGCTTCAGCTTTTCAAAAGCACGGGTAATTTCTCTTCGAACCTCTGGAGGGCTATTCCTGCAAGTGGGTACAGTGAGGTCAGTGGTGTTGGTTTGAAGTACCCCGTAATTATTCGGCATGTTTAATTTAAAGCTACATGTACTTGTCGGGCATGGACGGAACGATGCCACGGGGCATACAAATTCGGCAGCCGAAAAGCAGAGAGCCAAGCCAGATGTCCGGGAAATTTTTGGTTTAATTTTTTGCGACATCGATATGATTAAAGTCAACTATGATTTTTAACTAAGTAAATATTATGTACGAAATGAGTATTTTTAGGGTTCGTACCCAAAGAGTGCCAAATGGAACCCTATTACTATAAGCCTCCGTTGTACGTCCGTCTGTCTGTCAGCGGGCTGTATCTCGTGAACCGTAATAGGTAGACAGTTGTAATTTTCACAGATTGTGTATTTCTATTTCCGTTATAGCAAAAAATTATAGAATAAAATAACGTTAAAATTGGGGTCCCCATACAAGAAACGTGTTTTTTTAAACTGAAGTTTCTTTTTTAATATTTAGTGTTAAATATTGTACGATGGTTCGGAACCCATCTTGTGCGAGTCCAACTCGCACTTGGCCGGTTTTTCAATTTAATATCGTT
Organism: Cosmia trapezina; assembly: GCA_905163495.3. Classification (NCBI taxonomy): domain Eukaryota; kingdom Metazoa; phylum Arthropoda; class Insecta; order Lepidoptera; family Noctuidae; genus Cosmia; species Cosmia trapezina. The sequence goes on along the minus strand of LR991025.1, from coordinate 10,942,617 downwards.
CGAATTTACGTTAGGTTTATTCCGCGCGTTCGTGCTAGGTCCATCATTGTATAAGGAAAGTTTTCATTAATAAAATTAGGAGCTCATTTCTTTTTGATTTTTACTCTGTTTCACTAGACGTAGTTTCCTATTTTCTTTTTATGTTAACGGCGAAGCTTTTCTACCATGTATTTTTCATGACTAAAATGCAAGTGCTTCTTGTTTTAAATTTAGTAGAATCGAAACTCTTTGTACCGAATGGTTTAATTTATCACATATTTACTAGCTTTTGCCCGTGGCTTCGACCGCGTGGAGGCCGAAAATTATTCCGGTATAAAAAGTACCTATCTTATGACTTAATCTAGGTTATAAACTATCTGTGTGCCAAATTTAATCTAAATTCTAAATTTAAAAAAATAAAAAAACTTCCACACTTTCACATTTACCTATAATAATTTTTATTAGTAGGCTTTTAAGTAAAATTTCATACTTTTAAAAAAATACTAGAGATGTGTTGCCTGCTATTCGCAGAATTAAATACAGAGTGTTTCCAAATTCAGTACAAGATCACAGGCTCAAACGGATAACACAAATTCCAAAACACCCTCTATACTTTGCAGAAATGAAAGCTTTACGTGCGTTGCTACAATATCTGATGACCGCAACAGATAACGTCTTCTAAAAAGTAGGTTAAAAGTACTTTGCTCCCCTTGTGAGAAATACGGTGAGGTGACAATGTTCCACTCAACATCTTTAGTTACCAAGTTTAAGTGAAAGGAACTCAACTTAAATAAAAAGTCCATTAACTTTAACATTAACTTTGTTAAGCACGGAACTTAACTGAAAAAATGTGTACATACTTAAGTGCGTCAGATTTTTAGAGAGACATGATTTTTTTTTGTGCCTGCTAGTGTTACCAGCGGACAATCAAGACGCTTCTAACGATACCTTATTTGTCAAATTATGATAATACTTTTAGTTTAGAAGTTATGAGGGAACAGATGAACATAGATAGATAGATAGATAGAATACTCTTTATTAAGCACACCATGAAAATTACAGATATAAATGTTGAAATTTTACATAGGGTGACACAATGGGCGGTCTTATCGCTAAAAGCGATCTTACATACATACATACCGGTCAAAATCATAATCCTCCTTTTTGCTTCGCAGTAGTCGGGTAATTATAGACAGTGACCTCAGTCCTCCTCCATACCAATAGGTACATATCTCATGAGACGGTATTCAAGCAGCGGACATATCAGACCTTATTATCGACTCCTCTTGAAACCACCAGTCGTTATCGAATCGGACCAACTCAAGTATGGACGTTGTTATCCCGCGCATTGACATCTCTAATAACTGTCTACTCTCTTCAATTCCACTTATCATATAAATAGAATGTTGTTTATGTATTTGTTCTCACGAACATCATTACTACATTAAGGCGCAGATTTTCTGAAAACGATCAAAAAGGTGGTTTTTAAAGCTGTGTGTCTCATAAACCGTAAATAATTTTGACATGATATTTTCAAGTCCTTTTCGCATACAGTGATGGAAGCCAAAACATAATTAAACATACTTTAATGCCCAAAAAAAATCTTTAAACATACCTCCTAATAATCTTTAAAAACTGTTTATCCCTTCATTAGCAATTAATAATTATAATTAAAAATATACCATGAAATGTCAAATTACAAACTGCATCCAGTGATGGATTACTTTTTATTAAATAGTTAATTTCTAATTTTATACGATTTTATTTGCACTTTTACGACATAATTCCGGTGTGCGTGAGAATCTTCTATCTCGTGCGTCAAACTAGACAGCCATGAAGCCATTTCACTTACACACCGAGCTAAACCAAGCTTGGAACCAGGGCCTTAATATCGGCTTTTGTACATGAATCCTGAGGGGCAATTCCCGTATTTTTAACAACGTTCGCAATATCATCTCAAGACTCAATCTGTCAAAAATTGTATAGCGTTTAATACAATTTTTGACAGATTGAGAGTTATGTTTCGGCGATCGGGAGTTTACTTAAAAAAAAACTTTATTTATTACAATTAATTTAATTGTTTTAATTACAGAAAAACAGTGTATTAAGCTGAAGGCTGATGTAAGAACTAACTTCACAAACAATAAAATGGAATAACATGTAATTGATCTAACTGCTAAGTTGCACATTAATATGTAGGTTGGCGGCTGCGTACTCAGCGCAAACGGACGTTATGCTGAGTTAACTCCTCCCTCCATAAGATAGAAGCAACTCTTGCTTCTGACAGCGTCCACGCTGTCTTTGGTTTCCTCGCTGCCTTTGATGTCCTCTGAGATCTTAGTGGTCTTCCATCGGTACAGCTTCCAAGATGCTACTGCTACTAATAAGATGTAGAGGAGTACCGTAGTCCAGCTTGGTGTGGCCATCATCATTGGCCAATTGATGTCATCTGGTAAGGAGAGGTCGCTTGCTTTGTTGATAAGTTCATGGATGCTGTCTAATGAGATGTCTTCTAGTTGTAATTCATATTGAACAGTTTCCTCCAGATTTTGCTGTTGCTCCGGCAAAGGTATGACCTCATTGATGACGATTGTGTCTGTATGTGCTCGTAATGTTCTGTTCATGACGTTGATTTGACAATCTTCCGTTAATGTAACGAGATAAATCCCAGCTAGCCTTTTGTAGTCTGTCTTAGTTTTGCACTGTATTTTAACAATTTCATCTTCACCTTCAGGATAAGTAGCCAATTGTTATCTCCGATCTTTTGAATTTTTCCTCTTCTTAGGCTCATCTTAGCATGTGTACAGTTTGCTTGACGATGCTGAATGAGGGATGGGATGCAGTCTTCGGTGTCTTCAATTCTTCTAGTGTCCAGGGTCTTGCACAGCCGGATGTCATCGGTCAGGGGTTGACAGTCTTCTTCCAGGTAAGCGTACTCATCGTTCCCAAGTGCAAGGTATTTGGATTTAGGGATAATAGTTAGGTTATTTTTATTGGGAATGGAGTAGAGATGAATTAGGTCATAGGTTTGTGGGGCTACTGATGGGATTTCTAGGATAAAGTTTATTGAGTGTACTGTACTATAAGCCTTAACTCTAATTGATTTTTCTATCCTATGAATGTTACTAAGATTAATAATAGCTACTGGTCTAAACGAATAAGTGTTACCTAAGTTGATTAATTCCTCTATTAGGTTTTGAGGACTTATGATACTAGGATGCATGGTGCCCAGTTGAGCAAACGTCATGGCATCTTCTAACAACATTAACTTATCTAAGATAATCTGTAAACTAAAATCTATCTGTACGTATATATCTAGAAAATGTATATGATTAGTTACGTCGTTACTGTTACGTGTAATGTTTTGCAATAAGTTAGCCAGATTTTTCTGATTACTATTCAATTTACTTAATTGATTGCCAAACTCATTCATTGTTTTTTGTGCTAGAACTAAGGACTTTCTTTGCTTATTTTGAACATTACTAATTTTATTCCTAATGTTTAATATATCTTCTTCGAATTTTGCTGCATCATCATGATCAAGATTTCCAGTTATGGATTTAATAACAGTACCTAATCCATTAATCAAGCCGCGCCTTTTTCTAACTTGCGGGCTTAAAAATTTCATCTTTTTACTTATTTGATCTAAGCTATATTCTATTTGATTTCTATACGTTCTATGTAGCTCTCCTGACATTACACTCTCAGCTGCTTTAGTGCTTGCATATAACGACATAAGTTGTATGGACGTAGAATGAATGTTTGTAATATTGTAAACGCAAGCGAGACTAAAGTAGTTATCTTGTTTAAGAAGCTGTCCTTGTTTTAGGAGAAGGATACCATTTTCATTATTTACAGGGTCAATGGTTACGAGTCCTGTTGCGTAGAGCACGACGGCTCCTGAGATGAGGATCCTGCAACAAGATGAGGCCTCCGTAGTAGCTTAAAGTGGACCCTAATAGACTTAGAGTTTGGGTGGTTACCTATAATTTCAGCCACATTATTTGGATGAAGGTGGATGATTTTGTAGGGTCCTTTGAAGACAGGCTTAGTTTTATCGCTGCGTGCTGACTTTGCTACCTGTTTATAAACGGTCTCACCTACCTTGAACTTGATTTCTTCTGCTTCCTGGTTTCGTTTAGAAATCACCTGCTCCTTATTCTTAGACATAAGCGCTGCAATACATTCTTGCACTGCCTCAGCGTTAGCGCGATGCTTAATAACGTAGTCCTGATAAAACTCTTTCGGATAATATAATTCCAGCGGATTCCTAGATGCTGTGTGTCCGAATAATAGCTCATGAGGTGTATAATCTGTTGCCGAATGAATAGAGTTATTATATGCAATAATAGAATATTTCATGATAAGCTGCATGGGATCGTCTTTATTGGTCATTCGTTGTATTCTAATTATTTCTGCTAATGTAGAATGTAAACGTTCGATGGGTGAATTAGAGTTAGGGTTATAAGGTGTTGTGAAATGTATATGAATATTGTGTAAGGCACAGATATCTTTTATGACATCATTATCAAACTTAGTATCTGAGTCCGTGGTTATTTTGTTTGGTAAACCTAACACCGAGAAAACTTCTAGCAATGCTTCTGCTACATGCACACTACTACACGCGTTTAACGGAACTGCCTGAGCGTATTTAGAGAAATTATCAATGATCGTGAGGAATGTTACTCCGCCGGTTGAATAAAGGTCCATAAATATGTGTTCCATTGGCTTTCGCGGTGTATTAGTAATTGCTAAAGGTGGTCTTAGAGGATTGCGCTCGTATTTAGACTGCAAACAAATCTCGCACTGATTAACAAATCTCTGAATGGTAAGTAACATGTTAGGCCAGTGATAATTTCTATGCAACTGTTTATATGTCTCTTGAATACCACGATGTACTGTCTTTCCTTCGTGATATTTCTTAATTAACTCTTGTTGTTCAGTTTTGTTCTCTACTAGGGTCACACGCGTAGTGCATTTAAGTAATTTTGGGCCACGCTCATTAAATATAGTAGTATAGACTCTGGAGAAGGCATGATACAGCTCTTCACTATAGAAATAACAATGAAAAATTCTGTCGGCAATTGTGTGTTCCTTTAAGAATCTAATTATCTCTGATTCTGTATTATTAACTGGAATAAAGACATCTTTAATGACAACTTTGGAGTTAGTAGATCTGTTATCTACTCTATAAGTTGAACCGGGTGTTGATCTAATGTGAAATTGTTTCAGCTGTCGATCTATAGCATCTGATATTATAGGTATGCCCTTGTTTTCATTGTCTGGTTGTGTGTGCCGTGTAGAGACTAATTCAGGCTCGGCTGACACTATGCTCATACTATCTGATTCTGTTCCTATGTGAGTTTGGGGAACGCTAGGGTTTAGTGATTGAATATTGTCATTATCTTGGGGCACGGCTGCCTCCGTTTCATTTTCAGCTACTCTACGTGCGTTCTCAAATATTCTATTAATTATTTCATCATCCTCATTATCATCTAAATTTACTGCTAATGAATCCATACTACCGTGAAATATTTTAACGCGAGATAAAGCATCCGCATTAGTATTCTGATTACCCTTTTTGTAAACTACTTTATAGTCGTATTCTGCAAGCTTTAAACGCCATCTAGTTAATTTAGAGTTAGGATCTTTCAGTGACATTAACCAAGTCAGGGGTCTGTGGTCTGTATAAATAACGAACTTTCTACCATAAAGATAAGGACGAAAATACTTAATTGCCCATACTATTGCTAGTAACTCCTTCTCTATTGTAGAATACCGAGATTCGGTATCTGATAGTGTCCGAGATGCGTAAGCTATTGGTTTATCGGAACCTACAACGCCTTGCGATAATACCGCACCTAATGCTACATCTGATGCATCGGTTGTAAGCACGAAAGGTTCATCAAAATTAGGATATTGTAGTATTGGAGCATTTGTTATGATTTGCTTGCACTTATTGAACGCTTCTAAAAAGTCTGGGGAATGGACAATTTTACTATTTTTCTTTAGACATAAGGTCATTGGTTTAGTTAACTTTGCGAAATCTTTAATAAATTTCCTGTAATACCCTACTAAACCTAGGAAAGCCTTTATGTCCTTCTGTGTCTTAGGTAGAGGGAAATTTAATACTGCCTTAATTTTGTCCTTATTAGGTTTCAAGCCCTCATTTGTAAGTTCGTGTCCTAGAAAATTAACCTGTTTTTGCAAGAATTCTGATTTATCTAATTGAATTTTCAAATTGTGAGTTTTAAACCGATCAAATACTTGCTTCAATTTTTCCATGTGTTGCTGTAAAGATGTAGATATAATGATTACGTCATCTAAATAAGTATAAACGTTTTCTATTCCTCTTAAGATGTGATCCATTAAGCGTTGAAATGTACTTGGCGCATTTTTTAGGCCAAAGGGCATTCTTAAGAACTCATAGTGCCCTCGTTCGGTTGTAAACGCTGTTTTTTCAATATCATTAGGATGCATTTCCACTTGGTGGTACCCGCTGGCGAGATCCAGGGTCGTAAAATACTGGGCACGTCCTAATCTGTCTAAGATGTCATGAATGTTGGGTAAAGGATACTTGTCTTCGATTATGCGATCATTCAGTCGTCTGTAGTCGATTACAAGTCTCCATTTAACTTTTCCTGATGCATCAGGTTTTTTTGGGACAATATGCACGGGACATGACCAAGGGGATATACTCTCTCTGACAATGCCTTGCTGTAAAAGTTTACCTACTTGCTTACGAATCTCATCGCGTTGTTGGGGGGCTTGTCTATAACTACGTACAAAAACTGGTGTATCATCGCTTAATCTAAGTTCGTGTTTAACTGCATGTGTAAAGGTCAGTGGAATATCTTCAGAATAGAATAAGTCCCTATACTGATAGCATAACCTAGTAACTTCACGCTTTTCTTCGTCATTCATATGATCTGTACGAATTTTCTTCAAGTTTTCATTTAATATATGATCAATGTCTGATTGTACTTGTACGGTATTAATGTTATGACTGTGAATGTTACTAACCTCATTATACAATTCTAATTCCATTGAACACTTATCTGGAATATATTTCTTGTCATCACTAAAATTAATAACAGAAGTTTTAAAACAACCATTAATAACGTTAATTATAGCTGCCGGTGATTTTAAGTTATCTGACCAATAAAAATCATCGTGTAAGTATTGTCCATCTAAATAGTTAGTTTTAACAGTAACTATCTTTTCACACTTAGGATCGATTTTTATCTTTTGCGGTGGAGAGCTAAAGTGAATAGGTATTTGTGCTGTTGATGTTCGTAACACGTTATTATTCAAATCAATATTGCTCCTTAGTTTCTTTAAAAGATCGAATCCTATTAGACCTTTGTACTTTGCATCGAAATCAAATATTAAAAATTTATGGAATATATCACTATTAAATGCAGGGGGCAAGGGCAGGTATACTACTTTATCGTGAACTGATGAACTATGAGCCGTGACTATTTGATATGGCTCTGTTTCTACACAGAATTCAAAAATAGTACCAAAAATTTCATCAGATGCAATAACAGAATGACTGGCTCCAGTATCTATTAAAAACTTACCGTTGAATTCCGGCAATTCAATATATGGTAAAAATTCTTTGGTTTGTAAGTTAATGGATACTATGTCCGGTTGTCTTGATCGGGGTTCAAAGTAAAATCCTGTCCTTGACTTACCTCTTGTTCTTCTATAGCTACGTTAGGTTCGGGGGCGTCGCTACTAATGTTTATGAACTGATCGAAACACTCACTATCAATTGGTATTGGTTGCACCAGGCCATCCATTTGGCTCGGGATATAGAACAACTGCCCCGATGCGAACTGTGGTTTTTCTGGCTTACCTGCCGTACGCATAGTGACATCTGAAGATACTACAGGAGGATTAACCTGCTGTCTTGGAACGTTAGGCTGGTTCTTAAAGTTTGCACTTCTAACATTACCTGAGCCACCTGATCTGAAGTTACCTGATGCTGGTCGATTTTTCCAGGACAACAGAGACTGTATCCATTGTTGACGCTGTTCCGGGGTCATGTTATTCTGTTGGGGCTTATATGATGGCATCGTTGGATATAGTAGATAAGGATGAAGAGGACTATTGTTAGGCTGCTGCTTAGGCAACTCCTTCGGTTTCGCTTGGGATGTTGAAGGGCTATTAAAATTATTAGACCTATTATATGCAAGCTTAGCCTCTTCTTGCCTAGCCGCAATAATAGCTTCTTCGAATGTTTCTGGTTTAGCAATTCTAACGCCTAATGACACATGAAAGTCTAACTGGTTTACATACTGTTCAATTACCATCTTTTCATAATAAGATTTATTACCATGTTCGCCTACAGAGTATAACGTGTCTAATAATTCACGGAGCCGTTTGCCAAAGGTTTCCGCATCCTCGTTCTTTGACTTACGTACCCGTGTGAGCTCCTGCATAACTTGTATCTCATTACGCGGTTCCCCAAGACGCCTAATCAAAACATTTTTAAGCGACTCCCAGGAAGTAAGATATTCTTCGTATGCTATGGCATCGATAGCTGGCCCGCTTAACCTACTCTTAATCAGGCAGATTAATGCCGGATGTGAACGATCTGCTTCACTAGTTAAAGTTAATAAACTATCTACCTCTCTAATATAATATCTAAGTAATTTAGGATTGCCATCATACCTTGGCATCAAATCCGCAATAAGTTTGTACGGTTTATAGTTAGCATCATAATCTCTGAGCGACATTGTTTTACTGTAAGTTACCTGTCTAGTGGCACTCAAACAGAACAATAGAAGTGTAGTATTTCACGTGGAATTTCACGGAATATCTTAACGCTATAACAAGTGGGTGCCTAACGCGATTTTAGCTTATAGACAGACACACACATAAACTAGAGAAAAAAATACACAAATTATAATAAGGCAGGAAATAGAGCAAGGACACTTGGTAATACGAGAGCACTTACCAAAACAGCCCCTGCATCTCCTGTCGAGTCTTGTCTCTGCCAACAGCTTCCTCCAATTCTCCGGAGACACGTTTTTCAGCTCCTATACAGGTGCCCGACCGCACGTTAGGTTCGTTGCGGATCGCGAAGGAACGATTTGAGAACCGTCACTCTTAGCCGAAGAGATGTATTCGAACTTAGAGCGTCGCGCCACTACCGACTGCGCCAGTTATGTTTCGGCGATCGGGAGTTTACTTAAAAAAAAACTTTATTTATTACAATTAATTTAATTGTTTTAATTACAGAAAAACAGTGTATTAAGCTGAAGGCTGATGTAAGAACTAACTTCACAAACAATAAAATGGAATAACATGTAATTGATCTAACTGCTAAGTTGCACATTAATATGTAGGTTGGCGGCTGCGTACTCAGCGCAAACGGACGTTATGCTGAGTTAACTTGAGTCTTGAGATAATATTGCGAACGTTGTTAAAAATACGGGAATTGCCCCTCTGTTAGGGCACTGATACATTGAGTTAAAATATGGCATGACGTCACGCCTAGCTAGATTTTATACGTAGAAGTGACGTGGCGAGGCACACTCCACAACTTTAATGCGTGTTATCTAAGTAATTTTTATTAATATGATAAAACAAAAAATACTTGTCTAATATTTTTTCATTATCTGACAGACGGACTAAAAATAATTTATTTTTTTCACCCAGGAAACATCACTATAATTACACTTTAATACACGTACAGACGCCAGCACATCAAGCTACTAAAATCTGTCAAATTTCTTGAATAGATTTTCATCTTTAAGTATATTGGTATTGAGTTCGTCTGTTAGATCTCGTCTCTCATGTGTTAGATCTCGCAGCAGCAAAACCAAAAGCCCGCTGTCAGTCCCTCATTATTATCAGCTGTTACAGACACGAAAGTCAGAAAACCTAACAAGTAGATAGGTACCAACCGATCAAACTTTAGAACCCGTCTTCAAAATTCCCTAGCAGATACCTATTCTAAAACCAGCTCAAACGTATGCAAGCAAAACTGTACTGCCGATCTATTCTGTAACAATCTCACCGTGAAAACTTTGGTGAAGTGAGCTGTCATTCTATCTGATGTCACTATTGACCCTTTGTTCGGCAGGCAGTTTTCCCGGTGAAATTGTTACAGAATAGGTCGGCACCTAATATACCTTATACAGAGTGCGAAAGGTGTGGTAAAATAGGGTTTGATACCATCAAACTGAACAACTTTCTCCGTGGGACCAACATCGTAATCGACAAAAAAAAAACAGCTGTTTCATACATTTGGGTCGAATAGGCATAAAAGTCTTGTACGGGACGGCTGATAATTTTTTCTCGATGTTGGTCCCATGGAGAAAGTTGGTCAGTCAGGGCCCCAAGTTTGTACTGAAACTGAATAAGCGCCGTCTGGTGACTGTAATGGGAAACACAATTATTCCATTCAAATTGACGTAAGTTAACGTTAACGTAAACGCAAAAAACTTGCACTAAGGCCACTGAAGTTTTTGGGTGTATGACATATATCAGTGAAGATTGTATCGGGTGCTGCGTGCGATCTTGACTGGACGTTTTGTACGCATTCAAATCTCACATAGTGGGGGCTTTGCTGCTGCCGCATCTTCTTCTATATTAGTAGGTACGTGCCTACACACATTAAACATACAATACAAATAACATGAAATGTATGTTCAGAATTATTTAACACAGGCGGAGAGCTTTCTGAATTAAATTAATGATGTTAATATTTGACTAATTAAACACCACTTAAGACTACTGTAAACAACGCAGATGTCAACATCTCGGTTAAGAAAATATAATTACGTGACTCTAATGAATAGTGATGCTGTGGGTTTGAGTGAGAAATAGTCAATGTACTATATTTATATAGTATACACATTGCCAAAATTATTATTCATTTCAAAGTTTAATTGCAAGCTGTTGAAGGCAGCCAGAAGGCAGATGGTTAGGCACAGCAGTGCAACAAAGCTAAGAAATAAGCATCTGTTAATTCATCTGTAAAAATGAATTAACAGATTGGCTATGCATTCTTTTACCCTCCGCCGTCAGACGTCAAAATCCTATCTGCCGGACTCACGGTGAGTTGCACAAAACCACATTAGTTTAATGGAGACTTTAAATTGATGCTGTCAACTATGTTGGGGTCGGCTTCCAGTCTAACCGGGTGCAGCTGAATACCAGTATTTTACATGGAGAGACTGCCTATCTGACCTCCACAACTCCGTTACTGGGTAACACGATGCCACGTCTTGGTAAGACTGATTGTCAGACTATTGGGCTTCTGACGACCCATAACGACTGTCAAAGATCCACGAATGACAGCTGGGACCAACGCCCTAACGTGATTTCCGAGGTACGGAGGGTCTTGGTATGTAAAGATGGTTACCCATTTACGGATCATCCGCGGCAAGCGTAGCTTAACCTGATTGATCGACCTGTGCAGATGTTACTACTGCTGCCACTTAAATTGTACGATGTAAATTCAAAACAACTATCGTTCTTTGACAATTGTATGGAATGACTATAACACTGCAAATTGAAGTAGGTTGTCAATTTGCCTTCGTAATCAAGTTCCCTGACTGTATTAGTCAATACCAATTATAATCAATTTTTTATTTTGAACAAAGTAGCTTTGTACAATATTTTGGACTACTCAGATAAAATGAGTTACAGAGTGTTGAGTTTCCTATTCTGAGTGACGCGCACAATACACATTTACACAGTGATATGATTAAATTATTTTCATTCCCAGTAATATGTAAAATTTGCGTTAGCCCAGCTCCCGAATTTTTTGACGAACTCTTTTAATATTTAATAAGCAATATGATTTAATAATCGTATGAGCCATATAAAACTGGCGAAGAATATAAGGTAGTACGTACAATACCACTCACGGAGCACTTAAGCTTTTTATGGCCTGATGTCATACGTGTACCAACTGTGACGACCATGGTTATCCATTTTTCGGGCATTGAGGCGCTAACATTTATGTTCACGTTATTAAAATGTATATAATTTATGGGTTATATTCACTTGTTCATCATCGTCACCATACTGAGCCAGCGTGGTGGATTACGGCCCGTTTCGTCTTTCGTCTTACAGAGAGGAGGCCTGAGACCCAGCAATGGGTACGTTAAAGGCTGATCCTGCATCATCGTCACTGCCCACAGAAAAGCCAAGGTAAAGTGGCATTAGGCCGACGACATGTTACCGTCATTTAGTTTCTTACAAGCATATACACATCATAACAAGAAGTGATCACATGATCTAAAATGAAAGAAATTTAAAACATCATACAGCCTACCTTATTATATAGGTTGTAATGCAAAAGTTTCGACTAATACTCAATCACGCCAGAAAGGCTGAACGGATGGAATTTGGCATAGAGATAGATTGTAGTCTGGAATAGCACAAAGGCAATTTTTTTATCCCGGTAGTACTTTCTCATGGGATAATTTTTCTACATCCACGGGGGCGAAGCCGCTGGTAAGAGCTAGTATAGTACAAAGTTTTTACGAAATTAACAAGGACGAAGTATCCTAGGTAATGTCGTAAAAACTTTACAGAAAACTAGCCACTAAAGTAATATTCAATGTTTATCATACTGATCTTCAAAGTGGAACACAGGTTATTGGTGACCCTTTCCTATCACTTTCAATATTTTCTATTGGAAAAGGTGTTTTATTGGTTCTAAATAAAAATGGCCCAGGCTTGTAATCGGATGTCTCTTTTAGTTTACAGTTGCATTTGAGAAAATAGGTACTTTCTGTTTTGCATATTATTTTTAATTTATTAATCCTATAATATATAATTCACGTTTTATTTTATTTCAAAAGATCGCTAGGTATTCTTTTTTTACTAAAATAATTTCAACAATTTTGTGACTTCTATGATAAGAATTGGACTATCAAATGCAAAAAGATTTTTTCATATCCGACTCGTAGTTCCAGAGCTTAGCGCGTACATACAAACAAACATAAAAACATAACAGATTAGATTCAGATTTATAACATTAGTATAGTTAAAGAAAGATAGATCATTATTAGAATAGTTATAGATAATGCTGTGTTCACAGATAGGGCCATTGAACACTGTTCCTCGTTTTATGTTACTCAAATACAATTTATTCATAATAATAAGTAGGAGGCGATTATTACCGAGAAACAGGTGTAATATCATCACTTTACGAGATATTTCACATCACACACACGGGAAACATACTGATCCTATAAAATTATCATATTTATTGAACACTTATTTCGCGAATAAAATCCGAGTAACGCCTACAGATACTGCGACGGTAAGTAATAATGTATGAAGTTCTGAGTAGGCCTATCAGAAACGCGCGCAGTAAATATAACGTAAATTCAAACTATTTTAAAATTGAAAACACTCGTTTCGCACATTGCGGAAATCGGTTCTCATGGTATGGGCATGTGATGCGAAGGAATGAGGAATATGTCGTGAGGAAAGTTTTGAGTATGAATGTCGATGACTATTATAAGAGTAGGGGAAGACCAAAGAAACGATGGATGGACTGTGTGAAAGATGTTATGGGTAGAAAGGGGTGACTACCGAGATGACGACTAATAGAGAAGTATGGAAAAAAAGGACATGTTGCGCCGACCTCAAATAGATTAGGATAAGGGCAGGAGAATGATGAGTCGTTTCGCACGTAACATTTATTTCGTTTTAAGGCCCAGATTTCCTAAAAACGATCAAAAAGGTGGTTTTTTAAAGCTGTGTATCTCATAAACCGTAAATAATTTTGACATGTAAAAAAATATGATATTTTCAAGTCCTTTTCGCATACAGTGATGGAAGCCAAAACATAATTATACATATTTTAATGCATCAAAAAAATCTTTAAACATAACTCCTAATAATCTTTAAAAGCAGTTTATCCCTTCATTAACAATTATAATTATAATTAAAAATATACCATGAAATGTCAAATTCCAAACTGCATCCAGTGATGGATTACTTTTTATTAAATAGTTAATTTCTAATTTTATACGATTTTATTTGCATTTTTACGACATAATTCCGGTGCGCGTGAGAATCTTCTATCTCGTGCGTCAAACTAGATAGCCATAACGCCATTTCACTTACACACCGAGCTAAACCAATCTTGGAACCAGGGCCTTAAGATAATGGAAAAAGTCCGTTCTTAGCGAATGTCTACGTCATTATATCTATCTGTGTGCCAAATTTCAGCCTAATCCATTCAGTCGTTTGAGCTATGTGTTAATAGATCAGTCAGTCACGGTTTCCATACCTAAATAGAATTTTGAATTTGAATTTTTCTCCTTACGTATACTTGGTGTAGGTACGTCCGACGTTTGAGAGAAAAGCTGGATCAATTCCCTGCTACACCAACCGGTTAATAAAAAATATAAAAACGCAATAACTACGGAATTTACCATAATCATAATCATAATCATAATCATTTATTTATTTGTCAGAACATGGTACATTAAATGGTCTTAAGGTTAGTCACAGGTATCGTCACATTCTGCCAATTAAACTTACGAAAATAAATCTCATCGAATTAATTCTCTACTGATTACTTCTATCCATTTCTCATATTATTAGAACGGCCATGTCCATACAATGCTTTTACGAAAACTCACGGAAACAATGAAGAAAATAAACATCAATTTTAATTAAGCTGGACGCCTTGTTACTGCAATTCAGCTAGTCATCATCATCCTCTTCCTAGCCTTTTCCCAACTATGTTGGGGTAGGTTTCCAGTCAAACTGGATACAGCTGAATACCAGTATTTTACATGGAGTGACTGCCTATCTGACCTCCACAACCCATCAGTAGGTAACGGGGTATAAACGACGCCCCTTGGTAACGCTGGTTGTCAGACTTTCGGGCTTCTGACGACCCGTAACGACTGTCAAAGACCCACGAATGACAGCAAAGTAGTTACATCTAGATGTATTATTTTTGTACGCAAACAAAAATCTAATTTCAAAATACAGTCGTTGGTTTATTTTATAACTTTGATACCTACATTAAGTTTTTCACAGTGAAATTAATTCCACAAGAACGGGGAAAACATTTGCGACCAACATTTGCTGGTTCCGAAATAGGTTGGTCCCAAATATTGGACGTGCGTTTATTTGTTCAATTCAAACAACAATGAGTGTTTAATCTACTCGATAAAATAAGCCACGATAGAGTGTATTTTGATATCGGTTCCGGTGACTTTGTAACTTATCCGGATAATAATATTAGACCCCTAATAATATTTGAGAGAACATTCTATGAAAATTGGATCCTTGTGGGATTAGCGCTGGGATTTCCTGTAACGAAATCTGATAGCATTAGATAAGATAGTGTAGGTAGGTACTATGTAAATTCTGCCATGGTTGTTCCGGGTAGAACTAGAAATTTATTATTTATTTATTTAACTTTAATTAGCACGGTTAAAACCAATTACAATAATTAAAGACACATATACACAGAAAACAAAATTTGTAAAAATAAAAAACAATCAAAAAATTTGCAACAGATATTTTCATGAATCCCTCTCACAGTACTTCTGACATGCCAATAATATCTTCGTCCATTCATCCGCAAACAGATCGTTTGTTAGATTAGAATCCAAGAGATCATTAAGTGCGGCCAGAGTGCGAGGTACTGGGGACTGAGCACGCGCAACACTGCGACATGGGGCCACAGCAAACAGCCTGTGTTTTCTGCCGCGGCAGTAATTGTCTGGGACGAAGAAGCGAGCCAGGACAGCATGCAGATCAGGTGCATCAATAGTGCCACGGAATGTCTTGCAGGCTATAGTGAGCTGATCAAATGCAATTCTACACCTATAAATAAAAATCAATTTCCGATTGCATCTAAGCACATCACTTCAGAACGGTTGCACTATTTGGCGGTTTTTTTTTTTGTTGTATTTGTATTTGTTAGGACAAAGGTTTGTATGAAAATTTTGGAAAATTGTACGGAAAAGCGAAAAATTTTGGTTAAAAAATCTCCTTATAAAAAAATGAGTGAGACAGAAGACAGTAGGTAGATCTTCAAAAATACTGATAGATTAACGTTTAGTAGTTCAGTTTCTTATACTTAATGTTTTACCTGTTTCATCCGAAAAAAAAAATGTTGTTTTGTTTGTTTTGTGAAAAAAGTTGAAGAACGTTTTATATAGCCTGCTATTTTAAAAATACCAGCAATAGTTGTTTTTAGTTTTTTTTTGTTTGTTATCGTTATGAAATTATTTAATTTCATTTTTATTTATTTATTTTATTTCATTACACGGTCGTACCGTATGTGAAGGGAAGACTTGGTCTCATTTTCTTCATTAAATAAATAGTGCATTTACTATAGATCAATATGGCCCTTTACAGCATGTTATTTTCGACAGGGTCCACAATGATCTATGTAAACTGATGTATATTTTATAATGTACCTACCACCTACGCTAACATTGTGGAATGCAAATAAATATATTGAGTATTGAGTATTGAGTATTTAAATGAATATCTTCGGAGATATTACAGATTTAAAATGCAGGGACATAGCGGGCGGCGGTACATAAATAGCGCGTCAAAGGCCGCGCTTCGCCCTATAACACTTTATGATTATCAGCGATCGCACGCGTTTATCGGAGCTCTCTAGCGAGGAAAATAACAATTATCCATACTAATATTATAAATTCGAAAGTAACTCTGTCTGTCTGTAACCTTTTCACGCCTGAACCACCAAACAGATTTTGATGAAATTTGGCAAGGCTTTATGGTGGTATCCTAGGGTCCTTCCCTAGGATACCACCATTAAGCCTTAAGCTACTTTTTGTCTCAAAAATAACCCTACAGGGGGTGATATAGGGGATGAAAGTTTGTATGGGAAACCCAGCATTTCTTAAGTTAGGAATATGAAAATTAAAATTTATGCTTTTGGTAGGAAATAATGAAATAAGTGGTTCACCGTTTTTGGAAAATCATCCCCTAAGGGGGTAAAATAGGGGTTATTTTAAAATCTACAAAACTGGACGGATGTCGATACAATTTGGCAAGGCTACAGATGGCATCCTGGGGAAGGACATAACCTATTTTTTGTCTTAAAAAATAATCCTACAGGGGGTGAAAGTTTTATGAGAATCACAGCATTTCTTAAGTTAGGGATATGAAAATTCAAATTTATGGTTTTGGTTTATGAAAAAATCATCCCCTAAGGGGGTAAACTAGGGGTGATTTTAAAATTCACAAACACTATTAAAATGTTTGTGTAAGTACCTCTTTTTAAGACATTTAAGGGATTGGGTAGTTTGTATCTCGAAGTAACATTTAGATGACGTTCCCACGGACGTTAAAAAATCGCGGCGGGATTGAACGTGGGCTTAGTCTTAATATTTTTTTAATTCCCACGGGATAGGGAATAAAGCTCCTTAAGTTTTGAGTTGAGCTGCACGATTACTGACAAATGCGTGCAGATTGAGTGGACAGGTCCACTCAATCTGTGTGGTTCTTTCATCAAAAGACCATTTCTGACTGCAATCTACATGGTCTTCACATGATCTGACCAAGATTATGTCTGGACTTTAAAAGAGACTGTGACCTCTGAGTTTGTTTCGGCGTTTCTTCTCAGAGTAGTCAGATAGGAAACGTCGAACTCATCTAGTTTTAAAAAAAATATGTTTGACGTGTAAAAGTGTTTGTACAAACCTACTTACAGAAAATAAATCATTTATCATTTATCATAAAGAGGATTTATACTTTCGCTTTAAAGTTGCTTTCAAAGGCATGCAAGTTGGTAATTTTCCGTTTACAATTGTTTGGTTTTAAGATTTATTATCCTCCAGCAATCTTAAATCAATATGCGCGCCGCTCCTCGAGTACAAACAAAAAAAAGCAGCTCGAGTAAAAGCAGTGCGAGAAGATATTGTCTAGCCGACGTTCGCACGGTCGTAAAAATATCGCGGCGATTTTTTTTCTCGCACTGCATTTTCAACGCTCTGCTTAGCCCGAGAGTTAAAAATACAACAGTGTGATTTTTCGTCGCGCTGGGATGCACTCTGTTGTTGTTAGGTTGGATTCTCGAAGCTCGCCTCAAAACCAAGAGTTGAAAATCCAGTGCGCGATAACATCCCGCCGCGATATTTTTACGTCCGTGCGAACGTCGGCTTACTTGGATTAACATTTAGGGTACTTTTTATCCCGGTAGTACACACGGCTACACATCAAGCTAGGATAACTGGAAATGTATAATTTCCAGTTTTCACTGACCTCTCATTGTAAGGAAATCCTACACAATGCGAGATCAGCTTATACTGGAAATGTATAGCTGGATCTGCAGCCGTGCGTACGTTCCCGTGGGATATTTTCCGACATCCACGCGGGCGAAGCCGCGGGCAAAAGCTAGTTAGTAATAGATTAGAAGTAGGTAGGTACAGCACAACTATTTTCTTAAAGTCACTCGGCAAACTTCGTGTTTCGTCAGTCGTCGGATTTCTATCAGTTGCCCTTTGCACTTGGAGCAGAGCGGACGCTTTCAATCGAATTCCAAGCAAAGCGAGAAGCAAAGGGCCACTGATAGAAATCCGACGACTGACGAATGACGAATTTTGCCGAGGGACATTAAGAAAATAGTTGTAATGTACTTACCTAAATTCAAAAACAAAAAAAAGAACATACCTTACGATATTAAAACGATATTTAAACCCAAATTTAATAGATCCTTCAGAACGTCAAGTATGTACCCACTTACTAAACATCAAAAGTTCCTAAGCATCATGAAATACCGACCTACTAAATAAGACATCGTTATTACTCCTATTTCCCTTTATATTAGAAGTTCCTTTAACTTCAGCGTAACTTGAAACGTCTCAGTTACTCGACATCGTAGACTGTTAGGTTGAAGTCACACAACTGGGTGCTTCGGCACTGTATCATGGCGACTGTATCAGCTTTCAAATTAAAGCTATAATACTAGATTATTCACTAAGGCGATAAAGCTGAATCTTTGACGCGGGCGCTATTTTAAAACTCGAAAGTAACTGGCTCCCGAGCGCAGCGGGGAACTCTGAGTTAACTCCTGAGCGAAGTGAGGGTTCAAGCTTGCCCAACAAGACACCTTTTATCCCCGAGGAGAATACTTTACTTTTCGTTTCGACCGAGGTAGACACCCAATAATTCGATTATGCACCCCATGTGTGCATAAGGAAAAATCTTTAAATAGTGGTATATATGCTTATATCGCATATATATAAACGTAACAAAACATGATCCGATGGAAAACATATCCTCATCAGTAGTTGTGAACCTATAGGGTTCGCAACTAACCCCCACCCCCCACCCCCACCCACCGCTGGGGTTTTAGGTCTAAACAATAGCTAACTCAGACACGTGAGGGGTTCATAACCAAGAATTCGATTTCGAATTTGTAGCTTACGAAACTATTAAACTATAGTAGTTCGACGAAGACCTCGCGAGTATGAGACCAACTTAAAGTTTCAACCCTTTCAAATAAAATAAGAACCATCGAAATCGGATCTCGTAAGGCGGAGATATATAGTAGCCCCCTTTTTGCCCCTTTTTGGAGGAAGTACCGGCCGTCCAATCAAAAATCGCAAACGACAACAAAAATCTATAGTCTTAAAACTGTTTACCAAGTTTCGTCCAGAGAGGTTTGTAAAATACGACCTGTAGAGGAGTAGCAATAAACAGACGAAAGCAAATTTAGCCAGACCTGAAGCAGAGATGCTTCGCTGGCTCAGTCAATAACAAAGAATTTGATTTTAGAATATTAGTAGCTCACGAAACTATTAAATAACCGGGGAATACCTGTTTAGCTATGTGTCTTCGGCCTTAGATTAGAAAACGGAGATGACAAGGGTGAACCGAATCAGAAGCAATGAAAAGACTGAAAGGTATATTTTGTTTTTGAAACTGAAAGTTAAAGTGACTTAAATGCTACATTATTAAGTTACCATAAACCATTTGAAAGAATATTCTAATAACAAAATTCCCCAATCGGTTCGGTAAAAAGGGTAAGGATAAAATTGTTTGATATTATATGAAAAGTTATTTTTATGCGTCCTTGATTTTTATTACGAAGATAAAAATAACTTTGAAAGAACATTCCAAGAAAATAGTTCCAAGGAAAAAACCTCAGATATAAATTAAAGCCTTCACAAAATAAACGTTAAAAAACTGCTCTGATTTTCCAATAGTAGAAAGTAAATCCTATCTTTCTATCTAGAGCCGATGCAAAAAAAAAAAAACTATTTAACAAAAAAGATATACTTTAAAAAAGAAACAATCTTTTTAACAGACCTCACTAAATATTTTATTCAATAGATACCTCCGACGACCGAATCAACAGTTTGAATTGTCGTTAGCCGCTTTAATCAAGTACCCTTTATTGGAGTACACTCTAAAAAGTTCAACAAAACTTCTTTGCCATCTACAAACGTTTTAAAACGTAAATTGTTTTTCTTTTTTTTTTTTAGAGAGCTGCTTTTGTACACCCAAAGCTTTTAGGACGGCTTTTTGCACTTGAATACGTTTTGAAAAAAAAATGCGGCCAAATGCGAGTCGTACTTTCACACGAAGGGTTCCTTGCCACCGTACAATATTTAACACTATACAAGCTGTAACAGAAAGGTGTGATCAAATTTAAGGGTGTGGTACAGACCATTAAACTAAACAACTTTCTCCATGGAAACAACATCGTAGTCGTAATTAAATCTAGATAGTAATTGAAAAGATAAAACTTTATATAGAACTTGTCGTTTTATGATGCGCAAGTGACATTCAACCTTATTAAAGTCCGTTCAGTCCTCTGAAAGCCGCAATCCAAAATCAACCTTATCGTTAAGAAACTAAAGATTACTTTAATCTTGACAGTCTTGTCAGTTTCAGCAATCCAACAGCAACCTTATTGTAATGAAAATAAAGATTACTGCCATTATGACAGTTATGGAAGATCAGAGGTAAAATAACAGACTGTGAACAGTTTGTAGGGTGGTATGTATGGCAATTGCAGGGCATATACCCGAAGAATATTTTCAATTAAACAGTTTTAATTAAATTAACCAATAGTAAGTACTCATTATAAGCCAAAGTTTTGCGTTAAGTGCCATAAAATCGATCATGATTATGAAACAATGAACAAAATGAGTGACGTCACCAATACGATTCGCGAGTGTAGCGTTGTGTCACAAACATGACTCGTCCGCTGAATTAACACCCCATTTCCCGAGTTTACGGTTCATTAACTACTAATATTTTTAATAATGTGGTCAAAGTACAATTTCAAAATTATGAAACCAATCAGAAAAATGTAATTATGTAGGCTTCCAATCAATTTATTTGATTCCTCATTCAGTTTGTTTAAAAAATATCTTTCACCAAATTAAGAGAAGAAAAGATTTAAAAAAAAAAACCGGTCAAGAGCGAGTCGGACTCGCGCACCGAGGGTTCCGTTCCGATTTCTGAAAAAGTGTGCTATTTAAAGACATCTTTTTATTTTTCCTGTAATCTTTTCTCTTTGCACACCTCTTTGCAAACTTCGGAGTAAAGGGGGGGGACGGTATTTTTTTTTTACATTTTTCAACAAAAGTCGCAAACTGTGCGGCCTAAAAAAAATAAAAAAATGTTTGAGAATGTGCAAATAGCGTTCTTTGTTATGATACCCCACATGCCCTAGTAGCCCCACTTTGAATTTTTAAGACCCCCTTTCAGTCCCTGTTGCAAAAAAAATCATATATTTTTATTTCTTTCTTATTTGCAAAATAGTTGGGTAAACGTCATCTAAAACTGTTCCAAATTTCAAGTTGATAGCATTAGTAGTTCTTGAGATATCCAGCTGTGACAGACAGACAGACATACAGACTGAGTCACACCACAAGGGTTACTTATTTACCATTTTGGTACAGAACCCTAAAAATGCTTACAGGTGAACTTTGAAAACAATCCTAAAACTATTCATAGGCAAAAGGTCAATGCCAGTATCATAGAATTTACATCTTCCAACACATTTATTTCCAATATTTCGATGGATCTCAATGTTGAGGTCAGCTTTGGTTAGGGCAACCGAGAAAATTACTTACCTATGCATACCTATTTTATAAGGAAAATGTTGGACTTGACGTGGGTACGCTTGTTAAAATCTTCTACCAAATCTGTATTTGAGCCGCAACAGATCCTATTAAGTTTATCAATGTATTGAGAATAGGTATCTAAAGCTACGCTTTCCTAGAAGAACGGTGGCCGTCATAGAGCATAGGAGCGGTAGTGTGACAAAAAACGCTCTTTAGTTAGACAGCCGTAAAGCTTTGGTTTCCTAGGAAAGTGGCCGAAACGGCCGTCATGAAAATCTGGCATTTTTACCAGTAATTGACATTAAAGTCAAACACCGCTTAAAAGATTTAAATAGCTAGATTTGCCCTTACCGTACTTAGTCACAAGAAAAGGTGTCCATACTGAAAAGAGTGAGCTCACACATTATTAAACAGCGTTTCCATGAGAATTAAGTGAAGTCACTGCGACATTGCGTGTC
Source organism: Cosmia trapezina (assembly GCA_905163495.3). Lineage (NCBI taxonomy): Eukaryota > Metazoa > Arthropoda > Insecta > Lepidoptera > Noctuidae > Cosmia > Cosmia trapezina. Next base: position 10,920,119 of record LR991025.1, on the reverse strand, counting down.
AGAGGTGTCAAAATGAAACAGAAATGCGACTACCTTTTGACGCGGTAGAGCGAATCTAGCGATTTAAATCTGTGCCGCTGTCATCATTTTCATGACAGCTGTCACTACGGCCGTTAAGTGCGGCCACCGCTCTTCTAGAAAACCGTAGCTTTAATGTGTGACTGTTCAGTGCTTTCTAAGGAAACCAAAGCTGAAGGAGGTAGCCAGACAATCGAAACGTCACTTATTTTATGACCCTTTTTTTTTCTTTTTTTTTTTTGAGGGTGGGAAATCATCAAATAACTTCTCCCGCTCTGGGTGGAGCGGAAGGGCGTGTCAGACTTTTACTGACTAAAACCCACCCGTGTTCCTTCAGTTGCCTATGCCAGGGCCACGGTATCTTCTTAAAACAACCCGCGACCCCAGCGGCGTCGGCCCTATTGGACCCCATCACTTGCTGACATCTCTTTGAGGCGCGCGTGGAACACAACGCGCCGTCGACTCGGGCCTGGTCCTTACCGGACGTCGAGCTACCCGCTACTCACCGTCCGCAGGCCCGCGCCTACGGTGGCCGGAAATCGCCACGCAATTCCCGCCGCCCAGGGCGTCTCCTGCGGCGACTGAGGGCGTGAGGCTGCCTCTCCCTCACGCGTTCCGCGTCCTCCTTCGCGAGCATCACTGCTTCGCAGAAGGAGGTGACGGCCTCCCATGCACTCTCGCTCCGCACCATGGCCTGAACCAGGCTCGGACGCGAGAGATCGCCGCCGCCGATCGCCTCCGTGAGAACACGGCGGTGCTCTGCCCAAGCCGGGCAAACCTCCACTGTATGCTCCACCGTGTCCTCCGGGCGATCCACACAATGGTGACACCCGGGCGCTTCCTCCCGCCTTATGCGAAACAGGTACCTCCCGAAACAGCCGTGTCCGGTGAGGACCTGCGTCAGGCGGAAGGTGAGGACGCCGTGGCGCCGCTCTAACCACTCCTCAAAGAGGGGACCCTAAAACTAAGTCCGTTGAAATTGAATCCACTTAAATTCAAGACTTATAACTCTTGAATTTAAGATGATTCAATTTGCATTAAAAACAAAAAAAAATACTTCAAATTGGCACTTATAAGGCACTTTTGAACGTCACAATAGGTAGGTACCTATTGTATGAAACCGAATGCAATGTAATGTTGGGGACTCATTTTGAGTGGCGTAAAATACGCTGGGTCGACGCTCTTTTGATAAAATATTTTAGGATTTTGTGTTTTTAGGGTTCCGTACCTCAAAAGGAAAAGCCCTTATAAGATCACTTCGTTGTCAGTCTGTCTGTCTGTCAAGACCGTTTTTCTCAGAAACGCGTAGAGGTAGGTAAGTTTGTTTTTGGGATAAATTCTTTTCAACTACTAACGCTTCATTGTACGTGGTCCGACACGCACTTGGCCGGTTTATTTATACAACGAGTAGGTACATAATTTAGGTACGAAACAAAGAAATATTAAGTTATTAGTACGTGAATCTTTCAACATTAATTAGCTCTAAGAACATATTACTCCCTTGGCATTAGGTAATTCACTAAGCTTGCTTTGTAAAACATTTTTTCGTAATTTTATTTATAATCATTTTATCCTGAGATAACGAATTCACTTGGGACACATGAATATTATTCACGTACAATGTAAAATATTAAAATGTGAACTACTTTAAAAATATCTATAAAGAATTTGTCCATATTTTTTCGTACTCAAACGAAACATATTTTATTAATCTCTTTGATGCAAAATTCGAAATGATACTTACTGTGAAATGTAAAGTAATTGGTATACATCGCAACTACAGTAAGTACCTTTAACCCGGGATTAAAATGTAAAGTTGGTATACATCGCAACTACCGTATGTACGTCTAACCTGGGCTTAAAATGTAAAGTTGGTATTCATCGCAACTACAGTAACTTTAACCTGGGCTTAAAATGTAAAGTTGGTATACATCGCCGTCCCGGCTGTAGTTCGAAGATATATGAAAGTCGTTACTGGTAGACAGAAGAAGTCCGAATATCTGAAAACCAGTCTTACCAAAGGGTATCTTATTGCGTTACTCTGTCCGGGTTGTGGAGGTCTGATAGGCAGTTGCTCCAGAATAGAAGCCCAACATAGTGTTAGCAAAAAGCTAGGCTACCAACTTTAAATTCTCATTTATCCAATCCATAAATTCCTTCGCGTAACCTTCTCATAAGTATAGGTATTCTCTTTGTTTTCTAATTAAGATTTCTTTGTAGAATCCCTGTAAGCTACAAGCAGGTAAGTACAATGAGCTACTGTATTTATTGTGTGGAGTAAAGGATTTGCTCGTAACACCGCAGGAAAAGCTTTAATTAAAACATTATGAAGGCGGAGTTACCGGACTGTTCGAAACTCCATACATAATCAAGTTGCAGCTCAGTTTGTAGAAGTAACTTGTATATTATTATTATGTTAACACAGCACCTGGTTAGCTATTTAATTAACCACGTTAACGATATTTGCGGATGAAAGATTCTTTGAATTTTCTTCGACATTTTTGCAGATACATAGTAGGAATAGGAAAATCTGTTTCTAAATTATTTTAATTAATACAACTTTCATTGTATTGTTGTTTGTGCTGACCAGAGTTGCAATGTGGTGTTTGAAAAAAGTTCTGCCTTTCTGACGGCCATAGCAGTAATAAAAATAAAACTTCTATTGTGTCTCGTTAGTGTCCTTCAAAGCGTTAAATATCTGACCCGACAAGCGTTGTCCTGTCCAAACAATAATTCATATAAAAATCCCATAGAAAAAGGAACTTTTAGATTTACTCATTTATTCAGAGTTGGAGGTATTCCACTTAGGGCACTGATTTGAACGGCACTTCCTCGAACCTAAACATTTCCACTAAGGGCACTGAAACAAAATTTGGTAAAGTGCCGTGCGGTGGAATATTTTATTGATATTACTTTCAGTCCCCGAACGGCACTTACGTTTTTTTAGACAGTTTGTTTGTAGTGCTAGGACGTATGTACTCTTTGTTCAGGAAATTACCGACATAAGATAACAATCAGTATATTTTTATTTGTTTTTGTTACGTTTTTTTTTTTTGCCAAGCATACTATTTTTGTGAAACATTTGTCGAACAAGAATTAAAAAAAAAAACAGAAAAATAAACGTAACAAAAACAAATAAAAATATACTGATTGTTATCTTATTTATGTAAAAAATAAGATAGCAAAAAAAAAATAATAAAAATAAAAAAAAAAAACAAATAAAAACAACAAAAAACAGAAAAAAAGAAAACAAATAAAAATGTACTGATTCTTATCTTATGTCGGTAATGTCCTGAACAAAGAGTACATACGTCCCAGCACTACAAACAAACTGTCTAAAGAAAAAACTTCCTCGAACGGCACGTAAACACTTCCACTAAGGGCACTGAAACAAAATTTAGTAAAGTGCCGTTCGGGGACTGAAAGTAATATCAATAAAATATTCCACCAAACGGCACTTTACTAAATTTTGTTTCAGTGCCCTTAGTGGAAGTGTTTACGTGCCGTTCGAGAAAGTGCCGTTCAAATCAGTGCCCCAAGTGGAATACATCAATTTTACGGGCTACTTTCTATCACAAATATTTTAAAATAAAAAATAGCCAAATCGATCCAGCCGTTTCCAAGTGGTGCATAACAACGAACAGCATTCAATTTTTATTTATGTAGAATTTAGTACATTGCTTATTTCAAACTTCGCGCACATTCAAAATAATTAAACGAAATAAATACCTACTTAATAATTTAATTTAATCATGTACCAGTTGTCATTTTTACGCGAAGATTATATAAAAAAGTCACTTATTGAGCATTTCAATAAAAAAACGTCTCCAACAAAAATAGTCGACCAACAGACCAAATTAAATAAACTAAATCCGAATTGCGTCCAGCAAACAGGTACATCCCCCAAATAACGAGGGTGACTGACAGATTGGAATTTGGTCATGTTTACCCGTGACCGAGCGCTGTCGTCTTTGCTAAATCATTGCAAACTTGCTCGTCAGTCGGCGGCGCGTTCCAAATTGTCCACGTCAATCATTCCGAGCTGAGGACTGCCATAACTTCGGATTAACCGTTGATTTACTACGTGGGAGTGTTCGGATACAAACATAATTGGTTTGATCATAGACACAGTGTAGCAATAGACAAGACACAAAAAATTTATTCAAAAAATGGAATAACCGGAAACACATAGGTACTAACGAAGTAAGTTAATAAAAAGCTTGTATATAGCTTTTGTTGGGACGTGGTATAGGTTCTATAGTGTGATGAAATTAAATGTTAATTCAGTGTTACACCATGAATTTAATAATGAAGTTACTACAATTAAACTCGGTTTATAAACAATATAAGTAACTATATATTAGGATAATTTTATTATAAATTGACACGAATGTCCTGACCTACGTGACTACATACTGCTAAATACATCCGGACAGCGAAAGCGTCTGTAATGAATTATGAAGATTAGGTAACTTTTTAAATAGTAATGCGTAGTCTAGTAAGGCATAGTCGAGGAGCCCCAGATGCGTAGTCTAGTAAAGCATAGTCGAGGAGCCCCAGTTCACAGAGGAGTTTAAAATAATATAACCACGAAGGGGACGGCGATCCTATTCCTAACCTCTCCGAGTCGGGGCGGCCCAAGACCCGAGCTCGCTTTGCTCGCTCTTGCATCCTTAGTGTTTTGTATCGAAATGGGGTTTATTTCGTCATGATTTAAGTATTTTAAACTGTTGCTACTAAATATAATAGTAATAGTAATAGTAATCTTTACTCCAAAATGCCATCTCCTAACTATACCCGAAGTCGCTAAGGGTCCGTGACGTCACTGGCGTCCCCAGAAGGTACATTTAGTAGTAAAGATCAATGAAGATATTAAGAATGAAGGCTCCAAAAAACAGGCGTGACACGCGACACAAAGGTACCACCGGTAGGAGCCTTGATCCTGGATATAAGTATAGCAAGAAGACAAGTAGGTAATTCTTACCTTATTTTGAGAGAATGAATTAAGGCAAAACAAGGCAAGGCAAGGCAAGGCATTATGCTATCATCAAAATAATGAGTTACTTTTATTGGATTCAAAACAAAGAATGCTATTCAGCACAATCACGCATAATCAGCATTATAGGCTCATTTCGGATATTTCACCTCTGACGGCAACCCAAGAGCAACCTTATTGCAATGAACATAAAGATCACTGACTTTGACAGTGATGTAAAATCAGAAGTAGGTAAAATAAGTCTGAGAGGACTGTAATTTTCTCCCGCGGATTTGCAAACAATAAAATGCCTGCAAATTCGTAATCTATGTAGGTTACTGCAAAGCCCCACAAAATACGCACTAATGTGGGACATTTCCTCTGTAATCCAATAAACTGACCATAATTATAATGGACGTATAAATAGTTTATTGGGCACCAACGCTTGCCCATTTCAACTGCTGTGACACAAATATATATTATGGTATAGGTACTCTCATTTTTAGTTTGCTACATTATCTGTTGTTTTATGGGAACGAAGTTCTCTAATGCATCTTTCGGTAGGAGTAAACTGGTAGAAATCGTCACGTAACGAAAAACCGGTCAAGAGCGAGTCGGACTCGCGCACCGAGGGTTCCGCTCCGATTTCTGAAAAAGGTGTGTTCCGATTTCTATCTAGAGACATCGTTTTATTTTTCCTGTAATGTTTACATAAACTTCTATCACATTTTTCAACATTTTTCTCTATGCAAACTTCGGAGAAAAGGGGAGTGGGGTCGGGGATCAAAAGTCGAAAACTATGCGGCCTAAAAAAAAGAAAAAAAATGTTTGAGAATGTGCAAACTGCGTTCTTTCATGTGATGCCCTACTTTGATTTTTTAAGACCCCCTTTCAATCCCTGTTGCAAAAAAATTATAAATGTTTTTATTTATTTCTTATCTGCAAAATAGTTGGGTAAATTCGTATGTTAATATATTTTTTTATATATGTTCGGGCATAACTCCGTCATATATAGACGGATTATAAAAATTCTTTCGTTAGAAAAAAACATCATCTAAAACTGTTCCAAATTTCAAGTTGATAGCATTAGTAGTTCTTGAGATATCCAGCTGTGACAGACAGACAGACAGACTGAGTCGCACCATAAGGGTTCCTTTTTGCCATTTTGGTACGGAACCCTAAAACAGTAGAGTACTTTATGTTAGAATAACCGTACTCCACGAGCATACTGTACCGAGATTCTTGTACATTATTTAAGAGCATTTCAAATGTAAAGGCTACCGGCTACCAGCAGTACCAACTCTAACGTCCACAAACAGTACTGTAATACAAGCTGCCCGTAAAATAAATTTAGCGCTGAATTATTTTTAGTATTATTCAGGTGCATGTTATATTTTGTAACTTTCGTGTCAATATCTGTTTTAAAATCCCTGCGAGGCATTTCGCATTCCTCTCAAACTTCGATTGCACAACATGTGTACATAAGAAAAAACTTTATATAATATATGTACCCATAAAAACGTATATCTCAGATATATACGTAAAATACCATCATGCAATGACGACCGCGGGCTTACAGTAGTTATAAACTTATGGGGTTCGGTTGACATTCGAGCTCACGTTGACATAACCTATGCGGTTTTTATGTAGGTATAACAGGGTGTTTCTTTTAAGGTGTCTAGCCAGTGCGAGCTGATAGCGGAGTACCATGCCTATCGATTTAACCCCCATGTATGTTCTACGATTTTTTGTAGTTTTCGAGTTATTTTGGATCCCTCATTTCATATCAATGGTAGTGGTTAAGAATAGTAGTATAGGAATAAAATGTATGTTTTTAATATCAACTGAGCTCTAGAGCTCAGTTGATATTAAAAACATACATAAGCAGCTGCTTAAACGTAGAGGAATAGTAAATATCAGGATTGACAAAAATATGCAAAGATAATAATAAATTACAAAAAATGAAAATCAGAAGATTTCAGATACCTACATCACTTTCAACGACCGATTTCACCAAATAATGCCCTATTTAGTACATTCTTGTTCAAAGTTGACCCAAAAAAAAGATACCTATAATTTTTTAAAGCCATCATCTCGTTGAATCAGGAAAAATAAAAAAAAATATAACTCGAAAACTACAAAAAATCGTAGAACATACATGGGGGTTAAATCGATAGGTATGGTACTGTGGTATCAGCTCGCACTGGCTTGACACCTTAAAAGAAACACTCTGTATAACTGACTGTTGACGGTTTAAAACCTCGTTTAGTCTATCAGAGGACTTATTAGACTTTTGAAATATTCTAAAAGCATATATGGATTAGAAAACAAATTGCTTTGCTTAATTACCACATCGGGCTTTATCAACTTTAAGCTAGGTATTGCCAGTGTCCTGTCAACCGAAGCCATTGTTTCCGTTAATTCCTTTCAAACTTTCAATTTTGTTTCGATGCTTCATTCAACGAGGTTTTGTTATATCGGACTGTGGAATAAAACCACTAGAAAATGTACATTTAACTTGAAAATAATTCTAGGACGGTGGTCCTCACAATCTTTTCAGTTCATCTCAAAAGCATTGTATGCATTGTGGACATGAAAAGAATCTCTCGCCACAAGGATCGTTTGTGTGAGGTTCACGTAGTGGGCACATAAGTGCGGCCACGTTACATTTAAAATCACTCAGATATGAACATTTATCTTGACTTATGAGTGGCGTTTTTGTGATTCACTACCCACAAAATTACAAAGTTCTAAGCTTCCATCTTCCTAATCTCTCATTCTTTCATTCATTCATCAACTCAGTGGCGTTTTCCATTTGTTTAAAACCTTCCATCTGTTTATATGTCTTCAATTCGGGAGTGATATGTAGGTTCGAATGACGTTTTTGCGAAGGTCGCCATTTCGAAAAATTTTGCGAGTGATGGTACGCCAGTTCGAAAACTCAAAACAGCTATATCGAATGACGTTACCGCGAAGGTCGCCATTTCGAAAAATTTTGCGAGCAGTAGGTCCGCCAGTTCCGGACGTCATGGTATCAAAGTCCGATGTTTAGTTAAGTTGGCTTTCTTTTTTTTTTTTCCAAACCAAATCAAAACACCATGCTCTCTGCATCTCGTCTCATTGGGGTCGTGAGTTCGATTACCAGACGAATTAACTCAACATCGGATTTCGATACCATGACTTTCGAACTGGCGTAGGTACCTACTGCTCGCAAAATATTTCGAAATGGCGACCTTCGCGATAACGTCATTCGATATAGCGGTTTTCGATTTAATGAGTTTTCGAACTGGCGTACCACTCGCAATTTTTTTCGAAATGGCGACCTTTGCTAAAACGTCATTCGAACCTACACATATCACTCCCCTTCAATTAAACTCGTTTCCTAATTAGTGTCAATGTTTACTAGTGTCATGACAGTCTCTAAGGGAGGTCGAAACGGTCTAATTACTTTGGACATGCAAATATTAATTAGGGTAAGAAGCGACATTGCGTATTGGGATTGCTAACTGTTTAAAGTTCACTTTGTGTAAGTTCTAAAACTAATTGGTTAGTTAGTTAGATCGTTAATTCATTTGATTATTTAGTAGATTTGTATCATAATCATCATTGGCAGTCTTGTTCCACCCCCTGCTGGATTATAATCCTCCTCCCTTTCATGCTATGTTTCCCTGGTAGATTGTAGTCAACCCGGGCGGTTTCACCCACGTAAGTCTCGAACCCGTAAGAATATCAGGATTAAAAGTATCTTCTGTATTAATACTGGTTTAAACTATCTGTGTATCAAATTTTATCAAAATCTGTTTAGTAGTTATTGCGTGAAAGGGTAACGAACATCCATCCATCCATCCAACCTCACAAACTTCGCGTTTAATGTTACACGTTCGTTCGCGTTTGTTGTTTGTTTTGTGTTGTTGTGTTTAGGATAGGTACAATAATCCTATGAAGATTTGACAGTCGTTATAACAGAGGGGCAATTCTCGTACCTAAAAACGTTCACAATCTCATGCCAGCGTCAATCAAATGTCAAAAATTTAGGTAAACGCTATACAATTTTTGACAGATTGAGTCTTGAGATGATATTGCGAACGTTGTTAAAAATACGAGAATTGCCCCTCTGGTCTTATATGGACTTTGCTCTCAGACATTTCTTAAGGAATACCTACAAGACAGAATCGGAATGCCCGTCAAGCCGTTGGTCCGTCAAGCGGTTGGTTCGTGGATCTTTGACAGTCGTTACGTGTCGTCAGAAGCCTGAAAGTCTGACAATCACTCTTACCAAGGAGTAACAGTGATTGTCAGGGGGAGGGTATTACCGAGTTACTGGATGTCAGATAGACAGTCGCTCCATGTGAAATACTGATATTCAGCTGCATCCAGTTAGACTGGAAGCCGATCCCAACATAGTTGGAAAAGTCTAGGCAGATGATGATAACGATGATGACGACCTACATGATGATGATACTTATATTGTGGTAGTCCACAAAGCACCTCTGGATATAGTCGTCGCGTAACACCGCTATATTTGAAAACTATAAGGTCATCAACAGTGTGTTTTGCACTACGTACTACCAAGGCGTGGACTCTGACAGTCGGGTACAATACGTGCCATTAAAGATGAGACTTGACACACCGCGTGGTTTTGCTTGCGTAGTAGACGATTTCTAAGTCTCTTTAGCGGTATGAGTTCTGAGAAGGGAAGGGACCGGGTGTCATCGGGGCGGCAGACTTTTTGACATAAACGGTCACTACCAGGCTTCCCAAAAGTTGCGTTTAACTTCAGTTCAGACGTACAACTATAGTTAGGTATTAGTTACAGAAAAGTATATGACAAAATGGTAAAATTGGATATTAGTATCTAATAATGGATATATTCTTTGCTTTGTTACCAGGGCAAAGACTATGGGCAAAGGAGTTCTACATCAGCACTATCACGTTTCTCAAGGATACGGCGACTTCCTCGTCCAGCACATCGGATCATAAATCCTGATGAAGGTAAATATTTAAGCATTACTTAACGCCTGCATTTATAAAAGGGCTAAGCATAGGTGTATAATTTCGCGATTTATGTCTAGGAACTAAAGGGTCTTTTGTTAACATCCTGCAAACCAGACTAAAAAACTGATTGGTTTATAAGGTTTTTTGATATGTCATGTATCTGATTATCATATTTCGCAAAACTCTGGTCTATGAACTATTTAGGCATTTATGTTCACCTTCATACAAACTACCGGTTAGACATTTGAACAATTGGTTGATGTCAAATTTCCTTCTAAATTTGACATAAACCAACTGTTTAAATACCTTACTTGGTTTGTATGTTGGTGAACACAGACTTAGGAAGGCTAAATAATTATGTTTCTTCACTGTATTTACTAAGGCTTTTAAAATAATACCTACATACGTATGTGATGAACTGATGAGTGAGGTTCACAAAGAGTATTATAAAAGATGTTTCAAAATTAACTTTACAAACTTTAAGAGGTGCTTTAGACCATCGAACTGAGTAACTTTTCGGGACCAACTTTGAAGTCGCGAAAAAAAGACAGCTGTCCCGTACACCGTAAGTAAGAACAGTAGATATAGTTATGGAACAACAGATTATTTTTCGCGATTTTAAAGTTAGTCCCATAGTAAAAGTTATTTGGTTCGATGTTTTTTTTTTTTATTTTTTTTTTGTTTTTTTTTTTTTTATTCTCAAGCACCTCTTAAAGTTTGTAAAGTTGATTTTAAACCAATTACGAAAGCCAATCCTGAAACGTTTGCATGTTTTTGTATATCATTTAGCCTACATACATAATAATTATTATCACCATGAGCCAAGAAGCAAGGTCCTATAATTTTAATGGACAGGAAAAAGATCAGAATTAAACAAAAACTTACTGTATCAGCCCCTTGTTAAGTATTCTCTTTAATCTTTCTTCTGTGCATAATTTCGATTGCCTCCCAAGGTTAGACAATTTCGCTTACCCTTGCAATTAATTTTGACATTAAGTTAAGCATAATACAACTGTCAGAATAAATTGAATCCTTTGCTTGGTTTGGATACAACAATGGAGTAATTTTCGCAGATTGCTTCCTGGTGACGTCAGAGGAAGGAGAGTTGTTTTTTAAGTCCCCATCAGATGATCCGGTCGTGTGTGGTATCTACATGATAGCTGACCCTGATAAGAGGATCGAGGTCATCTTCAACTACCTCGATGTACCCTGCGAGAACGGAGGATTGGTCGCAGTAAGTGTTCTAACATTATTTTATACAATATTACCTTCATAAACCTATTGAAAACATTTTTTAGGATGGATGTGTAGGTATAAAAGGGTGGCTTTTCTGATATTTAACGTTGAAAAATTTGAACCTATAACGCGAACCCTTTTTTAATCGCTCCCGCCACAATCCGCTCGCCCAATAAGGTTGAGTCGAAGCTTCTAGAAGGTTCTAGAAGCTTCGAAACAAATGACGCGCAGCCTTGTCGTTGACTTGAAAAGAGAGACGTATGTCAACCTTCAACTAGGCTGCGCACATTTTTACACAATATTTATAAAACTAGATCTTTCCCCCGAACAAACTGTTTTCTATGTTAAAAACCCCATTTTAACAATGAGTATTTCCGTTTTAAAAACACGAAACTCTTTCATTAACTTCATCTGAATAGCTTGTTTAGTCCGTATCTTGTTTAGTTAAGCTTATGACATGGTGTCGCACTTCGCATAAATCCATACCCCACAAATCACAATGGACTACGAGTATACCTACCAAAGATATGCAAGGCTATAAAACAAAGAAAATTAATACAACTCGTATATAAAAATGGCTAAAATAAACCCATAACAGATGACGTAATAAGTCTGAAACTATCGTAAACTTCTAAAAGCATAAAGTAGTTATGAAAACTTTAATTGAATTTTTTCGCTAGGCATAGTCGCTGGTGTTATTTATAACGTTTTTACCCTAGATCAGCTGTTTTTGCTAGACTTTATTATTTCATGGGGCATTGAAAATTGAAAGCGGTTTGCTTAGGCCCTCGTTTTGCGCTGCTTTCACACAAAGATATTGTTCCCCAAATCGTTAAGCCTAGTTTGAGATAAGAACAGAGTATAGGTATAGATATATTAGGAAATAAGATTATAATCGCTAATGCGCGCGTGGATGGTTTCCACGGTAAGAAAGTGGGGTCATTATTTCAAAGACTGCGCGGTAGAACCAACAGCATTTTGCAAATGATTGCATCCCGCCACGACTGTCCCGTTCAGGCTCACTGGGTGGCAATAGTTACGGGAAGATTGTGACTGTATTTTGTACCTACTAACTTAGATCTTAAGAAAATTGTTACTAACACTTATATGGATTATGTCTGAAGTAAATAGAAATAAATAATAGGAAAATAGATAGTGCTAAGATAGGTTTCTGGTTTTTATTTTAAATATTTTGAAGGTTACTTTCCTTTTTTCTACCTCCAAGTCCCGTTTAGGTCTATTTAGCTTGTAAAAACTGGGTTCAAGTCAAAAATGCAACGGATGTTGTTAAATACCTCGACCTGTCTCCGCGAGTTTGTCAACATTTTTCGAAAAATGCTGGCAGCCGCAAAAATTTAACCATAAAGAAAAAAATCTGCTGAATATCTTTGTATGAGTTTGCTTAAAAATAACCTTATTTCAGTGGGTAGACGGTTGGGAGTTGAATGGCCAAGTATGGCCAGCTGATGCGTGGGACGACGACCGAGTGGTGGAGTCCTGTGACCAGAGACCGTCACGTAAGCTGCTCTCCAGACAAAACGCTGCCCTCGTGCAGTACCGGGTACCAGCTAGGGGGAAAGGCTTCGCTGTTACTATACGACATTTGAAGAATGCTAAACGTAAGTACCTTACCTAAATAGCTACTCTTATTTTTTTGCCTACATCTTTTTCAAAGTGGTTAATATCTCGGCCTGTTTCTGTCAATAGTTTAAAGATGATAGAGACAAGATTATTTTTTTAAATATGTTTAACGCTAAACGCATTTAATGTGTGGTGCAAGCATTGACTTATATATTTTTATATCAATGGGTGCAAGCGGGCCTAATAGATATGATACCTGGAGGCCAATTCCGGTGGCATGGAAATTATCTCCATGGTCGAAATATCAGTCGAGAAACTGCTTATCTCTGTCGAAAACGAAAAAATGCTATTCTAACGATCTCCATTTATAAATTTTTCGATCGCAAACCAGCGAGATATCACGGCTGGTCCTAAGGTATGGAGATATGAAATCTCCGTTGGAACATCTGTCAAAATTTACATTCGTAGGTTTATATTCGTTTTTTTTTTGGTACCTACATGTGAGGTTTAGGGGTTTATGGGTTTCATAAAGGGGGGCCAATTTTTCATTATTTTTGCGATAGGACACACCGTTTTCGAGTTAAAAGCAAAAGAAAAAAAACATACAGTACTGTTTTTGCACTTGAAGTCAAGGTGTTGGTGTGAATTTTAGTTCATTACAACTAATAAAATTTTATTCCACACCTTTTTAATCGCGATTAAAAATAGTTTTATTTAGTTTGAAAATTAAAACCTATCTACGTCAGAAAAAGGACACAAATCACAGAGCACTAAACAAATCATTGAAATGCGTTTCGGATCACGCTACTTTGCAATTACTATTTTCAGTAAGTAATTATAAAAAAAAAACACAGTTATATAGAAACACAATATACTAAAATTATCTTTTATAATGTGTTTGCTTGGATTTAATAAATTAAACATACGTTATTAATACTAAAAAAAGAAAAACGTAGCATAATCGATTATAATCAAAGTGAGTCGATAAAAATGGAACGTCTTTTAGACGAGATTATTTTCTCCGTTGTAAATATTTCTCCATGGTCTACCAGAATACGGTTTTTTGATATTATCGAGATTTGGACCGGACATTGATGCGGAGATTTGAAACAGAGATTTATCTCCATGGTCGTGATATCTAGCTCGAGCCCGGAATTGGGTCCCTGGGCTAAAAAAAATGTAGTTCTATTTAGTCCGTCAGTCAGATAATAAAAAATATTAAACACGTATTTTTTGCTTTACCATATTAATAAAAAAATTCTTAGATAACATGCATCAAAGTTGGGGAGTGGGGGTGCTCGCTACGTCACTTCTAATAATTCATAATTTAACTCAATGTTGTCAAAAGAAAAAATACGTGTCCAATATTTTTGAATAATCTAGGTAGGTACATGACGGACAGCAATCAAAATTTTAAGCCTGCATCGGAAGGTTGTACAGAGGTTAATAAGTTTATTAATGAGGATAAGGAAGGCATTATGCCATCATTCAATAAACTTGACTATCTGATAACGGAATTAGGTGCTTCAAATTATGAGAAACATCACTACTGCATACTGCAAAATGTGTGTAGGTAGAATAAATTATTTGAATTGGAAAAAAAACAGGGTTCCGTAGTAGAAAATAATTTATCTCAAAAACAACATCCCAAAAAAATATGTGATTTTACAAATTAACAATTTTTGGACTTTTCCATTATTTGTGCTGTGTGACCTTGCTTCTTGCGAAATTTCACGATTCTAGGACAACGAGAAGTGCCCTATAGGTTATAATTTACTTGCGAGTATCAAAAATTCAAAATATGTCGCATATAATAGCCGTTTTTTTTATCGCGTTGACCTAAAAGCTTAATTTTTTTAGAACTCCAAGGGATCATAGAGTTACGTATTTGACATTAATTTATTGATACCTATGACACATTTTGACACTCGCAAGTAAATCAAAACCGTTGACCTAGAATATATAATGAAATTGGGCAAGAAGCAAGGTCTCACAGTACAAATATAGGAAAACGTCCAAAAATTGTTAATTTGTATTTTATACACATAATTTTTTTTTTTTTGGTATTACAATGTTAAGTTTGTTTTTGGGATAAATTCTTTTCGATTACGGAACCCTTTTGTGCTTGGTCGGTCTAAATAGATCCGGTACAGGTAAGATTAACTCACAAATAACTTATTAATAACGGTAATCACAAACAACCTACAAAACGTGGGCAATAAAACTTAAACCTAGACTACAACTAAGCCAAATAGCCTTATCAAGTGTCCTAAAAAACACCAACCAACACATACCAACGAATTACCAAAACTAATCTTATTTAACTTTTCTTATCACTTAAATCCTGATTGTTGCTATAAACAAAAATTTACTAACATGTGTAGTATATTTAACTTTACCTGGGAGCAAAAGATATTAGTTTTAAAGTATCTCGCTGTTGCTAACTTGTTTTAAAACTTTACTTATAAAATGCCGGCAACATGCTGGCGACGCTGACGGTTTATCCTTATGGTACTGGTTGGTGAAAGTAATTTAGAATAACGATGGAATATTCAGTAAGTTAGTTAAGTTTATATCTACCTAAATAATTGAAGATACACATTAGATAAATATACATACCTACATAGGTAAAGTTAGGGAAATCAATGGGTTTATTTATAAAGGTTAAAACTAAACCTCCTAGGTTCGAAGCCTTAGCATTTAACACTAAAAACGGCGCCCTACCCTACCCCTACACTGTTTGCGCTGTAGCATGGTGCGGGTGACAGATGTCAGTATCGCATGACTAGATCAGTGACATTATGCAATTCAATTTTATCGATAACGATTCTCACAGCAAACATCTCGTTCTCTTTATTATAATTTTAGAAATGTCTTTGCCATATCTCGGGACCTTGAGGTCCCAGACCTTTGGAAGGCGTACGATGCTCCGAAACCAACTTGCAGAGGCAATTTTAATATTATATATTTATTGTATATCTTATTATTATGAAATTTAGCTTAACTTAACCTGATCGATCAACGCATGAGGGTGTTATTAATTAGCCACGCGCCCGTTGAGCGAAATAAAAACAACTAGTGAATTCACTCGATGCTTTGTCAACACAGTTTATCAGAAACATGGAGTTAGTAAAGCTTCATAGCGATTTTTGTAATTTGGAATCAACTAGGTACCTAGTTGATTTAATGCATAAAATAAAGCTCGAATTATATTAAACAATTATAAGAACTCCGGAAAAGCCAATGTTACAATTCCAATGTTAGTTCAAATATCATAACAGTTTTCGTAAGTTATGAGTTCAAATAACTGACCATTTCTGGCACCGAAACTGTGGGTAGTGACTGAACGTTTGTGCAATTTGAATTCTGTCTGTTATTGCATATGGAAATCGTATGAACCACGTTTGTTTGCAGTAATAGAAAATATATGTGCGGATTTTCCTCTCTGAATTTGATCAAATTGTGAGTGAATCAGCGACGAATAAATGTTACTAAGTTACTTCCGAGATTCACTTTTTCATCAATTGAGGATATATCCGTAACTTCGTGAGCATAGTGAACGAAATCCAATCTTTTAAACAGAATACTCAATAGAATTTGTTTCGGAAAGCTGTGTGATCTAAATTTTTGTGAAGGAATGTAACAACTTCTCATAAAAACTATACATCTAATACGGCATGTATTAGATGTATAGTTTTGATGAGAAGTTTTCTTAGCAGTCAAATTACAATGTTTGATTTGTAACTCTTTGAGTCACACTTTTAGGTAAACAAAGATTTAGATTTATTTTTTATTTATTGTTGTATTAATTATCATTATTTTCAATAGCAAAGAAAAATAGTGAAAAAAATTATATTCAAGGTTTAAATTCAAGTAAAATTAAATATTATTTATTCAAAATATCGCCAATCGGTTGTACTAAGTCAAGTAAATTGCGTTGGTTAGTGATACTTTAACTATATTTATCACTAGATGGCGCGGATCTTCATAAAAAAAATCTGAAAGAGCTGGTTAATAACACTAACCACTAAACCGGAAAGAGGTAATTTAGTTTCCTATTAGGTAACTACCGCACTTTTAATAAACACAAAGTTTAGTGTAGGTTCCTACCAGTATATTATAGGTATATACAATAGGTATACATACTATATTCTTGGAGATATATTCATTTGCATCACTAATTCCTTTGTAAGCTACATTAACTACAGCTCCCACTGAACCCAACCAACTAGCACTGGGCGATAAGCAAATGATTTCTCTAGTCGTTTTCTCTCTTCGTTTATTTTATGGCTTAGGTACATTATCATTATGCGAAGATGAACTATCCCTGAACATCCAGAAAATAAAACTATACATAAAGTACGAGTCCATCTTGCGTCAACAGGCAGTTACTACAGAAGTACGACTGTAAGAATTCTGCGTCGCGGCTTTATCGATGCTGTATCACGATATTGGGGATGCAGTTGTGTGACCGCATCGTGACTAAATACAGTATTTTACTCTATAGGAGAAAAAATAAAAAAAAATATTATTTAGATAGCTTAGGCAAAAAGCAGTCGGAAAATGTTAGCTTTAGTTCGTAAAATAACAATATAAATTCAATTCAAAGTTTTCAGTTTTTTAATCTGTTTTCTGACACTATGAAAGTTATTACGTCATGTTATTACGTCATTACGGTAGTATAAATTTAAAAGTGTCAATGTCAACTGTCAACTGATCAGCGTATAAAAAGTGTTTGTTTACTGACTAACTGACGTCATGACCACAGAGCAATATGGCGTTCACTTCGTCCAGCGTTTTCGCGCAAAATTTGAAAATGTAAAATTTAAATGCATTTTTATGGCACTTATCGATTGAATTTTTTTTTTTTTTTTTTAGTGGCTTATTAGCACTATAGAATCTTATTGAGACATTTTTCAAAAATGGGTATAATACCATATTGCGGTCAGAAAAATACAGACAAATTAAAAATCCGGAGTCACACGTAATCTGTTCGATTTATGCCTTAACATGACGTGTGACTCCGGATTTTTAATTTGTCTAACTATATTTTTCTAATTTCAGATAAGAATATTAATTTTCTTGTTTCATACTTTTTAGAGCGTGATTTTTCAACAGTCGGGTTTTAGTTTTTAAACTTACTTTTTATTTTATGACTTACATTAACATTAGACGAAGATGAAATATCCCAGAGCATCCAGAAAATGAAACAACCAATAGTACGAGTCCATCTTGCGTCAACAGGCATTCATAAGTAGTCACTACAGAAGTGCGACTGTAAAAATTCTGCATCGCGACTGTATTGATGCTGGATCACGGCTAAAATGATGCTATATCAAGAAATAAGACCAGTGACCGTCTTTTTTGCGATTGTATTGCAAAAAGTCACTGCATGTGAGCGACCGCCTTTAGCTTAGGTGATAAGCAAATACTTTCACTAGTCGTTTTCTCTATTGGTTTGTTTTATGACTTACATTAACATTATGCGAATACGAACTATCTCCCCCCCCACCCCCCCCAGCCATCCTGAAAGTAAAACTATATAAAGAACATAATGTTCTCGCTTACTCTAGGAAACTGTTGATGTCATCTAAAAGGATCCC
Organism: Cosmia trapezina; assembly: GCA_905163495.3. Lineage (NCBI taxonomy): Eukaryota > Metazoa > Arthropoda > Insecta > Lepidoptera > Noctuidae > Cosmia > Cosmia trapezina. The sequence goes on along the minus strand of LR991025.1, from coordinate 10,901,711 downwards.
ACGCAAATATTGTATGCTTTTATTATTCTGTATAAAATATACTTTTTCCTTTGATCATATTATGGTTCGTTCCATTATTATAGCAAAAATATAATACATCAAATTATTGTATACACATAAGCACCTGAGTATGTTTTATCTGCTGATTTGTATAAATATGTCAAATGTGGGTTGTTATAAATTGTTAACATTTAACAAGAGTGTTTAGCACTTTTATGATAAAAATATGTTATCCTTATATCAAATAATTTTTAACCATAATATTAGCGATTTTTTTTTGTTTTTTTACAAAAACAAAAAAATTCGCGGTTCCTAGGTGATTAATCAAGTGCACATCACGCCTGTACAAAGCTTACAAAGGCAACTAACAATATAATATTCATAAAATACGTGCATACAACTAAAACAAAGATCGTGTCACTCATGACATCACTTATCTCTGTAGACAGATTAATTTTACTAACTGCAGCCTTGGCTACCCTACTCTAGGATTAGTGCAGACCAATATGAGCAACAGCATCCATTAGCAAAGTTCATAACCCCATAACCAATACCCACCCCATACTTTTGGAGGGCACAGTGCCCTCCAAAAGTATCTGATATGTATACATTTTATTATTTTGCACCAATGACAACCCCATTTTTATGTCCACGCAATCATTCCAAGATTGCCTGGAAGAGATCGCAGAAAGCAATAAGACATTGTATGTTTTGTAGTGTTATTTTTAGGATTCTGTACCTCAAAAGGAAAAACGGAACTCACGTCGTTGACCGTCTGTCTGTCTGTGGAAGTATCAAGTTGAAATTAATACCAAATACGTAGGTGCCTGGGAGCTCTAAAAATCAAGCTTCTAAATCAACACAGTAAAAATATACGGCCATTATACTCGCAGGTAAATCAAAACCTATCTATCAAGGCATTTAGCGTTGTACTACAATCATGGAATTTGGCAAGATGCAAGGTTTCACAGCACAATTAAAGGAAAAAGTGTTGACTGGAATTGACTGTGACGTATATCAATGTATAGGATAACATATTTTCAACTATGTTAAGTTTGATTTTGGGATAAATTCTTGTCAACTAGGGATCCCTTCATTGTGCGTGGTCCGACACGCACTTGGCCGGTTTTTTTTTTTTGTTATGTATTTTCTGTTGTAAAATTATTAAGTTTAAATAAATAAATAAATACGCATCAAAATTCGTTGCTTAGTGTAGAAAAACAACGCGGTCACACAGATGGACACGAAAAGCGACTTTAGTCTATAATAATTATGTATAGATAATATAGATTCTCAAACGAAAAACAAAATCATCTGTTTTCCACAGCTTGCAACGTGATGCTGTTTGGCGCTGAGGGCGTGTACACACTGCGCAACCATGGTGAGACCGGCAACTGTTCCTTGCTGGCCGTCTCCCCAGCCACTGTCCATGTATTAGATCTCAACGTAGGAGTGACCATCAAGAAGGGACGACTTCTCGAAATGGAGACTGGCACCATCCATCATGTAAGTGAATTATGTAGTTCAAATATTTGTACAAGAAACTTTTTAGTTCACGACTTGAGTAACTAAGGGCCTGTCCACAACTCCACGTCACGACGTCGTCAGCATGGAACGGTGCGGTAACGTGGCACGGTAGGTTGACGTTACGTACAAATTTACGCTAACGTAATGTAAAAATGCACGTCACGATGCAGCAACGTTGCACGTCGCCGTTCCTTGAATTCTGCTACATTCTTCACACATAGAACAGCGAGCGCATCGAATCGAGCCACGTCGGCCGACATGACGCGCCGTCCCACGGCGACGTTGCCGTACCGCGCACTAGTACGACGCCGCAACGTAACATGGCACGTTACCGCACCGTTCCACGTTGACGACGCTGTGACGTGGACATGTGGACAGGCTCTTATTCAGCTTCAGAGTCCCGAACGCGCGATGTAACGTACCGTAAGTTGAGTAACTTTTTAATCAATTATACAACTACCCTATAGCATTTTTAACGGACGAAAAAAAGGAGGAGGTTCTCAAGTCGACACGTATTATTATTATTTTTTTGCTGACCATGCATAACTTTTTACAGAGTAAAGAGAGAGATATTGGTGCCTCAAAGTTGGTCCCTTCAATAATACGTATTTCATTCTCCATTTTTTATGTGAATGATGTTCTAATTTCTTTTTTGTAGGTACCTAGTGGTATTAGAATTTGTGTGCGGTAGGGTACCACAGCTAAAACTGTAAAATAAAAACTTTGGTATTTTATAAAGTTTTTATTTTACAGTTTTAGCTGTACTGTAGCCGACTTCTAAAAACCAAACTACAAAGTGAAAAATAACTTTAATTTCGGAAGTCAGTGGCAAAAAACGAAAATACATTCAACCAGACACCGACTTCCGAAATTAAATTTATTTTTCAGTTTGTACTTAGTGTTGTTTTTGGAAGTCGGTAGAAGTTTTTATTATGAGCACAATAATTAGTATCGCCCATAGATGTGAATAAATTTTAATGCAAATTAAAAAACACATTTGTGATAAACACATTCGAATTTACGTTACGTTTACTGCACGCGTTCGTGCTATTAGGGCCACAGCTCGGCAAGAACGGTTTACAGGCTACTTATCCAATTTTGAGAACGAAACATACTCGTCTCTCGTTGTGTTCAATCTATGAAACATTTTTAACCGACTTCAAAAAGGAGGAGGTTAGGTTAGGTTAGGTCTCACTTCGTCGGAACCTTTTATTTTATTTTATTTTTTAATTTTTTTTATGTATGTTCCCCGATTACTCGAAAATGGCTGAACCGATTTGGATTTTTCTTTTTTTGTTCGAAAGGGTATACTTCCCAAGTGGTTCCATGATCATCAAGTCGGGATCTGATGATGGAATCCCATGGAAATCGAGGGAAACCCTCAAATTTTATGGGCACACTTATATCGATTTCGGTATTTTTTATAGTAACTCGTGCATTTGCTCTCGGAAAGTACCATTTGGTGAACTGGAACTGATGATGAAGACCACAGATGGCCATCGGAAATACTCAATTATATCTAAGTATATCACAGGTTGCGATTCGATTACTTTAATATAGTTTATGCTCGTCAAAATGCATAATGGTGATGGTGACTTCACCATGAGCTCCAGTTCTCCTGGTTCTTACTAGGAGAACTCCTCAAAAATTAACGTCCCTGCATCGGGAAAAGCAATATTTTGTAAAACGTGATGAGCAGTTGACATTGGGTTATTGTAACTTAGATAAATTACAAACTGACCCACTGAAAAGTGAAAAATAAAAACTTTTTTACAAAAAACAAAACCGACTTCCAAAAAAAACACTACAAAGTGAAAAATAACTTTAATTTCGGAAGTCGGGGGCAAAACCCTAAAATACAGATCCAAAGACACCGACTTCCGAAATTAAATTTTTCACTTTGTAGTGTTTTTTTTGGAAGTCGGTTTTGTTTTTTGTAAAAAAGTTTTTAGCATAGATTTTTTATTAAAACTATCTTGCCATATTTTTCTACAACTTTCATACATTTTATCTTTACAAAAGTTTGATAAATTACCAGCAGGCGTAACACATACGTCGCTACATAATTTATTAAACAATTAGTGGCCACCAGTGGCTTTCTGTCTGACACAGTGATAGACAAACGCGGTTGGGAGCATTGTTTCATGGAATTGGGGGCAGGCTTCGCTAATATTTTGTCGATGAAGTGGTATGGGTGAAATGTGAATAATTTGAGGTGGGTAAATGATTCTTCTCTCGCATCATCATGAACTATATGAGAATAGTTCATAACATAACATCACGCCTAGGTATCCCCGAAGCGTTGGCAGAGGTCTACACATTTCCACTTATGTTTAAATACCATGACTGTAATACGAAACGAGCCTATTGCCATCCAGAACAAATCCAGACTCTGGGCTTCTATTGAGAAACTCCATATAGAAAAAAACAATAACACTTTGCCCGACCTGGTAATCGAAGCAGTACCTAGTACTTACGATCACTAGATCTACGAGGAAGTCATAACGTCAGTCAGAATGAGAATAGTTCATGCCGTAGTAAACAGTTCAGCATTAATCCTGGCAAAGCAGACTGCCCAGAGCATTCCGTACATTGTATTCCTGGATTATTAGTACTCGTAATTTAATTTAATAATAATATATCATTTTACAACTGTAGTAAAATGTAGAGGTAGGTACTAGAAGAAATAAAATCTCAATGCGATCGTAGCGTTTTCCCAATAATTTTGGCTTTGGCTTCAAATCGACTTAGAAGGCATGTCTATAGCCTAACCAAGGCATACTTCCAAACAGTAGTACCTTACTAGCTAGAAACTATTTTACTTAAGTAGATATATTGTTATCCAGGGTGAATTCCAACTGTGATCTAGAATTCCAGTGGCTGGCTAAAGGTATTTGTATGCCAATCAAGACTATTCAATATCAATGGCTTAATCTGCGCGATGATTCCTGTCGATTAATATCTCCTTGTGATGCCCTAGGGCATTGTTCACACCAAACGTACTGTCCGCCGTTGACTGTGAGATATGGAAAATAAAGGCTAGTCAATCGGCGGCCGAAGTTGTTTTTTTTTTTTAATTTTGGACTAGCCGTTCACAGTCAGCGGCCGACAATACGTTTGGTCTGAACAATGCCTAATATAAATGTCTGCTGTCAATACCCATGTTTCATATTTCAAATCATTGGTTAATGAAATCAATTTAACATGAAAAACAATTGCTGAAATAATTTTGTTTAAAAGTTTAGAATTTAATTGTTATTCTACTATAAATAGAATTAGTAACAACAATTGCTTTAACGACATTGAATTTACTTAATAAACGCGAGATTACCTTTAGTGATACAATTTCGTCAAAATTGAGAGACTATCAAATTTCAAAACGAGTTTAACTTCATTTAAAGGGTCGTCGAAGTAAACCAATTTATTTTGTTAGTAAGTCGCCATAATTGGGGACTGTTTTTCTGTTTGATATTTCGGGAAACAGTTTAAGTATAATTTTATGGCGTTTTCAACTTATGGGAATACGCTTCCTCCATTCTGAGTTATTATTAACTTTTTCTTAGTTCTTAGGTTTGCCTTCAAACTTTAATTATTAACTCCTTTAATTCCCGAGGTAATAAAATGTTGCAATAAGTAAATATTAAGCTTGTGTGTTCGTAATAAGTTTTATTAGCACACCACAGGATGTTGCTCTCTCTCCAATTAAATCCTCCCACGATAAACAGCACCCACGGGAAAAGGCAATACAATCCTTTCCAAGTAGAGTCAGCCTCAAAAAGATGTATCTATACATCGACAAAAATTCATTTGGCTTCCTACAACTTGAGTTCCATGATCCTGTAGCTACTATTAAGTACTCAATGTGTACTATCGCATCTTTGCGAAAAGCAATTTTGCAGGAAGCGATATTCTACAATCGAATATTAAATTATCGAATAATATAACATAAAAAACACCTTTTCCAAAATGTCACGTTTTCCTCGCAAAGAGGCGATAAGTTTTGTGGCTATACATTCTTACAATATTATGGAAGAAATTGTAGATAATTTGGACGGTTTATTTAGACGGTTCTGGAGTGGCGTTCACGAACTGGAAAACTTAGTGTTGGAAGGCCTCCCACAAGGTGGACTATTAATACCCATATACCGCGCCGGAACTTTATTTATCGATGTATACATCTTTTTGAGGATCACTGTACCTACATGAATCACCCTTACCTGGCATATAATATTAATAAAAACATAATCTTCATCATGTTCAGCTACAGGATATTGAGCCATGAATATCTAAACAACGCCGGTTTACACGAAATAATAGCATTCAGAATTTGTAATTCAAACCTCAAATCAACTAGGACATTTATGTGTAGGCTTTAGTCTCGCGTGGTGGATTACGGCCCACTCCCTCTCATAGAGAGGAGGCCTGTGTCCCAGCAGTGGGAATATAGGCTGATTATGCTATTATGCTGTATATGTGTAGGCTTTGAAATTTGGAACGGTCGGCAAATATAGATACCTACCTGTCTGTAAGAACTGAGTCGTCGCCGTCAGGCCATGTACCCTGTTTACATTAAAATTTAGCCCATTGCCACAACAACTTGCAAAGCAATGGGAAATTAAGTGGGCAACGCGAATGTGTAAAGAGGTCGATCGCTTCCCTTGACGTTGACGTTGCCGCTTGCCTTGTCTGGCGATTCCCAAATTGGCGGTTTTTTGGCAGACATCAAAGGGCCGGCAACGCGAGTGCGAATGTGTGTTGGTGTTTATTTATGTAGGTATTGCTCTCTCGCTCACTAGCTATCGAATTTCTACGTTCTCCGTTGTTGAAAAGACACGTGACGCGGCAATATAAACACTCATCTCCCTTGACGTTGCTACAGCAATACTTAGGGAAATATTTCGGCAGCGCGAATGGCAATGGCTGAATGTAAACGGGGTATTAAATCAGAATTATTCCGATATGTCCCATTGTTATTAGTCTATCTTGCTCGCACTTATGGAGCTTATGGTGTGCCATAATGAAGTGCGATGTGCGCAATAGTAGGGAGCGTTGCACATTCTTATTTCTACTGACATTTATGATCCGACGACTCAGTTCATAACGCGAGTACTATAGCAACGCTTTAGAAAATTAATTTCACCGTTGATGAGATATCGACCTATTAGTGGAACGTGTTCTACTAAAGAATAGGCGTGTGCCCTATTGTCTTTAAAGTCTCCTTCGGTCATATCATACCAATCATCTGGGTTGTGGCGGGATTAATAAGAAATACCTAAGTGACGAGACGACAACGAGATTAGCGCAACGGCGAAGGAATAGAACGACAAATCAAAAACAGTTTGTCGGTAAAAGTGCTACGATGTAGAAAAATACTTATTACGTACTAATTTTAATATGGCAGTCTTGATGATTTTCTATAATATTGGTTTTTAACAAAAATTACCTACTTAGATTTCGTACAAATATGTAGAAAATGATTATTTATTAAATACTGCTTTCCTAGAAATTTTACAATAAGCAAGCTGCACGTGTCCGAATAAAAGAGAGCAATGGGCAATGTGATGTAATTAAAGTTTTAATTATTGTACCTACTTACGAACTGTGACTTTAACGAGGTTTATTTATTTATTTATTTATTTATTTATTAGGTATACCAACAGCAGTACATACAAAAAAATAATAAGACACAGTAATGTATAATAAAAGTACTGGCATGTATGCCTATTACAGGTTAGATAAACGAATGATTCTTTTAAACGAGCGTATAATACAACATAGGTATTATACGCTCGTTTAATAATGTTGATTATATTTGATAGTACCTACTTACACCTACCTAGGTATTGTTAATTTTATACCACGTAAAAGTAAATAAAAATCATACTAGCACTTTTCTTACCATCAGTACCTTTGAACCTTCTTGCTATACTTACATGTAGATAGATGCATACCTACGGACCTGACGAGTTCTGAGAAAATAAAAAAACTGGTCAAGAGCGAGTCGGACTCGCGCACCGAGGGTTCCGTTTCGATATCTGAAAAAGTGTGCTACTTAGAGACATCGTGTTATATTTCCTGTAATTTTTACATAAACTTCTATCTCACAGAATAATTTCAGAGTTTTCTCTTTGCAAACTTCGGAGATAAGGGGGGGAACGGTATTTTCTTTACATTTTTCATCAAAAGTCGAAAACTATGCGGCCTAAAAAATATTAAAAATGGTTTGAGAATGTGCAAATAGCGTGCTTTCATATGATACCCCACATGCACTAGTAGCCCTACTTTAAATTTTTAAGACCCCATTTCAGTCCCTGTTGCAAAAAAAATATAAATATTTTTATTTCTTTCTTATTTGCAAAATAGTTGGGTAAACGTTATCTAAAACTGTTCCAAATTTCAAGTTGATAGCATTAGTAGTTCTTGAGATATCCAGCTGTGACAGACAGACAGACAGGCTGAGTTACACCATAAGGGTTCCTTTTTTACCATTTTGGTACGGAACCCTAAAAAGAAAAAGAACAGGAAGAATGTATGGTTAATCTAAAGTTACCACTTGCTGTTACTTTATTTATGGTGAAATCGATCAAACTTTTATACCCACTTAATCGAATATATCTTGAATTTTTGACAGTTTCTCCCTAAAAAAACTGTCAGTCATCAATTTTATTCCACGGATAAAAGATATCCGACTTTGGTCAAGTTAGCCCTTAGAGTTTATTAATATAAGGGGAAAAATGTTAACATTCGTCTCTGTACCTACTTGAATGAATAGCGAATTCTTTTTCCACAGTGCACAAAGCGCGGCTTATCTGATTATGTGGACATCGGAGGCGCCAACGGACTCGATCACACCAAAATGGAAGTCCAAGATAGTGTATGTGGACTTGATTCTACTGAAGGTACTGAAGGGATTAATTATAACACACAACGCTACGCCTGTAATCCCCGAAGGGATAGGTAGAGGCACATTTCACCAGTTCAATTTATTATTTGAAACGTAAATAATGTAGGTAGAGCTTGTCCACTCTGAAATGACGCGGCCCACTACTTAAGTTTGTATACTTAGACAAAATAAAAAGCTAATAAATAAATGTGGTAGTAGGGCGCGTCATTCCACAGTGGACAATCTCTACCTATACTCCATCAGTTTAGGTAATTGGTTAACCGACTAAAAGTAATACCTGTCATTTCAGTTGTCGTGCTACGACACAGTTGTACTCTTCAATTTAGCAACTTGTATAATTCGTTGTATAACGTTGCTAATTTGAAGAGTACAACTGCGTCGTAGAACGACGACTGAAGTGACAGGTATTGCGTTTAGTCGGTTAACCAGACACGTGGTTTTTTTATTTACCTTTATTTAATTACCTAAACCGATGGACTATAAGTAGTACATTTCTAAATATTTTCTCTATTAAGTTTGTGGAACAGCTTTTATAGTAATTATAGTAAATTGGATAATGCTATATTAGAGTTAAGCACATGACATTCCAAAGGGGGGCAACGTAATAAAATAATACCTAGTCGTTTCACTACTTTGTCCAAAGTTGGTTATAGGTACAGAGTGTTTGAAAGCTGGGCGCAAACCCTTAAAGGGGTGATATATATAGTGCAATCCACGAAGACGCGCCCCACTACTCCTCCTAATCGTATCAAGTATATGTGTGCAACGGGTGGGGGAGTAGTGGGGCGCGTCTTCGTGGATTTCACTGTATACAGGGCTATTTTTAAATGACTAGCTAAATTTTCTCAGGGTGTTCTACCCATGAATATGAACAACTTTCACTATGGGACCAACTTTGAAATCGCAAAAAAAATATCAGCTGTTTCATACATTTTGATCGAGTAGGTATTGAACTTTTGTAGGAAACCGCTGGTTTTTTTTTCGTGATTTCAAAGTTGGTCCCATAGTGAAAGTTGTTCATATTCATGGGTAGAACACCCTGTGTAAATTTGGCTGGTCATTAAAAAATCACCCTGTATATAGTTGAAACCATTTCAGCCGTACATAATTATCTTAGACCAAGTATGTGTTTTTATTTCTAACTGCAAACTTTTACTTTTTTTCTACATTTTTTTTTCAATAACACATACCTACCTATGTACGTTCGGAATATGGTTTATTATATTAGGTACAGATCAGACAAACCATAAAAAAGATAAAAAAAATAACATAACACTGGATCACTGTTAGCTGTTGACTATTGGCTGTAACTGTCAGAAATTGGGTTATATAAAAAGAACTAAAAAAATCAGTTAAAAACAAAAAAAAACCTACTTTGTCTAAGACATTTTATATAGTTAGCACAAAATGCTCTAAATGGTGTCAACTATCACCCCTTTAAGGCTTTTCACCCAGCTTCCAAATACCCTGTATACTCAACTTTTCTCAGAAACTAAATATAATTTTCAAATTGGACATACTTAATGAACGTGTACCGCCAATCTTTGTCAACTTTTAAAATTTTTGTGAAAAAACGTTTCCTCTCTCTTTAAATATCATCATTACGTGTTTAGTTCCTTGCTCTTTTTCAAGTAGTATATATAAGTATACATTTATATAAGTATCTGTATTAATGTATGTATAAATTGTATGTATATATGGTACACCACAGACTACCTACAGTATTCTCTCCTTTCTCCTCTTAATCCATCCAAAAAAAAAAAAAAAAAAAAAAACTCTCTCTCTGAGATCTGGTCTCTGGTCTGTAAAAGATCGCTTTTAGCGATAAGACCGCCCATTGTATCACCCTATGTAAAATTTCAACATTTATATCTGTAATTTTTATGGTGTCCATAATAAGGAGTATTCTATCTATTCTATCTATCTATCTATCTAAAATATCACAAGGCTTAAATAAAAGAAATATTACTCAGTCTTCTGAATATTCTATTTTTCACTATTGAATGGAAAACAGTTATCCCTTGTGTGGTATTTATTCAAAGAAAGGTGTACCTGCAATAAGTAAGTACTTATAGTATTTTGTTAGAAAACGCGGCTCTTTCATCTTCCATTCTCGGCAAAGAGCGAAATCTCAAGGCGAAATATATTTTAGATTACCTTATTAATAGTGAGAGGTAAGTACTTATACATAGGTATCCGCAACTCCACGACAATGCGCGTATTTTGCGTATGGTACTTATACATAAAAACATTACACTCTTTTTTTGGGGCAGTCGTGTAAAAATATGTTGCTGTAGGATTTTCCGCAATAAAAGCAAAAAGTACGTTTGTCTGTGTCATTCGTTTTCACGGTCAAACTATACCAAGCCGAATTTGATGAAATTGGCTAAAGTGGAATATATTAGACTGTCATACTTACCTTTTATTATTATAATATTTTCAGGGACAAAAAGTATCCTACGTCCCGGAAAATTAAAAACATTGTAGGAGTCCGTAACCACACACAGCCAAACATCAATTACCTAAGTGACTTGTATCTCTTTATTTATTATTGTTATTAAACGCAGCTGCATCTGCAGCTACGTATAATAAACAGACAGCATGATATAATAAATAATAATAATTACTCTGGAGCTCAGGATCCCACCGGTAGCTTGGACCCTTTTCCAATACCGATAGGCTACAATTTTTTAAATAACTATTAAAGTTTTTAAATTTTTTATAATCTAATATTTAAAAATATAATGTACATATATAATGAAATATGAAATATAAGAAATAATAATATAATTATTATTATTGTCATAATCAGCGACTTCTTGTTACATATTTAATTCTAGTTTTTCGAATCGTACATAAAATGTTTCTGTATAGTTACTGATTTTCACAGTAGGCTTATAATGAATGTGTGATGGATATTTATGCTTTTTTTTCTAATCTTGTATAGTTACTGGCCTAGGTAGGTATATAAAAAACAAAAAATATATTGTGTAATTTTGTTAATCCTCTGTTGTTACATTGTGAATTTTTTCAAATAACGTTCAAGGGGAATGGCACCCAAATTGCTTTTCTGTCCAAACACACTCTATATTGGTTTTTATTGTCCATACAATGAGACGCTTGAAAGGCCCAAACACCTTATTGCATGTTGTAACATGCAAATTTATTGTAAAATTTTAACTCAAAGGGTATTTTTCAGCTCGGCGTCCGGCGTTCATTGCTTGTGAAGACACTGTGGTGCGGCTGGTATCCAGCGGACGGTACCACAACTCTGCGACCCTCGCCTTCGCCCCACTCCCCCTTGAGGACCTCGAACACGCTGACCTCATGTGCGGCCTAAACGACCTCTAAATGATAACACGCGCTCTCAGTAGCCTCTCGACTACGGCCCCAGAGATAATGTTTGAAAGCAATTTATTTATTTCACGTTCACTTCAACGAGTTCAATCGTTTAGCCACGTGAAGATTTATAAACTGATAGTTGAATTTTCTGTTATTAAAATTCTTCTTAATGAGTAATTTTACTGATTGGGTGTAGATAGAATAGAGATTAAAAAGCTGACGTTAACTGTCATTACCTATACTTATCACTACACGGAATGACGGTAGATTATCTGTATTAGAAAATGTAAGTCCTAGATTAGATAAATCAATCAATTAATCGGTGAAAGTTTGCGCGTTAATGGACTAGCCCGTCGATGTCGTCTTAGGCGCAAACTTCGATCAAACAATTCATCTTTGTTAGAGGTATATAAGTTGCACTACTTAGCGTCGATGCCAGATTTAGACGGGACCCTTCTCCGGACGCGAGCTCGCATCCAATCAGGGGATCAGTGGAAACTATGGCCACAAATTGTTGCGAAACTTATTCCAAAATTTTATCAAAACCGTGTCAGTTTACACACAAGTTAATGTTACATCACATCTGAATGTAGTAATAAACTAATTGGTAATAAGTTTTCCGTAATATTAAGTAGTTCGTGTTTTACCGATATAAAAATAAAAGTTTATTACCAAATTCAGTATCACTATCTAGTCATGCATTAAGACGATCGCGTTAAATGTTAACGCTCTAGCTATTTGTCAATAAATAAATGTACATGTTAAATTGTTTTATTTTACTTAACCTTCCAATTAGCTCACATTAAACACAGTTAACATTCAGAAATCTGTACTAAAACAAACAAAAAAAAACCGGTCAAGAGCGAGTCGGACTCGCGCACCGAGGGTACCGTTCTGATTTCTGAAAAAGTGTGCTATTTATAGACATCGTTATATTTTTCCTGTAATCTTTACATAAACTTCTATCACGTAGAATTATTTCAGATTTTTCTCTTTGCAAACTTCGGAGATTAGGGGGGGAACGGTATTTTTTTTTTACATTTTTCATCAAAAGTCGAAAACTATGCGGTGTGAAAAAAAGAAAAAAAATTTTTGAAAATGTGTAAACAGCGTTCTTTCATATAATACCCCACATGCCTTAGTAGCCCCACTTTGAATTTTTAAGACCCCCTTTCAGTACCTGTTGCAAAAAAAATATAAATATTTTTATTTCTTTCTTATTTGAAAAATTGTTGGGTAAACGTCATCTAAAACTGTTCTAAGTTTCAAGTTGATAGCATTAGTAGTTCTTGAGATATCCAGCTGTGACATACAGACAGACAGACAGACTTAGTCTCACCAAAGGGGTCCTTTTTACCATTTTGGTACAGAACCCTAAAAATAAGCAATGAAAGTGATACAAATTATCATATTATTTTGATGTTGAATGGACCTGCCTAAGGGTACCTATTCATTTTAAAATAACGAACCCAACTGCTACAATGCCTCTACGATGCCACTACGACACCGCTACGACACCGCTACGACACCGCTACGACACCGCTATGACACCGCTACGACACCGCGACGCTGCTACGCACAGCTAGAGTCGGTTTCCTAGTGTCCGCTACATAACAGCCGTCATGAAAATGATGGCACTATCAAGTTGAATGTCATAACCGGGTCGTCTTAGACTACTTAGTGATACCTACATACGATGCACTGGTAATACTAGGCAACACACGATAAAAATAATTTGCCTCTGATAAAGATGCTTAGGAAATGATCACTCGGCTCCGTCCCGGTCCATATTATGCGTAACATATTAGTCCTTTTGTTGGGATAGTTGTTAGCGTGTTTTTTACAAGTGGGGACCCAACTTTATGATAATAGGTCCGACAGATGTTGTCCTGTCCAAATTTCAATAATTCATGCAAAATTCCCATAGAAAATTCACTTTCACTTTTCCCATTCCAATTTTCCCGGCCATTTTTCCATTTTTCTCTTCAAATGAACCTTCCTTGGACTTCAATGAATATTTTAAAAACAAAATTTTCCAATTTGGTCCAGCCGTTCTCGAGTTTTGCGCTTAGCAACACATTTAGCCATTTATTATAGACTAGCTTTTGCCCGCGGCTTCGCCCGCGTGGATGTCGGAAAATATCCCATGGGAACGTTCATGTGGAAAACATAGGGCCGTCCGATATAACTGTGCAAACTCAAATCGCTACGATATATCGTTACCGTATATAGTAGGCATAAAGCTACCAGTTGGCATGATTTTTTCCGACATCTTCAACAGTCGTCGTCATATTTCAGCCAATTTACACAAAACCATAATGAATTACACTGAATAACTCCGTTCATTGGAGAAAACCGTATTAAAATCCGTTCAGTACTTTTACGCGGGAGGGGGGAGTTTGTTATTATTACTTAAAATTTATTATGCCAGCCAACGCTCTAATAACAAATAACTTTTGTCCGAGTGTCCACTCGTTCAAATAATTTCCTCGTAGAAACGTCGAATGAAATAATGACTAAATGTTACCTCAAGATTCGAACTATGACAACATTTCCAATCCCTTAAATCTCTTAAAAAGAGGTAGGTACACAAACATTTGTCAACCTCTATTGTACCCCTTATGGGACGATTTTTCAAAAACGCTGTACTATATATTTCTTTATTTCCTACCAAAAGCATAAATTTGAATTTTCATATCCCTAACTTAAGAAATGTTGGGTTTCCCATATAAACTTGCATCCCTTATATCAGCCCTTGTAGGATTATGTTTTAAGACAAAAAGTAGCCCATGGCCTTTCCCAGGATGCTATCTATTAGCCTTCCCAAATTTTATCGAAATCCGTGCAGTTTTGTAAATTTTAAAATAAACCCGTTTTACCCACTTAGGGGATGATTTTAAAAAAAACGCTGAACCGCATATTTTTTAATTTCCTACCAATAGGATTTTGTTATCCCTAACTTAAGAAATACTGGGTTTCCCTTACAAATTTTCGTCCCCTATAACACCCCCTGTAGTATTGTTTTTGAAAGTATCCTATGTCCTTTCCCAGGATGCTATATAAAGCCTTGCCAAATTTTGTCGAAATCCGTGCAGTTTTGTAAATTTTAAAATCAACCCCTATTTTACAATTTTGTAAATTTTAAAATCAACCCCTATATTCAAAAACACTAAACCGCATATTTCTTTATTTCCTATCAAAAGCATACATTTTAATTTCAACATCCCTAACTTAAGAAATACTGAGTTTCCCATACAAACTTTCATCCCCTATATCACCCCCTGTAGTATTATTTTTGAAAAAAATAGTATCCTATGTCCTTCCCCAGGATGCATAAAGCCTTGACAAATTTTGTCGAAATCTGTGTAGTTTTGTAAATTTTAAAATCAAACCCTATTTTACCCACTTAGGGGATGATTTTTCAAAAATGCTGAACCGCATATTTCTTTATTTCCTATCAAAAGCATACATTTCAATTTTCACATCCCTAACTTAAGAAATACTGAGTTTCCCATACAAACTTTCATCCCCTATATCAACCCCTGTGGGATTATTTTGAAAAAAAAGTAGCCCTTGTCCGTCCCCAGGATACCATCTATAGCCTTGCCAAATTTTATCGAAATCCGTTCAGTGGTGGGCGTGAAAAGGTAACAGACAGACAGACAGACAGAGTTACTTTCGAATTACTATTATTATTCTTTATTATTAGTATGGATAGATGAACTAGCAAAGAAGAATACTGGCGTTTGCAGAATACTTTTTAGGGCCATTATTTCTTGTTAGTCGGTTAGACGGTAACCCTCGGGGCAGTGCACGCATTTTGTCAGTAACCGTGCATCTCAACTAGGGCTTCCATTACGTAATTACGTAATTACGCAATTACGTAATTACGGACAAATTTTAAGGTATTCTCAAATCCGTAACTGAAGATGTGTTGATATTTGGAACGCAACCCGAGTGCTTAGAATGTTATGTGGTGTCTATAGTTTATTATCTATGCGTGTGTCATGGCCGTCTTTCTTGCTTAGGTTAAGTTTGTATCCGTCTCTGTTGGGAATAAAACCACAAGCTGTTCAGAAATATTTTATTTACCACGATCACACAACTTTTCCTTCATGGTAGCAGAGCGTGGTTCGTTGGTACCGTTGGAAATATTAAACAGTGGAAATACAACTTCAGTAAAATTCTTGTTGCGACTTGAACTTGAACCGCGTGCCGCGTGCTTCTTGCAATTTATAATCCTATCTACAATCTGTCGAAATCACGAAAATGAGCTCTTCAAATGTCTTTAATATTGAAAAACTAGTGGGAAGAGAAAACTTTGCTACCTGGAAATTTAGCGTAAAGACATATTTAGAACATGAAGATCTGTGGTGCTGTGTCGAACCACGCGACGACGCGCCCGTTGTTGCCAGCAAGGACATTAAGGCAAAAGCGAAGCTGATTTTGCTCCTGGACCCACAAAACTATGTTCACGTTCAAGAATGCACAAGCGCTAAACAAGTATGGGAATGTTTACAGAAAGCTTTTGATGATAATGGGCTTACGAGAAGAGTGGGTCTACTCAAAGATTTAATAAACACCTCATTAGAATCAAGCAACAGCATCGAGGACTACGTGAGTAAAATCATGAACACTGCTCATAAACTGCGAAACATTGGATTTGAAGTCAATGATGAGTGGCTTGGTACTTTAATGTTGGCTGGCTTACCCGATGAATACAAACCCATGATAATGGGATTAGAGAGTTCTGGTATAAAAATCAGTGCTGACTCAGTTAAATCAAAACTCATACAAGAAATCAACACATCAAAGTCAGCTGCCTTTTATACAAACTCAAAGAAAACAAAAAGTAATAACCAGCCAGTGAAACCAAAGGGACCGAGATGCTACAATTGCAACAAGAGTGGGCATTTTGCCAAGAACTGCAAGCAACCAAAGAAAACAGCAAGTAAAGGAGAAAGCTCCAGTTTTATAGCGGCTTTTTCAGCTACTGTTGGAGAAAATATGAGAGAGGACTGGTTTATAGACTCCGGTGCATCCATGCATATGACGGGCAGAGATGATTGGATGTATAATGTCACCGAACCACCAGTTAAGAATATCACTGTGGCCAATAGAGAACCATTAGCTGTAAAAGGAGTTGGATGTGTGGATATTCATATAGGTCAGCAGAATAAAATACAAATTAAAAATGTTTTGTTTGTTCCTGGGTTAGCTGCAAACCTCCTTTCAGTGAGTACAATTGTGAAAAATGGATATAAAGTCATATTTAATAACAAGGGATGTAATGTACAAAACACCAGTGGAGAGCTAATATGTACTGCAACTATGAACAAGAACCTGTATATCATGGACACAAGTAAGGAAATGGCACACTTAACTTCCAGTGCTGAAAAATGTAACAATGCTTTCTTATGGCATCTGCGAATGGCACATTTAAATTTTTCAGATATCAAGAAGCTACCGGAGTGTGCTGAGGACGTGACTCTGACTCAGGATAAAAGTAATGTCACTACTTGCACCCATTGCTTAGAAGGTAAGCAAGCCAGATTGCCATTTAAAAATGTAGGTTCTAGAGCAACAAGGCCACTAGAACTAATACATTCAGACTTGTGTGGCCCTATGGAGAATAAGTCATTTGGAGGTATGAAATACTTTATCACCTTCACAGATGACTTCACAAAAATGGTTCATGTGTATTTTCTTAAAGATAAAATGAATGTTTTGGAGATTTTTAAAGATTTCAAATCAAAAGTAGAAAATGAGTTGAATCACAAGATTAAAAAAATCCGCACTGATAATGGAACTGAATATTGCAATCATAATTTTGAAAAATTCTTGTCTTTTCATGGTATAGTACATCAGACATCTACTCCATACACTCCGGAGCACAACGGTCTGGCCGAGAGGATGAACCGAACTCTAGTGGAACGAGCAAGAAGCATGCTATTCTATGCAGATTTGGAGAAGAGTTACTGGGCTGAGGCCTTGGCAACTGCTGCATATGTTGTGAACCGTTCCCCTACTAAATCACTGGATGGCAAGACTCCGTACGAGATATGGAAAGGTAAAAAACCCAGCCTATCACATTTAAAGATATTTGGCTCTGTTGCTATGGTCCATATCCCTAAAGAAAAGCGACAAAAGTGGGACAAGAAATCCATGAAAATGATATTTGTAGGTTATTGTGAAAATTCTAAGGGATATCGCTTAATGGATCCAAAAACTCATAAAATAACAAAAAGTAGAGATGTTGTTGTTATAGAGAATTATAATGAGAGTCCCAATGTACTCATGCCATGTGAACTAAATGTTCCGGTACAGGAGGGGCAGACAGCCAGTTCCAGCTCTGCTACATCAGTAAGCAAGAAGTCTGAGAGCATACGTGTCAGTCAGAACCAAGAATTACACACTCAGGAGTCAACACCAGTGGCCTGTCAAGAAGGTAATAGTGGAGACTCAAGTGAATATGAAACTGACACTGGAGAACTAGATGATTCTTATCACCCTCCTGTTTCAATGAAAGAAGACTTTAGCCGTAATATTACATTAAGGCCAGCGCGGTTACGGAATAAACAAAAGGATTTTGAAAATAACAAAAAGGGCTTTCTATGTATGTTTACTGACTTAATGGATCCACAGACGGCTGAGGAGGCTCTGTCGTCACCACAAGCCGTAGAATGGAAGCGAGCCATGGATCAGGAATACAATTCCTTGATGAAAAATGAAACTTGGAGTTTGACAGACCTTCCACTGGGAAAAAAAGCGTTGCCATATAAGTGGGTGTTCAAAACAAAAACTGACCAAAGTGGAAATATTGTTCGTTACAAGGCCAGACTTGTAATTAAAGGTTATGCACAAAGGAGGGGCATGGACTATGAGGAAACATACTCACCAGTTGTCAGGTACACAACTATTCGTTACTTATTTGCTTTGGCAGCTAAATATGGATTACAAATAGATCAAATGGATGCCGTGTCTGCTTTCTTGCAGGGAGAGATTGACAAAGAGATCTATATGCAGCAACCAGAACAGTATAAACAAGGATCTCAGGTGTGCATGCTGCATAAATCTATATATGGCCTAAAGCAGGCCAGCAGGTTGTGGAATATGAAGCTTAACAATGTGTTACATAAGTTGGGTATGCAACAATCAAAAACAGATTCTTGTGTATATTACAACGCAGATAAGAACACATTTATAGCTGTCTGGGTTGACGATTTAATTTTGTTTACAGCTCAAGAGTCTACCAAAAATGTATTAAAGGAACAATTAAAACAACACTTTGAAATGAAGGACATTGGCCCAGCAAGTCAGTGTGTGGGTCTTCACATTACTAGAGATGGAGACAAAGTAATAATAGACCAAGAAAAATATATAAAGGAAATATTAGCAAGATTCAGAATGTCAGACTGTAAGCCTGTAAAAACTCCATTTGAAGTGGGTATGAAATTTAATAAAGAAGAGGAAGAGGAAAAACTTACAGACTGTCCTTATCAGCAGGCTATTGGCTCTTTGCTCTATGTGGCTCAAGGTACCCGTCCTGATATATCCTTTGCAGTAAACACATTGAGTAGATATAACAAAAATCCTAGTACTATACACTGGACTGCAGTAAAGAGAATATTCAGATACCTACAGGGTACAAAGGATTTCAAGTTAGTTTACACCAAAGATGGTAATGAGAAGATCACAGGATACTGTGATGCTGACTGGGCTAGCGACGTGCGCGATCGTAAGTCGTGCACAGGTTATGTTTTTATGTTGCAGGGCGGTGCCATTTCCTGGCGGTCGCATAAACAACAAACTGTCGCACTATCAACAGCTGAGGCAGAATACATGTCCATGTCCTCAGCGGCGCAAGAGGCGTTGTGGCTGCAACAGTTGCATAGCGAGCTCGGTCAACAACGGAGCAATCCACTCATCATCTTCAGTGATAACCAGAGTGCTATAAAACTATCCATTAATGATGGTTATCTACCTAGATCCAAGCATATAGACATTCGCTATCATTTTCTTAAGGACCATGTAAATAAGTTAATGATAAAGTTTTGTTATGTTAAAGGAGAAGAAATGATTGCTGATAATCTTACTAAGGGTACCACCGCTGAGAAGCATTTATATTGTGTAACTAGTATGGGGTTGCGGTAATTTGTATTGTTTTATGATTTATTGTAAAATGGGGTTGCGCTCCAGGGGAGGTTGTTGATATTTGGAACGCAACCCGAGTGCTTAGAATGTTATGTGGTGTCTATAGTTTATTATCTATGCGTGTGTCATGGCCGTCTTTCTTGCTTAGGTTAAGTTTGTATCCGTCTCTGTTGGGAATAAAACCACAAGCTGTTCAGAAATATTTTATTTACCACGATCACACAACTTTTCCTTCAAGATGTCAATTCCGTACTTACGTAATTATTGTCATCGTCAATCAATCTAAATAGTCAACTATTAAGAGTGTATTTTGCACATTTTATAATGTGGCAACACTATACACCATAACTTCATCAATACTGTACAAACAGGGTGTTTCCCATGGTTTATTTTATTCTTTGATATATCTTGCAAAAAGTAGTTGTAAGACGTACAGAATAGAGTTCAATTTCAATTATCAACTGGGCGAGTCGTCGGGAAACCCTGTGCGAAAGAAGTCCCTACAGGGAACTAGTAAATAAAAAATTAAGAGATCTAATAAAATCTTTTAAAAACTTCCTTTGAAAAACGACTTATTGCAGAAATACATTTTACATTTTCAAAATTAAAGCAAATAATAAATTTAAAAAATTGACATAATACTGGATTGTAAAACGCGATGGAACACCTTGTAAGATATAGTACGCCGATTTCTCAAATTAAAATCATGAGATTTGAAATCAAATGAAAAATTTACAGACGAAGAGATCCAAGACCTTCATGAAATTCATTGCAGCTTGGATGTCATGTAATAAAACCTACAGTGATGTCATTACGTATATGTTGCCATGATTCAAACTTATTGACAACAGGACGCTGAGCTTCGATTTATGCTAGAGAAACTCCAGATCTCAGATATTTATGCTAAAGATCTTCAGTCAAACGATCTCAGTGGAAAACTACACTACAGAGGAAGAGATCCAAGACCTTCATGAAATTCATTACAGCTTGGATGTCATGTAATAAAAACTACAGTGATGTCATTATGTTGCCATTATTCAAATCTATTGACAACAGACGCTGCGCTTCGATTTATGCTAGAGTAACTCCAGATCTCAGATATTTATGCTAAAGATCTTTAATCAAACGATCTCAGTGGAAAACTACACTACAGACAAAAAGATTCAAGACCTTCATGAAATTCATTACAGCTTGGATGTCATGTAATAAAAACTACAGTGATGTCTGTCGTCTGTTGTCAATAGGTTTGAATCATGGCAACATAATGATGTTGCCATGATTCAAACCTATTGACAACAGACGCTGCGCTTCGATTTATGCTAGAGTAACTCCAGATCTCAGATATATATGCTCAAGATCTTTAGTCAAACGATCTCAGTGGAAAACTGCACTGCAGACAAAGAGATTCAAGACCTTCATGAAATGCATTACTGCTTGGATGTCATGTAATAAAAACTACAGTGATGTCATTATGTTGCCATGATTCAAGCCTATTGACAACAGACGCTGCGCTTCGATTTATGCTAGAGTAACTCCAGATCTCAGATATATATGCTCAAGATCTTTAGTCAAACGATCTCAGTGGAAAACTGCACTACAGACAAAGAGATTCAAGACCTTCATGAAATTCATTACAGCTTGGATATCATGTAATAAAAACTACAGTGATGTCATTATGTTGCCATGATTAAAACTTATTGACAACAGACGCTGCGCTTCGATTTATGCTAGAGAAACTCCAGATCTCAGATATTTATGCTAAAGATCTTCAGTCAAACGATCTCAGAAGAAAACTAGCCACATCTATTAGACAGAGAATAAAGAAAAGACGAACAATATTTTTATCGTTAGACTCAGATCATTTACGAATATACATAGTGAAACTGTTGGAATGGTTAAAATATAGGTAATTCCACACAAAAAAGTCCAAATCCACAACACCAACAACAACAGAGTAAATCGGACGCAATTATCACCAGTGACGATGATGGCGAGGAGTTGACAATCGCTCGAAAATTAATTAGAGATACATATACAAATAAACAAAGTGACAGTAAATAAACAAATTTCAAAGTTCTCTGGGTGATAAAAAAGAAATGGTTCGGCCTAATTATACATTAAGTTCTTGAATAATATTAGTTTTCTTAGATGATAATTCCTTAGAGTATCTACAATTTTAATAAAATATGATCGATTTAAAAAAAAATATGGAAAAAAATACGTAATTACGGAATTACGGAATTGGAGAAATAGATTGCGTAACTAGTTACGTAACTAACATTTCCGTAATTTTGGAAACCCTAATCTCAACGCAAAACTTAAGGAGCTCAACGATTCGAGGAACAATACCAAAGACATTTGGGTAGGCCGCATAAATTACTCAAACTGCCAGACTATGACTAAAACTGAGAAAAGGATAAAATAAAATAAATAATAAACTATCTATATATAGCCTAGAGTCAAAGTAGCCCGCCATGACCTAACTAATATTTTTCACTGGTACTCTGGAAGCATTTCAGTATATTGTAAGTTAAGTTATATTGCTCTTACAATATGTTTAACTAATTTGTATGATGAGTACAACAGTCGCCTAAACAATTAAATAGAAAAAAAAGAGAGATAAAACAAAGCCACTCTTATTTTATTTTTCAAATAACGACCTCTATAAACTTTATACTAAACTAATTCGCCTTGCATAAGATCGCAGTCGCTCCAGCCTGTTATTGTAAAACTGAGTTAGGGCGTACCATATAGTGTTGTTCGAAAAACATAGATGTCGCTGAGTCTGGTTTTCAGAATACACACGGTTTCTGAAAAGCTATCTGCCTGGTGAAATAGGCCCTCAGTTTAACGTCGTCATCGTTATTTCATTACATTGTTGTACTGTTGTATTTGGTCTCATTTTCTTCATTGGTACACCCGTGCGAAGCCGGGGCGGACACTAGTAGGTACTTAACATAATAAACAACAATCGTTTTAATTAAATTTTATTGAGTAATTTTTTGGATAGAGATAATAAACAAATACTTATTTAAAAGCAATATATACCACTATTGTGTAACAGTATTCTGACAAAAATAGTTTATTCCCACTACGGTGAAATAAATATTCGTGCAACTGTACAAACGAATTTACGTAATAATAAAAATATACTAGATTTTTTTTTCGACATTCAAATTCTATTACAATAATAACTAATATTGATAGTAATTTTAGCGTTACCATTAGATGAACTTATGAAGAAAAACAAGTTGTAAAACGTTGTTTTTTTCACCTACAGAAAGCGCTAAGAGCACACGACACGTGGGTCCAACATATACAACACATATTGTCGACGTCATTCGCATTTAGTTTCCAGTGATAAAACGAATAAGTGCACACTCATGTATACACACATTAAATTAGCACCTAATTTGTAAAGCAGTAGCTACTATTATCGTTTGCATAACAGATATAAGCTTTTACACAAATAACATTAAACATTTATTTTATCTAACAAATAATACCATCGTAGATTTCTCTAATTGACTACACATTTAAGAGCTGTTTTACATACATAGGTACACTGTTATTGATTATTGTTATTTTACGCATATATTTCATAGATTTTTCCCGATCAATAGTTTGGATAGTCTGCCTACATAGCCGTATTTGCAGAGTAGAGAAAATAATTTAGAGAGAGATTCCAGTATTAATTACATAAAATTCTAATGGCAATTACATCAAATCTAAGTCTTACTTGCTATGCTATACACTACGCCTAATGAGTAGCTTATTCAACAAATACATTATTAACAAACAGTACGTATCGATATCGTCTCATACAGCGATAGTGTAGGGTTGACCCTACACATACTATGTATAATAATATTATAAGATCTATGAGTGAAAACAAAATTTAGGCCTATTGAAAACAAATAATGACCAGGTTTCATAAATCGATGAATATTATTATTTCTAACTACAGTCGATTCATATAATTTTTATATTATGATCTATTTTTCACATCTTTTTTTAACTGAAGATGTAACATAATCACAATTATTTTACTTACTGAATGATTTTTATTAAAACTTTTAACAATAAGATCGGTGTTAATCATGCATTTTTTTTAAATTTTGTGTTGTATAAGGGTTGACTTCATAATATATATACAGCGCCCTCCAAAAGTTAGTTAACATTTTTTCAATACACTTCCTCGAAAACTGGTTCATATCGCACTACGATTAGGTTCACAATGCAATGTATTTCACACGCGTGCGATTTTTATTTTCCCGCACGTGTGCGGGAATAAAAATTTCCACAGATAACTTATACCTAGGTATACTTAGTCCAAATTGGTTCAATGCCTCTATTCACAACTCTCTATTCGGAGGTGAATGTTTTTTTTTAAATCTCGGCAAAGAGATATGCGTCTTTACGTCGTTAATATTTTTTTCAATATTTATATATTGAATATCATCAAAAACTATGATTATTACAATAAAAGAAACGTTTATGAACAAATTAACATTTATTTGTGTTCTAAACTCAAAAATATTTGAATTTTCTATTTTTCATATTAGGCTGTTTATCGGCTATAGACCTTTGCTTCTCCTTCAACCTGGCGAAAGCAAAGCGCGGAAAAAAAAGAAAATTTTAATCATAGTTTCTTAATAATTCATGACAAAAATATTGTTCGTTATTTTATTTTATTTCTTCAAAAGTGTATTGAAAAACGTCGTTTGATACTCGTGGACATTTGTTATTGCAGTTCTTGGCTCAAAAATTTAATTCCGCCTCGAACGCAATAACAAACGTTCTCCACTTGTATCAAAATGTACTATTCCACTTCAGCTGTAATGCCACATTATGATACCACAACTGAAACACGGTTTTAAAATAAATCAGGTAATCCCTTATCATAGATGGTAGTTGAATTAGTCAATAAAAATGTTAGAAGTAGTGTGCAGTTCAAAAATTTTAAACTAGAATTTTAAATCCTAATTTGTGGGATTCGGTAGGTACAGCTGAGGTGGAACAATGTCACATAACTTTTGGAGGGCAGTGTACGTTTGACACAAGTAATTTAAGAAACAAGAATTCTTATAATAAATAGTTTTTGCAGTTATAAAAGTTAAACCGTGTTTATAAATTAAGTGCAACAGTCAATCTGTAATATGATGTAAATGAAACGTATTTCCTATATAAATTTCTACAAAATATTATAATATTTGTAAACAGTTTACATTTTGTTGAAGCATATTATTACAACATGTTTAAAAATAATCTTTTGGTTAAAACAGATCTTAACATTATTTGAAATTGCTACTTATAATACAATCCTTATTTAGATCACTTTACACCTTATTCTTACTAATTAAAGCTATCCCATACAACTTCTCAAATTGTGCTTAATTCAACAAGAAAGCGAGTGTTGTGCAGCTTTTGCCAATGTTAGTTATCCCTATTTGTTAATTTAATAAAATACACTGTTAGGGGTTGTAGAAGAAGTGTAAAAGTGGGTTATCAAATTATAAAACTACGTCGTGCTTATAAAAGGGTTATAAAAGTGTGTTTAGGATAGTTCGGAATACATGACTGTTATAGAGCCCCCGTAGACTACAGACTTGCTATCGGCCGATAGATTGGTCCATTCTTAATCAGTTTATGAAGACGTAATGCCAGTCAATCAATCTGCCTAGACTTTTCCCAACTATGTTGGAGTCGGCTTCCAGTCTAACCAGATACAGCTGAATACCAGTACTTTATATGGAGCGACTGCCTATCTGACCTCCATAACGAAATTACTGGGTAATACGATACCCCTTGGTAAGACTGGTTAAAAAAATTAAAACAATCGAGAGTATTCGGCCGACTGTTGTCTGATATGCGCATTCACCCCAAACCCGACTGTTTAGTTGGCCCAGTGTGCGCTAGTAGCACACCTCGATCAAACCATCGGTCGATAGAAAGTCTGTAGTCTGCTGGGGCTCTTAGGGAAAGGGTAATCTCGATATTATTCGGTACTAATCAATATTTTTCTTGTCGTTTTGTGTAAGCATGGCCACTCTTTCAATACTCCACCGCTATTCCATCTTGTTCAAGGATAGTAATTGACGATCGCATAGATATAAATATTTTATTACCGCTAACGTTTCTTTAGTACAAATATTATGTTAAAAGTATAAAATTGTTACTAAGTTCATAAGATAATTTTTCACTTAAAGCGTTATTAAGCTACGATTTACGTACTGTTTCGGAATTCACGGCTATTGTGAAGACGAATAGATTCCTGTATATAATTTCCTCATATATATGTAAGTTTTACATTACTGATATGTATATTGATTTTGACATTACCAAGGAAAGAATACTCAACCTGTGTTTATAATAAGTGTCAGAATCGTGTGACTTAGTTGTACTAAATTGATTTACGGTATCTTGTGCTTTGCTATCAATACAATAAGTAAGGTACAGATAAGTCTACTCAGCGCTCAGAATATCGCAATCTATTCTAAAGAAGGGACTATTCACAAAATATACTATTATCTGTTCGAAGTCATAAGAATTTGGAGTTCATAAGATCCTCAAGTGGTACGAATTATTAGCGTCCTAAATACAATAGTAGTAAATATATTGATAAAAATTCATCTCACAGTATACACTCGACTTCTATATTACCATTAATATATAAAATCGTAAAATTTTGCTACGAATAAGATATGTCATTTTGCTATTTAAGCAGAGGCACACTTTGATATGTATAGTGATTTTTATCAAACTGTCGTGTGTGAAAGCTTCGCTTTAACAATGAAAGCCGACGTATAAATACTTTCTCTAAGTATAAGTAACTTATATTATTATATACGCACAGGTATTATAATAATCCGCCGACATTTATAATTCCATACTCATAACATGAAATACACATTAACTAAATATATGAAACATACGAAACAACTAGTTACAGGAACATCGTAAACTAAATTATTTAACATTCAACATACTTCTGCTACAATATTATTATGATACACAAAAAGAAATATAATATAATTCAGCTTTTTAATAAATGTCCTTTCTTCATTTTCCACGTACAAATTCACATCACGATTTCACTTTTAAAAGTTCCGTTTTGTAACGCGCCTTGCATTGTCCATTTTGATTTCATTTCACGTTCCACATGCCAGTGATATGTTAGATTGTGATAAAATATATTTAATACAACAATTACTTCTAGTACTTTAGTAGCCGATATTAAAATTCGAAATGCCATCTGCAATACTCATCTAGGTCTTCACTAACAATTATAAAATGGCAGTTCCAATAAGACAAATATAATCTCATGAATTTTCTCAATGAAACTGTAATTTTATAATTATTTGTGAAGTAAAACATTTATTTGCATTTTTATTGTTCTAGTTTGTATAAATAATTTGTCTACTCTTCCCTACTGCGTAAATATTCACTTGACTGGTTCAAGTGCGCTTCCGTGCCTCGTTTACAACGCGACAGTAGTGGCGAGCGTCGTCAGCAGGACTATGGGCAGAGTGGTGCCAGCGACACTGCTGTATGGACCAGTCACTGCCCCATCACATGGCATGTGCTCCAGTTCTGTAAAGAGAAAATAACAGTAGGTATAACGCACCAGAATAACACAGTAAGCAGAAACGGTACTTAGTGATAGAGTTCAGAGCTAACTCCTGAGCGAAGCGAGGTAGTTAAGAATATAATCCTGAGTGCAGCGAGGGATTTAGTATAGCACCCGTAACATAAGACACTGCTTAAGCCCCTTCGTGAATACTTACTACTAAATAGACTACATAATTATGTATTTATTTTAACCAACGATTAAAAAGGAGGTTCTCAAGTCAAGGCGCGCATTTTTTTTTATTTATGTCTTTAACTTCAATAATACGTATTTTTCCCAATTAGTCTTTAAGGATGATAATTGATAATCCATAATCCTAATTAATTTTGCAGGTAGTGGTACCTATTCAAATTTGTGTGGGGTATGTAACACAACTAAAAAGTGAAAAATAAAACTTTTTTACAAAAAAAAAAAACAATTGATTTACCTAAAAAATAACTTTAGTTTCGGAAGTCGGTTGCAAAAAATTAAAACACACACACACACACCCCACACTGACACTTATTTTTTACTTTGTACCTATTGTTTTTTTTTTTGGAAGTAGGTTGTTTTTTTTTGTGTGTATGTGTTTTGTCTATTATAATGTTAAAAAAAGATTTGAATGTAAGATACTCAACGCAAAACCGACAATATGGAAATCATTGAAAGCAGTAGAATCCTTAGTAAGTTTAGTCAGACTTACATTTAATATTTTACTTAGTTGCCTAGTTAAAAACAGTCACCGTCATCGCCGTAAAGTCTTCCCAACTTACTTTAACTTAGTTACTTAGTTTAAGTTTTAATGCGTTGAATGTACAATTTTACTAAGTACGAGACAGTTTTAAGTCGTTGAGTAGCCAGTTATTACTTTGTAAGTCATTTGGACGATAGTTTTAAAGTTAATAGACAAATTTTTGGATTAAAAGGTACAGTTTATAAGTTGGAAATGTATTGAAAGAATAATGAAGATTTGTCTTGTAGTTGAAAAAATATTTCAAGAATTATCCATTACGTTCAGTTGAAATTTGCCATGGTTAGTAAAATTGTCGTAAGTAGAAAACCAGATTTAGTTTTAATATAAAGAAAAAATTTAGACAGTTAACGTGTGTTTGAAGTATCCTTATTAATCGAAGTATTTAATTTACTTGAGAAAGAGCAGAAGTTTTTCGTGTTATAATATAACTAATCATAAATATGCACATGACATTATGACATTGTGAAATCCTTGAGGCCGTAGTAGGTCAAGGAAAAAACCATTTCTATAATAATAGAAACAAAAGAAAATGTAGAGAATTACCAGGAAGTAGATTAGTAAGTAAAATTGATATTATAAAGACCCTTCTTTAGGTCAGGGTTGATCGCTAAAGACCGTGGTGAGTACTGTAATAATAGTAGGAAGAATAATAGTAAAGGTTCTTGTTTTGATGCAATCAAGAAAGTGGACGTATAAGTACTTATTTTATGACATAACTAAGTCGTAGGACATCGTTAGTAGGACACTACAATATAGCTCCATCTACCTTGAAAGAAGGGAAGTATTAATGAAGGTTTTTAGGGTTCAGTACCAAAATGGTAAAAAAGGAACCCTTATGATGTGACTCTGTCTGTCTGTCTGTCTGTCTGTCTGTCACAGCTGGATATCTCAAGAACTACTAATGCTATCAACTTGAAATTTGGAACAGTTTTAGATGACGTTTACCCAACTATTTTGCAAATAAGAAAGAAATAAAAATATTTATATTTTTTTTGCAACAGGGACTGAAAGGGGGTCTTAAAAATTCAAAGTGGGGCTACTAGGGTATGTGGGGTATCATATGAAAGAGCGCTGTTTGCAAATTCTCAAACATTATTTTTCTTTTTTTTAGGCCACATAGTTTTCGACTTTTGATAAAAATGTAAAAAAAAATAGCGTTCCCCCCCCCCCTTATCTCCGAAGTTTGCAAAGCGAAAAATCTGAAATTATTCTATGTGATAGAAGTTTATGTAAAGATTACAGGAAAAATAAAACGATGTCTCTAAATACCACAGTTTTTCAGAAATCATGAACATTAATTACATATAAATGATGGTACGGAACCCTCGGTGCGCGAGTCCGACTCGCTCTTGACCGGTTTTTTGGAATTAGATGTCATTGTAATTTTTGCCGAAATGCCTATGGGTAATAAATATGCATGATATTCAGCGTTTTTCTGGAGACGTGCAGGTGGGGGGAGTACAAAAGCCATGTGTCTAGCTGATAATTATCTACATGCCAAAACACTTGGTTAGCTCTGGGCAAGCTTATAGAGGTGAGTGAGGTGTACCTATTTTCCGTCTCATTACAAAACAAATTCAAGATTAAACTTTTCAGCCAGTTCTTGTATTTTGGACTGGAATAAAGTTCTTAATACAAAATTGACACCGTCACTCGGGTTTAAAATTCGAAATTCAAAAATGAGTTCATGCTAATGGCTTTTTCTAAAGATAAAAAGAAATAAGGCCAAATGAACTTGTTACCATCGAGCTTGTTGAGGAAGTCGTTCTAGAAGACATAGGCGGAATCGTGGGGTCCACGGGGTCCGGCAGGTCTGCTTTTCCCATCCGCAGTGTAAGTGTAGTAGTGGGGCAACAAGCGCTAGTACAGCGGCCTTTTCTCGTCCGGCTTGTGTATATATGGTTAGATTTTAATGTTGAGGAAGGATAATGAGTTTCGTACCATTGAGCTTGTTGAGGAAGTCGTTCCAGAAAGCGCAGGCGGATGCACGGGGTCCACGGGGCCCAGCGGGTCCGCTTGTACCGTCCGCGGTGTAAGTGTAGTAGTGTGGCGATGAGCGCGAGTACAGCGGCCATTTCTCTTCCGGCTTGTGTGGTTTACTGGAAAAGAAGAAAAGGTTGGTGTTAGTTACAGGTTTTTAGGTGAAATATCAATCATTTTAGTATCAGGAAACTGAAAGCCCATAGAAAAAATACACAAAATAATATTAACAAAACAACAAACTATAAACTACTACATAAAACTATAACTAAACACGTAATGTTGTCAGCGTCGTGTTTCGCTGCACGGAGTCGCGTAACCGTCCTCGGAAACGACGAAATACGACACTTTTGGCCAAATATCGTAATTATTAGTAAAAATGACTTGCATCATCTAAACACCGCTTAGGTGGTCCAACTTTTATTGTTGCCTCAAGTGATGGTAACACAGGCAATTAAATCGTACCCTGCGACGCTACACCATCACCAAATCAATCAATCTGCCTAGCCTTTTCCCAACTATGTTGGGGTCGGCTTCCAGTCTAACCGGATGCAGCTGAATACCAGTATTTTACATAGAGCGACTGCCTATCTGACCTCCACAACCCAGTTACTGGGTAATACCCAGTAACCCCCCCCCCACCTTACCCCCTTGGTAAGACTGGTTGTCAGACTTTCGGGCTTCTGACGACCCGTAACGACTGTCAAAGATCCACGAATAACAGCCGGGACCAACGGCTTAACATGCTTTCCGAGGCACGGAGGAATCTCGGTATGTAAAGATGGTCACCCATCCACTGACCAACCCCGGAAAACGTAGCTTAACCTGACGGATCGACCCGTGCGGCTGTTATTATTTAGCCGTGAGCTCCTCACCGCTACACCATCACCATCATTTAGATAATTTATTCCAGAAGGTTTATGTGTAGGTATAAATAATTTATCCTATACCATTAAATGAGCAATATTTGTATATAATATACAAATACTATATATTATTTTTTATTATATTTGTAATCACGTTCTCGAAAACGGCTGAAAGTTGCAATATAGGTAGCGGTTTACGAGAGTGAAAAATCGATCTAGCTAGGTCCCATATCTGGGAAAATTCGTTTTCTCTATTTTAGTAGTAGGCTAATACTAATTAAACTCATATAATTCAATAGCTCTCGATATTTGGTCAAGTCGTGTCGCTGGTTACTTATAAACACAAACGCAGAAATTATAATTTTGATCGATCGTGAACTTGGGAACTTTCCGATAGGCTTAATAATTTTAAAGACCAAGTTGGCTCTATTCATACTTAGGCGGTATCACGGTAGTTAGAAACTGTGTCTCGGTTAGGCCCCAGAGCGCTATCGGTTACGTTGATAAATGGCCATATCGATCCCAAAGATTATCGAACCCTAAGCTAAATGACTTGATATCAATGTCCAAGTAAGCCAATCCCTAAAATAATAACAAAAACGTCCACTGTTAACTGACCCCAAAAATTAAAACGAACATCGGTGAGTCCACATTTATAGCCGCTTTAAAATTCAGATCAATATTCCAGACTTAAAATAGTCTTTAGTGAAACTTCATATCCGTAACAGATTTAAAATAGTCTTTAGTGAAACTTCATATCCGTAACAGATTTAAAATAGTCTTTAGTGAAACTTCATATCCGTAACAGATTTAAAATAGTCTTTAGTGAAACTTCATTTCCGTAACAGATTTAAACTAAAATCGATTGTCTGACATTTGAACGTGTAGAACTTTCCAATAATTTGGCTCAAAGATAATCAAAGCTCTGTTTAACACCACCCTATTAGATTAAAGTTCACGGGAGGAAGGAACTGCGACGAACAAGTTTGTGAGTCAATAGGTCTATTATTGAATCTAATTATTTCGTGTGATGATAACAGACGATCATGTAGTAGGGAAGTATGAATGTAAAAAATATAAACCGGCTAAGTGCGTGTCGGACCACGCACAAAGGGTTCCGTAGCGGAAAATAATTTATACCAAAAACAAACTTTTACCGAGGCTAAGCGTTGCCATACAACGTAGCAAATATCTCTTGCCATGGTTACATTAACCAGTCGACAGCGATGCAGATGAATTTTTCGACGCCATATTTAGTTTGATTAATTAATTAGGTATAAGTTACTAATTACGTAAATATTATTTCAATTCTGAATAAAGCATTACAAAAACAAACTTCACATTGTAGTTGAAAAAAATTACCGTGACATCTCTCATACATCAATGTATGGGAGATGTCACGGTAATTTTTTTGTAATCGCAAAAAAACTATTTTTTTTTATGTGAAACTACAAATTAAAGATTTTCGGAATTTTTCCTTCACTTGTGCTGTGAGACCTTGCTTCTTGCCAAAATTCATGATTCTAGATCAACTGATATAATTATAATTACCTGGTTATAATTTACTTGCGAGTATCAAAATGTAAAGCATTAATGGTCGTATTTTTTTATTGCGTTGATTTAGAAGCTTGATTTTTTTAGCGGGTCGAGGAACCGTATAAAATAATTATGTATTTGATATTAAGAGCGTTGGCTCGGTACGGCATTTCATACAAACTTTCAAGTCCTTTTTTATCGAAATGAATGAACCGATTTTAATGAAACTTCATACGCATAAGCATGATACATAGGTCTAAAAAGTTAGTTAAGAACATTTTCGAAAAATAGTGTTGCAGCTAAATTAGACCGATTTTAAATATTCCATAGAAACAGAGATTTCCATTTATCTTCTTTTAAATAAGACATTTAGAAAATGTTCTTAACTAACTTTTTAGACCTATGTATCCTACTTATGCGTATGAAGTTTCATTAAAATCGGTTCATTCATTTCGATAAAAAAGGACTTGAAAGTTTGTATGAAATGCCGTACCGAGTCAACGCTCTTAATTTAAACTTGCTACCTCCACGCGTTCCTGAGAAAAAGGGTCTTGGCAGACTGACAGACACAAGTATCCTTACCCAGTAAGTGCGAATCTAGTGAAGGACTGCATGATGTGTGCAGCGAGGTCTCGTTCCCTGGTGTGGTACTGAAGAGACATGTTCAGTGGATGCCCGAAGACATACTCCATCTCGTCGCCGTGCATCACACCCATCCATTCACCCCAGAGGCTCGTACTGGTGCGCTAGAAATGTATAAAAAGATTCGGCTTAGAAAAATAGGTCAAATTATACTTCCTAATGGTTTTTATTTTGCGACAACCCAATTGGATCATGTGAAATCTATTTATGTGAATCTTGGAAATGGGGATTTCGATTTAATTACGTTTAGTGATTTATGAATGTAGTGTGTACACAACTGCGGACTCGAGCTACACCGTTTTAGCATTGAGTTATCAGTATGTTTACTTCCTTTAATATCTATGTCTTATTCCAAACCTTAACGCGGGTACCGAAGAAACGCATTTTAAAGTCGTTAAAAATCATTTCATCAACACATTACATACACTCTTTTATCGCTCGGTAAACATTACTCGTCCAGAAACATCTTCTAACCAGTAAATTTTGGTAGGTGGCGAAATAACGAACTAAATTCAAAATGTACCGAGTTTGACGTTCTCTTAACATTTGCCCTTACAACCAGCGCCACCATGAAATGTCAAGATATATTGTATATACGCTGGAATTAAAGATTAACTACAGTATTAAAGTTGTGGACGGGTTCAGCAGTTTACGACCACCATGCATTTATCTTTCAGTACATTTTTATAGCTTTTCACGGAAAAGTAAGCAAAGGGACATACCTGATGTACTGGTGTATTAGAAGTATGCTGACGCAGTTTTAGATGATCGTAAATAGTTAAGTACAGACGCCAGCTACTACAATCTGTCAAATTTCTTTAATAGATTTTCATCTTTATCGCTAAAGCATTAGGTTCAAGATTGATTGGGAAAATTTGACAGTTTCGGGTGGGTTGACCTGCTGGCATCTGTACATTTTTTGGCGTGCATATGGCCCATCATGTATTTTTTCAGGGAAAGTTGAACCAAATTAGCAAACCTCAATATTGTATGAAACTGAATGCAACATAATATCGACATCTCATTTTAAGCGTAGCAAAAACGTCAGCTCACGTTCATGTTTGCTCTCAAAACGTTGTTCAAAATACTCAAATGTTGCTCTTTAGTTATCACAGTAATAATTGAAATCCACAGAAAATGTAAGCTGTCAAGATAAATGTTGAACATCTAAAGTACCACAACAGCTACTGCAAGAACAGTAGGTAAGTGTATAATTTCCTTTGATTGCAACACGATTTACAACCTAACCTAACCTGAACTGTAAATTGCTAATTTCGAACTTAGCGTCGACGTCGTGAAACGCCGAGTTTAGATTGAGCCTTAATGGCGTCCCAGACTAAACCGCATAGTGGTTTCATTTGTCCGTACCATGACGCGACGTTGCAATATTGTTGTTTGTATCGCATTCTGTTCTAAACGTAACTTGGGTTATAAGTTATCTCATTAGAATTAGAATTATTTATTAAGTACACAGATACAGGGTGACACTTAACTTAAGCGTGCAAATAGCCTGGTATAAAATAAATGATCAACGACCCCCATGCTAGGAAAAAACTGTGTTACAGGGGTCATAAAATCATCATCATTAGATAAATAATCATGGTGATTCTGATATTGGTTTTTAGGGTTCCGTACCTCAAAAGGAAAAAACGGAACCCTTATAGGATCACTCGTGTGTCTGTCTGTCTATCTGTCCGTCTGTCACAGCCAATTTGCTCCGAATCTACTGGACCGATTAAGTTGAAATTTGGTAGGTACACATATGGATTTCTGTGACCCAAACACGTACGGCTAAAGTAAATAGGTAAATGAATTTTGAATCACTTTTATTGGGCAAATAAGAAAATTTAAAAAAAAAAGTTTTGCAAACTGTACCGTGTGACATATCAAATGAAAGGAATTACTATGAGGGTCTCAAATATTTTTTTTTATAAATTTAAAATAAATCATTTTAAAGTTATTTAATAAAATAGACGAAAATTGACCATTCCCCCCCCCTCCCTTTTCTCCGAAACTGCTGTGCCTAAAATTTTTAAACAATATAGAAAATAGTTTTATACCTGTAGATTACAGGAAATCCTATAGGAAGTTTGTGGTCTTAAAATAACATGGTAAATCAATATTGTGAGTACAAACTTACATTTACTGTTGGAAGTATGGGAGAACATGTTTTTCAACTATAATGTTAAGTTTGTTCTTGGGATCATTTCAACGGAACCCTTCAATGTGCGTAGTTCGACGCGCACTTGGCCGGTTTTTTGTAGTAAAATAGTACGTAAACTTGGACATATTACTGGCGCTTTTACCCCCATTCTCTTCTCTAAGAATATGGTGTAAATTAATGGGAGGTTACAAATACTCATGATATACAGGGTGGCCGGAACATTGACGTCCAAAAATAAAATTTCGGTCCCTCGTATCGTGGGGTATTCGAATCACCCCCATGTATGTTCCGCGACTTTTCATAGTTTTCGAGTTATGAATTTTTTTCTGAATGTTTGAAAATTTTCGACCTGACCAACCTAAAAAAATTCTAAAAAAAAAAGTAGAGGGTTTTATCGAGTTTCTTTTTTTGCAACTGAATTTTCATAAGCAGTACTTTTATGCATAAAATAATCAGCTTCGTAACTGTGATGAAAGTTATGAAAATGTTGATCTAAAGTGAAAAATTTACGTTCGGTAAATTATGACTCAAATTTTCAACTTTAAATTAAAAATCTTAACAGGTGACTTCATAATTCCTAAGTAGGCTTCAAGAATGCGCCAGACTCTCAGCTTTCATAATCATAAAAAAATGAAGTACTTAATAGGGCTACTTTGTTTAAAATCGGCCTTCAAAGACAGCGAGGTGGAAAAATTCTTAAAATTACCCGATCTGAGTAATTATTTTTTTTTGGCTATTTTCTCGTTCCTAAGGTTAATTAATGATAAGAATACTGAAAACTAACCAACAAATAGTTTCAGAGTTGGGTAAGAAAAGTTTTACGTAAAAAGTGGTTTTGAATAAAACACAGATGATAATGTGAAAAAAGTACTTAATTTATTTTTAACATTTACAAAAGGTTTTCAAAGTGGCCACCACCAGCAGCAATACACATTCTACACCTACGTAAGAAATTGTCTGGCAATCGTCTAAAAGCGTCTCTGTTCTCTCTCACAACACGTTCAGCTTCTGCAATCAACTGCCTCAGCTCTTGTTCACTTGAACAGTCTCGGGCGTATGCTATTTCCTTGTAATAGCCCCAAATAAAGAAATCGATGGGGTTGAGATCAGGTGAGCGTGGAGGCCACCTAATTGGTCCGCTGCGTCCGATCCATCTGTTGGGGTATGTTTCATCTAAGTAATTTCGGACCTGGGTTGCATAGTGACACGGGGCGCCGTCATTTTGCAACACCATGGTTCGTCTGAGTTCGAGATTCACATCTGCCAGCAACAATGGAAGTTCATTTTCCAAAAAGTTTTTGTATGTTTCTCCATCAAGTCTGGACGGCAGTTCAAACGGACCAATTAGTTCGCCATTGAGGATACCAGACCACAAGTTAACGCTGAAGCGATGTTGAAATGTCGAAGCTCTCACTTCGAGTGGATTGTTATTGCAGGTAAAAGAGTTGCACCCTCGTTTACAACCCATAGTCCACGAGAACGGATCGCGCAAAATTCATTAAACTAACATTTAAAAAAATCTCCGTGTTTAAATCTTAGCTTTCCTGCAGTCATTTTTGGTTAGCAAACTAAATAACCTTAGGAGCGAGAAAATGAAAAAAAAAAAATATTAATCAGATAGCTAATTTTAAGAATTTTCCACCTCGCAGTCTTTGAAGGCCGATTAAGGCCAAAGTTAGCCCCAATAAGTCCTACGTTTTTTAATGATTATGAAAGCTGAGAGTCTGGCGCATTCTTGAAGCCTACTTGAGAACCATGAAGTCACCTGTTTAGATTTTTAATTTGAAGTTGAAAATTTAAGTCATAATTTACCGAACGTAAATTTTTCACTTTAGATCAACATTTTCATAACTTTCATCACAGTTACGAAGCTGATTATTTTATGCATAAAAGTACTACTTATGAAAATTCAGTTGCAAAAAAAGAAACTCGATAAAACCCTCTACTTTTTTTTTTAGAATTTGTTTAGGTTGGTCAGGTCGAAAATTTTCAAACATTCAGAAAAAAATTCATAACTCGAAAACTATGAAAAGTCGCGGAACATACATGGGGGTGATTCGAATACCCCACGATACGAGGGACCGAAATTTTATTTTTGGACGTCAATGTTCCGGCCACCCTGTATAATTGGTAATTTTGGATATACATACAGACTACAGATTATGCAAGGGTACTACAGGACCTAAACACAAATTTTATAATGCCTAAAATTATGTATATGATCCATTACAGTATACAAAATCAAAAAAAATATATGATATTCTTCAGAATATATGTAGTGTTGAAAATATAATACAAATAATTTGATACACTATAAAAAATCATGAAGATACCTCTAAAAATTTCTTATAACGATTAAAACCATACTAATATACATGCAATCATTCTGATTTTTTGTCAGATTATTCTACAAGCAACGTTTATTAACGTAATAGCCTTTTAATTTTTAGTCCAATCAATAGATTTTTTTGTAAATAAATAATTGCTTCATAAATTATACGATAAATTACTAACGTTGTGTCGTCGCGCTTCTCTTTCTTTTCTATGCAGTCCGACAGTGATCGCGCTATAGGTCTAGTCCTCTTACCGGTAGTATACCAAGTCACGAATTTAATTATCTTGTGATATTATTAAAAGGTTTTTGTACTTCAAATAAAGTAACAAAATTTAATTTTTTCATTTAATTTATTTCATAAATAATTTTTCAATACACTTCCTCGAAAACTGGTTCATATCGCACTACGATTAGGTTCACAATGCAATGTATGTCGCACGCGTGCAATTTTTTATTTTCCCGCACGTGTGCGGGAATGCCACAGATAACTTATACCTATACGTAGTCCAAATTGGTTCAATGCCTCTATTCACAACTCTCTATTCGGAGGTGAATGTTTTTTTTTAATCTCGGCAAAGAGATATGCGTCTCTAAGTCGTTATTTTTTTAATAATGTTTCTATATAGAATATTATCAAAAACCATGATTATTACAATAAAAAAAACGTTTATGAACAAATTAACATTTATTTGTGTTCTAAATTCAAAAATATTTGAATTTTCTATTCTTCATCTGTTGGCTGTTTATCGGCTTTATACCTTTGCTTCTCTTTCAACCTGGCGAAAGCACAGCGCGGAAAAAAAAGAAAATTTAAATCATAGTTCCCTATTAATTCATGACAAAATTATTTTCCGTTATTTTATGTGTTTTTTATTTTATTTCTTGAAAAGTGTATTGAAAAACGTCGTTTGATACTCGTGGACATTTGTTATTGTAGTTCTCGGCTCAAAAACAACCTCGCCTACGGCTCGGGTATTTTAATTCCACCTCGAACGCAATAACAAACGTTCTCTTGTATCAAAATGTACTATGTATTTACATTGTGTTGAAAATTTCAGACATAATTACAAAAATTAAAAACTAAACGAATTACACATTGGATATTATAAAAATTCATACTAAATTATAAAAGAAGATTTACAACTGACGAATACTGTGCTATACACAGCGAACTTTTGGAAGAGTGCGTAGGCGGATCCTTTAATATCAGTTACGAGAAGGCTAACTCAAATTAAGTAGGTATACATCAAGACTTAGAAACAATAGCACAACTTTGTATAAATTAAGAAAGGCTTGCTAAGATCATCAATAAAGGTGAGCGTCTACTGGTCCGCGTCGTTCGCGACGCACGCACGGCACGCAACGGATTTCGGTTTACATAATTAGCCTATAATGTTCCCACTGCTGGGACACAGGACTCCTCTTTTCGAGAGGGAGTGGGCTGTAATCTACCACGCGGTCCCAGTGCGGGTTGGTAGATGTCACGTCTTCGAATTTTTTTTTTGGTTCTAGCATTCCTCACAATGTTTTCCTTCACCGTTTTGAAAGCAGTGGTAATAATAATATTTACACAAAGTAAAGCGCCCCCCTGGGTTCGAACTCACGACCTACCTACTCGTAAGTCGGGGCCGTTACCACTGGGCCACCACTGCTCTCGGATTTCGGTTTGCTTTGTATGAATTCATAATAGCACTGCGTCCACTACCGCTCGCATTTTCATTTCTTCATACAAATAAACCAAAATCCGTTGCGTGCCGTGCGTACGTTGCGACCGATGCGGACCAGTGGACGCTCAGCTTTAGCGTGGGCGATAGTGGTTGAACTAATCAAAACGGATCCTATTTCTTCATATCTCGGGTTGCCCTATAATATACCGCTCGTATTCATTAATATAGCAATACGATATGTATCTCATTGATAAATGTACCTATTCATCGATATCTGCTTGAACTAAATATTTCTGGAGGCTGAATAGTATTATTTAGGCAAATAAGTTAAAGGTAGTGATTGTAAGATAGAACTCGTTATTAAAATCTTCTTCGTCGTTCCCTTAATGCTGAGGATCGTGACCACTTAATTATGACGCGTCTCCAAGTTATGCGGTCTTCTCCAACGTGGACCGCTCGTTAGAGGCTGCCTCCAACAGCGTTTTTAGGGTTCCGTACCTCAAAAGGAAAAACGGAACCCTTATAGGATCACTTGTTTGTCCGTCTGTCTGTCTCTCTGTCAGTCTGTCAAGACAGTTTTTCTCAGAAACGCGTAGATATATCAAGTTGAAATTAATATCAAATACGTAAGTCTGTGGTCTCTTGAAGTCCTAAAAAACTCAAGCTTCTAAGTCAATGCAATAAAAACATACGGTCATTTATGCGACATATTTTGATACTCGCAAGTAAATCAAAACCTATAGGGTACTTCCCGTTGTTCTAGAATCATGAAATTTGGTAAGAAGCAAGTCATACAACACAAATAAAGGAAAAAGTCCAAAAATTGTTAATTTGTAATTCAATCACATAAAAAAAATGTTCAAGTCTGTCAGTTTGTCAAAAGACCCTTTTTCTCAAGGGCGCGTGGAGTTATCAAGTTGAAATTAATATTAAATACGTAAGTCTATTGTCCTTTAGAGTTCTAGAAAAATCGAGCGTCTAAGTCAACGCAATAAAAATACGGCCATTTTGCGACACATTTTGATACTCGCAACTGTCGCAAGTAAATCAAAACCTATAGGGTACTTCCCGTTGACCTACAATAATGAAATTTGGCAAGAAGCAAGGTCTCCCGGCACAAATAAAGGAAAAAGTCCGAAAATTGTGAATTTGTAATTTTTTGCCATAAAAAAAAATTTTGGGATCCAATGTTAAGTTTTTTTTAGGATAAATTATTTACGGAACCCTTCATTGTGCGTGGTCCGACACGCACTTGGCCGGTTTTTTATTAAAATGGAGCAGTGTTTAAACAATCAATATGCCTAGCTTTTTCCCAACTATGCTGGGGTCGTCGGCTTCCAGTCTAACCGGATGCAGCTGAATACCAGTATTTTAAATGTAGCGACTGCCTAGACCTCCACAACCCAATTACTGGGTAATACGATACCCCTTGGTAAGACTGTTTAAACCAGACAGCAAAGTATTATAAATATAAAAGAATACTTGGATCTCATTTAAAAAAAAACCGGTCAAGAGCGAGTCGGAGTCACGCACCGAGGGTTCCGTTCCGATTTCCTGTAATCTTTACTTATACTTCTATCACATAGAATAACTTCAGATTTTTCTCATTGCAAACTTCGGAGATAAGGGGGGAACGGTATTTTTTTTTACATTTTTCATCAGAAGTCGAAAACTATGCGGCATAAAAAAAAGAAAAAAAAATGTTTGAGAATGTGCAAATAGCGTTCTTTCATATGATACCCCACATGCCCTAGTAGCCCCACTTTAATTTTTAAGACGCCCTTTCAGTACCTGTTGCAAAAAAAACATAAACATTTTAATTTCTTTCTTATTTGCAAAATAGTTGGGTAAACGTCATCTAAAACTATTCTAAATTTCAAGTTGATAGCATTAGTAGTTGTCGAGATATCCAGCTGTGACAGACAGACAGACAGACTGAGTGACACCATAAGGGTACCTTTTTTAACATTTTGGTACGGAACACTAAAAAACGATCAATAGCGAGTTGGACTCGCACACCGAGGGTTTTGTACCGTATGTAATTTTTGTTGATGATTTCTGAAAAAGTGTGCTATTTAGTGACAACGATTTATTTTTCCTGTAATCTTTACATAAACTTCTATCACGTGGAATAATTTCAGATTTTTCTCTATGCAAATTTCGGAGATAAGGGCGAGACGGTCCTTTTTTACATTTTTCATCAAAAGTCAAAAATTATGTGGCCTAAAAAAAGAAAAAATGTTTGAGAATGTGCAAACGGCGCTGTTTCATATATGATACCACATGCCTAGAAGCCCCACCACAGCATTTTTCAGTCCTGTTGCAAAAAAAAAAAAAATATGCTTATCGCGGTATGCTTTCTTTTTCTTCTCTGTATGAGAAGACGCCTTTGCCTTGTAGTGGGACAAAAATAGGCTGGTACCTACTATACTAAAAAAAAAAATGTATGTAAGTAGTTTTTTTTTTTTTTTTTTTTTTTTTCTTTTGGCTTCGCACGGTTTGTGCATTTAGCCAATGTCACGTTTAGTTTCGTAGGTACAAAGGTAGGGAAACGAAGATATTATTTTGAATAATTCATTAAAACGGGATTTAGGATAGAAGGACGGTATATAGGATCAGTATGTGATGTTATAATTAATGAGCAAATTACATTGATGAAAATTTACAACTTAATATTATTTACAGTAATGAATGAGACTATACATTTATAAATAGGAAAGCTATTTGTACAAAGTAAAGAAAGTATTGAGGTAGGAAAAGGAGTTCTGAGGGACAAGAGGTTACTGAAAAAAGAAGAACGGTCATATAAGGGACAGGAGAAGAAAATGTGATTTAGGTCGCCAACGTCTGTGCCACACGAGCACATGGGGTCATCGATGATATGAAATTTAGCAAGATGGGCTGGAGAACAAACATGACCTAGTCTCATCCGTATAAGTAGTTTATCAGCCATCTCGTCACCATAACACAAGCATTAGGTTGCTTAGCTTGGGACTAGATGGCGTTGTGTGAAATGTCCAAGGATATTTTTTTTTTTTATACTAGCCACATACAAACATATGTTCAGTGGGCTTCATCAATTCGGTACCCCAGTTGTATTAAAATGAAGCCCACTGCTGCATAGCTACTTACGTACCTAATACCGTACTAAAATACTCACATAATATCATGTGTAGGTAGCTAATTAAACATAGCTTTTACGAATTCTGACATTCCAACAGTACGTATTATTTCGGGTAGAAATAACACTAGGTGTTTGTAAAGGCACTTTAAATGAACGAAATTAACACGCCTGAAATTAAGTGCGGGAATGTGCGTTTATAGCTACTGATGGACTAACTATGTAGGTGTAACCCCGCCTTTACACCAAGGAATAAAACATGTAGGTATTCTACTTGTTGTTTCTACTGTGTCTACTGTGTGTTTATCTTTATTACTTAAAACACGTAAAGGTTAGTTTTATAAAAAACTTGACAAAAAGGCCAAAATAGTGTACATAACACTACATGCCTACACTACACTACATATTTTTGGCAGGAAAAGTACACTACCAGACCAGGTCAGACCAGGCTAAGGCCCACCTACGGCTTCAAAGCTGATGACCATTATATTTTTGATAACTCTTTTACAAGACTTGTCGAAAACTAGTATCGCAACTTATATATAAACTAGGGTTTGGGAAATCTCGACAGTCTCAAAGTCTCGGGACACGAGGCAACCCACGACCAAAGTTTCGGGACGTCCCGGGACTACAAGAATTCTCAGAATAAAATTAGAATCG
Source organism: Cosmia trapezina (assembly GCA_905163495.3). Lineage (NCBI taxonomy): Eukaryota > Metazoa > Arthropoda > Insecta > Lepidoptera > Noctuidae > Cosmia > Cosmia trapezina. The sequence goes on along the minus strand of LR991025.1, from coordinate 10,858,450 downwards.
AGTTAGTTTTGGGTCAGATGTATCAATAAAAAACCTGAGATGATGTTCTTGGAGGAGTGGTCTAAAGCGTTGTGCCTTGTTCGAGCATGCCAAGTCGTCTTTACACGACTTGATACGGCAATCTCATCCTAGAAGCAATTGGTTCTTCATAATAATTTGAAAGACACGACCTGAGTCAATAACGAAAACTTTAAATGGTCCTAGCAGCGAGAGGTTAAAAGGACACTTTCTCGAATATACAAGAAACTCTAGAATTCTTTCTTGTTTTAGAGATATTCTAGAACAATTCTAGAATATCTCTAAAACAAGAAAGTTCACCCGGGTGAAGTCGCGTGCAGAAGCTGGTATGAGAATTCAATAGGTCAGATACTGTTGTAGCTTTAAAATTGCAGTTGCAGTTATAACCTAAAAGCTACAAATTGACAGCCTTGATGGAAACGGGAACATTATTAATCGATAGACCGAGCAACTAGAGCAATCTAATTTTAAATCTCGAAACGATTTAAAGTTTAGTCATAGTGGCTATATCCAACTTCGCTTGAGTTAAAAAACGATTTTTAACATAGTTTTGTAGTTCTGCACCCTAATTGCGTAACACTCTATAAATCGGATTAGCAATTAGCGTCATTTTGAAGCTAATTGCTAATCTACTGCTTCATAATTATGTTCGAAAAATTTGTCTGTTCGACAAATCAAATAACGCAATCAATGTTATTGAACTGTCAAAATGAAACCGATTCCGATTGATAGTGTGTTATGCAATTGTCCTGCCGACATCATCGATGATTTTATTTATTTACACACCATAGGTTCATCATCTGCCTAGCCTTTTCCCAACTATTTTGGGGTCAGCTTTCAGTCTAAACGGTTGCAGCTGAATTTATTTTACATGGAGCGACTGCCTATCTGACCTCCACAACCCAGTTACTGGGTAACACGATAACCTTTGGTAAGACTGGTTGTCACATTTTTGGGCTTCTGACGACCCATAACGATTGTCAAAGATCTACGAATGACAGCCGGGACCAACGGCTTAACGTGCTATCCGAGGCACGGAATTCACGTGAAGCCGCACGGAGGGAGATAGTTGGTGTGTTACGTTCCATGTTACATTGCATAAATTAGGACGACTATGCTCGGACTTTTAATTAGCTGCAGTAAATGACACTTCTTATCTGTCATTTCGATAAAAAATGTTCCCATTTGATAGTGAAATGACAGTAAAAATGACATTGGAAGTATCATTTTACTGCACTGAAAAGTCCGACTATAATAATTTTTGTTACATTTCATGATACGTTTCACGTAGTCAAAGTCAAATAATTTATTTCAAAAATGCAGATAAAAGAGACTTTAACGTCGAAATTCACAAAAAAAAAAATAAAAAAAATTGATTCTAGTCACCAGTCTGTACCCGGTATAAGAAACTTACTTTATCGAAGAGAAGGTCTTCGCAGCCAAGAATTACTAAGAACTTATGAAGAATATTATGAAGTAAACATAAAAAATAAATATGTTGGAAGAAATGAATTGTTAAGTTTCTTAACTGATAAGCAGCTTAGGTATAATGGTAGTTAGCCTTTTGAGTTCCATAAGGTAGTGTCACAATGACTCCTATACTTACAATATTGACTATATTAGAAGTGTAAGATTCCTCCTAGCCTGATTCTCTGTATTTGTACTTACTAGAAACTTTTGAAAAACAATGTTAAGACTAAGTTTGTTCAGCCATGATGCCATTTACGCCATCGTACAAAGTTTTATTGACATTGTTAAGTTCAAATTCAATCAAAGCAATCAAAAGGTCATAAAGTTGTTAAATGGCAGTAGGTACCTCACGTTCTTACAAAGTTGTTTGTTTCTTGTCAGAGAATAGGCTGCCACTTTTCAACTCAAGCCCACTAAAGCATTAGGTACCTAAAAGAGGATGTGCAGCAATGACTTTTGCTTAAGTGGACTACAGGACCTAAAGCACGGTCACTGTCGGACTGCATAGAAAAGAAAGAGAAGCGCGAATGACACAATGCTGGTATTATATTGCAAAATATGAAGTAATTATCTATTTACCAAAAAATGTATTGATTAGATTAAAAAAATAAAACACTATTATGGTAATTTGTTGCTTGTAGAATAATGTGACAAAAAAACAGAATGTTTGCATGAATATTAGTATGTTTTTTTTAGAGATTCGTGATTTTTTTCTATCGTATTAAATTAGTTGTACTATGTTTTCAGCACACTATCTAACTAGCATATATCCTGAAGAATATCATATATTTTTCTGATTTTGTTTACTGCAGTAAATCATATACTTTTAGGCATTTTAAAATTTGTGTTATTTGCGTTTAGGTCCTGTCCCTTCCTGTTCCTGTCCTGGTCCCTTAAAGGACAAAACTGTAATTAGGTACTTTCGTCTACAGTCTGCTAATTGTTTAAGGCAATTTTCTCTTTGACTGTTCATTCTAAATGCCGGGGAAAAAGGAAAATGTCGGGAGGAAAGTTTTGAGTATATACGTAAATGTAGATGGATTTAAGAGTAGGGAAGACCAAAGAAACGATTGACGGACTGTGTGAAAGATGATATGGTTAGAAAGGGGTGAGTACTGATATTAAGACTAATAGAAGAAGTGACCCCAAATAAATTGGAATAAGAGCACGAGAATGATGATTATTCATTGTAGAGGTCGTTAAAATGTTTGTGTACAGTTGTGGACGTTACAGATTATGACATGACACCTACTACATGATAACCAAAACTATAAATTTAGTTAACACAGTTTTCAATGTAATTTTATTTCATACTAGCTTTCTAAAATTTCTTGTTCCCACGACCCAACCCGTCGCATTCTTTCTGATTTTTTTTCTTTTTGCTCGGCTCTTTAAGGTCATAGCGTGATGTTAAATAGCCTATAGCCTTCCTCAAGAAATGGGCTATCAAATGCAAAAATATTTTTTCAAATCCAACTAGCAGTTCCAGAGATTAGCGCGTTCAAACAAAGAAATTCTTCAGCTTTATTATTAGTATAGATATAGATAGAAGATATACGTAGATAGAAGTTACATTAAAATGCTTGTATACAATAATACACCACAAAACTATTCAAATAAATTCATTTAGTTACATCTATAGGCATCAATTTCCAAATAAATGAAACCGCCTGAACTATCAATCAAACAATCAAGCAGTTAGCTATAATCTAGGTCAAACCCCAGATCGACGATAAGGAAAATCACACCCCTATCACGAGACACACGCACCTACTGGTGGATAAGGTAATTGCTCCGTTTCGGTCCACAAACGAGGGACCTTAATTGTTGCCACATTAGTTTGGCAGTCAACGGATACCCTTCATCAGAAATACCCCACAAACAATGCTAACTTTTAGATTTAAACTAGGGATGTAACGGAAGCCATCTTAGCGGAGGCAGAGGTGGAGGATGTAGCGGAGGCCATCTTAGCGGAAGAGTAGGTGCAGGATGTAACGGAGGCCGTCTTAGCGGAGGCAGAGGTGCAGGATGTAATGGAAGCGATCTTAGCAGAGGCGGAGGTGCAGGATGTAACGGAAGCTATGTTAGCGGAGGCGGAGGTGCAGGAGGTAATGGAGGCCATCTTAGTGGAGGTGAAGGTGCAAGATGTAACTGATGCCATCTTAGCAGAGGCGGTGGTGCAGAATGTAACGGAGGCTATCTTAGCGGTTTCGGAGGTGCAGGATGTAACGGAGGCGTTCTTAGCGGAGGCCGAGGTGCAGGATATAACGGAGGCCATCTTAGACGAGATGGAGGTGCAGATCTTGACCTACGTGGAAGGCGGAGGTGAAGGCAGAGGCAGAGGTGGAGACGGAGATGGAAAAATAAAGCAAAAAAGCGACCTTTTGATCAAAATTTGAATGCGGATGCATAGGTATGAGGTTGGCGGAGGTTCCGCATATTAAGGAGATGGAGAGGAAGTTCCGTTACAACCCTAATTTAAACCTTGATAACAATTACCTCGTGCTTAGTAACGTTTTTAGACACAGACATTAAATTAAAAGCGGCCGTTTGGTACGCGAGACCTTTTAATAATGCACGCGGTCGGCAGCCAACATTATGCGTTGTCATGCATGAGTGTGACGTAGGTAGCCACATAAACCTACCCACCCATGTGCCCGCAAAAGGTCAGCTCTTACAGAAAGTAACAGGCCTTACCTAATTTTACAGGAACTACCAAATATAGGTTAGCTTTCGCACTTAAAATAACACTGTCTAATACACCACTCGTAGCATGACACCATAGAGATGGGTTTTGTCGACGGAAGTATAGGCAAAATGACATATTGGCATGCTTAGACGTTAGAAATCTTTCTACAATCTGTAATTTTGTCTATTCTTCCGTCGATAAAACCTGTTTCTAGGGCAGTCATGCTACGCGTGCTGAAACAGATCTCGTACATGTCATTTGATATATGTTTGCATTTTGTACCGACATGTAGCAGGTGTGATCGTACAGTATTAACGTTGAAAAAGGTTTATTACCTGACAAATGGCCAACCTACGCTTAAGTCATAGCAATGCGTATCAAGGAACAACTGTGATTTATTTTCGGAGCATATTCCCAAATAATATGGGCTGTGAATTACATAATATGTTGGAAGAAAAGATTATAATGTCGGAAGAAGATTTGGTTACAAAACAAATTGAACATCCAAAATCCCTCTAAAGTGTGTGTAATCTGGAGGCATATTCGCTGAAAAGTCTTCGTACGAACGTCTTAATCGTTTAGCCGTGCGAGGGAAAAACGAATGTAGGCCAAGGTCAAACAAAATTGAATAATGAATGCGAATTCTACATGTGTGTTTCAAGTTTTCCTTTCGGCAAGATACGTGGAAAAAGTGTTTCAGTGTTTGTTATGACAGGCTTTTATTAGAAAGATGATCTGATTACCTTTCTGATTCACCAGTCTAGTTGGTTGGAAAGAATACTAGAGTGTACACTCTACCAGTGATGAGCTGGTCGTAATTACTCATTACAAATGTACGAGTATCTTCGACCATTCGGTCTTAAATAAGATCAAGCCAGAAAACTGGAGCAAAGATTCTACAGTCTTGGTCTAGACTGTTCGTTTTTAGAGTCCAGATTTATTTTACTTTTATTACACTGGGCCACCACTGCTTTTCATTGGACCACCACTGCTCTTTCTCTCTCTTAAATCTTGGGCTATGTTTAGTACCTTTTAATAAAAGTAGGTACGTAAGTTACAAGTTTGCAACCAGTATAAGCTTCAGATTAACCACACATTTTTCGACACTTACCTCATCGACTGCCGGCAACGCAGATCTACGCGAGACATAATGACTGTAGTTATTTCTGTAATTACGGCTAATTACGAAAGGTTAAGTTTGGCATATCTTTACTACGCGTTTATTAATAAAGGAGGAATGAGTTTTTCAAGTATTTACCCAATCTAATATAAACCGAATACCAGAAACAGACAGTTCGTAGAACGTGGTGTGGGTGTAGATTTTGCTAACCAACTTGTTAGCGGAAATCAAGTTCGCCTCTCTGTAATATTTTTACTTGAAATTGGGTTATCGCTTGTCAAGCGTTTTATTGGCAGAGTAAACGTTATTACTGTCCGCCTACATACGTCATATTTATGGAATCCGGGAAAAAAGGAATACTTTCTGCTAAAATCAATATTTCTGTTTCTAAAGCCTGACTTACATTAGTGATGTCTATACGTGACATTTCACTATGAAAAACTGTCACTTTGGTTTTCGGTTGACATTCGAGCACACATAGACATGAAATTATGCGACACTAGCTGCCCACGCGATTTCACCAGCGTAGACCGGGGTAAAAAGTAGCCTATGTGTTTTAGTTCAGGGTATAAGCTATCTACATAACAAATTTCATCCAAATCGGCCTGGTCCGATTTAGATGAAATTTATGAGTTTAAGCGTGAAGAAGTAATAAACATACAACACACACACACTCACAAACTTTGGCCTTTAGAATAATATTAGTGTGTTAAGGCGACACTCATTAAGAAATCTCAGCAAAGTACCTATATCGTGCCCAAAGATTTTAGTTTTATGCAGTACGAAATAACAGCAAACATGTTTAGCACGTTAGAATTCATTCGCCATCCAATTTGTGTCGCAAACACCTAGCTATGTCTTAGGTACAGTAATATTGTAGTAATATTGTACTGCTCATGCAGGTTTGTTTACACGATGAAAATTCAAACGTTAACATTTCTGAACAATATAAATTTAATTCCGTGGACTACTGTAATAAAACAGAGAGTACATAATTTACAGTAACTTCAAGTGCTGTGTGCAAATTAAAGTAGAATCGTTTTAAATATGTTAGTAGGTGCTGTAGAAATGTGTAGAATAAAAAATGGTAACTAAAAAAGGTTTCATGGTACGAGTATAAGCCTAAAATAATAGTTATTTATGCAACTGACGCATAATAAGGGGTATTAAAACACGAATGGGGCTTTACACGAGGCGAAGCCGAGTGTGATAATAGTATCACATGAGTGTTTGAATACCTAATTATGTACAGTTGCATACAAGACTTTATCTACATCCATTTTATCAATCCTCTATAAAAGGTTCTGAAACAGTTTTTTGCAATACTAATACTCGTATCGAACATGGCGGCCGGCGTCATAGTATATTATGCGACGTGAATTCGAATAAGTTCTTTTTTTTAATTACCGCGCTGTTGTAGTGAAACGCGCGTGCATTACAATGTTCTTTTTTTGAAAACGAGTTGCATTATGAAATTCAGTACAACATTAAAACACCCGTTTGGATGCTATTATGGTTACCATGGTTACTATGACACTGGCTGTTTTAATGTTGGCAATAAGCTAACCGTTTCAGAAACTTTTATAGAGGATTTATAGCATGGGTGTAGATAAAAATACATATTTTTGACTGGTCATAAAGAAATTAGTACATCCGAACATTAGATACCTATGAAAATGCCATGTTCCAGGTTTCCGAACATGCCAGAAATGCCATGTAACCGAATAGCTATGCGATGAAATTAAAAGCTCTGCTCCTTCTTTGAAAGGTCAGCATTTTACTTCGCAAATTGACTAGTGTGGACTTCTTCTTGAAAACAAGAAGAAGATCAAAGTCCTACATTCCCTTGCAATAGATCCTTATGTATCTACCTGAAAAAAAAGCTATATTCTGGCACCAGGATCTCAGTCGTATCTAAAGCAAACTATTCTGAATATATTCCGCAGCCAATCCATTATTCCACTATCTCTAGGACGAAAACGCTATTCCGTTTTCTGTACCCAAAGCGTAACGTGGGACACAAATCGATTGTTTTAATGGTCCCACATCTAAGATATAGAGGAAATAAAGCTGTAAAGGAATAGACGCACTGTCGGGAGCAGAAATGGAACGGCGACGGGTCACAACCCAAAATAGCTTGTTGTTAATCTGTGACCTTTGGCTCGGCGACCAGGGCTGACCCATGCCTAATTTATTAAAGGTGCCTACAGCCGTTTGTTACCGACATCTACACGTCGTCTGGTTTGCTACTTATCATGTTCATATTAGTGCCAACCTTGAAAAAAACACTAAGCTAGATATTTTTTAAATCGATAAGTAATTATATAAATAAATAAAATAAAAAAGGTTTTATTGACATAAAAAACGGAGTAACATTTTCAATTGAAGCCCAAACTCCTGAGCTGGGCTAGGTGGTACCTGTGTTACAGGAGTCAGTGTCTTCACCCGATTTTGAAATATTAACAAATTTATGTAACAAAATTAAAATATGTATATCATAAAACGAAGGGAATTTACTGCATGCATGCTCTTGAGTGGGTGTATATATGTGTGTGTTTGTTGTGTTTTGTGTGTAAGTGTGAGTGTGTTGTATTTCGTGTGTGTGAGTGAAGGTGTGTGTGTGTGTAATTGAAGCAATTGTAAAACTCGATAAACGTGACAGCAAACTAGTACCTAACCATTTACTCGTCTTTAATTAAAACACAGAATCGATTATGTAGCTTCTAGAAACGAGACTTCAAAAGCAAGTTATTTAGTATTCATAATGTTTCATACCAGAAGCCAGAGGGCTAGTTTGTTTGTGCGTCTTGACTTGACCTACAAAGCGGTTTTGATGGCACCACTGTCCGTCAAATCGTTATTTCGACTACAAATCGCGAGCTCGGTCGAGTAGTGCCGTCCCACTAACTTCCTGATTTATAGTCGGCCATTTATCTCGATATTCTTATATCGGGATCACCTTGTGCATTTTAAGTTAGCGTGCAGATGGGTGGGCTCTCATTTTTCATATTTTTCTTTGAATTTTCGGTTTTACTCGTAGTTGCAGACTATGCGGGCTATGAAAAGGCAAATAATGTAGCTAGGCAAGATCCCTGCCGGTTTCTTCATGATGTTTTTACCGTTTTGAGAGTAGTGGTGATGAAATAATTTACATAATGTAAAGCGCGTGTCAGGATTCGAACCACCACGGTTCTCGGGCTATGAATAGGCAGATAATGTAGCTAGATATTAATGATAAAAGGTAGAAGATACTCAAGCTGCAATGCAAAAGTATTGATTCGACTCTCATTTTATACTAAATGCATTTTGGAAAGATTTTTCACATCTTACAGGCAAAGGATTTTTACTACATTACACATTACTATCACATCACAATGAGCACATTATAAGACAACCAGCCCTTTTCATTGCTTCACGACTCGAACAAATAACTATCAAAGCTTCAAAATTAAAAAGGATTTCAAGGATTGATCTTGAATCTCGACAAAAAATTTATAAATAATAAGTCATCGTCATCCTAAAGACTTTTGACCGGTTCAAAGGATAAAACGCAAAGGTTACCTCACTTATAGTGACTACCTAATACCTATATATCAGCAATATTTGAACTGGCAACAACCAGATTATTGATTAAGACCTTTTACAACCCGATGTCAGAGGGCCTAGACAAAGTAACATTCGATTAGCGATGACGCTAGTAGATAGAAAAGCCAAAAACGCCAAAAATGTATGGGGTTGACATATAAGCTATCGAAATGTCACGTGATTATGTCAATTTCACTTTGAAGCTGTAGCTATTGTAGAAATAGAATCGTTCCGAAGCGAATGTCATTTGTCTAGGCCCTCTGATCAGTCATTTGCCTAAACATACCTGAAATAATAATATAAGGTCCGTATTCTGAAACGATACTCAGACAGGAATCTCGATTGTAAACAAAATTTGAGTAAAGATCTGTCTGAGCATCGTTGAAAGACCAATCCTAGATCTACAACAACAAAGTCTGTTTAATTTAAAAATTATTATTTGCGTTGGTCTCGGCTCCAATTTACAGATTCACAATTATTCATGTGGATGGCTCGTCGTTGGGGATTCAACATCGATCTAGTGAATTTAATAGTTAATCAGTTGGTTTTATATCTGAACGTTCAGGGTTAATGAATTAGTGGTCGCGTACCGGTACACGAATATTAAATTCATAAAGTTAATATTTTATTTTTGGTAAATATTTTCCCACAGTTTGAAACGATGGTTTGAGTTTTCTTTACTTGTGGCATATCGATAAGTGCGCCAAAGTAAAGAACACACAATGCTCTTGTAAAATTACATTTTATAAGTGATATGTTATTTAACTAAAGAAATAAACATCTATTCTATTCTATTCTATTCTATTCTAGCTTTTGCCCGCGGCTTTGCCCGTGTGGATGTCGGAAAATATCCCACGGGAATGTAATATCGGGAATTCCTTCTTTATTTTCTTGTCTACATTATAAAGGGAACCTCTGTGCAAAATTTCAGCTTTCTAGGTCCAAGGGTTTGGGCTAGGCGTTGATGAGTCAGTCAATCAGTCAGTCAGTCAGGACTTCTCTTTTTATTTATATAGAAGGTAGATAATAAAAACCTTTTCCAAAACAAGAAAAACATTAATGAGGAAAACATTGCTTTAATGCAATTTTATACCACCATCATTATTATTATGTTCAACTGATTACAAATAATAATATACACTGCCTCAGCACAGTAAATTAATTTACGTCAGCCATAATTGGAATAATCCATCTCACAAGCTCAACTTTAGCTCCCTATATTTTGACAAAAGATAAACGTGAGAAAATTCCAATGCCGTCCACAAAAGGGACATGTTGAGTGGTTATTCTACAGAATTGAATGACAAAGGGAGTAAAACTACGCGAGGGTGGAGTGAGATACGCGGACAATAGATGGTACTGCAATTGAATACCGCACTTGATGCTCCCATGAAATATGTATTGGACTTATCCTTGCTGTCAGATGTGGTTGGAATACGTGTGACTTGGTTACTGACACTTATTTCCTGCATGCCCGCAATGTGCCATCTAAGGGACAACGGTTATGGTGTGAGGATGTCTTTATTTGGTTGCGGTTGTAGGCGCACAGCATCGTGAAAACCATTCGTAGAATTTACCTGTAGCACAGAATATCTATTATATATATATAAATAAAAAGAGAAGTCCAGACTGATTGACTGACTCATCAACGCCCAGCCCAAACCCTTGGACCTAGAAAGCTGAAATTTTGCACAGAGGTTACTTTTATAATTTAGACAAGGAATAAGGAAGGAATTCCCGGTATTACGATACCCACGCGGGTGAACCCGCGGGCAAAAGCTAGTATATAATATTTAAGTACAAAAGATTCACTACGCAAAATCATTTAAATAAATAGCGACTCTTGCTACGACCCAATGAAAGTGCAATTCAGGTCGCACTGCGTTAATTACCTACAGTTACATTCACCTAGAAGGTGCCTCAAAAACTCAAATCGGTCAAGCCGTTTTTAAGTTGTAGCAAGACTAACGGATAGCAATTGATTTTTATATAAAAGATTAAAATTATACAAATATTGCTCATTTATTGTATAGGATGAGAGAATAGTTTGCCCCTATCGTCCTAAGTTTTTTTGAGGGAAAGTTTTATTAACCGTCCATGTATTGTCTGCCTATGTGGCAGGTGCTTTTTTCGGAACCGTCTTTAGTATTAAAACTGCTGTTTTAATATTATATTTGATAGTCTTAAATGCTTCGTTTTAATTTGTTTTTTCTTTATAACTCTTAAAATGCACGTATAAAATTAAATCTCCCAATTGTGAAATATGTGGAATGGTTGAAGATATTCACCATCTACTTAGGGAGGGTACAAAGACAAAGAAGGAAAGAGAGACACCGTTGGGAACGGTAAAAATTAATGGATGTGCATGGTATATTTTAAAGGTTTAGCGCAGCCTTCACCTGAGATAGCAAACCTACCTGATTTGTTTAGACATTAACGGTCTTACTACAAAAGACTAACGGCCGAACCCAAACCTATCTGTCACCAGTTTTGGCATCCTGGAGATAGAAAAACCAAACCTATCTATCTATGTCACAATATTCTAAGACAGATAAAACAAAACAACACGAACGAACGAAAGGAAAGTAAGGACAGATAGAATTATATTGTCTATCATCAGTAGCGATCTGTCTTTTACTGTCAGTAAGTTATTGAATTCGGCCGTTAAACACATGTTCAACGCGTGTAAGTACATCAAACTCCATTCACAAAAAACGTAAGACAGGTTTAAATCGACCGTAATAATTTATATTGTACTAGCTTTTGCCCGCGGCTTCGCCCGCGTGAATGTCGGAAAATATGGCACAGGAACAAAAATATTGAGATAACTTCTGCCCGCGACTTCTTCCGCGTAAAATTTCATGTTCACCCAACCCACCCTGTCGCATCGCATTGCCTTCCCGCGCTATTACTTCGTTTTCGCTTAGCGTTCCTTCTCTCTTTTTTTTGCTCGGCACTTAAGAGTTTTAGTGTGATGTTAAATACGCCTATAGCCTTCCTTAAGAATTGGGCTATGAAATGCAAAAATAATTATTAAAGTCCGGCTGATAGTTCCTGAGATTAGCGCGTTCAAACAAATAAAAAAAAGCGTGTCTGCTCCGTCGCACGGCTGGAGTTTACTGCTGTTTTTTGTGTCGCTCCGAGTTTCCGACTTTCTATTTTTCAGTAATTTCTGTCGGGCTGGGTTTCTTTAATGAATCAGTGCTATACAAAAAGCAACTTTAAGGTGTAAAGGCACTGCTACCTCTTCCCCCTAATCTCCCTTTCACCCCTCCTCTCTCTCTAACCCCTCCCCTTCCCACTCTCTTACCCTCCCCATCACTGCACTCTTTCACCCCCCTCACTCTCTCCATCCCCGTCTCCCTATCACCCCCTCACCACATAACTTTCCCGCTAACTTCCCCGCCCCGTCACACTTCTTCCCTTCTCCACACCCTCCCCCTCACTATGCTCTCCTATCCCTCGCCCCCCATCATCCTCCTCCTCAGGCTCCTCCTCACCACCCCTACCCTCCCTCTCTCTCACCACAATCTCCCCTTCCCCCTTTCCCTCCTCACCACCCTCTCCCCTTCCCCTTTCCCTGCTCACCACTCCCTCCCATTCCCACCTTCCCCTCTACCCTTCCCTCTGGGGAAAAAACTTTATTACTTGCTTAGGCAAGTATTTGTGCCAAGTTTCAACTTAATTTTTCATATAAACTATATTCCCTGTTTTCACCCCCACAGGGATACAATTTAAAAAAATCGTTTGTGAGATTTCCGTAACTTAAAAGAAAGATTATTTACACCAATTTTCGAGTTAAGCCCCGCAGTAAAACCTGCCCTGTAAAATTGACTACCTCTTTTCAACCCTTTAGGAGTGGATATTCGAAAAACCCTGTTACACGTTATTCGTCATTTTTGATTTCAAGTATAAATACTGAGTTTCGAGTAAATCGGAACGTGCGTTAAAATTCCTACATACAAACTGTGAGACCCCCAATCCCTCCTGAGGGGGTAGTTTAGAAAAACTAAAAATGAAAAACTTTATAGTTTATGTACTTAGATAAATATTCATGACAAGTTTCAAGTCTATTAAATCAAGGACTAAGATTTTTCATACAAACTTTGGACCCCTGTTTCACACCTTTAGGGGTTGAATTTTGAAAAATCCTTTCTTAGTGCACCCCTAGACCTCATAAGGAACCTACGTGCCAAATTTGGAATATCTAGTCCCAGCGATTTGGGATGTGCGTTGATACAAACTTTGACACCCTCCAATCCGTCCTGAGGGGGTAGTTTAGAAAAACTAAAAAATGGCAAAATTTTATAACTTACTTAGATAAATATTTGTGCCATGTTTCAAGTCTATTAACTCAAGGAATAAGATTTTTCATACAAACTTTGGACCACCGTTTCACCTACTTAGGGGTTGAATTTTGAAAAATCCTTTCTTACACCCTTAGACCTCACAAGGAACCTACGTGCCAAATTTGGAATCTCTAGACACAGCGGTTTGGGCTGTGCGTTGATACAAACTTTGACACCCCCCAATCCCTTCTGAGGGGGTAGTTTAAAAAAACTAAAAATGTCAAACTTTATAATTTACTTAGATAAATATTCATGCCAAGTTTCAAGTCTATTAACTCAAAGAATAAGATTTTTCATACAAACTTTCATCCCCTATTTGTCCCCCTTAGGGATGGAATTTCCAAAAATCCTTCCTTAGTGGATGCCTACACTGTATAAGGTATCTATGTGCAAAATTTCAAGTCTCTAGGTCCAGCGGTTTAGGCTGTGCGTTGATATATCAGTCAGTCAATCAGTCAGTCAGTCAGGACTTTGAATTTTATATATATAGATTTGTAAATTTATAGTTTAGAATAGTTTAATTTATAATGAGGCTGACATGCCACTGTGGATAAAAGCCTCTTATAACATCACTACATAGTATAAAACAAAGTCGCTTCCCGCTGTCTGTCTTTCCTATGTATGCTTAGATCTTTAAAATTACGTAACGGATGTTGATGTGTTTTTTTTTTACTAGATAGAGTGATTCAAGAGGAATGTTTATATGTATAATAAACGCGAGCGAAGCCGCGGGAAAAAGCTAGTTAAAGAATAAAAAATAAAAGTGCACGTGGTTCCCGTCATCTAGTAACTTCGTGTTAAAAGAAAATTAATTATAATAATTAACATTCTTTACCGCACAAAAAGCTTGATACACGCGTTTCAGTAAAGTCGTTGAGTAAAGTAGTATCTTATAAAATAAAGAGTAATTAATATTGCGTAAATGCGTAGCGACCATATTATTTTCTTGTTCTTTCTTTGTCAACATAATTAAACAGTGTTGGTCATTATCATCCATCTTCCGTTACGCCAGTTTATTTGAGGTCGGCGCAATATGTATTTTCTCCCTAACTTACATCTCTATCAGCATTCATCTAACCCTCTTACTCATGAAAACACCGGCCAAGTGCGTGTCGGACCACGCACATTGAAGTGTTCCGTAGTTGAAAAGAGTTTATCCCAAAAACAAACTTATCATTGTAATCCCAAAATTTTTTTTTTATATGATAAAATTACAAATTAACAATTTTCGGACTTTTTCCTTTACTTGCGCTGTGAGACCTTGCTTCATGCCAAATTTCATTATTCTAGGTCAATGGGAAGTACCATATAGGTTTTGATTTAATTGCGAGTATATGTCGCATAAATGGCTATATTTTTTTATTGCGTTGACATAAAAGCTTGATTTTTTTAGATCTCCAAGACCCACGTACCTATTTGATATAAATATCAACTTGATACCTCCACGCGTTCCTGAGAAAAAGGGTCTTGACAGACTGACAGACAGACAGACGGACAACGAAGTGATCCTGTAAGGGTTCCGTTTTTTCCTTTTGAGGTACGGAACCCTAAAAACTAAAACGCTCTAGATATTATTTATATATCTCTCTCTGTCTCTCTTTCTTCTTTCAAACTCAAATCATAATCAGAAAGAAATTGACAAAACACTTCTACGAGTATAACTAGAATAGGTTTACCTATGTATATAAGGTGTATCTGTTCAAACACAAAATCTCTTAAGGGGTCATTGTACTCATCATTATGAACAACTTTCACTGTTCAGTACATTTATCTACATCAAACTCGTCAAAATGTACTGAACAGCTGATTTTTTTTTCGCGAGTTCAGGTTTGGTCCTATAGTAAAAGTTGTTCAAAATGATGAGTACAATGACCCCTTAAGAGATTTAGTGTAAACAAAAACTCTTGTTGTATACTAAATTAGGTGTTTCGTAAATGAGCTTGTAACCTATGATTGTAACCACCCAATGTTTAGTTAGATTATTAAAACAATATTTTTAATTTAAGTAGTCTACTTTGTACAAGTGATCTTTGTATCCATGATTCATGATAAATTACTGGTAAATATTCTACCAGCTATCCATAGTGAGCTATTATCCTCAATTCCCATATTTTCATAGTTGTTTCAATATTGTAGGCTTCATTCACATTATTAAATCGAATGACCTAATTTGAGGTCCGAATATAGGCAGCTGGTTTCCTGTTAAATTCGAACCTTGTATAAAATGTAGTATCTAGTCGAGGTAGTGTTGCATATTTAGCAACGTTTCATCGATTTCAGCTGACGATATCAACTCAGCCTATCGCAGTCCACTGCTGGACATAGGCCTCTCCCAGTCTGCGCCACAACACAGTCTGTCCCAACCACTTTCTTCAGGATAAAATCAGGAATGAAGTTATCCGGAAAAGAACCGGAGTAACCGACATAGCTTGCAGAATAAGCAAACTGAAGTGGCAGTGGGCTGGCCATGTTTGTCGAAGGACCGATGGTGGAGCAGACGAGTCCTGGAGTGGAGACCACGTATCGGTAAGCGTAGTGTGGGACGCCCCCCAGCTAGATGGATCGACGACCTGAAGAAAGTGGCTGTCGATATAGACTAGTGAAAAATTAAAGAGAAATCAATAGTTACTCTATTTGATAGTTGCGTCGATTTTCTTTTGACTAAATAGAGAGAGAGAATAGCTAGTCGTCCTAAAGATAATTGCTTAAAAAAAAACACGAAAAACTTCTAGAAATGCGACGTTTCCAGCCCGCGCGCGATCAACGCTCTAAATGATTTCAGATCCTTGGATTAGTACTTTTTTAGGAATCCTCGGCCAGAAATCTAGCTGAAAGCCTTTAGTTATTGAAGTACTTGTGTTTTATTAATTACTATTGGTTTTTACCTACTGCCTCGTTGCCTCGTTGCCTCGTTGGTGATTGCAAAGTGCTATTGCTGGGGATGAGGTCTTGGGTTCGATTATCAGATCAGGCAGAGGCAGAGTGTTATTAGGTTTTTCTATCTACGAATTCCTCAGTAGCAGCCCAGAGTCTGGATTTATGGCCGGTTAATGCCTATAAGCTCACCCCTTATTACATTGAATTTCAACATACCTAACTGGCGAAGTTTGGGTGTAGGTACTAATAGGTGGAGGCATTGCGGTATCACCGGATGCCGACCTACCTCTGTCGAGTGGTCGAGGCCTATCTGACGGACAGGGCCGTCATCTACCCCGGTCATCAGGGAGAGTGGAACCGGCGAGAGATGTCGTGCGGTGTCCCACAGGGATCGGTCTTGGGGCCGCATTTGTGGGACATCGGTTACGACTGGGTGCTGCGCGCCGACCTCCCTAGCGGCGTCAGCGTAGTATGTTACGCTGACGACACGCTGGTCCTGGCGCAAGGGAGGTCGCACCAGGCGGCGGCTGACTTAGCGACACGCGGCGTTGCGATAGTCGTGGAGAGGATCCGGCAGTTGGGACTCGAGGTGGCCTTGCACAAGTCCGAGGCCATGTGTTTTCATGGTCCTCGGAATGCGCCACCGTCGGGTTCCGAAATAACGGTGGGAGGGGTTCACATCGGAGTCGGGTCGACGATACCGGTACCGGTACCGGTACCGGTACCGGTACCTGGGACTCGTCCTCGACAGCCGGTGGAACTTCGTGGAGCACTTCCGACGTTTGGCTCCCAGACTGGCACGGGCTGGGGCTGCCTTGAGGCGGCTCCTGCCCAATCTGGGGGGCCAAACGCCTCCTGCCGGAGGCTCTACGCGGGGGTCGTGCGGTCCATGGCCCTTTACGGAGCACCGGTGTGGGCGCGTTCCCTAAGGCTGGGACCAGCCGGCAGGTTGAACGCGTCCCAGAGGGTCATGGCCATCCGGCTAGTCCGGGGATACCGCACGGTCTCCCGGGAGGCGGCGAGCCTCCTTGCCGGATTGCCGCCGTGGGATCTGGAGGCAAAGGTCCTCGCGCACGTGTGGGAGTGGCGCGCAGAGGCGAAGCGCCGGGGCGTAACTCCGCTGCCGCGAGAAATCACGGTACAGCGGACAGAGCTCCGGCGGGATCTCATGGCGGCATGGAGAGCGCGACTGTCGCAACCCAGCGCTGGGCACGCCACAATTGCGGCGATAAGTCCCCTCTTTGAGGAGTGGTTAGAGAGGCGCCACGGCGTCCTCACCTTCGGCCTGACGCAGGTCCTCACCGGACACGGTTGTTTCGGGAGGTTCCTGTTTCGCATAAGGCGGGAGGAAACGCCTGGGTGTTACCATTGTGCGGATCGCCCGGAGGACACGGTGGAGCATACAGTGGAGGTCTGCCCGGCTTGGGCAGAGCACCGCCGTGTTCTCACGGAGGCGATCGGCGGCGGCGATCTCTCGCGTCCGAGCCTGGTCCAGGCCATGGTGCGGAGCGAGAGTGCATGGGAGGCCGTCACCTCCTTCTGCGAAGCAGCGATGCTCGCGAAGGAGGAGGCGAGGTGAGCAGCGGGTAGCTCGCCGTCCGGTAAGGACCAGGCCCGAGTCGACGGCGCGTTGTGTTCCACGCGCGCCTCAAAGAGATGTCAGCAAGTGACGGGGCCCAATAGGGCCGACGCCGCTGGGGTCGCGGATTGTCCGAAGGGGTTACCGCGGCCCTGGCATAGGCAACTGAAGGAACACGGGTGGGTTTTAGTCAGTAAAAGTCTGACACGCCATTCCGCTCCACCCAGAGCGGGAGAAGTTATTTGATGATTTCCCACACCCAAAAAAAAAAAAAAAACACCTCTGTCTAAAACGAGACGTAATGTTATGTTATTGATTTTTATGCTTTGTGTAAGCGCGGTTACTGCTAAATAATGAGGAAGGCCTCATTATTTTTCTGTAACTGCGCTTACATATTTTTAACAAAGAAGCAGAAGACGAAGAAGTCAAAACATCACTTTAAAATTATGACGTGACGAACAAAAATATTGACCCATACGTGTAGGATTTAGTTTATATTCAACTTCAAATACATAACTATTTTATATTTAATAAAAATTACGCAAAAACGCTTACCCGTTCTTTATTCAAAAGTAGTGTTAAGCAAAAAGCAGATGTTCCTGGCGAGCTATAAGGGCACTCGAGTTTGGTTCGTTAGCCAAATTAACGTGTTAGCCACAGACCGGTTTTGCAGTTTCCAAGTGCGTCTTCGTCACAGGAACGCCTTTGAAATTTTTAAACCTGCATGTCTGTCGGCTACTACACTTTGACGTTAACGTTTAGTTAGGTATTCCAATGAAATCTTTTTTACGTAGAAGGTGAGGTTGGATAAAATGAACAAAATAATGTCAACGATTTTACGATTTTAGTAAAATCGTTGACATTATTTTGTTCTATTAAAAGTTACGTTGCTACGTTTGTTCAACTGTGAATGTTGTGTATAAATGAAACTCCGTCTTGTTTATGACCTGTTGGTAATGGTTTGCTATTTGTGACTATTAAATTTATAATATGAACTTTTACTAAACGTACAAAACTTTTGCTGGGCACATGAAAGTTCTCAAAATTGAAATTTCCACCTCCTTTAAATTTTTTTAATATCTTGTGTATATATTCTATGTATGTAGGACTAAAAGCCTTTAAATTAAATAAAGATTTTTTTTTAAACATGCAATATCTACTTACATGCGTGAAGTAATAATAGTAGACATCGACTCCAGATTCCGCCAGTATTTCCGCGAAGTAGTTGGTAGGGCACACAAAGAAGTAGTCGCCTACCACGTCAGCAATCATTTTCTGGTTCAGATAACCATCGGTAATTTCCTCCCAGTCCGTATACTAGAAAATAAACAATTTATTAGAACTTAAACAAAACAAATGAACACCACTTAATTGGGCCAGACCTGAGTGCTTTTTAAAATACCTAAGCTACAGTGTTGTGTATTTTATAGTTCATGAAAAGTTTTATACTAATTCCTGCTGTGGTCATATAATAGTGCACTACAGTGTAATTTATGACAGGTGTGCCAGTGACGTTTCATCTCTTTCTAGGACTTAGCTGTCACACATTCAGCGACTCTCTCTTTCTAAACACATCACACTAAATGAATAATAGATCTGTACATCACTTAAGCACCATTTAGTATTTAAGAGGCATATTACATTTAGACCGTGATTTTTGCGTATATTATCCTACTTTGGCGTTCTTATTCTGAGAAACTGAATGACATCTTCAACTTTGACTTATTCGAGCGCGAGCGGTCGAAAATAGTTAGGTATTAGTATAGTTTTTTCTTTATCTATATAAATAAAGCCAAAATTCCGAAGCAAGGTTTTCATAAATTATGCGACTGCATTTTTTCGACCTCGTGGATTGACTACTGTACCATAAGCAAATAAAATATGAAATACATAATAATATCTCATAAATAGTGGTTTACTTCATAACAGCCTCAGAATTTTGAAATATGTATGGAATCGCTATAAAAAAAATCGCATTAAAAACCATAAAACTACAAAAATTTTCACCAGACTAATTAAAAGTTAGTTCATAAGAAATTAAAATATCATACTTAACTTAACAAAAAAAAAAATAACACTCAAAATAAACGTAGTTACAACTGCCAATTTTTTTTTTGCCGTACGAAAAATACGCGCATTGACGTAGAGTTGCGGAACCAGCCCGTATTACCTAACTGCCAAATTGCTACATAATGCGAAGCGACGCCATGTTTTAATATACCTAATCTGCAAAAAGCAATTTTGTGATAGGTCTCTTAATTGCCTTCGTATGTTTCCGCATTAAAGGCTGTTCATCAACGTCGATCGCTTTAACGAGTAAATTAGAAACACAAAGTGCAGCAATGAGAAAAGTATTTTCGCATTATTGACGGTAATTTCAGATGGACATCCTTATTAGTGGTCGGGATGTGATGAAATCACACCAATTTCTACGAACAAAGTATCGGAGCGTGCACTTAAGTGCTACGATTGAGATTGCAGAGATAAAAACTAGGTGTTACATAGTTGTTACCCTCGAAATTTATGGCAGCCACAACTTTTTTAATTTTTCTTTTTATTTATTTATTGTTTTGACGTGGTCACTTAAAACTCCTTAGATGTCCGCCTTGAACTAATTTTAGACCCAAAACCCCAGTGGTGAGGGGCGGGCGGGTGGGTTGGGGGTTAGTTGCAAACCCCATAGGTTCACAACAGTTGTGAACCCTACTGATGATGATTTGTTTTCCCTCGGATGATGTTTTTTTACCTTTATATAAACGTGATACAAGCTTGCGGGGGAGGGGTGGGGTGTTAGTTGCGAACCCCATAGGTTCACAACTAGGTACTGATGAAAATTGATTTTCCATCGGATGATGTTTTTTTTACTTTTCTGTATATGTGATATACAGGATGGAAACTTTCAGCGGGGCAGTGAGGGGAAGTACCTTATCCGTTGCAGCTACGCGAAAATGGTCTAAGGAGACTATCCATATTTTTTTATGGAATTTTGATCCCTATTCACAGCTTTTCAAATAAAATTACAGTTAGCAAGAAAATAGCCATTTTACACAAAAACATTTTTTGATGCCAATTGATCCTCCCGAATACTGATTAAAAACTTCTATGGACCAACCATCGTTGGAGTACTCAAAAAGTCACAAATTGCAAAAAACTTTTCCCTTACATTTTGCAAAGAATTTGTGTAGGTAACTGAAATACAAAAAAAAAATTAAATAAAAGACAAATGATCAATAGCTGTCCAATTATGCACATAATGTAAAATTCACAACACACTCAGAGATTTTCTGACGCAACAAACTGTCAAGATTGTTTTTTATTTAATAATAACGAGTTCGAAATTTGAATTGTTTTTAAACTTATCTTTTTATTCAGTCAACAAAAAGATCTCAACCGTCACTAAAAAAGCTTTTGCGTAAAATTTTCATACAAAATGTACGGGAAAAGTTTTTTGCAATTTGTGACTTTTTGAGTACTCCAACAATGGTTGGTCCATAGAAGTTTTTGATCAGTATTAGAAACAGGATCGATTGGCATCAAAAAATGTTTTTGTGTAAAATGGGTATTTTCTTGCTAACTATATTTTTTTTTGAAAATCTGTGAATGGGGATCAAAATTCCATAAAAAAATATGGATAGTCTTCTAACACTATTTTCGTGTAGCTGCAACGGATAAGGTACTTCCCCTTACTGCCTCGCTGAAAGTTTCCACCCTGTATACCTATTATGTAAAGGTTTTTCCTTATGCACACATGGGGTGCATTTGACATTTGAGGGGTTAACTGTCCTTGTCTATTTTCCATGTCAATGAAGAGTGAGGTCTCACGTACATACGTGCAATACAGGGTTATTTTAAATTGCCTAGCTAAACTCCGTAAACGCGATTGTTATCGATATCTAAACACGATAAAAGAAAAAATAAAAAGATTTGGGGTTTGTTTCGCGAAGTCAACGACCGCTGTTAGTGTTGTTGTTACTTGAAGTGTGAGTTGAGAAAAACTGTTTTCTTATGTTTTATCGTATTAACGCATCATGTCTGTGAAGTTTACTCCAAAAAAAAAACAGAACTGCGGTCGATTACTCCACAAAAAAAAAACATCAAGTTAATGTATTTTTTTGTGTTTTCATATTGTTAAGCTATTGATACCCATCGCGTCTGCGGAGCTTAGCTAGCCAAAATTAAAATATCCCTAAATAAAATAATCCTGTATAAATAACTCTAAATCTCAGACTAAATAAAAGACCAAGACATAGCGCTTTGAACACTACAGTGAAGCATGCGCAAAACTACACTTCGCTCTGTGCATACACGCTCACACGCACACATTTACTTACACCACTACAAAAACTACAAAAAAACTAAAAAAAACTACAAAAAAAAAAAACACCTCACCTAAATTACACCTCATTACATGCACACATGTTTATGAAACTCGAAACGTGAGGCCTGACGTCACTGTTGACAGCACTGTCTTGGTTTTTTATTTAGTCTTAGCTCTAAATGTGTAAGATTTGAAGTAGGTATTCTATTTTGTTCTTATTGGTCACTTTTTTATGCAGTCCTTTATTTCTTTAAAAACCGTATGTGAACATAATCTCTCGACTATGATGTGCCAGACACATCATTAAACATTCAAAACGTCTTTACAGGATCGATACAAAGACAAGTACACCACTTTCATTGTTTGTCGAAATGAATGGTAATTACACATGGTACCCCAATTACATACTGTACAAAGGTCTTGACCCTCATCATAATGAAGAAACTTTGTTTAATTTTAATCAACGCAGTCCTTATAACGTGACCTTTCATCATAGATATGAATTAGATATAAATTCCCTTCTGTTCACACTTCACTTACTTGAAAAACGATGGCTTCTCGCTTAATTTTTGAGAAATCCTTGAAAATAGTGTCGACAATTTCTAGAAATTTCTCCCTCTGCAGAAAACTGGGCCCGTCTTTTTCGAAGTAGTCGAGGAAATCGTAGAGCAAGAAATACGTTCCTGGAACGAGAAATACATAATTTATTATGTTAATGTTGCATTAAAGACGAACCAGCTATGTAAATACTGAAGATGAAGATCTTGTAGATCCATTAGGGACATGGAACGGTGAAAATGTTTGCATATTTGATTATAATATTGGTGAATCATCGCATTTTCTGTGATGAATTTTAAATTATCTTTAGACCAGTGAGTGGTTCCAAACATTAAAGTTTCTTGACCAGGGACCACTTTGATTTACAAGAAAAATAAACTGACTCAATCCGAAAATAAACTTTAATCAAAAACTCAATAGTATGTAAGTAACATGCATTAACAATATTATTTCAATAAAAAACATAAATTTTTAGATAGAAAGTTAAATAAATTTTGAATCAATGTGATTTTTGAGCTTGCATCTCCTGCACAATTCCGGTGCCACAAGCGAGGCGATGTGTCGCCAACGAAATTTGAAATCGTTCGCGGATAGGAACCACTGTAAGACTAAACGAATATAGGACAAAGAGCTGATTTTTACTGAGCATCCTCCTTCTGCTGTCTCACACTAATTAAATCATCAACGTTGGAGAGCAAATAAAATTAGGTTCCCGTCCATTTCATTCCCGTTTGTTTACGTCTATTCAAAGCTCTAGCTTTGACTTGGTTCCAGATATTAATTTGGTCTTGTTATTATGTTCATTTATTTTGTATTTATTCACTGTTATAGTAAAACTTAGGGCTTATTTCACAGTGTCCGAATAGCCACTACTCACTGAATAAATTCAAAAATGGAACAAAATTTGTATGAAATTATTTGCCAGGTAAGTTAATAGGAACTTAGTCGTAGGTGGTGAAACAGGCCCTTACACTAATATGTATTTAGCCAATTTTTATGTTTATTATTTTTCTGTATCCCAGTCACACCGCGATCCGTACTTTGATTAAACCTAATTCTAGAACATTGTTTAGGTCATAATTTTTATGTTTGCCTGACATTCGTTTTAATTACTACTACAATTTAGTATAATATTAAATGTAGGACAGTTTCATTCGTATATTCGTTTGTAGTTATGTTTACATGTAACCTATATTTATCTGCAACAATAGGTCATGATTATTACAAAGCTGGATTCGAATCGATTTTTGAAACATATTACAGATGATTCTTAGGGTCAGTTTACACCGAGACGTGACGCGACGTGACGCTGCGCGCACTTTTTATGATACCAAAACAATTTTGAACATATTTAGTACAGGTAAAGGTTTTATAGTGCAAGCGCAGCGAGCGAGCGCATGTCGAAGTTACGCTGAGATGCGCCGTACTGCGCAGCGGGTATACCTGATTTTGTAGAAAATAAGTTCGATTTAGTCGTATTGCAATTTTAAAAGAGAATTGACCCTTTACTTTTTGTCTGAACATATTTCGCGGTACTTACTTATCTTTTATTATATTAGGTATGATCAGAGTTTTCCGTAAAGTAAAGTCCTCAAAGATGCAGTGAGCTGCATCAATTGGATACACCAGTTGTATTAAAATTTTAATACAACTGGGGTATCCAATTGATGCAGCCCACTGTACATTGTATGCTCATTATTTTATTAATTACGTCGATAATGAGGCGAAGCTGTTGACATTTCCCGGGCACAATAAATTCCAAACCACTTAGAAACTCGTAGGACGGACGTACTTAAAACCACAAGAACAATAACCACCTTTTCGAGATCGAGAGTCATAAGTACTTTTGGTATTTAACATCTATATCTGCCTAGCGTTTTCCCAACTATGTTGGTGTCGGCTTCCAATGTAACCGGATGCAGCTGAATACCAGTATTTTACATGGAGCGACTGCCTATCTGACCTCCACAACCACAACCCAGTAACTGGGTAATACGATACCCCTTAGTAAGACTGATGGTTGTCAGACTTTCGGGCTTCTGACGACCCGTAACGACTGTCAAAGATCCACGAATGACAGCCGGGACCAATGACTGGCTCCGAGGCACGGAGGAGTCTCGGTATGTAAAGATGGTCACCCATCCACTGACCAACCCCAGCAAGCCTAGCTTAACCTGATGGATCGACCCGTACGGCTGTTATTATTTAGCCACGAGCTCCTCTTTGGTATTTAACATCACACTTGTATTTAGCAGAAAGGAAAGGCAGAGGTTTATTGTACAAGCTTCTTAGACATGTGGCTCCTGTGAGCAAAGCTCATGCTTTGCCTGGTGTCATGCAGCTTGGCACCAAACTCCAGTGTGGCCTTTACAACAGTAAAACAAACAGAATTTATACTCACGCCTTCTTCCCATGGGGTAGGCAGAAACTACAGAACGCTACCTGCTACGACACCTACTCCTTTTGCCTCGTTTACGTTCATACATCTGGGGGTCTACTCCCTAAGCATGAAGGCCGTAGTTTCGGCCTTCATTACGGGCGTTTCCTACTCCGTATCACCTACGGATGGATGATTGGTTCGGGGCCCGAACGAAGTATGAATGACAACACGATTTGACAGTTGTCCCTACTCCCGATGTGTTTTTGCCCGTCCGAAAAAAATTACTTTTACACTTGTTTTGATGGATCGTTATGTCAGACAGGCGGACTGACGGACGGACTTAGGAAGTAGACACCCTGGTCAATGCTGGTCATACACGCACTCCGGTTGCGACTACTTTCCGAAGAACATCACCAATAAGGTCATTATAAATTATTATGTCTTCCTATGGCGTCCCCGGAGTTTCCACTCAAATCTGCGTTGTAAATACCTTTTCTTAGTGAAATTAAATGAAATTGTTTATTCTGTAACTAGGATATCGGAATAACTTTTAAACGACAAATTATTAAAAAAGAACCTAGTTAGATTCACATAACATTAAAATTATGTGTTAGTTACGTACCTACAAGTTATTTTCTGCGCCCTAACAGGGTCAAGTACTCATTAGCTTTATGCCTAGTCTTAGTCTGTAACTTTGTGTACACTGTGCAATAAATTCATTAATTAATAAAACGGTGCATAGGTTTACTAGGACCCATGCCACTTAGCACGCAGCGTAATAGCACTGTGGCGGCATCTACATCGCCACATATGAACTACGCATCAATGACATGACGTCACGCAAACCTGCATCACGCAATTAGAGTTTACCACGCGATTAGCATACATACAACGTCCCGACATCAACCGTCGGGCAGTAGCCCACCAGACACAACACCCGTTTGGTCGGAGGATCCTCCCTTTTCAATGGAGGATGAGTGAAATTTACACCCTGTTCCTTATGCCTCTAAACTGGTGACCCGGAGCATGAACGTCAGCGCAGCCTTCGTGCAACTACATCAGCGTGACGTCATCAGCATCACTTCCTCAAGCTTTCGAGCGGCGAGTCACACAGCCAGCCAGCATCAACGGCTTCAACAGGTATCCTGACCACCAGCATGCAGCGGACGCGCATTCCTGGTCATCACCTTCAGCCTCAACCCAGCGGTGTACACTCCGACTCACTGGAGCATAACGCAGCGCCACCCAGACTCACTGGGGTATCACCGCAGACAGTTCCGACTCACCGTGAACTATGCGGCACCCTGTTCCGACTCACTGGAACCACAACTGGCACTGGCAAGCATCGCAAGATACACGACTAAGCCCACTATCAACCTCCGGTCTCCGGAGGGGAGTGATGTGGCGGCATCTACATCGCCATATATGAACCACGCATCAATGACATGACGTCACGCAATCCTGCATCGCGCAATTAGAGTTTACCACGCGACTAGCATATATACAACGTCCCGACATCAACCGTCGGGCAGTAGCACACCAGACACAACACCCGTCTGGTCGGAGGATCCTCCCTTTTCTATGGAGGATGAGTGAACTTTACACCCTGTTCCTCATGCCTCTAAAGCACTAACTACCTAAGCTGCTTTTCCACCAGAGATATGCTATGCAACGTTGCTATGGATGCGTTTGATATCCAGCAATCATCATCATCATTCATTGGTCCAATTCATTGGTAAAAATATTTACACTTTTTTTGTAACAGGTACTGAAAGGGGGTCTTAAATTCAAAGTGGGGCTACTAGGGCATGTGGGATATCATATGAAAGAGCGCTATTTGCACATTCTTAAACATTTTTTATTTTTTTTTAGGCCGCATAGTTTTCGACTTTTGATGAAAAATGTAAAAAAAAACCGTCGCCCCCCCTTATCTCCGAAGTTTGCAAAGGCAAAAATCAGAAATTATTCTATGTGATAGAAGTTTATGTAAAAATTAAAGGAAAAATAAAACGATGTCTCTAAGTAGCACACTTTTTCAGAAATCGGAACGGAACCCTCGGTGCGCGAGTCCGACTCGCTCTTGACCGGTTTTTTTTATATGGAAGGATGCGTGCTATGGATGCGCGAGTGGAGTAGCTATGCGCATCTTCCTCGCACAGCTACCTCGCGGCGGCGCATCTTCATAGCACATCTTACTCGCTCCGCTACACAGCATAGCAATAGTGGAAACGGTCACATAGTTTCGTAGCTTAGTTTTCAAATCCTCGCAGCGTAACTCCATAGCACATCTCTGGTGGAAAAGTAGCCTTACCAAAGTGCCTGGCTTTGTGCCTATGACCTACGTCCTACCATGTACTAAGAGGCAAGCCCATTGCCATCGTGCACAACTCCAAACTCCAAACTGCAACTGAGAAATACTTGCACAGGAAAAATCCTGTTGCCTGAACTGAGGATGAAACCCAGACCACGCATGTCTTGCATGTAAACAACGGTTTTCTTGTTCAATATCAAAATTGTTAAGGCTCCTTCAAACAGGTGCGACACGGGACGCGAATCGCACGCGACACGCGGTGCCCTTGTATCCTCTTCCTTAGGTCCTTTATAGAAAAGTCAAGTAGCAAAGTAACGTAGTATTGTTTAGTATGTGGCGATGTAGATGCTGCCTTAAAACTAATAACTGACCGCCTCGTTGGTCTAGCCGTCGCAAGCGCTACTTTAATAGTAATAGTAATAGTAATCTTTATTTAATTCTCTCTTCACAAAGGTTCACTTAGTTTATTTTATAAATAGAGACTAGAATAATAACATTACAAAATCAAAAATATGATCCTTTGTGAGAGACTGGCGTCCATACTAGGATACCCTGTGTGACAGATCACCAGGCCCTCACCCCGAATTTAATCTAATAATAAGGCAAACTATTCTAATACTCTAGACAAATTAATTATTGCTGAAGGGAAAGAAAAAAAAAACAGACATGTTTAAATTAAATAACCACAAAAGAAAAACAGAATAATAATAATTAAAAATTAAGAACAAAAAAAAGAAAACTTTGTATAGTGCAATGTATGTCTTGTGTGTGTGGGGGTGTGTGTGGGGGTGTGTGTGGGGGTGTGTGTGTGTGTATGTGTGAGGGTGTGTGTGTGTGTTATGTGTAAGGAGATGTAAAATGATGATGTGAGTGTGTGTGTATGTGAATGGTGTTTGTTACAGTCAAGAACCTGCAAAACATTAAAACACCAAAACAACAAACAACATAAAACAACACCTAACATAACATTAAATATCACCATGGAACAATAAGTAGCTGCTCCGTGGCGTCATAGTCCAATTTTTGTAACCAGATACTACTATACTTTTGTGCATAAGTTCCTGGTGGTATTTCCCGGATCGGGCAAAGTGTTAAGTATTTGGTTTTTCCCATCTGAAATTTCCCAGTAGTAGCGCGGAGTCTGGATTTATGCCCGGTTAGTGGCAATAGGCTTGCCACCTATTACATGGGACTTAAACATAACTGACGAAATGTGGGTGTACTATAGGTACACCTCTGCCTAACCCTTTGGGGAAAACAGGCGTGGTGTTTTGTTGTGTTGTAAAACTAATAAAAAAGTACGCGTACTTAAGTACTTAATCGAGGTTTCTAAGTTACGGTGCACACGAGCGAGTAATAACGCACGGGTAAGCACGCCGACTTAGTTTGTATGAATATTTAACGCAACATTAGCTTACTTGTGGAATTTTACAGCATTCTGCAATGGTGAGTCCGCTCGTGTGATTAATCTTTAGATAAAAAAAACCGGTCAAGTGCGAGTCGGACTCGCGCACGAAGGGTTCCGTACCATATTATATGTTTAACAATCGCAAAGATAACTTTTTACTTATTTTATAATGATACTGTGAATTACAAGGTTATTTTTGCAGTTGCAAAAAATCACCCATGTTTAAACAAAATACCTTATGAATCGCCGTTTTCAGTATTGTTGCTTAAATACAGTATTTATGTTACCTACATGGTATAAAGAAGTTTCAAATTCCTAATTTGTTGAATTGTTGCGCTAGAGCTCGTACAAAAATGGTCTAAAATTTACAACTTTTGCGGCCCCCTATTTCTTAATTTTAGAAGATAAAAAAATATATTTGTACTCTACTCAATGAGTTCTAGACGATGACACCCCACATGCTAGATTTTTTTTCTTGCGCGGAACCCTAATTATTTTTCTAAAATAAAAATAGCACTAGTTACTCCTTAAAACATCAGCTATATGCCGTCAAAATCGGTGAAAATTCGTTTGGCAAGTTTCCTAACTTGACTCAAAGTACCATTTTTTTAATCGGACTGCGCTTTAAAATTCTTCTATACAAACTTTGACACTCCCAATCCCTCATTAGGGGGTAGTTTAGGAAAACTCAAAATGATAAACTTTATAATTTACTTAGATGAATATTCGTGCTAAGTTTCAAGTCTATTAACTCAAGGATAGGATTTTTCATACAAACCTTCATCCCCTATTTTACCCCCTTAGGGATGTAATTTCCAAAAATCCTTCCTTAGTGGATGTTCACACTATATAAGGTATCTATGTGCAAAATTTCAAGTCTCTAGGTCCATTGGTTTGGGCTGTACGTTGATATATTAGTCAGTGACTCAGTCAGGACTTTGATTTTTTTATATATATAGATTTACCATGTTATTTTAAGACCACAGACTTCTTATAGGTTTTCCTGTAATCTACAGGTATAGAACTATTTTCTATTTTTTTTTCAAAATTTTAGGCTCAGTAGTTTCGGAGATAAGGGGGGGGGAATGGTCAATTTTCGTCTATTTTCTTAAATAACTTTAAAACAATATATTTTAAAATTATAAAAAAATAGATTTGAGACCCTCATAGTAAGCCCTTTCATTTGATATGTCACACGGTACAGTTTACAAAACTTTTTTTTTTAATTTTCTTATTTTCCCCCTAAAAGTAACTCTCATATTCAAAATTTATATATTTATTTTAGCTGTACGTGTTTGGGTCACAGAAATCCATATGTGTACCAAATTTTAACTTAATCGGTCCATTAGATTCGGAGCAAATTGGCTGTGACAGACGGACAGACAGACACACGAGTGATCCTATAAGGGTTCCGTTTTTTCCTTTTGAGGTACGGAACCCTAATAAAAAGAGAAGTCTGACTGATACGACCTCCCGCTCCGTTCCGGAGAAGTCATTGATGATTTCCCATCCAAAAAAAAAAGGTTCTTTCAAGTGCAGCTTCGCCGATGAATCTTTGGCAGGGTTAAACTGCATTTTTGCTGCAAAAGTCGCTACTAGCCATTTCAGGATTCTTGTGAATCTCGCTAGCAGCCTTCTTAATCTTATCTCGTTCTTCAGCCGTCAAAAGTTGATTTCCTTGTCGAAGTAATTCATGTCCTGTTTTGTCATTTCAAGTGGCAATATTTTGAATTTATTTGGATTTCACCTAAATAATATGGTCCCACAGCACGACCCTTTTTTACAACTTACAATTTCAAACATGGAGACATACCATACACAGTTAGAAAGATTTCATCAAACATATTGAGAAAAGTCAACCTTCGCCCAGATATTAGATCATCAGTTCATCACAGATTACCGACATTTTATCTCAACCCAGAAAAAACGGCATGACGATCGGTCCCTACATGAAAACCTTTTACAATGTATACCTACATAATACAAGGTTTTTCCTTTTAAATGTTTAATGAGCTGTGTTTACGAGGCCTTGGTAAAAATGACAATTATTAATTACCGAAGGACCCGTAGCACCTCTAGTGTTTATAGTATCTGGGTCGATAAGTAGGTCACGTCGCTACCAAGAGAAATATTAATATTTGGCCCTAGACGGTGTTGACACCTGAACTAATAAACAAGACGAAATGAGCTTGTCACGGCGTCGTCGCAGAAACTAACGAAGTATCGTACACAGCGAGCCAACAAACCGGAAAAAATCTTGTTGCTACTGAGAAAATACGGGATACCTAATATAAATGAGTAAAGATTTCTGGCTCGACGCGTACACGTGTTTTCATTATTATTGTTGGATTAATGAGTACAGAAACCGAAATGTACTTCGACTAGTTTTTATTTATTTCTTAGTAACCGTTGCCCTTCAGCCGTTTTGCGTGATTGAGTAACAAACATCCAGACATCTTCACAAATCTTCACAATTCTTCTACATTAAAATTCATTAGTACAGAAATAAAAAAATAAATATCCTTGGACATTTCACACAATGCCATCTAGTCCCAAGCTAAGCAACCTAATGCTTGTGTTATGGTAACGAGATGGCTGATAAACTACTTGTACAATGTACAGAAATCTTTTGTTAACAAAGTTGTATAATTTTTGTTAATTTTAAAAAGTCAAGTAATTAGTTACTTTATCACCTCCATGATTAATTAAATCTAATCCTAAAGGTTCATGTGAACCAGAGTTTTAATAAGTTTAAAATGGACAGAGGTTTTTTTGTGCCACAATCTTTTTTCGTCAAAGTGATGGACCGCACTTGGCTTTGGATATAATACCTAAGTGAAATACAATCACTGATTACTATTGAAGCAAACTGTTTTAATATAAGTGGTAAAACTTTAAAGCAATCTAACTTCTCCTTGTTGGGATCATCATCATTTGCATAGCCTTTCCCCAATGATGTTGGGCTCGGCTTCGGCGGAGTATTTTACATGGAGCGATTACCTGTCTAACCATACTGGGTAATACGATACCCCTTGGTAGTACTGGTTGTTAGACTTTCGGGCTCGTAACGACTGTCAAAGATCCACGAATGACAGCCGGGACCAACGGCTTAGCGTGCTTTCCGAGGACTGTGACAAAATACACGCGAGCCGAGCAAGTGGCAGCGGCCGGCGAGCTACATCGAAAGGTTCACAAAAAGAGGCGCAATCATTATATAAGAGTGACCAATAATATTTTTAGGAGCGCAAAAT
Organism: Cosmia trapezina; assembly: GCA_905163495.3. NCBI lineage: Eukaryota > Metazoa > Arthropoda > Insecta > Lepidoptera > Noctuidae > Cosmia > Cosmia trapezina. Next base: position 10,826,537 of record LR991025.1, on the reverse strand, counting down.
GAGAATTATTAGAGGTTCGATTAAATACGTGCTAAATAAATATAGGTACCTACCTAACAAAGACTAAAGAGCCTCCATATTGTATTTGTCGAATAATCGATTCACCTCAAGCAACACAAACTAACCCAACCATAACTAACAATGAGACTATGTACTATGTAGTTAGGATCTAATTCGGATTTATAGACAAAGTTTTCCGAATTGCCATCTAACACTGAACAGCCTCTATGTTGAAATGAATTATTAGCAGCTTCGACGCTATTACTTATGTAAGTCTTTCTGGGTTTGTCAAAGTGTGTATTTACGATAAAACGTCGAATATTCCGGGTCCATGGGTAATTTTAATTACCCGTGGTCCCATGGCATTAGGGATTGTTCCAGGACTTCTGACTATATTGATAGAAAATTAATTACAACCAAAGAACCAACTTATAATTAAATACGAATCCATACCTACGAGAAGGAGAGAATACTGACTACCTACAGTATTCTCTCCTTCTCCCCTTAATCCATCCAAAGGTTGTCTGTAAAAGATCGCTTTTACCGATAAGACCGCACATCCGCTCATTGTGCAACCTATGTAAAATTTCAACATTTATATCTATAATTTTATGGTGTGCATAATAAAGAGTAGTCTATCATCTATCTATATACCTTTAGCAGCATTAGGTATTAGGTACGTCAAAATCAAAAAATCTAATAAAATTTATTTCAGGCATTGTAATAAGTACACACAAATAATTTAAAAAAAAAACAGTTAGAACCAGAACAAAAATAGCAATTGAAAATGATGAATTCATAACCGATACACTAATGGAATTAATTAATGGCGTAATATCAGTTGGATACGCATTAGAAATGTTAAGATAGTTCGTCGTAAGTCATTTAGTGTATCGGTTATGAATTCATCATTTTCAATATAGCTGTTATTAGGAGTACTTATGTTTTTGTTCCCTAGGATGGAATTATTTTAATTGCTTTGAATGAGTAAACTTTCTTATACGAGTATAGGTATGTAACTGATGGTTTTCATTTTCTATCGATATAGTCAGAAGTCCGGGAGAAATCCCTAATTCCATGGGCATAGGACCACCGGGACCACGGGTAACGAGTGGAATATCCTTGCCAGCTACTTCGTTTATTAAAATATCCTATTCCCGTCAGTTACACTCAAATATTGCTTATAGAATCTGACAATGTAAAATCAAATACGTCCTACATAGTTTACGTGTTAAATGAGTATTGAAGCCTTGTTTGACAAGTTTCACAAACAAACAACGACTTTGACGTGTCTTACGACAGTTGATTGATTTTCATTTTTGTTTGATGTTAAATTGACGACTATTAAATCACTGAAAATGATTACTTACCGTGTAGCATAAGTTTTACGGTTGTGTTACATACACCTCAGCCATAGATATCCTTTTAAATATGCTTATTTTACTTAGGGTTAATTTGACCAAAGTAGGACATCTTTTATCCGTGGAATAAATTGACGACAGGATTTTTGGAGAAACTGTCAAAATTTATTCGAAGGTTTAGATCTATACGAGTATTAGGTAAGTTTGGTCGAATTCACCTTTTTTTTTTTTTTTTTTTTGAGCGTGGGAAATCATCAAATAACTTCTCCCGCTCTGGGTGGAGCGGAAGGGCGTGTCAGACTTTTACTGACTAAAACCCACCCGTGTTCCTTCAGTTGCCTATGCCAGGGCCGCGGTAACCTCTTCAGACAATCCGCGACCCCAGCGGCGTCGGCCCTATTGGACCCCGTCACTTGCTGACATCTCTTTGAGGCGCGCGTGGAACACAACGCGCCGTCGACTCGGGCCTGCCGGTCGATTCTGTAAAAATCTCACCGTGAAAACTTAGGTGAAGTGAGTTTGTTTTTGCTAGGAATTGACACTATTGACAGCTCGATACACGCTCACTTTACCTAAGTTTTCACGGTGAGATGGTTACAGAATCGCACTGCTGATTCAAAGTGTCAAATATAAAACAAGTGAGAAGAAGTGATGTGAAGTGAGAGTGAATAGTGAAGTGAGATGCAAGTTGTTGTTTGAATTGTACAGAATCGACGTACTGGTCCTTACCGGACGGCGAGCTACCCGTTGCTCACCGTCCGCAGTCCCGCGCCTACGGTGGCCGGAAATCGCCCCGCGATTCCCGCCGCCCAGGGCGTCTCCTGCGGCGACTGAGGGCGTGAGGCTGCCTCTCCCTCACGCGTTCCGCCTCCTCCTTCGCGAGCATCACTGCTTCGCAGAAGGAGGTGACGGCCTCCCATGCACTCTCGCTCCGCACCATGGCCTGGACCAGGCTCGGACGCGAGAGATCGCCGCCGCTGATCGCCTCCGTGAGAACACGGCGGTGCTCTGCCCAAGCCGGGCAGACCTCCACTGTATGCTCCACCGTGTCCTCCGGGCGATCCACACAATGGTAACATCCGGGCGTTTCCTCCCGCCTTATGCGAAACAGGAACCTCCCGAAACAACCGTGTCCGGTGAGGACCTGCGTCAGGCGGAAGGTGAGGACGCCGTGGCGCCTCTCTAACCACTCCTCAAAGAGAATTCACCCTTGCTATAGTACAGTATAGTTAGTTCGTAGTAGTAGTATAGTTCGTTCGTTGTCATTGTCTCGTTTATGTTTTCACTTTTATTTAGTTTTTAGAAATTTAATAATATTCCTGGCATATTATATGCCGTGCCTATCAAATTAATTAATTAAACAAACGGTTCTTTCAAAACAACAATTCACCAACCATTTAAAGCTTCCCAATATCAAATCATCGTGTTCTATTTTGCCAATCCAGCTCTGTTACATTTCGCCTTGTGTGTGGAATCTGAGCTGCCCACAAACCGAACGAATGCCGCGTAAACACTGGTTTCTCCTCAAAGGCAAATTGGGGACATGACTGACAACACGGCTCTCTAGTATTTGAACGTGGAACCGAACGACATACCTGCCAATCACGTCCTTTTGAATGCTGTTTGATACAGCACGTTAAAAGATGCTGTCGTTTTGCGCAGTCGAGATTTACTGGATAACAAATTCCTTTATGGGAAATAATATAATGTAAGTCAGTCAGTCAGTCAGTGGAGGCTTGTCATATCTTAGCTGCCACGGCTTATTTTAATTTACTTAATTTAAATTTTGAATTCATTTTTTTATATTTTTATTACGGACGCTTTTAACGTTCTGCCTCGTTCTCACATGTATAATTTCAACATGAATGACGTAACCAATATTTTGTAACCATATTTTGATTTAAAAGAGTGTCCGTGGAGGTTCTTGCCCGTTCTTCTCCATAGGTACCTACTACGCTTTGGAATGGGTGACTAGCTTCATCTTTCTGACTGACCGATAATTCAAAAGTTCCTGTTATTGGTTTAAAGTACTTATTTGAAATAAATGCTTTGAATTTGAGTTTTTGAGTTTAAAAATATTTATAATGTAGCGGTTTTGTGCTAGCAGGACTATTTCACATTATAGGTAAGTATATTTTATATTTGGGTCATTTTTTTATTTTCGAAAACTATCCGTCAAGATTGCAAATAATTATGGGTACAAGAACATTGTTTTTCTTTCAGTTGAATAGAAAAATACCTAAAGGTGGTCTTAGGAAATTAGATTTCTATTTATTGTATTCAGAAGATTAGCGAAAAAGAAGTTGAATAAGTAAATTAAAGAATTGCCAAGTCAAAGGTTTCTTTTGAAAGAACTTTTGGGAAAAGTTATCTTCAAACGAAAAATACCAAAGGCCAAACCATACTTCGGTACGTTAAATCAATTTTTTTAGAAATTTGTTTGAATCCAATATGAATGAAATAAAAATTAGATAGGTAGACAGGTAGAATAGAATACAAAGGGTATTCTATTCTACCTACCTACCATTACCATTATGCACACCATCAAAATTACAGATATCAATGTTTTTTATATAGAGTGACATAATGGCAGGTCTTATCACTAAAAGCGATCTTTTACAGACAACCTTTGGATGGATTAAGGGGAAAAGGAGACACAATTATGTACCTAGGTATACTCATTCCATAAAGCAATAATCTTCAACGAGAACATTACTTAGGTACCTAATTAACTGACTAGTAATAATGTCACCACCTTCCCGCCTTTTATCTGTATCAAACCATTACAATATGCCATATGTATACAGCCATTATTATTGGCTATCAAAACCATTTAAATAATAAGTTCAAATACAATTCAACAAACTACCGTCGCCATAATAAAATCTGTCAAAGAATCTTAACTTTTCAACCGTTCAGTTCAAAGTTATAGCTGTGAGAGACAAGACAGACAGACATGATCAAATTATAAATTTTCTAAAAGTTTCCACTTCATCACTTAATAAACCAATAAATAAATCAACTCAATAATAAAAAGCTCAAACCGCTAATCAATCTCGAAGGGTTAGGCAGAGTGTACCTATAATTGTACACCCACATTTTAACAGGGGCGAGCCTATTGCCATCAATCGGGAACAAATCCAGACTCCGGGCCGCTACTGAGAAGTTCCACATGGAAAAACCCAATAACCATTCACTCGACCCGGGAATCGAAGCCGGACCTCATTCTTAGTAAGTATCGTTTGCGACCATGAGGCAGTTTAGTCAAAGCAATGTTCATATAAATTAATCTAGAACAAAAAACAAACGAAGTTCACATAATACCTCGAACAAAAGTTCATAATAAAGCGCTTAGCACATTATACTATGATTTATGTATTACACACGCGATAATCACGTAAAAATGGCCGCGGGCGGTATACATATGGCAGGCGACATTGGAACTTCGCAATCCACGTCGTGCGGGCAAGGTCAAGGGCAAGTACAAGTGGGCACCCGGGGTGGAATGTTCTAGAATATCGTTTTATAACAATTCTCATATCAAAGGAGAATATTTGCACGGTACCAGTATTACCTGCATTTCGCGACGAGTACCAATTTTCGTGATTGAATTAGGAATGGAAATGACGTACACAAAGCAACAAATGAACTGGAAAATATTTGTTTTGTGTTATTTGATTGAGCTTTACATTTTATAGACAGCAATAAAAACAAGTTCTTTAAAATTGTTAGCATTTAATTCTGTTGCTTACTTAATAGATTTGTTGTTTCTGTTAGTAAACAATAAATCTAAAGCTCAATTTTATAGTTAAAAGCCCGTCGTATTCTATGTACCTAATCTCGATTCAAAACAGATTTCATACTAATTTAAACAAGTTTTAAATCGAGATTCAATACTTGAACATCGTTCTAGCATACGGGTCATACAAGTACTAGAAACTTGATGGTATTTGTGCTACCGTTTCAATACGACCGAGATCTGCACTGTATGTACATGGTCGCCCAGTCTTTCATTAGGATTCCAGTAGCGAGAAGTACTGGGAAATCCTTTCAAGACTGAAGCGTGCTGGCTGCAATATCCGACTAGTACTTTAACGGATACACTGCGTTTGAAAACAGGCTGTATATTGCATTTATACTACATTTTCCTCGCTTATTCGAGTACTCGAAGACATATGATTTTATGTTTTCTGCACAGATTTCTGGTTTCGTGCTGCAGAATATTAAGTTTTTGATGTCTGTTGTATCGTGTTATGATGTTTTACTACTGAACTTTGGCAGTTAAGTTGGAAAAATAGCACGATCCATCAGGATTTTAATTAGGTACTTTGCATTTTCGCGGAACTGTGTAATTTTTAGTGAGTAAGCCAGTATTATTTCTGTGCAAATGCAGAAATAACAGATTCTGTAATCATTGGTTTCCTGCCTATTTAACGTTGTTATTGTATAAGTGTTAATAATCATTGACAGAATTTTAAATGTTTTTCTCAGTTTTCCGGTTACATGAGGTGAAATGTAGGATACCATTGTAATCTAGATACTTTTAGGAACAGAATGAAATGCATTTCAAAAGTAAATCTTTCAGATTTCGGAGGGTCCATCTTCCATACAAAAATTATCATCTTTTCGTTTAGAAACTTCTTTGCTAAGGTATCCGCTTAGTATTAAGTATTCTAGTTGTAATGTTTCTTGGGAGATCAACCAAAACTTCTTGCCTTTTACGATCCACCAATCACACGTCCTACGAGTATGACTTGATCCGTAGTTTTTAGGTTGCTTCAGATTTACTGCTTCACCGGGATGTGGCAAGCACAGAAAGCTCTCAGGCGAATTAATGATCTAGCAAGACCTAGTTCTAGTCTCGGAGGCTTTCGAATTTACTGAGGTAAGGCACTCGAATCTTGGAGGTGATGGTGAAGATGTATTGGGTTCGGTTTAACGTTTGCGGGAACAATAAAACTTCTGTTGTGTCTCGTTTACCGTCCGCGAACCGATTAAAACTCTTTTCAAATTACAAGACAATGTAATATTTATCAAGTATTATTTGTTATCAAGGAAGTTCATCTTGTTTGGTAGTTTGTTAACGGCCCGCTCTACAAAAGCTTCGGAAATCTTAAAAAGCCTTCAATGTTATTATGCCCTAATGCAGTTTAGAAAGGTACCGCAATCTCAAAATAAATAATCTTTTCAAACCTATTTTCTTTCTCGCTTTGTTTGCAATTTGACGAGCAAACTATTATAAGACGAAGCTCAGTCAAAATAAAAGGGAAACTTAAAAACCTGAGATTTGTTCGACTAGTTTAAGGCGAAGCTCCAGGTGGCAATAAAATATCTCATTTTCTACAAGTTGTCCTTAGGAGTCGCCCGAGTGGCAGGGTGCGTAGCAACCGAGCAGGGGTGGGGTAGAGGGCCGCGGGGGAGCGGCGCGGCGACGTGGGCGAGTCTGTAGTACTTGGTAGTACGAACGGTACGACTCACATCTACAGCGTGTTGTTGTTGTGTCTACATAGATTCGCGCAGGCGCGTCGCCCGCTACGTAAGTACGTACCGATGTGCGGACTACACGAACGACCTCGAACTCCACACCAAATATTGATAAGTCGTACTTAAGCTTTTATTCGTTAGTTTTCTAAATGTGTCTGGCTGAACTGTCAGTATTCCTTATCACGTTTCATCGGGATATGCGCAACTTCTTTACCATCTAGACTACGTACCTATGTCGTGAAATCGTGATGAAAGTCACGTCGCCACGTGTGACTGGGTTTTCTTGATTTGTTTATTACATTCTGTACTGAAGTATGTTTTAACGATTTTTTGAACTTACCTACGTTACCCACTTTGTTTAAGTATGATGTTTATCCACCAATACTTATTTTATTACAATCTGTAAGTCACTTAATTTGTTTACGTAATCGAAAGATACAAACCTTCTTTGATATTACTACTAACAGTACCTACTACTACGATTAATTTATACTCTGCCAGTACCAAAGTTTTGGGTACACAGCAAATATTATTCAACATGAAAGCTAACTATGAACCTAGATTAATATAATCATTGCAAATCTTCTATTAATTCTGCCATCATGAAATGGTTACATAACTCGAGACTGTAATTTATAACTACGCGGAGGCACGTCAGTATTAGCAAAAAACTTACCTTCGTCTTGATTACTTCCAAGAAGCACTTCGGTATTATGGAAATTGCCTTCCTTCATCATTGTGTCCGGATCTTTGGGCAAAAACACGCCGTCCACTGTCGGCGCTGACGGGAATCCCAATATGCCAGTGTAGGAATTCCATTGCTGTACTGATATAGTTTTTGCATCAACTCCGCGCATGCAGTCCATCACTAAGCTCGGATCAGCAGCTAACAGACTACTATTGCAGTTACAATCATCCACTAAAACTTTCCCTATGTCTTGTGCTCTCTCTCCTGTCATCCAACTCCACGGGGCGTTTAACGTCCCCGATTGCAATATACCTCTTTTGAATAATCCCTTCATCTCCGGCGAAAGCATATGCAAACTCACGCTCCCGCCGCCAGCCGACTCTCCAAACAAAGTTATCAATTCTGGGTCACCACCAAAAGCACGAGCATTATCTTTAATCCAACGAATAGCGAGTTGTTGATCCCATAAGCCCATATTTCCCGGAGCCTCTTCACTTCCCGGCGAGAAATATTTATTCAAGTATAAAAATCCGAACGCCCCAACCCTATATTGCATAGATGCTACTATTACATCACTGGAAGAAGCCATTATGTCTGCTTTATATAGGTCGAGTGTAGCCGTGCCACTCATGTAACCGCCACCGTAAATCCACACCAGTATTGGCACTTTGGGCCTCTCAGTAAGAGGCTTATCTTGATGATGACGAACTCGTAAGTGTTGAGGTACCCAAATGTTAAGATAGAGACAGTCTTCTGATATGTTTGTGTTTGGATTCCACATTTCCTCTCCTTCAAATCCAGGGAAGTATTCATACCGTTCTTGATAGCAGCTATTTGGCATCGCTGTGGCTTCAAGTACTCCATGCCACGGGTCGATGGGTACCGGTTTGCGGAATCTTAACGGTCCTAGAGGAGGCTTCGCGAATGGAATGCCGGTGAAGATGTGTACCTCTCTGCCCATAACTGTTTTAGCGTAGCCTTTGACGAGGCCACTTTTTGTTTCGACGATGAGGGGATCATTGTGGAAGTTCTTTGGTACTGGACTAGTGGTGGGGGTGGTTTGTGTGGTGGAGGTGGTGGTGTCGTGGTGGTTGGCCCATGACCGCGCCCAGGCGCCTGACACGAGGCAGCAGAGCAGGAGTTTTGTGAACACAATCTTCGTGTTGCTGATCATCTCGAATGTTGTTATTCACAAGATTTAACGAGACGTGTCGGAGAACAGTCGGAAATAGTCCGCTAGTTCGATGAGGTACTTATTGAAACACATTTCTAGTGGCACCTGATTTGCTGTTGTGGTCGTACCTGAAACAAAAAAAATAGTTTTAGTCTAGTTTAAGGTACAAAAGTTTACATTTCGTTGTAGTGGGACTTTTCAAGTAATATTGTGGTTTTAAGGAGTAAATAATGAGTCCGCTACGTATCCTCGAAATACGGTACGCCGAATAATGCAGCGCCGAAAGTTTGCAACAACGAATAATCTAATGACGAAAGCACGAAGATTCGAACAACGAAAACAAATAATAGTCATTCAATCCATAGTTTTATATTTAAAGTTTTATGAACTAATTACGGCTCCTTATTTCTAAGAAAAGATACTAGATATTGTAAGGCGTCTTGGTAGTTATATGATTTCCGTTGTTAATTTTACAAAATTATTAATTACGTTAAAGTTACCTACGTATCGTTTACAGTGTTAACGGTAGCGCAGATTAATTAATTAGTCGATACAGCCGGTGTAGAGTAACAAGGCTTTAGGGATATCTAACTTTATGCCTTTTAAAACTTACTCCTGTGAAGTTGATCGTGATATTGATATTGTTTCTTGTGATTTTATATACTCAAAGCTTGTGTTAACACTCTTAAACTGTAGGGAAGTTATGTAATAATTGACAGAGTTTCTTAGCAGTTTTTATCTCTAAATAAAAGAGTTTTTAAAAACATAGGTGAGAACTAGCTTTTGCTCGCGGCGTGGGCCGCGTGGATGTCGTAAAATAACCCTCGAGAACGTACTACCGGGATTAAAAGTACCCTATCACTGTTTGACCACTGCACCGGAAAGGGGCCGGGCCGGTACGGTGGAAAAACAGTCTATGCGTTATCCACATTACTAACTTATAAACTGCCTTTGTGTCAAATTTCATCCAAATCCCTTCAGCTGTTTTTGCGCTAATGCGGATCATACAGACGGAGACAAACAGACCAAACGGACAAAAATTCTAAAAGCTACAATTTTTACACACCTCGTAGCAATATTACTTTTTACAAAAATATTCAATGTACCTACAGTTTTGATTTAAAACAGCCAAGCTGAAGTGGGACTTGGGAGGGGGCCGGACAGATCGTCACTCACTGGGCGCCTGAAGGAGGACACCGCCGTCGAGGCAGGCCACGGTGAAGGTGGTGTGACGATCTGATAAGGTTTGCAGGGCCAACATGGCCAGAGATCGCACAAGACTGGGAGGTTTGGAAGGAAAGGGGGACACAATGTAGGCTACTTAAAAAAAAATTAAAAAATGTTTTGATTTCGTTTGTTTCGTTTCGTTTCGTTGTATACTAATATTACAAAGAGGTATTTGTTTGTAAGTTTGTGAGTTTGTATCTAGGGGGTAATCTCCGGAACTAAAAAAATTCACGCGGACGAAGTCGCGGGCAAAAGCTAGTTTTATTATACAACGTGTAACGCTAAATGCGCAAAACCTCTTAAGGGGTCATTGTACTCATCATTATGAACAACTTTTACTATGGGACCAAACCAGAAATCGCGAAAAAAAATCAGCTGTTCAGTACATTTATGTTCGCAAAATTCGTCAAAACGTACTGAACAGCTGATTTTTTTTTCGCGATTTCATGTTTGGTCCCATAGTAAAAGTTGTTCATAATGATGAGTACAATGACCCCCTAAGAGGTTTTGCGCATTTAACGTTACACGTTGTATACGAATAGATTTTGATGCATTGTGGAAACTATAGGTACACAATTAATTATAGCTATCTACTTATACTTATACAAAAAAAAAACAAAAATTGTTAATCATGGGGACTACCGACAGAAGTGAAAACTTAAACTTAAAACTATGCATAGCATGTCGCGGTGCCAAAATGTCGCGGTGACGCGAACCTGTAAGATTTCCGCACCCTACCAAAAATCGCTCAGCGCGCCTAAAGAAGTTTTCGCTTCAAAAAACAATAAAATTAGCTAATATTGAAATAGATATTATGTATAATTTATGGACTCTTTGAATGGGTCTTTGAGTAAATAGGTTACTTTAACGGTTGTTGGAAGATACTCAAATCCAAATAGACAACCCTTCTTAATCCCTTCAGTGTCGTAAAATACTACTAGTCTATTAGGAACATAAAATGTATAGAGTAGGCATTACACAACATCATCATCGTAAATTACAGCACTAGAGCAGTCTTTAATACCAAAGGAATTAATACATTTTGCGAGCATTCAATACTATTCTATTATTATTAAAATATAATAATTGGGTGTCGTATTACCCAGTAATTGGGTTCTGGAGGTCAGATAGGTAGTCGCTACATATAAAATATTGGTATTCAGCTGCATCCGGTTAGACTGGAAGCCGACCCCAGCATAGTTGCGAAAGGTTTGGCAGATTTTTATTATCAAAATATTAAATACTAGCTGCGCCCGCGTAGACCGGAATAAAAAGTAGCCTATGTGTTAATCCAAGGTATAAGCTATCTACATACCAAATTTCATCCAAATCAGTTTATCCGTTTGAGCGTGAAGAAGTAACAAACATACAACACACACACAAACTTTCGCCTTTATGACATTAGTGTGATATAAAATATGACAAAGCAAAAGGAGTATTATACATATGTATAAGGATCGTAGGAGGTGACGTTCTCTAGTTTCTGCCTACCACCATGGAAAGAAGGCGTCAGTTTATTTAAACCATCATCTGCCTTGCTTTTTCCCAATTATGTTGGGGTCGGCTTCCAGTCATATCGGATGCAGCTGAATACCAGTATTTTACATGGAGCGGCTGCCTATTCGACCGACTTTCGGGCATCTGACGACCCGTGACTACTGTCAAAGAACCACGAATGACAGCCGGCATCAACGGCTTAGCGTGTTTTCCGAGGCACGGAGGTCTTTATATATAAAAGATGATCACCCATCGACGGACCAACCGCTCGAGCGACCCGTGCGGCTGTTATTACTTAGCCACAACACAAGCCCCTCGTGAGTTTATGTATGTATGTACATTATATAATAAAAATATTATTAAAATAAAAATATAAATCTAGCTATACTTAATTGAACAAGAATATAAAAACTGATAAAGCTTCTCGAAGTCATTATTTGCGTATGTAAAGTTTCAAAAGGCCAGAAAAAAGAAAACAAAAAGAAAAACAGGGAGCAACAAGTTCACCTTAAAATTCTGTAACTTTACCCTTGATAAAACGCTACCTGGGTTTACCCTAATAACTAGGGGTTAACCGTATAAATCGTTCGTTTTCGTTTAACCCTAGATTTGTATTCTCTCAGCCCATACGTCCTTCAATTTACCATTGAGCGACATAAATTGATTGAAGGGCGTTTGTACACAAAGACCCGATTTGGATAATAGTAGGGTAGGGTTGATGTATGGGGTTGTTGTCCGAGAAAGCGGTTTGTAATGTATTGTCCTTTGAATTAATTTCGACGAGAAATTCGCTGAGGACGCTGATTTGAGTAGTTTTTGTCGAGATATTTGGCTTTAATCTTTCTTTCCAAGTGCGGCGTAAACATTTGGGATACCACTTGCTGACTATTGTTATTGCGTGGACTTCGTCATGGATTGTATTGGGGAGGCAAAGGGTTACGTCAGTCTCCTACCGATTAATATCACACAGATCCAGCTATCCACGGATCGTGATTGCAGCCAGAGGTACACCTCTGGCTGTCTATATCCTTACGGCATTGGCATGCTTAACATAATCAGCCTATAATGTCCTCTCATCGGCATGGGCTTTACTCAATTAAAGTTCGTGCAATAAAACTCGTTCTATGACGTGCAATGGACATGTTAGTTAGACAATTGCCTAAAAGAAACCTAATTCAGGCCACTACTGTACGAACTAACAGTGGTAACACTAGTGGTGTGCCTATCATTAGGTATCAAATAGATACTGTACTTACCAAGTATTACACTAATCCAAACCTCTATGTTACAAAGTTAATGATGTAGATAATCATTAGGCTGAGATTGGAATATTCCAATATATTAAATTAGGCATAACACCCTAATTAGTAGTTTTTGGACCTAGAACTTTCCTAAGAACATAAAGCTATATATTAAAACGAAAAACCTTGAGTCTGTAGTTACGTACAAAATACACAACGGAATACAATGGGTACCTACTTATTATGTTGAACGTAGATGAACAAATAAATAAATCATCGATTCGTGGCCTGGTTAGAAGAAGGATCAAAATTAGGCAAACAAAGATATATTACTCCCCTACGTTCCCTGAAGGGTTAGACAGAGATGTATTTGTTTTACACGCTTCGTTGCCTGTAGGCCGACATTCGCACGGACGTAAAAATATCGCGGCGATGTTTTTTTCGCGCACTGGATTTTCAACGCTCTGCTTAGCGCCGAGAGTTGAAAATCCAACAGTGTCTTTTTTGACGCTGGGATGCACTCTGTTGTTGTTAGGTTGGATTCTCAACACCGAGAGTTGAAAATCCAGTGCGCGATAAAACCCCGCCGCGATATTTTTACGTCCGTGCGAACGTCGGCTAACCGTATTAAATCAATTCCAACCTGAGCTCACGGGGTGATGAAGGCGAATTTTCAAACCAAAATCTTCCAAGAGATTTTTTAGGCTGATTTCAGATGATCAATCAGACGCAACATAGAAAATTTGAATTTTAGACAGATATTGCTATCATAAAACCTGTTGCTATGCGGCTCTTTGTCATAAAACATGTTTCATGACATAAAAAGTAGAACGGACAGCCTTTAATTCGCCCAGTTCATCAATGCTTTGTGTCTGCTTTAGACTTTTGCATATTGTATTACCGACACGTAATAACTGCTGCACTATTTTAAACAAGTAATATGGACACAAACTGTAATAAAACGCCCTGGTCTGCCTCGACTTCTTTCCTTGTATATAATACCCCTTACACAAGAAAAAAAGTAGTCGAGGTAGATAGATCACCGAAGAGGTGAAGCAATGATGACGCTAAAACAGCACGAGTACTATGGCCAAGACTGAAGAAGAGTAGTTAGAAGTAATTTAGAAGAGGCATTCATGGCAATAGGCGGCCAGTACACCTAACAAATACTAACACAGCAAATAAGATTTTTTTTTATTTTTATTTGTTTTACTCCAACATACATTAAATTTTTAATTAAAACAATTTTACTAGATACATATACGACTAACAAATAAATTAAGAAATTTAAAAAAACACTGAATTTCGGTAGAACATTTGGTGGCTTTTGTTGCATTTACAAGGAATACGTCTAATTATAAGTAATCCTGTATAATTACCAACCTACCTATCCTTCACTTCTTTCCTAAAGAACCTAATTTACTTCTACAGCCTCTATCGGGTTTCACGACAACACTAATTGCATATTGCACAACTCCTAGAAGATTTCAACAACAATATCGAGTACAATGTAAACTGCAAACAATAATATCGATATTGCAGAGTTAATATCATATTGTTTCCACAAACGGGGAGAAAAGACGGATAGCAAAATGTGTTTACTTAAAGCCATTAGCTGATTCTAAAACAAAAAGACTCGACATGTCGTGGAAATTGTAAATCAATCACAATCAAATGTTCGATCGTGAGTGGATTGTGAAGGTAATGACGCTATCTATTTGATGGCTACTGCAGGGCTGGCCGTCATCATCTTTATTGGAAAGATTTAAAATAAATGGAAAGCTGAAAATTTTTAAAATGTTTACCGAAATTGGAACTAAGATGCAATAAAAGAGCAAATGGGTTGGATCATAGATGAGTAATATCAAGAAGAGAAAAGATACCACAGATATATTGAGAAGAATTACCTACATGTCAATAAAAATAAGAGATTTAATAAAAGTCACCAAAGCTATCAAATTAAATATGTTTTTTTGTGTACACAGGTTATAAGGTGTTACAATTATAAAGTAAGTGGCATACAAATATTACGAAAGAGGAACAAAACTAGGGAACAAACTTAACATTAGACCAATGTCTGTAATCATCAGCATTCTACAAACGGATACAACAAAAAATCATGATGGTGTATAACCCTAACAACAATAATAGAAAAACACAAAAAAGTTATTAAAAAAGAAGCACCTTACAGTAATGCAATGGTGATTGGCTAGAAGACGACTAACCGCGTAGCTCCTGATATGTTCACCATAAAAGATAACGTGGACGTTTCAAGGAGTTTGCCCCTTGTTTGAACTTGGGAATGAGTACATTGTACATGCACGCAGCATGAAAAGTAAATGATCTGTCGTACAAAGTTCCAAAGGTGGTTTATGAATTTAAAATGGTTTTGTGGACTTATAATATAAGGAAGCACTTTAATGTTTTGAAGGACACTAAACGAGACACAACAGAAGTTTTATTGTTATTACTGATAAGGGCGTACAGTGTCCTTCAAAGCGTTAATGTAAAATGCGGCTTCAAAATATGAATGAGTAAATACTGACTCTACGATTTGAATCTGTTGAGTAAGATTTTTGCTTTTATATGTTTCTGAACCTCAATCAATAAAATTGGATACCTTAGCCGGATTCTCTAAACTTGAATATCAACGTCATGCAATGCGGCTGTTTGGATTTAGTTGCTATTTTACAGACAGGTTTGGTTTGAATTATTGCAGTAAACATTAAAGGAACAAATCTCCGTTATCGATTTCTTTGGTTTTGAGTTTAGACTTAGCTAAGGGTTCATCTCAATACCATGGTTTAGATACGGTAGTCTCATTCACATAAACTGGCGGTAAAAAATACGGCCACATTTCATACAGAGTATAAAAGTTGACAAATAAAACGAAATATTGCTTCGCCATAAAAGCCACAATTTTTCTAGCTTTCATAACAGTGGTTCCACACGAAGAGCATAAACTGTTATATTAGGCGCAATACCGTTCAGCCAACACATAGTTACCACATTCAACAGATAGTCAATCGAGGGTTATTTTCTATTCGCTTGGCTATGAGGTCGCGCTTATCCGTCGATCTCGGCGCCCGATCGGGTGATCATTATTTCATCGGCCGCTTGGATCGGCCGCAGGGGACACATAACCGTTGGCTACGGGCACCGACCGCGCCAAGTGAAAATAACGGCCCGTAATAATATTTGCTTCATGGTGATTTTTATTGTCAACCCCTGTAATGAGAATTTGAATGGATTACGGTTTTGTTCTACATAAAGGCATGACGTATGACGTTACCTTGCCTGACCTAATTTTTTCCATTATCTACGTTTATGTCTACTATTTTTCTTGCCTTTGTTTGGAAGTAAGGTAACCAGAACCTTTAGGAATGAACGTAGCAACAACAAATCAGCGGCTCGAAACAAAGGGTGATTAACAGAAAGGTATCATTTTGAGGGTCGCGATCGCAAACCTTGTTTTACGGAGCAGAAAAAGGACGAAAGAGCTATTTGTCGAAGCTTCAGTAATTTGTAAACAAATGCCGACTAATTACTACAAAGATTTGTAGGTAATATAGTAAACAAAGAAGGGCTTTGACCCGGATTTTATCATTATCCTTTAGGTGTTTCAGTAATGCTATACAATATTTTCACAAAGGACATGAGAATATTCTATTCTATTTTTAAAAAATGGCAAGCAAAGCCGATGTCGACTATTCTGCCAATGTCTAAAGTGAGCTAGATATACAAGTGTGCATGAAAAAAAAAAAAAAAAAAAAAAAAAAAACAGAAAAATATTTAGTTGATCCAGTTGATACAACTTGCTGGGTTAGTACAGGACTGAAACAAACAAAAAATAGAAATAAATAAATATTATAATTGTTAAAACATAAAATACACGTATACCACACCAACACATACGGAGTAATTCACAATTTTATGTTATTGTGACGGATGAAAGTCATCAGCGCCACATGCAGATCTGGAGAGGAGTATGTTAGTAAAGAAGGAAAATTAGTCGGAAGAGGGATCTTAAATTTTGGGAGGCGCCTATATAAATCTAAAGGTGGGATGTTGTTTGAGCATTCAAAAAAGATGTGGTCCAGAGTGCCTTCCTCCAACCCGCACTCACAGAGAGAGGAGTCTCGAACACGAATCTTTTGCAAAAACACTGGAGTACAACAGAAACCCAAGCGAATTCTACAAAGCGTAGAAATAATTGTTTTGGAGGCTTTTTTGAAGCCATAGAACCAAGGTTTTGGTTTTATTATTGGCTGTACTGCATAGTAAAACCTGCCCTTTTTCCTTCCAGTGATACTCCAGTGTTCCTGCCATGAGGATTGGAGCTTAGCCTTTGGAAGGCTGAGTAAGTCATACCCCTGAAGAATGTTGTAGGTGAGATCAGCTGTTGCTGAAGAGCAAGCATCTTTGGCCAAAGCATCAACACACTCATTGCCCTTAATGCCACAATGACTAGGTATCCAAACTAACTGAACTTCCCTTTGACTACTAGCACAAGATAATAAAGATTTTTTAATTTTTAAAACAAGGGAACTGTGCAATTTACTTTTGAAAGGGTTTTGTACTAAGGCTTGCAGACAGCTAAGAGAGTCAGTGAAAATAACGGCTTTGTCAATATTGTGATGTGACTCTATGAAAAGACAAGCTTCCAATAAAGCCACACACTCGCCCGTGAACACAGAAGACTCCTCAGGGCATTTGTACTGCAGAATAATTCTGGAGCTTTGGTAATAAACCGCAGCACCAATGCTATTGAGATCATTAAATTTTGAAGCATCTGTAAAGAACCTCTGAAACCCGGACCAACGCTCTCCCACCGCCGCATTGAAGTCTGAATTCGCTGAAGGGGACTTTTTGGAAATACCGATGTCAAAAAAAATTTTTGGTGTGAAACATAAGACTTCATAGGGAAAGTTAAAAAGAGGTAATCGGGGATTCTGTTCTATTGGACATGCTAAATTATGAATCTGACGAAATGCTTTTATGATTAAGGGGATTTCTTTGTTTTTCCAGAAATTTGAGCTTCTACATAATGCATCTAACTCATTCAATCTTGCTAAAAGGGGATGGGAAGATCTAGATATTAACCTAGACAGAAAACGAGAGGCCAGATACTGCCGTCTCAAGGCCAGGGGAGGTTCAGCACACTCAACCTGCAATGCGTTAATGGGAGAAGACTTCATGCAACCAGAGATGATCCGAAGACACTTTGACTGAATCCTATCCAGTCCTGCCAAAGCACCCTTGTTGCATGGAACTAAATGGAACGTACCATAGTCTAAAACACTACGAATTAAGGCGTTATAGACCAATTTCATAGTGTAAGGATGGGCACCCCACCAGACACCCGAGAGAGCTTTTAAAATCGAAACCACTTTTTCACATTTTTTAATTAATAAATTAATATGATGCTTACCATTTAATTTTGAATCTAGGAAAACGCCTAAAAATTTAACCTTATTAACTATCGGAATATTAGAACCCGAAATGTCCACTGTTGTATGTGGGATTAATCTTTTACGAGTAAAAATTACTGCCGAACTTTTTGGTGCCGATAATGACAGACCATGGCTTAAAAGCCACTGGTTCAGAGAGTCCAGAGAGAGGGATAAGGATGACGCAGCGTCTATGATAGAGCAATCTGTCACATACAAGACTAAGTCGTCGGCATATTGGAGGATGTGACAGTTACTATTTAGGCAGGAGCCAATGTCCACTGTATACAGGTTATAAAGAAGGGGGCTCAACACGAAGCCTTGCGGGAGTCCCTTCCACGTCTGTCTTACATCAAAATCCTCTCCCTGGACCCTCAGAACCAAAGAACGAGACAAGAGAAGAGCACAGATGCATTCGATCATCTTAACCGGGAGACTCAGCTGGTGCAGTTTCTGCCTGAGTACGGGAAGAAGAACGTTGTCGTATGCAGAGGAGATGTCTAGGAAGGCGGCTACAACGGATTCGTTTTTGGAAAACGCTAAGCGAATATCCGTAACTAAAACGCCAACGCTATCCATAGTACCGAGCCCTTTCCTGAAACCAAATTGGTAATTCGGCAGTAAATCTCTCGCTTCGACTATCCATTCAAGTCGATTTTTAATAAGGTGTTCCAATAGTTTGGACAAGACTGAGGATAAAGCAATTGGTCTAAGGCCGTTCGGATCATCTACATGTTTGCCTGGCTTCAGTAAGGGAATAATAATTTGTAATTTCCACTGATCAGGAACCCAGCCATTATTGTAACAAAAATTAATGATGTCAAGGAAGTAGAGTTTAGCCTTGTCTCCAGAGTGAACAATAAAAGAATATGGCACACCGTCAATACCGGGGGCTGAGTCCCGAACATGTCTCAATACCACATTCAATTCCTTCAAAGTAAATGGCACATCAAATGGATCCTCTGAAACATTTTGTAGGGACATATTAATAGAACATTCAGAAGAAAGAGGAACATATGGTGGAGCAATTTTGTCAAAAAAAAGGTCAGCTGTTTCCCTAGTGATCGGTGAAGAGACTGATGGAGAGCACCCACGTCTAAACCTGTTGATGTTTTTCCAAACTAACGAGACAGGAGTAGAGGGAGATAAGGAGGTACAGAACTTAACCCAACCAGCACGTTTTTTCTTGCGAAGATGACGTTTGGATCTGGCATTTATCCGCAAATATGTCAGTAGATTTTCGGTGCTCATATCTGCATTGTAACACCGTTCAGCCTCATTTCTATCCCTGACTGCCGAAGTGCATTCTGGATCCCACCACGGGGGAGAAGGTATTTTGTCACGGGCACTGTTTTTCAATGGAAAGCATGAATCCGCACTGGAGGTAATGGCTGTGACAAATCCCTCATAACAGCCTTTGGCATGGCAGTGACCAGAAGGATCTAATAAACTTGAATTTAAATTTGGAAGAGCCTCAATTTTGTCCTCCAATAATGATACAAATTTTGTCCAATCTGGATTGGACAGGTTATATTTCAAAAGTGGAGGGGAAGTTTTCTCTAAATAAGTCTTATTAACCAAAGATATAACAATAGGGTAATGATCACTACCATGCGTCAAAGTCGTACATTCCCAATGGGTTGAAGCTGCCAACTCAACCGAACAAAAAGTTAAATCCACACAACTTTTTTGTTGACCAGGAGGGGATCTGCGAGTTGGGCAACCATTATTAAGAATGCATAGATCCAGATCATCCAAGATCTCAACCAAAGCTACACCAAAGGCATCACAGCGTTCGGACCCCCATCTGTAATGGTGGCAGTTAAAATCACCCATAACCAAAATTGTACCATGAATATTGGAAAAAATGTTTTTTAAAATAGTCAAAAACTCGTGATGAGGATGAGCAATGTATATCGAAAACACTGTAATGCCTTCCACCCTTCCTGCTACAATACTCATGTCACCTGTGAGCGAAGGCAAAGGGAAGGGCAAAAGGGGGACCCGATTGTTAACAAGGAGAGCCGATCCTCCATAGCCATCAGATCTGTCACATCTGAGAATGTTAAAGTGTGGCATACGAAAGCTAAGACTTGGGGTGAGCCAAGTCTCAGCTATGGAACAAGCCAGTGGCTTGTATTTATTTAAAAGAAATATGAGGTCGTGCTTTTTATGCCACACGCTCCTCACATTCCACTGTAGGAATACTTGGCGAGACGCCATTTTTAATTTGTAAAAGTAGTGTAATAAGTTGATCGGCAACGTTGGACGGTGATTGGGAACTAACAGAAGAAGAAATAATAGTAGGTAAGAGCTTTAAAAGCAGTTCAATAATAGAACTGGTATTATTAGAAGAAGCATTGTTGTAATTAAGAGCACAGCCATTAAGCTGTGAAGGTAGGGGAGAACTAACTATCTGTTGATGAGAAACTTTATCATAAGACGGGGAAAGAGGGGCATGGGTCTTGGGTTTAAGTGTCACAGTTTTGCGGTAGGACTGAGAAATTGGAGTTTTGGCAGCGTTGGCATAATTGCGGGAAGCTGTTGGAATAATCTTACTAGCCTCTGCATAGGGAATAGATTTCTCAGCCATGACAGTCTTAATAGCTTTCTGTCTACCATATTCGGGGCATGACCTGCTATCAGCAAAGTGATTACCCGAACAAAGCACACAGAATGCCTCGCCCTCAGAAATGTTGCAACCATCACCAGGGTGATCGTGGCCACACTTACTGCAGCGGGGTTTAGACCTGCATAAATTCGCCACATGACCAAATCTGCAACACTTACGGCATTGAATTGTCGGGTATATGTACTGCTCAACAGGGAGGGATGTATAACAACAGTAAATCCTATCTGGCAAAACTTGACCATCAAACGTCAGAACACATGTCTCAGTGGATTTCCATTCAGTAACGCCGTCTCTTTGAATTTTCCTATTTATACGGCGGACTTTCAGTATTTGCCCGCAGCCTGAGGGCACAGTCAAATAAGTTATGGCTTCTTCTTCCGTAATATCTGAGGGAACACCGGTAACAACACCCATCCTTGTGACATTAAATGTGGGGATTGATGCAATATAACTATGTTTGATCAACAGACTGTTACTCAAGAAAGAGTTAGCGTCCTGGGGGGAAGCAAACTCCACTGATACACGGTTTCTACCGACTCTTTTAACACCACCACGAACAATGTTCGCAATGTTGTTATTCATAAGGAATTTACCAAAATTAACAGGATGTAGGGTGGTGCCAGCATTTGGTTGATTCTCAATACGAGAAACGTGGACAATATAGGGAGCCTTATCCATTACGGAGTACTTATCACGACCAATTTGACTTTTTGGTTGCTTGCTTGGAGGGATAGATGTCGAGATTTCTTTGGTACCAGAACGTTTGCGTGAAGTTTGTTGGGATTGAGTTACATCCATTTCTGTGACTCTACAAACAACATCCGCAGATTGGGATAGTGGATTCGGAGAGAAAGGAGTAAAAGGAGTTAAAGGATCTGGAATATCTGGTGGGTCAGGATCAGGGGGTTTATTGTCATCCATGTTGAATAAAACGAGACTTAAAACAAGACAATCACAATACAAACCTGTTTACGAACACAAGAACGACACACTTAAACAATAAAAAGTCACAAAAGTATCAACAATCACACAAAGATAGCTAAAAATTCTAGACACACGTGATAACCTAGAACACCGTGGCGAGAATCGACATGAGAATAGTTCTGTGTATGATATTTTACGGCCTGGTAACGTAAATCTTGCAGAAAAGGATGAAATTAAATCTATCAAAAATTAAACTAATTTACATACTAATTCACAAAAATTTTCAGAGCTTTAATTTATGCAAATTCAAACTCAAACACAATGAATTTGTTTAAAATTAAACCGTTTACAGGCACTTTTGAATTGTCAACGAGTCAAAAAGTTGAAGCTAGTTGCCAATTACAAAACCTAGCTCTCTAAGAAGAAGAACGGCCCGAAAAACTCTGAGGACACTTTTTAAATCAAGATATTACAAAATTCTGGGGAAATTATTCTCTACACATATATTCTACGCACAATTCTATACAGGGTGTCCCAGAAATCGACCGACATACTATAGGTGGTGATTGATAGCTTTGGTCAAGCCCTCCCAAAATAACAAAATTTATGTTGGTCAAAATCATATAAGTATAGTTTTCGAGACATTTAATATAATGGATTTTCAAAAAAAAAAAAAAACAAAATAACTGCCATGCGTCATTCTTTTGACTCTCATGTGTAAATCAAATCTTTTATTAATAACTTTTCGTAATTATCTTTGGTTCTCCATAAAATCTTACAAATTCAACACTAATATTAGATTTTTTTTCTGCAATATTTTTTTGTGTAAAAATTATCAGATTTTGGGGAGCATATGTTTTGTTATTTTGGGAGGGCTTGACCAAAACTATCACCCCTACAGTAGTCGGTCGATTTCTGGGACACCCTGTATATACAGAAACCGCCTCTACAATCAACACGTGTAGGCAGGAGATTACTGAACGTAGTACGGTGTTAATACTCAGTTAGATTCCCTGATTGTCCTCCCTTCCTAGTCGTATAATCCCTTAGTCGGCTTTTACGACGGAAGTGATTGTGTTGGCAAATCCGTATGTAAAGGAAACCTCGTGTTTATGGTGGGTTCCTATTACGAATCGAATGGTAATACGGATGATGACTAAAATTTTTTTTTGTTTATTAAAAAATATTGGAAAAGTATTTTTTCTTTTTTTATGTAATCAAAATATTATTATACATTGAGTTAAAATGTGGCATGAGACTTTTTGCTAGATTTTATACTTAGTTTGTTATAGTTGTGACGTAGAAAGTCCCCATCATTCCTCAAAATGCGTTTTATCTAAGTATTTTTTTATTTATAATGTTAAAGCAAAAAATACGTGTCTAATATTTTTTAATTATTTGACTGACGGACTAAATCGAATTTCTTTTTTTTTTTACCCAAGCATCATCTGTATTGACGACTCGTATGTAATAGTTTACCATCTGTTATGTATGAGCTACAACATTCAAAACCTACCAAACCAACACTCAATTCGTAAATAAAACGAACGAAAAAAAGGGAGGTATTACAAACAAACAATATATTTACAACACTAGAGTGGTTATACAATTTGTTCAGCCGACAAAAACTATTCGTTTTACCTCGTACATTTCATCGGCTTCGATAACACAAGTTTTCAATTCGAAGGAAATTCTATTGCTATTTATTTACAGCGAGTGAGTCGAATACAAAGAGCACGTAAACTTGTAAGGCAATCTACAAACGATAACATGTGGGCTCAGTGCTCACGAGAAAACCATCTTATTGGATTTTTGGGAAAAAATTACGTTCATGAAGAAGAAATTTTCCTATAAATTTTACTTGAATCTGCACTGAATCGGAATCTTACTTGAATATGGTCGTTGTTTCTTTAAAGACTTGACGGTATTCCTGTCTGGTTGGATGGAATATTTATCTGATAACTAACTAGCGCTTTGTCCATGACTTTAAAGTCGAAAATATAGATTTTTCTCATAAAAACTTTAACAACAAATAGTTTTCAACCGATTGGGACAGTTTTTTTAAAAGTATGTTTAATTTCCGTCTCGAACTTTAAAGCATGAATTGTTTAATAAAATTCTTAATTAAATATTTAATTGCTTTGCTCGTTTTCTTCATCGATCATAAAGTTTGGCACTCGCGTCAATTTGTCATAATTTATCCGTAATAAACTATAGGAACGAGAGCAAAACTACAGAACAAAACTAACTAGCTAGTAACATATATTTTGTGATGCGTCGTTGATCTACATAATATGCCGAAGGCGCGACCGCCAAGACTGTGGCCGAGACTAAGAAGTGAGCTAAGTGATAATGGGTTTTTTATTGATCCTCTTCTATTGTCATAAAGGTCATGAACGATTAAGTCAGTCAGTGAAGATAATGGCAATCTTAATAGCTCAAAGTGCGCCAGACGTACTTATATTATGGGCATAACTTGTAAAGGTAAATTCAGGTTTGATTTGGAAGACTCGCCCGATAACATTGAAAGAAAGTGATTCCGACCCCTGATCCATGTCTCCGATGTATGGTATCTTTTCAGTGTACATCATTGGATCAAGCCTTTTCCCAACTATGTTGTCGTCGACTTCCAGTCTGTCGGATCCAGCTGAGTTTAACATGGAGCGACTGCCTATGACCTCCACAAAAAAACCCACCCACCCTAATTATCATCATAGTGTTAAAATAAATAATAAGTCTACTTAATTATTTTTGATAATGTGTGTTCACGGTTTTAGAATAAGGAAGAGTTTCTTATTTAAAAAAAAAACCACGTTCGCTGATCGATTAAAGATAAATTAAATGTGTTCTTCGTTCTTTTAAGAAAAACTGGGTTCCCATTGTAAGACAATAAAAATAGTACGTGGTTTAAGATACTTTTTGCTGTGCCCGACAGAGTCCACAATAATCATATTTTTTGTAAAACCTACCACCTAATTTCATATGTGGAAGCAATAAATATATTGAGCATTGAGTAAGATCCCCTTTTAGAACTCATAATTGGTACAATTATTTGAGGTCTATCACAAATGTTTGTAGAAGTGATAGGGTCGGTTGCGGACAATGAATTAATGATGACGCGATCGGCTCGGATCCCGGATCAGCTGATGGGTGCGACCTAGTTGTACGTTAGACCTATGATGCTGTGCGAATCAACATCAGTATTTAGTTTAAAATATGTATGACAGAAATCGTTATTATTGAAATACTGATGCTCCTAGATAAATACTGCTCAAATCCAGTAGTTTTACAATTACAAGATGAAAATTTTATATGTACAGTTTAATTATCAAAGATTTTTACTTGCCAAAAACTATGGCAAGATTAAAAAGCAAAGCTGTGTGTCTTAAGATACAAGATTAGATAAGAAAAACTTTGAAGCGCAAGAACGAAAGATCAAACAAAAGAAACCCCGCAAGACCAAAGAGCTCATGCAAAACGAAAACCACTTAAACTTGAACATTAAAGGTTGTGAATAAATTCCTTTCATGTATGACGGTAGCGCATATCAAAGTACATTTGTGGAGATCAGTAGCGGCTTCCCTAGAGAGTAGTCGCTCTAAATTAACTTAGACTCGCTATGTATGCAGACTGTCGTGTCATCTAACGAGGTCCGAGACAGCGCCGTATAAGTTTACCAAACGACAATGTGCCGCTAACTTATATAGCGTACATCGCTGTTAAATTTTCGGGTCCTAAAGGGGAGAGTTCTGAGACCTCTTGTGAATAAACGTCTGCCATTATTACCGTCATCAAAATTTAAGCGAACTACGTATTATGTAGTCTCTTAGGTTTTCAGGTGAGAATAATTTTTGGTTGAACTTCAAAGTCGAAACTAATCGCGTAAATTGAGATTCTGATCCCAAAAGTACCGATTAAATTTTTTTAACCAATCCACGCTTTCATCAAACACAATATTTATCTCTGAAAGCCAAACAAACAAGAACACTTATTATGTCTGTTCAAAATTGATTTACTGTACATTTTATTATTCAAGGTGATTTTATCAAGCAAGTATAATAATTCCATTTAAAGTTAGTCGTCACGAAGTCTGTGAACAAGCAGAGCCTTCCAAATATTTTTTCAACATCGCGAAATGAACGAGCTCATTATTCCGTGTTGTCTTTCAGTTTGATGCTTGTCTTTTTCCCTAAAAGTTCGCGTAATCCGTTTTGAGAATATCTCTTGCCTTACTTTTTATCAAGTCTCATTTTTTTGCTTTCTTTCTGATGTACGTAACTGTGGATGAGAAAATGGTCTACCTGAAATTATTACTTGTCTTGTAAAATGTACTAAAAAATAATTGTAACCGTATTTCGAGACGCTGAAAAACGAGTGTCGTAAAATTGATTTGTTGCTGCTCTACGTTTGAAATGATATTACCATTTTTTTAATGTTAATAAAAAATTTAAGTGCAAAATTATTATGATTATGTTTTGTGCTGAACTCTTCAAATTACTTGAGACTTGTCTTCATACGCATACGCAAGTTACTTTACCAAAAAAAAAACAAAATGGCAATCAAAGATGAAAATATTTATTTTTAACCGACGAAAAAAAAGGAGGTTCTTAAGTCGACACGTATATTTTTTTTTAATGTACTTATGACCACGCATAACTTTTTACAGAGTAATCCGATTTGAAAGATTCTTGTTTTATTCAGTCCCGTGTAAAATTTATTAACTTTTACTTGAGTAGTTTTTGAGTTAGCTTCAATAATACGTATTTTTTCAATTTAATAAATTATTTATTTATTTTGCAGGTGTGGTGTGGTGTGTGTGGAATTTTGTATTCGATTTTGTGTGGGGTAATACCACAACTAAAAAGTGAAAATGTTTTTTTTTTTTTTTACGAGCCTGGATCTCACGACACAGGGAATCCTAGTGTGAGTTCCAGGAAACAACACAACAAATGTAACTTATTATACAATAAATTATTCTTATTCTTATTCTTATTCTTTACAAAAAAATACAAACGACTTCCAAAAAAAAACACTACAAAGTGAAAAATAACTTTAACTTCGGAAGTCTGTGGCAGAAAACGAAAACACAAAACCAAAGACAACGACTTCAGAAATCAAAGGTATTTTTTTAAAATATTTTTTGTAATAAAGTTTTTAATTTTCAACTTTTATTAAAAACAAAAGGTAAAGTATTAGTGTAAATGAGGTACTCATACTCTAAACTTGTTTACGATCTTCGATAGCAGCGGAACTAACACCAAAACGTCTTACATCACACAAAATAATATTCTCGCTTACCGCTACCGGATCAGCTGTGTGCCCGCTACCTTATAGTGGGGAAAAGAGGTGGCCGGGGAGCGGGAGGCAACGAAGAGGTCGGCGCGCGCCGCTCGATAAATCGATGTGGGTAATACAATGCTATGCGGTGGGACGGCCTTGGGAGCTTGCAGCCTGCAAGACACACCCCCGTTCTACTTTCAAGTTCATTACCAACGAGACGTCTTCACTCGGCAATGAATGAATATCATCTGACCTAATTAATCACTGACGCATGCATGATTACTGTTCGTGCTACGGTAGGTGATTGGATCAAGTGCTCCCACGCTCTCGGCGCCTGAGTTGCTGGGTTGCTGTTTGGTAGTATTGTGTCATTTGAGACCATTTTAGTTTTGAAGTACGATACTTACATTTTTTAGGAGCTCGTGGCTAAGTAATAACAGCCGCACGGGTCGATCCGTCAGGTTAAGCTACGCTTGCCGGGGTTGGTCAGTGGATGGGTGACCATCTTTATATAGTGAGATTCCTCCGTGCCTCGGAAAGCACGTTAAGCCGTTGGTCCCGGCTGTCATTCGTGGATCTTTGATAGTCGTTACGGGTCGTCAGAAGCCCGAAAGTCTGACAACCAGTCTTACCAAGGAGTATCGTACTACCCAGTTACTAGGTTGTGGAGGTCAGATAGGCAGTCGCTCCACGTAAAATACTGGTATTCAGCTGCATCCGGTTAGACTGGAAGCCGACCCCAACATAGTTGGGAGAAGGCTAGGCAGATAGACTTACATTTTTTTATAGATTCGAAAGTTATGGTAAATTTTACAGTCGCAGTCATATGAAATGGTAATAAATTCGTTGGTAGTGTACCTACAAACTGTTGCATTTTCTAAAAACTATGAAGTTGAAATGTTAATAAAATACGATGAGAATTTTTTCAACCCTAAATAGCTCTGTCTTCAGTTTGAGTAAAATTAATAGGAGAAATAAAATAGTGTTCACTGCTTTCTTTTAAAAGGAGCAAACGTTAACAAGTGAGCGGCCATTTGTAAACGTCTCTTGGCAGCCTGACACTCTATAAATTGCAGTATTCTTTGAAGCAGGTGATATAAAATATTACCTAGCACTTAGAGCAAAAAACCTTTTCAAAAATAAGTTTAATCAGCCTATAATGTTCCCACTGCTGGGACATAGACATCCTCTCTCAGAGAGGGAGAGGGTTGTAAAGCTGTAATCCACCACGCGAGCCCAGTGCGGGTTGGTAGATGTATTTTTAAAGATATTGTTGGTTATAATTATCTTGGGGTCGGCTTCCAGCCTAACCGGATGCAGCTGAATACCAGTAAAAGCTGCATCCAGTTAGACATGGAGCGACTGCCTATCTGACCTCCACAACCCAGTATCTGGGTAATACAATATCCCTTGGTAAGACTGGTTGTCAGACTTTCGGGCTTCTGACGATGACAGCCGGGACCAACGGCTTTTCGCGGCATATCTACGCAGCGTAACCTGATAGATCGAGCCGTGCGGCTGTTGTTACTTAGCCACGTGTTGGCAAAGTCTACCCCAACTCTCTCTCTTCTTCAATCGGTCCCTCATTACTAAGGATCGTGGTCACTGGACCCCTCTAAGCGGACAATCTGCCTACATGGCCTACATCTGCTCCGGTCCAAAGCAACCATCACCAGCAACTGAAATTTGCTTGAGGACGTAGCTTCTTTTACTTGGTCGGACCGACGGATTTTGAATGATTAAAAAGTTAAATTGAAATACTATTAAACTTTGTCATTTGAATTCGTTAAACAACCAACTAAGAGAGAGAACTATAATTATTTTGTTAAAATGTTAAAATAAAAATAAATTGGCCTTGATGTCAAAAACGTAAATTCATTAAACTTTAAACACAAATCGCGAGTAGGTACTAAAAATGTAAAATAGTGAAAATATCTACTAGGTACCTACTCTTTTAGTACCTAATAGTTTCCTGTTTCCTAACAAACCTACTGTTTGCAACAAGATAACTGAAAAAAAGAGAAAATTGAAAGAAGATCGTACGTTTCTTGGAGGCTGTATAGGTCAGCAAAGTTTTTTTTTTCTTTCGAAAATCAGCCCCAACGGTTAGAAAATTATTAAAGTGGTCGAAAATTCAAAAACCACTGAGACAACGCCTCCGTCAAAAACAAGACTAAAAATACATCAAAATCCTAGACCTTTTCCTCTCTGATATTATTGTAAGAAAATAAACAGTAGGTACATAATACGTATTACGTAAAATGGCTGTCTCGCTGAGAAAAGGCCACCCCTTGTGTAACGGAGATGTCGTAAGCAGCAACGAACGGATTACCTATATCAAGAGGTAGACAACCATCCTTCCGACTGGTAATCTAAATAGTATGTATCTGACCTACATACATAAGGTATCAGTTATAAAAGACGTTTTAGAAATAAGTAAGTAAAATACTTTTATACAAGGTGTCCCTGGAACTATGGATTAAATCGAATAGGGGCGTGGGCCGGTGCATTTTTTTTTTTTTAATCTTTCGTAGCTACATTGAGTAAAATTTTTGCCAGACCAACCCTTTGCAGTAAGTGTATTTTTCTTATTGAACACATCTTTTCTTAAAAATTCAAAGTGGGGCTACTAGGGCATGTGGGTATCATATAAAAGAGCGCTGTTTGCACATCTAACTATTAAAATGAAATAAACCAACATACAATTTATGTAGTCATATTTCAGTCACAAAAATAAAAAGCTGCCAACGAACCTTTGTTCCAGCGTTTACCGTAGTGGTGTGCGAGAGAGCAAATAAATTAATTAAAACAATTTTGATTTATGCATGACACGCGCGCTAACCGAGGCTCTGCCTTTCGAAAAGGCAGTAGTGCCGGCTAGTAGTACCTGCAGTCCATAAGCATCAGTGTCAAAATCATAGTGATCTTTATTCCCGTTACGATATGGTTGATGGATGCTGCTGTCAGAGGTAAAATAACTGAGAAAGGACTGTAGGATAGTATGACGGCAAATGAGGACTGCTCTCTGTCAACCTTGACGAGAACTGTCAGCTTTGGGCCAAAAGAACCACCGAGATGGTTCCTACTAAACGCGAAGTGACGTAGTGCCAGCGCAAAGAGCTTGACTGCTCCGCGAATAGACTGTCCCTGAGAGAACAGCGCAAAGAGCTTGACTGATCTCGAATAGACTGACACTGGAAAAACAGTGCAAAGAGCTTGACTACTCCCGAATAGACTGACCCTGGGAGAACAGCGCAAAGAGCTTGACTGATCTCGAATAGACTGACACTGGAAAAACAGTGCAAAGTGCTTGACTACTCCCAAATAGACTGACCCTGGGAGAACAGCGCAAAGTTCTTGACTGCTCCCGAATAGACTGACCCTGGGAGAACAGCGCAAAGTGCTTGACTGCTCCCGAATAGACTGACCCTGGGAGAACGGCGCAAAGAGCTTGACTGCTCCCGAATAGACTGACCCTGGGAGAACAGCGCAAAGTGCTTGACTGCTCCCGAATAGACTGACTTTGGGAGAACAGCGCAAAGTGCTTGACTGCTCCCGAATAGACTGACTTTGGGAGAACAGCGCAAAGTGCTTGACTGCTCCCGAATAGACTGACTTTGGGAGAACAGCGCAAAGTGCTTGACTGCTCCCGAATAGACTGACCCTGGGAGAACAGCGCAAAGTGCTTGACTGCTCCCGAATAGACTGACCCTGGGAGAACAGCGCAAAGTGCTTGACTGCTCCCGAATAGACTGACTCTGGGAGAACAGCGCAAAGTGCTTGACTGCTCCCGAATAGACTGACTTTGGGAGAACAGCGCAAAGTGCGTGACTACTCCCGAATAGACTGACTCTGGGAGAACAGCGCAAAGTGCTTGACTGCTCCCGAATAGACTGACTTTGGGAGAACAGCGCAAAGTGCGTGACTACTCCCGAATAGACTGACTCTGGGAGAACAGCGCAAAGTGCTTGACTGCTCCCGAATAGACTGCCCTGGGAGAACACCGCAAAGAGCTTGACTGCTCCCGAATAGACTGACCCTGGGAGAACAGCTCAAAGAGTTTGACTGCTCCCGAGTAGAGTGACTTTGGCAGGGACTTTGCGTTGTAGTGTAACGGTACATGTTCAATCAATCTGCCTAGCCTTTTCCCTGTGCTGTGTTCAGTCTAACCGGATGCACACAACAACATACAACATACAAGGTATCTTATTTTTTTGAATACCGCGAAAATACTTACTTTAAAAACAGAATAAGAAAAAATCTCCTAAAGGTCATAAGATCGATATCGACAGATCCTCATTAAAAAGCTAGAAAGTAACTTACCGACTTCTTCATAATCAAGATTGGTTTTATGTTCTTTTCAAAGTGTAAACTGAACGTGGTGAGAAAGTTTCAGCCCTAGACGCAATTCCATCATTGAGAATTGTGTTTTCTTTAAAAAGAATTTATATATTTTTTTTTACAAAACAACAAGTAAGCACTTTAATAATTCTGAAACTTTTTCATTATTTCGCTTTTTAACTTTAGAGGTACTTAATGCTGAAAACTACAAAGTCATTTTTGTGACTGCAAATGTTGCGATTTTCTTAATATTTATAACATTTCACAGCGTTTTTATAATGGAAACACTTTGTAAAGCATAACGATTCAATTGCTCAAAACATATTTTATGCTTTCTCGTAGTGTTAAATTATGACTTTACTCGATGCAAAGTTTTATGCATAAAAACGCTAGTAGCTCTTAAAGGCTTAGCAAGAACCTTTGATGCCATAGCCAGACAGATTCACAATGAGCAGCTGATGTTTTAAGGTCTATAAAATAATCCTTTAGTTGCTTACGATACCCAGGAGGAAAGAGGTAGGCTTAGGTATTGTCAGTCTGCATACACACAAACGCTATTAAATGCCTTTGTAAATAACAGCGCTGAAATTCGAAGCGGCATTTACATAGAATCGAGATATAGAATAACGATTGTTATTTCGGTATAAACAAAATTACTGGTCAACAATTTTGTACACACAGCAGCAGGTCAAGTTAGTGCAAACTGACAAATTTTCTCATTCGATTTTGAACTTAAGCGTCAATATTTTAAGGTTTAAAATCATTTGGAGAAATTTGACAGTTTGGTATAACCTGATGTGTTGTTGTTTTATTTTCCAAATAATGCCATCTTTGTACAGATAGATGGCATTATTTGTAAAATAAATATGAAAAAAACACACAGAGATACCGCTTTACGATGGCAGCAAAAGATGGCGGCCACAATATTTAAGTTGGAAATAATATATCTGGTAACTTTAATTCTGTAATAAAACAATTTTACTTAAAATTATAGGCCTATACTTCCGAGTTGGCTACCTTTTGTAATCAAGAATTCGACGTGTCCAAAAAATCTCAGAGACCGAAATATGAATTTGAAAAGGTGCCAAGTATGTTAACAACATTATTACGCTATCCCACACACGAACAAAGATACAGCAACGCCACAAAAATGTAGGTACGCTAAAAGCTCAAGACCAAGAGCTTTCAGCGCTACCATCTCAAGTTTTTTTTGTAAGTAAAACACCATGTTTTATATAAAAGCGGCCTCAAAGATACGACTTTTATTCAACATCATGTCTGATTATATTTAGTAAATCAATATACACTGATGCATCTGCTTCATCTATTATTCATTCGGAATCTGATAGAGGTCTAGCCTTTCCATTTACGACATCATGTCTAGGTATAAATATACGTACTGATTCGTAAACCCTGTATGACAAACATAATATCTGATAAATAAATCTCTTTGCTGTAATATTTACAGGCGAAAATGCAAGCCGTCCAGCGTGGTACATAGTAAATTATACCTCAAACTCATGACTAAATAATAGGGATTACTGTCTCTTCTCTACTTAGGTATACCGTTTTGGTAACAGTAAAATGGATTTTCTTCAAGTATTAAGGATGAAACTTTAAATCTAGCTGACGATAAAGATGATATCTATTCGTAATAATATCTTATTCCCTTATGGATGATACACGCTTCTGTAGCTCCAAAGAATCATATTATGTTCGCAAAGTACTGTCATATAATACCTATAATATTGTGCTTGCCCCTTTGGGAACAAACATGATATTATACAATGTTATCTACATATATCTATTTCATTTTTCAGCATTATGTGTAGTGAATGTTGTTACGTTGGCATGTTCGTCATTGAATGATCGAAAACAATTCAGAAAACACGAAAATTTTACACCGAACCATTTGTTCAGACAATTCTAAACTACCATTTTAATACAAAACCGTCAACAAAGTTCAGTTTATTTTCAACAATATCGATGGGTACACGTTTAGCCTGGAGCATAAATAAAAGCAATATATGCACATTGTGGAAATAATCATATTTGCATTTAGATCAGATATTTTGAGCTGGAAAAGTCCTTCAAAGCCTGACTTGGTTAGAAATAGCAGCAAGGCCGGGGCGACGAGGCCGCAACGTCACATACCTATATTTTAGTTAATAATACATCTTAGTTACCTTGCGGAGACTGATAAGTACTTCAACAATACTTATAATGAGAAATTCCCGGCACCAGTAGGCGCCACTTTGACAAGAGGTCTTCCATTTCGACAATGAATCCTACTAATATTATAAATGTGTAAGTTTGTGAAGATGTTTGTTAGTCAATCACGCGAAAACGGCTGGACGGGTTTGAATGAAATTTGGCACACAGATAGTTTATAACCTGGATTAACACATCGGAAACTTTTCATCCCGCCCGGGTAGGAGGTTCCCGTGGGATAATTTCCGACATAAACGCGGGCGAAGTATAAAATATAGGTATATGACGTTCGTCATTCGTTTTATTCATTCGTTCATCACTCAGTGACGACCATGTAACGACTAAAGAAAATATAAGCGCTTTGACACTTTTGACAGGTGCTTGGACCTGACGTCTCAGTGATGTCACCTAGTGCGTCATTTCAGAAAACCCTCATTACAAGCCTTATATGTAAAACTGTGGGTTACATCACGTAGCGGCTCCTTCGTGGTAGGTACACTGCTTAGTATTTTCGTCCCGTTGTAAGGGAATATAAAATTCGTATCACGATCTCTGAAGGGTCCTACTCACTGCTTATCTTAATACTATAACAGTCTCTTAAAGAAAATGTTTACTGAATACGAAAAGTAAATGATGCTTTTCTGGGTCGATGATGACAGATAGAGGCAGCGTCGCAAATAAAGAATCTTTTAAGAAAATACCTAAAATATTGAACGGTTCTGTAAACACTATCGAATTCTCTTCAGTACCCGCCGTGAAAAATGGTAAAATACACTGATACAGGACACTTACGGTCGCAGAAGTGATTCAAGAGTGAGTTCGACGTTCAGCTTTTACACAATAGTCAGCTTTGCTAGTGAACTGCATCACTTCACATTGAATAAAAGGCATCGACTTCAGCAGGCTTTAGAAATTGTGACTTTCTTGTTTTTTTTCAGTTCAAGGAACTTCATGACATCGTCGTATCTTTTCTTTGCGGTGTTTAATATCATACAGGGTGAAATTTTAATGGTTGTTTTCCTCTTAAAGGGTCTTTGTACTCATAATTGTGAACAACTTTTACTATTACCTACCTGAAATCGCGAAAAAAAAAATCAGCTGTTTAGTACATTTATCTACATCAAACTCGTCAAAATGTAGGGAGCAGCTGATTTTTTTTTCGTCATTTCAGGTGTGTGTGACCCTTTAAGAGGAAACAACCATTAAAATTCACCCTGTATAACTTTGAATTATTCTAAGCTCTAACAATTTTTCATCGATTGAATTTCCTTCTCTTGAAGCTTGTATAAACCATGTTATCAGGTATCTAATTAGTAGATAACAAATCCAAGCAGCAATCTGCTAATGAGCCCATCATTTGTTGAATATCTGGCTTTCCCTAGCAATACCTTTAATTACCTACATACCTACCTATCTAACATGTAATTAATACATTTATGCCACATATTCCCCAAAACGCCGTCTTTTCTCTTTTACACCAAAATTTCTTCAAAACCGATAAATCTGTTCGCGACGAAGCGTCACCAAACAATAGATACATAGGTTTTTTATTTTGTTCTAACTTAACGTAGATTCATAGTAGGCGACGAGACCCTATCTGTGCACATAGGCGCAAGTAGCGGGGGACCGTCATAGTTCACGTACAGTGTAATCGCGAATCAAACGGTGTTTCTAAGTTAGGAAATCAAAGACTTTTGTTTTTATCATTTTATTTAGTGAATTTAAAGTAAATTCAACGCGTTAAAGTGTAATTTAAAGTTAATTTAAAACGCTAAAGTGTTCTAAAACTCTGTGATAGTGAAATAGTGAAGTTTCCTAAGGAAAACTGTAAGTACAACCTCTATAAATAGCAACTGAGTGGGCTATATAGCCGTTTTATAGTTTTTGTTGGTGCGCCCAGGTACCCTAGCTTAAGACCTAGGTCTGGGCGTAGTATTAGACTTGTAGTTTACCTACAAAACCCACTTAGTTGAGTTTACAGAGGTTGAAACTGTGAACGCCACCCTATAAACTACCATTGAGTGGGTTATATAGCTGTTTTTTATAGTTTTCATAGTGTGCCCAGGTACCCTAGATTGAGACCTAGCCCTGGGCATAAAAATTAGACCTGTGGTTTAACTGCAGAACCCACTTAATTGTGTTTATAGAAGTTGCAACCGTACTTTTGTTAATAGATTTTATTGTTTTAGGTTTTCAGGGCGCGTCACGCCCTGAAAAACATAGTGCCGATATTTAAACTATTGTATTGTTCTAGGTCATTAGACCGGCTTCAGATATCTGTATAGACCATTGAAATAGCTTCAGTAGTTTTCGAGTAATTTAACTTGCAAAATATTTTTTGATCAAAATAATCGAATTTTCAGTGTTTACACACTAATATCTTTTCAGAACATAGACTTACAGGAATAACAGATATCTCAATCGATGCGCGGTCTAATGACGATTCTAACAACATGTCACATGTTATATTTAATGAAATATTTAAGATAGAAATAAGCAATTTTGTGAAATTTTTTAAATAAAAAATAGTCGAAAATAAAACCAAAATCAGGAGACGATTCGCGGTCCTCAGTAAGGTAAAGTTTTGAGGTACCTAAGCCACAGAATAAATAATAGTACTAACGTACAGAAGTTGCACTCCTTTGATCTTGAAGAAAGCCGCTTTTATAATAGCCTACAAAATCTTTTCCCCTCCATGCGCAAGCTAAATTGCTCTTAATCGCCGCGCTTGAGAGTTGTTATTACTTTGTGTCGTTACTCGTCCGTAACATACCTACGCCGCTTAGCCGAGTACTAGGGCTGTCCGCAAAAAAAAAAAAAATATGGTACCATACCACCATACCATACCATACATACCTTAATGTATGGTGGTGGTGGTGGTGGTGTATATGGTACCTTTTTATACTTTTATTTTATTTTATGAGTAGTCTATCTAGAGTTGTTTCACTTTAATGTAATGTCTTATAATTTTCAAACGTTATTTTTTATTAATCAATCAAACAATCATCAATTATTTTTAATACACCATCATCTCGTATAATATTTACAAGTGTTCTAAAGTAAACAAGGTACAAACACGTCTTAAAATTGAAAGTGACATTTGGGCCACTTTAGTCGCCTGAACATGGTCATAAAACAACTAAAGATGCCTCAACGCACCAGTGGCTAAGTTTGTGCGATCGTACGATCGCGGGTAGGTACAATTGCTTGTTAATCCTAAGTTAATCTTTAATTACTTTAAGGCGGTGAGAGCCGTAAAAACGTCGTTTTGTTTAGTGTTTTATTCGTAGATAACACGTATTTAAATTTTGAAAAAATATATTACTTAGTTCAGACTTCGATCTAGAAATTTCGGCCGTCCGATACACGATTACTTGCACTTTACTGCATCCAATTAAATCGCAAAGACAAGTCTAAATTATGATCTATATCTTATTTCATTTGATTTATATTAGGCTTTGAACAATAAAACTTATGCCATAATAAAGGTCGTAAAAAATGTAATTTATAACGGCTATCATAATTTGAAATATCAAAATATTTATATCACTAATTCCAATGTCAAGTGTTTTCAGCTTCGCAAACGCTCGCCCTGAGCCGTTTAGTCCCGAGCGGAACGTGACGGAGGTCGGACGTGTGCCAATTTTTCGAACCCGCCACCCCCGCTAACTTCTGTCACCGGCTGCGACCGGCACAAATTAGCATGTGTTGAAAACAGTTGAATTTGAACGCTATGCCTATGTAAATAAAGACGTCACGCGCGCAAAAGCTTTATTGGTATTTATTTTTATCACGGCCTATGTTTACCAATCGCATCAAGTGTGTGAAACAGTTGAATTTGAACCCTACACTGGAGCTTATAAAGCCGCCTGACGCGCAAATTTTTGGTTCACTATTTTCAAATCTCAAATAGGTAGGTGCCACAGAATAAAGTTAGTACGGGTGGTTTTATAATGAATATCGGATAGGAAATGAGATTTCTTCATAACATCACGCCTGAATTCTTTCAAAGGGTTGGGCAGGGATGTTCAGAAAATAAGTAGGCCCTCAAATGTATTTTTCTGTATACCTACATAAATAAGATTTTTTTTTTAAATTAAGTTTTTTTTCTAATTAGGTATCTTCTTATTTTTTTTGTATTTCAAGGTCAAAATGAAAATCCAAGATGGCGGCTGCAAAAATTTCCAATTTTTCGTCATGGGTGTCGTTTTCGTGATATTTTAGGTCGCTGAAAATGATAGTGGGGTCAAAATGAAAATCCAAGATGGCGGCTGCGAAAATTTCCTAATTTTTCGTCATGGGTGTCATTTTCGTGATATTTTAGGTCGCTGAAAACGATAGTGGGGTCAAAATGAAAATCCAAGATGGCGGCTGCGAAAATTTCCGAATTTTTCGTCATGGGTGTCATTTTCGTGATATTTTAGGTCGCTGAAAACGATAGTGGGGTCAAAATGAAAATCCAAGATGGCGGCTGCGAAAATTTCCTAATTTTTCGTCATGGGTGTCATTTTCGTGATATTTTAGGTCGCTGAAAACGATAGTGGGGTCAAAATGAAAATCCAAGATGGCGGCTGCGAAAATTTCCAAATTTTTCGACATGGGTGTCATTTTCGTGATATTTGAGGTCGCTGAAACCGATAGTGGGGTCAAAATGAAAATCCAAGATGGCGGCTGCGAAAATTTCCTAATTTTTCGTCATGGGTGTCATTTTCGTGATATTTTAGGTCGCTGAAAACGATAGTGGGGTCAAAATGAAAATCCAAGATGGCGGCTGCGAAAATTTCCTAATTTTTCGTCATGGGTGTCATTTTCGTGATATTTTAGGTCGCTGAAAACGATAGTGGGGTCAAAATGAAAATCCAAGATGGCGGCTGCGAAAATTTCCAAATTTTTTGACATGGGTGTCATTTTCGTGATATTTGAGGTCGCTGAAACCGATAGTGAGGTCAAAATGAAAATCCAAGATGGCGGCTGCGAAAATTTCCAAATTTTTCGTCATGGGTGTCATTTTCGTGATATTTTAGGTCGCTAAAAACGATAGTGGGGTCAAAATGAAAATCCAAGATGGCGGCTGCAAAAATTTCCAAATTTTTCGTCATGGGTGTCATTTTCGTGATATTTGAGGTCGCTGAAAACGATAGTGGGGTCAAAATGAAAATCCAAGATGGCGGCTGCGAAAATTTTAAAATTTTTCGACATGGGTGTCATTTTCGTGATATTTGAGGTCGCTGAAAACGATAGTGGGGCCAAAATGAAAATCCAAGATGGCGGCTGCGAAAATTTCCTAATTTTCGGTCATGGGTATCATTTTCGTGATATTTGAGGTCGCTGAAAACGATAGTGGGGTCAAAATGAGAATCCAAGATGGTGGCTGCGAAAATTTCCTAATTTTTCGTCATGGGTGTCATTTTCGTGATATTTTAGGTCACTGAAAGCGATAGTGGGATCAAAATGAAAATCCAAGATGGCGGCTGCGAAAATTTCCTAATTTTTCGTCATGGGTGTCGTTTCCATGGTTTTAGAGGGTGCTGAAAACGATAGTGGGTTCAAAATGAAAATCCAAGATGGCGGCTGCGAAAATTTCCTAATTTTTCGTCATGGGTGTCATTTTCGTGATATTTGAGGTCGCTGCAAACGATAATGGGGTCAAAATGAATGACTATCGTTTTCAGCGACCTAAAATATCACGAAAATGACACCCATGACGAAAAGTTAGGAAATTTTCATAGCCGCCATCTTGGATTTTCATTTTGACCCCACTATCGTTTTCAGCGACCTAAAATAACACGAAAATGACACCCATGACGAAAAATTTGGAAATTTTCGTAGCCGCTATCTTGGATTTTCATTTTGACCCCACAATCGTTTTCTGCGACCTAAAATATCACGAAAATGACACCCATGACGAAAAGTTAGGGAATTTTCGCAGCCGCCATCTTGGATTTTCATTTTGACCCCACTATCGTTTTCAGCGACCTAAAATATCACGAAAATGACACCCATGACGAAAAATTAGGAAATTTTCGCAGCCGCCATCTTGGATTTTCCTTTTTACCCGACTATCGTTTTCAGCGACCTAAAATATCACGAAAATGACACCCATGACGAAAAGTTAGGGAATTTTCGCAGCCGCCATCTTGGATTTTCATTTTGACCCCACTATCGTTTTCAGCGACCTAAAATATCACGAAAATGACACCCATGACGAAAAATTAGGAAATTTTCGCAGCCGCCATCTTGGATTTTCCTTTTTACCCGACTATCGTTTTCAGCGACCTAAAATATCACAAAAATGACACCCATGACGAAAAGTTAGGAAATTTTCGCAGCCGCCATCTTGGATTTTCATTTTGACCCCACTATCGTTTTCAGCGACCTAAAATAACACGAAAATGACACCCATGACGAAAACTTTGGAAATTTTCGTAGCTGCCATCTTGGATTTTCATTTTGACCCCACTATCGTTTTCAGCGACCCCAAATATCACGAAAATGACACCCATGACGAAAAATTTGGAAATTTTCGTAGCTGCCATCTTGGATTTTCATTTTGACCCCACTATCGTTTTCAGCGACCCCAAATATCACGAAAATGACACCCATGACGAAAAGTTAGGAAATTTTCGCAGCCGCCATCTTGGATTTTCATTTTGACCCCACTATCGTTTTCAGCGACCTAAAATAACACGAAAATGACACCCATGACGAAAAATTAGGAAATTTTCGCAGCCGCCATCTTGGATTTTCATTTTGACCCCACTATCGTTTTCAGCGACCTAAAATGTCACGAAAATGACACCCATGACGAAAAATTAGGAAATTTTCGCAGCCGCCATCTTGGATTTTCATTTTGACCCCACTATCGTTTTCAGCGACCTAAAATATCACGAAAATGACACCCATGACGAAAAATTAGGAAATTTTCGCAGCCGCCATCTTGGATTTTCATTTTGACCCCACTATCGTTTTCAGCGACCTAAAATATCACGAAAATGACACCCATGACGAACAGTTAGGGAATTTTCGCAGCCGCCATCTTGGATCTGTCTAAAATGTCTAAAATGTGTCTAAAATGTCTAAAATCTGTCTAAAATGTCTAATCTGTCTACAACTTTCAAAAATACTTACTAGAAAAATAAAACAAAATAAACTTGTATACTAATCAGTTCAAGTTTATCTACTGCATTGCTCTATTCTGTGACGCAACATAGTACCTACTCGAGTTCATGAACTCATGAGCGGTGCGCTTGGCGCGCGTTTCCCGCGCATCGTAATTTATTACGTATCGCTACTCCTTGCGGGGCTGCGGTAAGCATTTAATACCTACGGCGCTTGCTTTCACCCCGCCTTAAGCGATTTTGGACCTTACTCCTGAAACAATACGACGCGCATACAAACCCCCACCACTCCGCCGAGAGCTCAAGTTAAATGTCGGCAACTATAGTAAGTAGGTAGGTAGGTAAAAAAAAGGTAGGAACAAGACTCGACATTTCGTAATGGTTTTCGTCATTCAAAAAGTAACTATATCACTAATTTATATATAGTATAGTGATAATGTGAATAGTATACTTAAATTTAAAATCTAAGATTTAATTTTTTCATGGGCGGCCGTACGTGTCTCGCTCGCTGAGCGCGTAGTACACCTTGACTGACTTGTAACCCAGAGTTGCCGCGAGCTGTAGGTACTTATCTCGAGCGGAATGTACCAGTGCAAGAGCCCTGCCTAAGCACACAGGAAAAAATAGCAAATCGTAGCCATCGGCATGGTACCATCTATCTTCCTGAAGAGTGCGCCAATCGTCTCCTGAACTCCGCTGAAGACTTATCAAGTTGCTGTTTCATTGAAAATAACCCTTCAGAACCTCACACGAACATAGCTGCTGGTCATCGGTTGCAGACAATCCGAGCC
Organism: Cosmia trapezina; assembly: GCA_905163495.3. Lineage (NCBI taxonomy): Eukaryota > Metazoa > Arthropoda > Insecta > Lepidoptera > Noctuidae > Cosmia > Cosmia trapezina. The sequence continues at coordinate 10,785,118 of LR991025.1, read as the reverse complement.
TATAGAAACCGGACGTCAGCGCCGCTTGGACTGGGAGGCCTAACCTCACACATAGGCATTCACCTGGATAGGCTTACACACTCCCTTCACTTCACCGTGTCCAACGATCACGCCCGTCCGGCACATTTGCTGGTCCTTCGAGAGCCGGATATTTGCTGGTCCTTGCGAGCCGGATGTTTGCGGCCGGGACGGTTCCTGTGGGATCCCTGAAGAATAAGAAGATTGAAGATTTATTTTGAAAAATTATTATAGAAGACTGAAGCCTTGTTCCTGTAACCTTTTTTCTGAAGATTTATTATAGAAGACTGAAGAAACGTTCCTGAAGCCTTATTCCTGAAGATTTATCAACAGAAGATTTATCATAGAAGAACTGTTCCTGTAACTTTTCCCTGAAGATTTATTTCTGAAGATTCATTATAGAAGAACCATTCATAGAAGCCTTATCTCTGAAGATTTATCATAGAAGATTTATCACAGAAGATTTGTCATAGAAGAATTGTTCCTGAATCTTTTTCCCTGAAGATTTATCTCTGAAGATTTATTATAGAAGACTGAAGAAACGTTCCTGAAGCCTTATTCCTGAAGATTTATCAACAGAAGATTTATCATAGAAGAACTGTTCCTGTAACTTTTTCCCTGAAGATTTATTTCTGAAGAGTCATTATAGAAGAACCATTCATAGAAGACTTATCATAGAAGATTTATCACAGAAGATTTGTCATAGAAGAATTGTTCCTGAAGACCCTGAAGATTTATCTCTGAAGATTTATTATAGAAGACTAAAGAAACGTTCCTGAAGCCTTATTCCTGAAGATTTATCAACAGAAGATTTGTCATAGAAGAATTGTTCCTGAAGCTTTTCCCTGAAGATTTATTTCTGAAGATTCATTATAGAAGAAACATTCCTGAAGCCTTATCTCTGAAGATTTATCACAGAAGATTTGTCATAGAAGAATTGTTCCTGAAGCTTTTCCCTGAAGATTTATTTCTGAAGATTCATTATAGAAGAAACATTCCTGAAGCCTTATCTCTGAAGATTTATCATAGAAGATTTATCACAGAAGATTTGTCATAGAAGAATTGTTCCTGAATCTTTTTCCCTGAAGATTTATCTCTGAAGATTTATTATAGAAGACTGAAGAAACGTTCCTGAAGCCTTATTCCTGAAGATTTATCAACAGAAGATTTATCATAGAAGAACTGTTCCTGTAACTTTTTCCCTGAAGATTTATTTCTGAAGAGTCATTATAGAAGAACCATTCATAGAAGACTTATCATAGAAGATTTATCACAGAAGATTTGTCATAGAAGAATTGTTCCTGAAGACCCTGAAGATTTATCTCTGAAGATTTATTATAGAAGACTAAAGAAACGTTCCTGAAGCCTTATTCCTGAAGATTTATCAACAGAAGATTTGTCATAGAAGAATTGTTCCTGAAGCTTTTCCCTGAAGATTTATTTCTGAAGATTCATTATAGAAGAAACATTCCTGAAGCCTTATCTCTGAAGATTTATCACAGAAGATTTGTCATAGAAGAATTGTTCCTGAAGCTTTTCCCTGAAGATTTATTTCTGAAGATTCATTATAGAAGAAACATTCCTGAAGCCTTATCTCTGAAGATTTATCATAGAAGATTTATCACAGAAGATTTGTCATAGAAGAATTGTTCCTGAAGCTTTTCCCTGAAGATTTATTTCTGAAGATTCATTATAGAAGAAACATTCCTGAAGCCTTATCTCTGAAAATTTATCATAGAAGATTTATCACAGAAGATTTGTCACAGAAGAATTGTTCCTGAAGCCTTTTCCCTGAAGATTTATTTCTGAAGATTCATTATAGAAGAACCATTCATAGAAGCCTTATCTCTGAAGATTTATCATAGAAGATTTATCACAGAAGATTTGTCATAGAAGAATGGTTCCTGAATCTTTTTCCCTGAAGATTTATTTCTGAAGATTCATTATAGAAGAAAACCATAGCCGAACCATGCCGATGTCTACCCGGGGTGACGCCCGTATCGAACATAGAAGGCCGCCGTCGACTACAAATAGAACGACGCGGACCAATAGAAAAATTTCAAGAGCACGTGAAGACTTATTGAAGATTAAGTTGGAACTTGCTCAAATAGCACTTCAAAGAGCCGAGGAAGAAGACTCCGACGGCGAATATATGGATAATAGAACCTCAAACAATGAGAATAATGAGTACGTGCGTTCCTGGATTGAAGAGGCACCAGAACGAGAGCCGCCGAAAGGGGCCAACTCCGCCGAGGGGGACAATAGATATAGAAGCCGTGTGCATACGCCCCCCCCTGTGGATGCCGATGTTATAGTGGGCCTCCAGACGCAAGTACCTCTGCCGAATCCTATAGTAAATGAAGTGAAGAACAACATAGTACCTTCGAAAGAAGAAATAGAAGACACCGGGGGAACAGACTCATTCCGTTCCTTCATAACGGAGTTGACGTCCGCTATAGCATCGTTAGCCGACAGGAAGACAGAACAGTGGACATCGAACCAGCCCTCGGCGTCAAAGGCCATCATGACCTTACCGAGCTTCAATGGAGCTCATACAGAATGGCTTTCATACCGTGCCATCTATGAAACCACAAGAAAATACTTCAATGATGTTGAGAACACAGCAAGACTTCGAAGAAGCCTGCACGGACGTGCACTAGAGACAGTGAGCTCGGAACTCATCGGAAATGCAAGACCAGATGACATCATGAGAGAACTCGAGCTGCAATTCGGCCGCCCAGACTCAATAGCTCAAGCCGAAACAGATAGACTACGTGGGTTGCCGCGCTGCAGCGAATCTCCAAAAGACATCTGCAATTTCGCAAGCCGAGTTAGAAGCGGCATAGTCACTCTGCGCGCACTGAAGAAAGAACATTATCTTATCAATGCCGAGCTGATGCGAACACTTACCGAGAAGCTGCCGAACTCGCTGCGTGTACAGTGGTACCGAACATATACCGAGAAGTACCAGTCGCTACCAGACCTCTCACTCTTTAGCGACTTTATCACTGAACAAGCTCGATTCTGCAGCGCCTTCGCTCCACCGGAGAACATCAGCTCTGAAGCAACAGCATCCAAGCGTGTCGTGCAGAGAACTCACGCTGCTACAGACAAGTCAACATCAAATAGCAAATGTCACGTCTGCGATAAGGAGGGTCACAGCACTACTGACTGCAAGAAATTTAAAGAAGGATCCAGTGACAAGAGATGGGAACTCGCCAAGAAACTCAATCTCTGTTTCCGTTGCCTGCGAAGCCGTCGCAATGGTCACACATGCAAAGCGAAGAAGTGTGACGCCAAGGGGTGTACAGCCACGCACCATCGGCTTCTTCACTACAACAAGAAGTCTAAAGCAACGGAAGTTGAGAAGCCCGATGTTCCAGTAGAGAAGAAGGAAGCTCAAGAAACGGTGGCCAGCTCACGAACAGCTGCGAGTCATGCCTACCTCAAGATAGTCCCGGTTCGAGTCATTGGACCGGCGGGAGAAGCTTCCACATTCGCTCTTCTCGACGATGGATCCACCGTTTCTTTGATCGACGAAGAAATCTCAAACCAAATTGGAGCAGAGGGCCATATCGACCCGTTGAAGATAGGTGCGATCGGAAACACCACGATCGACACTCCTTGCTCCCGAAGAATAACCGTCACTCTTGCAAGCCAGCTGAAAGATAGGGTGCCATTCAGAGCGCGCACCATACCAAAGCTCAATCTCGCACCGCAAACAGTCAGCGAAGAAGACGTCGCACAGTGCAAACATCTCGATGACCTAAGGCAACAGCTGATTTACGACACAGGCGCACCGAAGATACTCATCGGTCAAGACAACTGGCACCTACTACTGGCCAGTGAAATTCGAAGAGGACCGAAACACCAGCCTGTTGCGTCGCTAACCACACTGGGCTGGACACTTCACGGTGCGCACACAAGAATCCTGGGTCAGCAGGTGCACTACGTCAACCGATTGGTGGACAGCGACGAAGATCTTAATGAACAGCTTCGTGAATTCTTCGCCATAGAATCACTGGTTATTAATCCTAGAAGACCAGACTCCGATCCCGAGAAGAAAGCAGAAGACATATTGACTCGTCACACTCAACAGTTAGAAGATGGCCACATAGAAACGGCTATGCTGTGGAAAAATGAAAACACAGAAATGCCAGATAGTTATGGGACAGCACTCAAAAGGCTCGTCTCAATAGAGAAGAAACTCGATAGCAAACCGGCTCTTCGAGATAGATATACAGAACAGATGGATGCACTTATCCAGAAAGGTTACGCGGAGAAGGCGCCCAAGACGAGCACACCGGGTAGAACTTGGTACCTACCTCATTTCGACGTGTTCAATCCAATGAAGCCTGAAAAACTCCGTATAGTACATGACGCCGCTGCCAAATCAGGAGGTCTATCGCTCAACGACTTCCTCCTAACTGGACCGGACTTGCTGCAGTCGCTGCCCGGCGTCATGATGAGGTTCCGACGTCACCGAATAGCCATTTCCGGTGACATAGCAGAGATGTTCATGCAAGTGAAGGTGCGGCCGCAAGACAGAGACGCCCTACGATATCTGTGGAGAGGCGACAGAAGAGACGGAGCACCCGAACAGTACCGCATGACGTCCATCATATTCGGCGCGGCAAGTTCGCCGTGCACAGCCATTTTCGCGAAGAATTGGAACGCGAAAAGGCATACAGAAGAGCATCCAGAAGCAGTGGAAGCCATTATACAGAATCATTATATGGATGACTATCTCGATAGCTACAGATCTGTAGAAGAAGCGACTCGTATCGCAACAGCGGTGAAGACAATACACCAACAGGCGAAGTTTGAACTAAGAAAATGGGTATCAAACAGCTCGCAACTTATAGAAAACATAGATCCATCACAGATCCGTGCTGAAGTCGTCAACATCGGAGACATAGATGGTACAGAGAAAATCCTCGGCCTGATATGGAGACCAGGGGAAGACACGCTGGGCTTCAACCTGACACTCGCACGTCTACCAAAAGGCGTAATAGAAAAGGAGGTGCCAACTAAACGGGAGGCGCTGAAGATAGTCATGTCACTATATGACCCGCTCGGACTCGCTTCACCAGTAACCATTAGAGCCAAGCAGATATTGCAAGAGGCATGGAGGCGAGGAATCGACTGGGATCAGCCGCTAGACGAAGACCTAGCGATTAAATGGAAGGGCTGGACGCAGCACCTACAGCAGCTCAAAAATGTCAGCATACCACGGTGTTATCCAGGTTACAGTGAAGCTAAAGAAACACAGGTCCATGTGTTCACCGACGCGAGCGAAATGGCATACGCAGCAGCAGTGTATTGGCGGGCCACGACAGAAGACGGCAAGCAACACGTCAGCCTCGTCATGGCAAAGGCGAAGGTGGCGCCACTGAAACTGCAGTCAATACCGCGCCTCGAGCTGCAGGCGGCGGTGATGGGAACCCGTGTGGCTGCAGCTGTGATGCGCGAGCACAACATCAAGCCCGCATCGGTGACATACTGGTCAGACAGCAAAACCGTTCTGACCTGGATAAGAAGAGGGGCACGAGTATACAAGTCGTTCGTCGCCCATAGAATAGCTGCCATTGAAGAAAACAGCAAAGTTGAAGACTGGCGATGGGTGCCCACGAAACTGAATATCGCTGACATCGCTACCCGTGACGTACCACAGCACTTTGACTCACAGCATGAGTGGTACTGTGGTCCCAAGTTCTTATATGAAGAACCGTCGTCATGGCCGTCTGAGAAACCTCCAATTACAGAAGAGACTGGGGAAGAGAGAACCTTAGTCGCCGTCGAAAACGCTATAAAGTTAACAGAAGCCATACCAGATCCATCCAAATTTTCTAAGTGGGAACGACTACTCCGCGCAACAGCAAGCGTTCTACGTTTCATATTTCTTTGTCGAAGAAAAACCGAGAAGACGTTCTACAAAAGAACGAAACAGAATACAGAAAAGGATCCTGTCTGGAAAAAACAGAAAAAGGCGGCACCTCTCCCACTGAAACGAGCGTCGAAGCCATCAGAAAACGACAAAAAACAGATAATAGAAGCCGAATTTCTCCAGCAAGCGGAGAAGATACTGGTCCAGGTCGTACAGCAACAGTCTTTTGCAGAAGATATAGCCAGGCTGCGAGAGCAGAAATCAATAGAAAAAGACAGTCGACTGTGGCCGCTACAAATAGAAGTCGTAGACAGCGTGATACGGCTAAGAAGCCGTATAGCAGCGACCGACGAGGTCACCGATGATGTGAAGCGTCCACCGATACTACACGGCGACCATCACATCACACAGTTATACATAGATTGGACGCATCGGAGTCTACAGCATAGTGGGACAGAGCTCACAATCAACGAAGTAAGGCAGCATTACTGGGTCGTCAAGATGCGACCAACAGCTAAGAAGGTGATAGCGCAGTGTCTACAGTGCCGCATTCGAAAAGCACAGGCACCCGTCCCTGCGACCGGCGACCATCCGAAGACGCGCCTCGCACATCATCAGAGGCCGTTCACATACACCGGGTTAGACTACTTTGGCCCGTTGTCCGTCACCGTGGGCCGCCAACATCAAAAGAGATACGTAGCCCTATTTACGTGTCTCACTACCAGAGCTGTTCATCTAGAAATCGCCGCTAGCCTCAGCGCAGACTCCGCTATACAAGCCCTGCGCCGCTTCGCTGCTCGTCGAGGCTGCCCAACAGAGATATACTCCGACAACGGTACCAACATGCACGGTGCCGACAAGGAGCTCCGAGACGCCTTACAAGAAGAAGCCAGTCGTCGTGGCATCGTGTGGCGCTTCATAACGCCATCAGCGCCATTCATGGGAGGCGCCTGGGAGCGCCTAGTTCGATGCGTGAAGTCGGCGCTATACACTGTGCTCATAGAAAAGCACCCCCACGAAGAGGTGCTGTCCACATTGCTATGTGAGGCAGAGTACACAGTAAACAGCCGACCGCTGACACACGTTTCTGTGGACAGCGAAGACGACGAGTCGATCACACCGAACCATTTTTTACTCGGCGGGTCGGCGCGACTCCCATCACCTGGTGTGTTCTCCGAGCAAGATATAGACGGCAAGAGACTATGGCGGCGAACACAAATACTCGCCGACATGTTCTGGCGTCGCTGGGTCCGAGAGTACCTGCCGGAGCTTCAAAACCGGCGGGAGCCGCATAGCCGCGGGCCCGGACTACAGGTGGGCGATCCCGTGCTCATCGCAGACGGCCAGCTGCCTCGCAACACGTGGCCGCGAGGCCGCCTAATCGCCGTATTCCCCGGAGCCGACGGAGAAGTCCGGACCGCTGAGGTGCGCACTGCCGGCGGCACCTTGAAGCGTCCGGTGAAGAAACTCGTCCCATTACCGAAGTAATAGCAGAGCGTCGCGGCGGCGAGCGTCGCAGCATAGCTACGAGCGTCGCGGCGGCGAGCGTCGCGACGGCGAGCGTCGAGACTACGAGCGTCGCGGCGGCGAGCGTCGCAGTATAGCTACGAGCGTCGCGCCTACAGACGTCGCTCACCGGAGAGAATGCAGCGCCGCGCCGACATCGCTACGAGTCATCACTGCACTGCACGGCGGGAGAAATGTTCGCGACGAAGCGTCACCAAACAATAGATACATAGGTTTTTTATTTTGTTCTAACTTAACGTAGATTCATAGTAGGCGACGAGACCCTATCTGTGCACATAGGCGCAAGTAGCGGGGGACCGTCATAGTTCACGTACAGTGTAATCGCGAATCAAACGGTGTTTCTAAGTTAGGAAATCAAAGACTTTTGTTTTTATCATTTTATTTAGTGAATTTAAAGTAAATTCAACGCGTTAAAGTGTAATTTAAAGTTAATTTAAAACGCTAAAGTGTTCTAAAACTCTGTGATAGTGAAATAGTGAAGTTTCCTAAGGAAAACTGTAAGTACAACCTCTATAAATAGCAACTGAGTGGGCTATATAGCCGTTTTATAGTTTTTGTTGGTGCGCCCAGGTACCCTAGCTTAAGACCTAGGTCTGGGCGTAGTATTAGACTTGTAGTTTACCTACAAAACCCACTTAGTTGAGTTTACAGAGGTTGAAACTGTGAACGCCACCCTATAAACTACCATTGAGTGGGTTATATAGCTGTTTTTTATAGTTTTCATAGTGTGCCCAGGTACCCTAGATTGAGACCTAGCCCTGGGCATAAAAATTAGACCTGTGGTTTAACTGCAGAACCCACTTAATTGTGTTTATAGAAGTTGCAACCGTACTTTTGTTAATAGATTTTATTGTTTTAGGTTTTCAGGGCGCGTCACGCCCTGAAAAACATAGTGCCGATATTTAAACTATTGTATTGTTCTAGGTCATTAGACCGGCTTCAGATATCTGTATAGACCATTGAAATAGCTTCAGTAGTTTTCGAGTAATTTAACTTGCAAAATATTTTTTGATCAAAATAATCGAATTTTCAGTGTTTACACACTAATATCTTTTCAGAACATAGACTTACAGGAATAACAGATATCTCAATCGATGCGCGGTCTAATGACGATTCTAACAACATGTCACATGTTATATTTAATGAAATATTTAAGATAGAAATAAGCAATTTTGTGAAATTTTTTAAATAAAAAATAGTCGAAAATAAAACCAAAATCAGGAGACGATTCGCGGTCCTCAGTAAGGTAAAGTTTTGAGGTACCTAAGCACACAGGAAAAAATAGCAAATCGTAGCCATCGGCATGGTACCATCTATCTTCCTGAAGAGTGCGCCAATCGTCTCCTGAACTCCGCTGAAGACTTATCAAGTTGCTGTTTCATTGAAAATAACCCTTCAGAACCTCACACGAACATAGCTGCTGGTCATCGGTTGCAGACAATCCGAGCCTATAGAAACCGGACGTCAGCGCCGCTTGGACTGGGAGGCCTAACCTCACACATAGGCATTCACCTGGATAGGCTTACACACTCCCTTCACTTCACCGTGTCCAACGATCACGCCCGTCCGGCACAAAATCCTATGCATGCAAGACAGCTTATTGCAATGTTTCATTAAAACACAAACTGCTGATACTAAGATGAGATAAGATATAAAACTTTTTTACAAAAAACAAAACCGACTTCCAAAAAAAACACTACAAAGTGAAAAATAACTTTAATTTCGGAAGTCGGTGTCATTGGATCTGTATTTTAGGTTTTTGCCCCCGACTTCCGAAATTAAAGTTATTTTTCACTTTGTAGTGTTTTTTTTGGAAGTCGGTTTTGTTTTTTGTAAAAAAGTTTTTATTTTTCACTTTTTAACCCAAACCCACTGTCAACTGCTCATCACATTTTACAAAATATGGCTTTTCCCGATGCAGGGACGTTAATTGTTGAGGAGTTCTCCTAGTAAGAACCAGGAAAACTGGAGCTCATGGTGAAGTCACCATCACCATTATGCATTTTGACGAGCATAAACCATATTAAAGTAATTGAATCGCAACCTGTGATATACTTAAATATAATTGAGTATTTCCGATGGCCATCTGTGGTCTTTATCATCAGTTCCAGTTCACCAAAAGGTACTTTCCGAGAGCAAATGCACGAGTTACTATAAAAAATACCGAAATCGATATAAGTGTGCCCATAAAATTTGAGGGTTTCCCTCGATTTCCATGGGATCCCATCATCAGATCCTGACTTGATGATGGGACCACTTGGGAAGTATATACCCTTTCGAAAAAAAAAGAAAAATCCAAATCGGTCCAGCCATTTTCGAGTAATCGGGGAACATACATAAAAAAAAATTAAAAAAAACCGACGAATTGAGAACCTCCTCCTTTTTGAAGTCGGTTAAAAATAAAGATTTATTTCTCACCACAAGATAAATCTACATTTTCAAAATATGAGCAAGAACACATAATAACATTTTTAATTATACTGTGGAAGACTGGTGCCTAAGATATTATATTGATTCCTATCTATCTATGCAAAGTGCTACAAACTTATCTGACCAGGTGGCTTTAATTGGAACTAACGAAATCACTATGAAAAGTGACAAGGCTTGTCATATTTTGCTCTCCGACATCGCCGTCGTTACCGGGTCAGATAATTTAGTAGCCCCATCAGGAATTTAGGATATTTCAGATGAATATTTCCAAAATTGCGGACAAATATATTTAAATTTAGCGCGGCCCTGTGGCACACACTATTATTGTTTAAAACATTATGTTCACTTTTTATTTTGTTATTTGTATTTTGTTTCACAAAATGTGTCAAAATAAATGAACGTTATTCATTATTTCTTTGGTTTTACAGAAATATCTCGCATTTTATTTATCTTTTGACATTTTCGCCTATCTAAGAGTATTTTAAAAACGTTCAGGACATCAGGCCTATTTAAGTACTTAGGTATTCACGACGTTCAGAGGCCTTAGTGCGAGTTTTTATACTTACCTACTCGATCACGTCAACGTAAACTTCAATTTGTACAGAAACTAAAAAAGCGCTGTCTGGTGGCTATAATGGGAAACACAATAATTATTCCATACATATTGACGTAAGTAACGTTAACGTAAACGCGATTGAGTAAGTATAAAAACTCGTACTGAGGCCACTGGTATAACAAAAACAAAAAAGGTCACACACAAGCATTTCAGAAAAGTTTCACAATGAACGTATGCAAAGTGCAAAGGTACAATAGCGAGATTTTCGCGTTTAATTTTCTAGAAAAATACGCTCTCTGTGTTTGTGTTAAATCTAGATTAAGCGTTACAATTTTTTTAGCAAAACAATTGTAAATTCACTAAAAAAGATATTAGATATAAATAAGATTGGTAATTATTATAGTATAGGTACTTACTGATAGCTCAAAGCCATCACATTAATTTTAATAACATCTTTTTCGATAAGTCGGTTAACAGCTAAGCAAGAATAAATACATTTTAATGCCAATATAATCGTTTTCATAGTATCTAAGTACCGTTACCGCACAAAATGGCTTCGTAATTATATGTTAATACTACAGTTTTATTATGATTATCGTCTGATACGTAACTTTTTTGAGTATCCATGCGTAGTATATTAAAGTTAATGTGATTGCTTTAATTTGTGTAATTTTATGATAAGTATATGCTTTGTATAATGCCTAAATATTGTATCAAGATACTCAAGGCGCGTGGATTGTGGTTGTTTTATTTCTTTGCAATTTCTAGTATGTACAGTATGTAAAAGTTCAAATATTCCATCGTTTATCTTCGGAAAAACCGAAATATAGCGAATAAAATCTGACTATGGACCAATAGAAATTGATTTATATTCCCACCTAAATTATTATAGATTGATGAACTATTTCCGTCACTCCCTTGTTGGAATTCGGCAAAGTTCGGTTTTTCCGAAGATATACGATGGAATCTTTGACGTTGTCGTACTGTAGTATCCTGCTTACATTTTATACTAAGTATTACTATAGCGACTCGCCAAGGCTTCGCACACTTGATAGAATATCAAGATTTAATTATTATATTAATAAGTCAGTATTTATAATAATAATGTAATATGCACCTTTCGGAATAAATTCTCTAAATGATGTTGAAAACCGCATCTAAGTCCGTTGCATAGTTTAGAACAACGTTACACAGACCGACATGAAAAGCAACTTTGTTTTATATCTACTATTTTTTTAGAATATCAAGGAACCGATTAATTAAAATTAACTCATAACTTCATCATCATTTTCTTCCTCTTATCCTTTATTGGAGTCAATACAACATGTCTTTTTCTTCCATACTACTTTATTATTCGTCATCTCGGTAGTCATCCCCTTTCTAGCCATGTTATCTTTCACATAGTCCATCCAGCGTTTCTTAGTTCTTTCTCTACTTTTATAGCCAACATCCACATTCATACTCAAAATTTCCTCACGACATTTTCCTCACTCTTCCGCATTACATGCCTATACCATGACAATGGATTGCCACACAGCTTTTCAGGTACCACTCTCAAAATTGAATACTTCAACATCAAAAATACTTCACGATTTAAACAGCCATTACCATCAAATTCATAAACGCACCTTTTACAACCGATACCGAAAAACGGTAAATAATACCGAGCAAATAAATAGCAATAAAATTAACGAACGATACGGTTGTTGGTTATAAAGTCGACCTTGATAAATGTTTCCCTTGACATTAATAGGGGTGTTCAGTTTTGAGCTGTGGAGTTACAGCGTGGCGCCGTGACTTGTGTCGCACAGTCACGACAAGGAATGCTAAACATGTTATTATTTACTGCTTTATTAGTTTATTAGCCGTATTATGAAGATTTAATACATGTGATTACAGCTGTTAGGTATGTGTATGTTATGTGAAGTCGCTTTGGAATATGAAGGTAAAGGAGGAAATTGCTAGCAAGGTTTGTCTGTGTATGTGTGTATCGTGTGTGAGTGTGTGTCGTGTGTGAGTGTATGTAACTCAAAACTGACGTGTTTTAAATACAACTTTCTCTCGTCTTAGAAGTATTAGAATAGATGTTGCTTCAATTAGCTTTTCTACTAGGTACTATACTCGTAGAAGTTTTTGAGAATGATTTTCATCTATAACTTTACTCATAAGCAAAAATTTTTATTAAAATCACTCACATATTAGGTACATTACCTATACCAAAATATGTAAACTGAGACGTTTTAATACTTTAAAATATCCGAATAGTTACTATCTGAAAAGTAGATTAAAAATGGCACAGAATTTGTATGAAATTATATGAACGAGAAGTTCCAGTTTCAGTTCCTTATATAACGGGGTCAAATTGGAAATCCTGATACGATCTATAACATTATTTTAACATAATAATTCAAATAACTTGCTACGCCTATGTGGAATTTGGGAAAACTTATGTAAGCTTACAGTACGACACAACTTAGATTTGAAAATTTGCATTGATTCAGTTCAATTTTACGATTGTATTTGCTTATATGACTTTACAAGTTATTGCGTTTATGCGAGTCTAGTGCTGACCGCATCGGGGTTACTACGCCACGGAACTGTATATATTCATGTCATATATTTGGATCATTTGGGCCTAAAGCAGTAATAGCGATTTTTGATTTTGAAGGCTCTCAGTTCGGATCGTGATTGGTTTTACGAATTTTGCCGATGCTACATCTAAGTTCTGTTCATAGATACTTCTATAAGAAAGAAGATGTGCCCAGTATGTTAAAATGTATCGGAACCCTGTGCCTCCACTTTGTCCCTTTGTCACTTTCATGATTTTAAAGACAAACACGGTAAAATACTTGTACTTACATATTTACATGGCTTCGGTTTTTTCAAGAACCACTGAACAACACGGCATTCTTATAAATTGTCACGGTCACAGTCGAAAGCGCACTAGTTCGCGGAGACGGAATTTGTACTATGAACGGTTCATACTGAGTATGTCGCGCGGACACAGACTCGCCCGCTAGCCACTTCTTCTGTTTTTAGGGTTCCGTACCTCAAAAGGAAAAACGGAACCCTTATAGGTCCACTTCGTTGTCCGTCTGTCTGTCTGTGTCTGTCTGTCTGTCCGTCTGTCTGTCTGTTAAGACCCATTTTCTCAGAAACGCGTGGAGGTATCAACTTGAAATTAATATCAAATACGTAAGTCTATGGTCCCTTGGAGTTCTAAAAAAATCAAGCTTCTAAGTCAATGCAATAAAAAAATACGACCATTTATGTGACATGTTTTGATACTCGCAAGTAAAGCAAAACCTATAGGGTACTTCCCGTTGACCTAGAACCATGAAATTTGGCAAGAAGCAAGTCACAGCACAAGTAAAGGAAAAAGTCCGAAAATTGTTATTTTGTAATTTTATCAGGATCGCGTAAAGGTATCAACTGGAAATTAATATCAAATACGTAAGTCTATGAACCCTTAGAGTTCTAAAAAAATAAAGCTTCTAAGTCAACACAATAAAAGAATACGGCCTTTTATGCGACATCTTTTGGTACTGGCAAGTAAATCAAAACCTATAGGATACTTCCCGTTGACCTAGAATCATGAAATTTGGTAAGAACCAAGGTCTTACAGCACAAATAATGGAAAAAGTCCGAAAGTTGTTCATTTATAATTTTGTCACAAAAAAAAATATTTTCAAGTATGTCAGTCTGTCAAGACTCTTTTTCTCGGGATCGAGAGGAGGTATCAAGTTGAAATTAAAGGTAAATACGTAAATCTATGATACCTTAAAGTACTAAAAAAATCAAGCTTTTAAGTCAACGCAATAAAAAAATATGGCCATTTATACTATTATTATTTTGATACTCGCAAGTAAATCAAAACCTATAGAATACTTCCCCTTGACCTAGAATCAAAAAATTTGACAAGAAGCACTCACACTCTCACAGCACAGTTAAAGAAAAAAGTCCAAACATAGTTAATTTATAATATTAATGTTAATTTATACAATTTTTTTTTTGGGATTAGAATGTTAGGTTTGTTTTTTGGATAAATTCTTTTGAACTACGGAACCCTTCATTGGGCGTGGTCCGACACGCACTTGTCCGGTTTTTTTAATATTTCTATGGTTGTGTCGTACTGTACCTAATAAGCTTAAACTTACCTACTTTGGATAGCAACAGGCAATTATAACGCGCCCTAATTCCTACACAAAAAACAGAATGATGAATACACCTAACACAACAGAGGGGGTGAACAATACCCTTAGTATTGAAAGGCTATACAATACTATGAATAAATAGGTTCCTATATAAATTATATTACTGAATCGCGTAGCATCTGTGTAGCGTAAACAATTGATATTCGCGCTCGTGAAGAGCTTTTTATTACGCTTGGAAAGATTAGGTAGGTATTAATTATATTAGGGTAGGTCCCAACTCCCAATGTTTGGTGCCAAAAAATAGGGGACTTTTGGTACGCCACATTTACAGTCACAATGACAGGTTGTTTACAGACAGATAATGGATTAATTACTAGGATATAGTATGTCCTCATCGAAGTATTAGGTATTAATTAGAGGTCAAAGGTCTGAACGCAGTTATTAACCGTTCCTTCTTGATCGAAGAGACGACGCCTTTACATGGTAATACGAAGCTACCTACAGCTCGGTAGATCCCCACCCCTCGACCCTTGCTCGGTGAAGAAGTGCCAAGCTGGTGGCGTAGCTGAGCCTATAGCTTTAAAATCCCCTATTAATAATAATTATCCTTATATGATCCAGCCTGTCCCTCCTTGCTGTCCTCCCACCAGCGACGCCCTAAGCCGAGGTTCGTACACCACAGGGGGTGCCCTTAGCGTGCAGACGCTTAAAGTGGGTTTTATGCACTGGCTGGAGGCTTTGAGCTCGCTTAAGGTAGCCATAGGATTGACCGGTTAAGTAGTCACGGCCTCTTATGGTCAACTACGAGATGCCCTGCACAAAAAAAACACGGTAAATTTCGATAGTCTACTACCATCATCATCTTCTAACTAAACAAACAGCTGTGCTGCTGGGGTGCTTGTTATCACTTTTTCTTCCCAGATAATAGCACTAAGAGGTGGTGGCCGGGCGTTTTGGGGGACTGGCTTAGGTAAGTACGTTAGGTAATGACGTGGGGTCGGGGCACCACGTTCGAGAGCCCACCAATCTGCTTATAGGTAAAAGAAATTATGATAAAGCCTTACGTGAAACAGCAAACTTTCGAGTTTGCCAATGTTTAGCAGTAACCGTTTACAAGCTGTTGAACACAAAGCTACCAAACTTTTAACTTCGTTACTTTCCGAACAAAGCACTGAATAAGGCACACGATCGCTTTTCCGCCAGGGAAAATTTAATTCATGTTCCGTTGAAACAAACGGGCTTCGTAAAATATAAACGATTACACCGAAAACGTATTTACCGCCATACGAGGCACATCGCGAAGCTTCACTGAAAAAATGTTCAGGGAATTATTTAAAACTAGCTTTTGCCCTCGGCTTCGCCCGCGTAGATGTCGAAAAATACCCCATGGGAACGTTCATGTGGAAAACATAGGGCCATCCGATATAATTATGCAAACTCAAATCGCTACATTATATCGTTGCTGTGTATGGTGGGCTTAAAGCTCCCAGTCAGCACGATTTTTTCCAACATCTTCAACAATCATCGTCATATTTCAGCCAATTTACAAAAAACCATAATGAATTATACACTGAATCACTCCGTCCATTGGTGAAAATCGTATGAAATTCCATTCGTCGTAAAAACGTCGAATGAAATAAAGACTAAATGTTACCTCAAGAAGTCAAGATGCGGACTACGACTGCATTTCCAATTCCTTAAATTTCTTAAAAAGAGGTAGGTACACAAACGTTTTAATATTATTTGTGAATTTTGAAATCAACCCATATTGTACCCCCTTATGGGCGGATTTTTCAAAAACGCTGTACCACATATTTCTTTATTTCCTACCAAAAGCATAAATTTGAATTTTCATATCCCTAACTTAAGAAATGCTGGGTTTCCCATCAAACTTTCATCCCCTATACCTATCACCCCCTGTAGGGTTATTTTCTAAGACAAAAAGTAGATATGTCCTTTCCCAGGATGATATCTATAGCATTGCCAAATTTTATCGAAATCCGTGCAGTTTTGTGAATTTTAAAATCAACTTCGATAGGAAATAAAGAAATATGCGGTTCAGGGTTTTTGAAAAATCATCCCCTAAGGGGGTAAAATATGGATTTTACCCCCTTAGGGGATGATTTTTCAAAAACCCTGAACCGCATATTTCTTTATTTCCTATCAAAATCATAAACTTAAATTTTCATAATTATTACTAAGTTAAGAAATACTGGGTTCCCCATACAAACTTTCATCCCCTATGTGTGCCCTATAGGATTATTTTTTACGACAAAAAGTAGCCTATGTTTTTCCCCACTATGCTACCTATAGTCTTTCCAAGTTTTATCGAAATCCGTGCAGTTTTGTGAATTTTAATATCAACCCCTATTTTACCCCCTTAGGGGATGATTTTTTAAAAACTCTGAGCCGCATATTTTTTATGTCCTACCAAAATCATAACTTGAATTTTACTAACTTAAGAAATGCTGGGTTTCCCATACAAACTTTCATCCCCTATAACACCCCTTGTAGGATTATTTTTAACGACAAAAAGTAGCCTATGTTTTTCCCCACTATGCTATCTATAGTCTAGCCAAGTTTTATCGAAATCCGTGCAGTTTTGTGAATTTTAATATCAACCCCTATTTTACCCCCTCAGGGGATGATTTTTCAAAAACGCTTAATTGCATATATCTTTATTTCCTACCAAAACCATAAATTTAAATTTTCATATTCCTAACTTAAGAAATGGTGAGTTTCCCATACAAACTTTCATCCCCTATATCACCCCCTGTAGGATTATATTTGAGAAAAAAAGTAGCCTATGTCCATCATCAGGATGCCATCTATAGCCCTGCCAAATTTTATCGAAATCCGTTCAGTGGTTTAGGCGTGAAAAGGTAACAGACAGACAGACAGACAGAGTTACTTTCGAATTTATAATATTAGTAAGTATGGATGCAGACTGTATCTGTTATTTTAAAATTCAGAGATAAATTCGTGAAACAGTTATAGTGTGTTTGATTAAAACATGTTATTCGTTTTAACCAAAAAATATTTTTAAAAAAGCTTACAAATATTTCTATGAAGATTGAGGCCATTGCAATTCTATAATACGACCAAAAAGTGACTACTTTGGTTAATTACATTACGTACACTGTTCTGCATAATTATTAACTTCAGCATAATCAGTCTCTAATGTTCCCACTGCTGGGTGTGTCTCAGCAGGACTCCTTTCGGTAGAGGGAATGGTCCATGCGGCCTTTTTTTTTTTTTTTTTTGAGGGTGGGAAATCATCAAATAACTTCTCCCGCTCTGGGTGGAGCGGAAGGGCGTGTCAGACTTTTACCCACCCGTGTTCCTTCAATTGCCTATGCCAGGGCCGCGGTATCATCTTCAAACAACCCGCGACAGTCGGATTGGTAGATGTTAGAATGCCTTCGAATTTTTGGTTCTAGGACTTGCCGGTTTCCAAACGATGTTTTCCTTCACCGTTTTGGTGATGAAATAGTTTTCACAAAGTAAAGCGCCATTATTTTCTTTAAATAACTTTTAAAGGAGAAACCCGTTTTTGGGCTTGACCGTTACACGAATCAAATATATACCAAAAAAATCGCCTATTTTACTTGATTAACCCATTAAAATCTTAGCCTCAATTGCAATGGCCAAGTGTAGAAAATAAGTAGATTTCTATTTTTTATTTTTAAACAACCATTGTAAACCGTTACAAAACTTATTCCATTATACGTCACAAACCTCACGAACGCTGGCATTATATCAATAGTGAGTACCCTAAGAATATGATCGATTTAGTGGAAATCGCTACTGTTACAAACTATTAAATAATACTCCATTAGTTAGTATAATATTTTTTTGGTATTAAAATCAATGTAATATAAAAAAATCTGAGATCTAAATTGATTTTTAACGTAAGCACCATTAAAAAATCATTAAAAGAATTAAATAATTGATAAAATCGATTGCACCACGGATTGCACTAGTAAACGGCAAATGTCAACCTCAACGTTTGTCTATTGTCATGGTTGTAATGTCATGTCATTAATGTCATTCGCTTTTCGTATTTTTGCGCAAGTGAATGTGTTTTTCCGTATTTCTCATGATTTATTATTTCATAAGACCTCTGCTCGACTACTGGACTCTGAAATTGATTGCCTTCTGACCTGACTGACCCTCGCGCTTGAACATTGTACACCGTACCCTGCCGCTCCTGCGGACCTTTGCTAGAAAACCGGATCTGTATCTCGTTCTTTTGAGGACTGGTTATAATTAACGATATCATGAGCCTATGCATTAATTGCGGAATAGCAACGGACCGGTGCAATACAATAGGAAGGCGAAGATTGGAAGATGAAATGATTTTTTCAATTGTACAGGAATGGGTCGCGCCTCAAACCGTTAGTATGCGATATTTTCATATCGTAACATTTTTGTACTAATTAATTATTTGATGTAATCAAACTAAATAGTGTTATCGCTTATGTTCAGTTGTCTGTTGATAGTTGTATTTTATAAAATGATACTTACCAGAATGAGCAACAAATTAATATTCAAAGACATGTGACATCACCAATCCGAACTGAACTTGCATGGTTTATTACGGCCTATTCCCTATCTCAGAGAGGAGGCCTGTTTCCCTGCAGTGGGACTGTAATAAGGCCGCTTATGTTTACTCTAATATGCCACTCAGATGTTTATTGCTAAATGCTAGTGCTAGACTTAATAGTCAAATGATAAATGCTTGCTTCAGGTAAATGAAAATAACTTTATCTGCTAAGTTTGCTGGAATCATGCAAATACTGTATCTCTTGAGGGAAATAGACCAGAAGATAGTGAACAGACACCTACAGGACACCGACGAGTGTGTATTCACTGTGGACGTTCTCTTCTAAGAAGAATTCGTTACCATCAACATGATCATCAAATAATAAATATACCATAAAAAGTCTAATTTTACCAATTTGGCCATTGCTGGGAGACGTGAAAATTGGGCTCATGAAACCTTCCTAAATGCTCTAATTTATGGCCAAATTTCAGCCCTGTAACACCGAGGCCCGAGTTTCTATGGAGTTTGGGTTTCTCCTTTATCTTATTTTCTTTAAAATATTTGTATGGCAGTCAATGGCGAGACATGTAGAACAAAACCCTATTATTAAGACCATTATCGTACCATGTTTTCATGCAAATAAAAATATTATCTATATTATAGTCTATTATAAATTAATAATTATACGATTTTTAATCAAATAATGACAACATATCGCTCTTGTCTCAGTTGTGCGTCTACTGGGTTGCAATCGGAGCGTCGTCGGCACCGTACGGATTTGTTGCTTTGTATTTCTATGGTACCTACTGCGTGCACTGTATCGGCATAATCTGCGGCAGAGACCGGTATTTCATCTGATGACGTCATCCGCAGTGAACGCGCCCTGGTACACGGTGTTGGGATCCACGAAACGATCAATTACAATTGTCAATTTTTACGTGATTGATACACGTTGATGCGCAAATTGAATTGAATAACAAACAAAAACATTTTTAATTAAAATAAAACAAACGAATAACTAAGAGGCGCTTTCTTGATCCGTAGTTAACTCAACCAATAGTTAAAAATAGTAACTTATGGTTAAATTTCGTTCACATCTTGCCAAAATTAAGTTAACTGCGGATCAAGAAACCGGCCGGCCCTAACATAACACTTAATAGTACATTATTGCAAAGGCCGTGAAATAGGCAATTGCAGGTCGAGTATGAGTTTGAAGGCCGAGCCGTAGGCGAGGACTTCACTAATACGAGACAGGCAATTGCTATTTCCGCCGAGGCATATATAGTGCTTTTCTCAAAAGAATGCAGGGAAATAAAAGTAGGTAGTTAAGTTTCCATCATTTTTCAAGTTAGTGCCGTTTTTAATATGAACTGTACATTTCAGCATGGAATAAATTGTCCATAATGTAGATGGGTTTTTAGTTTTAGCAATCTCATTAAAATACGACAAAAATACTGTTTCAGAGAAAATGTTCACTTTTTTCTCGTTTTTCCAAATCATAAAATTATCAAATACTTACCTAGTTTCATGTATTTTTCTTTTGACTTCGCTGGAAGCAGGTTTTCCATTGCCAATTTGGCTTCTGATCTTAAATCTGTGGAGTACCTACAATCAATCTTCATTTCACTTTATATTTATTATGAATGTAAATTTGTTATTTACATACATAATACTTAAATATAAATTTTCAAATCAAGATGAATTTTCAGCTTTGCCGCCAATTTTCTATCTAACATCTGTGCCGAAAGGCATTTGTGGCTATCTATACAGCCACGTGAACGCAATTTATACTAAGCAAAGAGACTGCCATTGGTATGCCAAGAATGATAAAAGAGATCCAATGAAAGAGTATTTAACCCAGCACGCCGTTTCATACAACATTGCTGGAGCGCTCCAGCAATGTTGACATTGCTGGAGCGCTGTAATGTTCCAAATTCAAAAAACGCTCCTGCAATGGATTTGATTTTCTTTGACCGTAAATTCGATACTTCGCGTGTTCTTTATTCGAAAATAATGACAACATTTCCATGCATGTTTGAGAAAAAATATTTTATCGCTATTGTTCCGCGCCCTGTCACAATGAAGACGACTCTAGGTAAAAATAAATACTTGTCAAAATAAAATTGCCCTGTTGGTAATTTTACCCTAGAAAAGGGAGAAATCCCTAAAAGTGGAAAAACTGGTTGATATTGCCGATGCAAAATCCGAATGAAGTGGACGCACCCTGACGGCATTTTGTAAATCCGATTCCGACCAGATGGACGCGCAACTTTAGGTGTAATGCTCCAGTTGTGTTTTTAATTTATTTCTCACATGATATGTCGAGTCCTCGAGTCCTAAATCAGTGAAGACGCAGACATAATATGATTTACTGACTTTTAAGAGAAAACGTGGGTGCTCTTTTCTCCACACAAAAAGATACAAACGCTCTCGCCTGTTTTCTTTCTGGTTAATGACCATAAAGCAATGATTTTTGACAGAAATATAAATATCAGTTAATTGTATGCCCCTATGTTTTCCTTTTTGATGATATTTTATTTTTATAGGAACTAGAACCCTCCAAAAATGCTCAAAATTGCCTATTCAGACCGCTGTCAACAGACGCCTAGTGTACCAATTTGACAACTATTAACGAAAAAAGAAAAACATAGGGGCATAGTATATATCCTTCTTAGTCAGTTTATGAAATATCTTTTAAATTGGTCCAATATTGGAGTAGGAAATAGGCGAGAGCCAAACCTCGAAATGTGACTTTTTGCATAGGCTATTTATTCGGATCTGCAGTTGTCCTTATCGCACGAATTCGAGGGCGGAGCGCTCGCAGAGCGACAGCAATACCTTCTTAAAACACCTAATTTTCAAAAGTCTGGCCACCCGCCTTTCCTTTTAAGTCTGCAAGTAAGAATATGCAAAAAATATGTGTTAATGTTCAACCAAAACGGGTACCTACATATTATCAAATATGTGAATATTTAAGTGTTGTATTAAAATACGTATTTTATTAAATAAATTCAGGAAGCAATGCCTACCCAAAACATAAAAACTATATTACATTCAAACTACTTTAGATATTTTCATGATTTATTTTTGTATGAATAGACTATTTGTTAGCTATAATTATACTTATTCATGTTTTTTTTTTCAAATATTTTCTTTACAAAAATTAACATTCCCTAAGAAGTAGAATGGAAGCCCTATGCGGCGAAAACGCACCGCCCATCAGACGCACAAGGCTACCAGCACTTATCGTCACCTTAAGGTATTCGAATCATACATCTAAAACTTTTTATAATGACTATACAGACACCGTTGGTAAGATATGAGCATACAAACTTCGTAGAGAGGTGCTTTTCAATCTGCCTAGCCTTTTCCCAACTATGTTGGGGTCGGCTTCCAGTCTAACCGGATGCAGTTGAATACCGGTATTTTACATGGAGCTACTGACTATCTGACCTCCACAACCCAGTAACTGGGTAATACGATACCCCTTGGTAAGACTGGTTGTCAGACTTTCGGGCTTCTGACGACCCGTAACGACTGTTAAAGATCGACGAATGACAGCCGGGACCAACGGCTTAACGTGCTTTCCGAGGCACGGATGAGTCTCGGTGTGTAAAGATCACCCATCCACGGACTAACCCCGGCAAGCGTAGCTTAACCTGATGGATCGACCCGTGCGCCTCGTTATTATTTAGCCACGAGCTCCTCAGACAGGTGCTTTTGATAAGTATCAAATAACATCACCTTTAATACAGCCCGAATAAATTGAAACTCCTACGATTGAATTGATACCTTGCCGAGATCAAATTGAAACACCTACGATTCGGTTTATACACAAATAAGAAAATAAATAGGTTTCCCTACTTTCAGGAAAGTCCAATACGTATTGAATAAATTAATGTTTCTTTTAGGGCCTACGATTAAGTTCCTATTAACTTACTTGGCACGTAATTTCTTACAAATACTGTTCCATTTTTGAATTTATTCGATAACTAGCTGCGCCCCGCGGTTTCACCTGCGTGGACCAGAATAAAAAGTAGCCTATGTGTTAATCCAGGGTATAAGCTATCTACATACCAAATTTCATCCAAATCTGTCCAGGCGTTTGAGCGTGAAGAAGTAACAAACATACACACACACACACTCACTCACAAACTTTCGCATTTATAATATTAGTGTGATTAGGTAGTGGCTATTCGGACATAGTGAAATAAGCCCTTAATGTTTTAGAAATACTAGAGGAAAAAACAGTGTTTTTCTGCTCGTAATTCAATATCGAAATCCTGATTGGTACACCTACGTTTAATTTGCTCCGGGATAGCAGATTATTTTCTTTATCATTTACTTTTGCTACGGCTATCCACGAAGTAAACTAAATAATGATAGAACGATTATTCCGACCAACAAAGCAACATAGACAAAAAAAAAACCGGCCAAGTGAGTGTCGGACCACGCACAATGTAGGGTTCCGTAGTTCAAAAAAGTTTGTAATTTTATCAAACTTAATATTGATAAAATTACAAATTAACGATTTTTTTACTTTTTCCTTTACTTGTGCTGTGCCTTGCTTCTTGGCAAATTTCATGATTCTGGGTCAATGGAAGTACCTACCTATAGGTTTTGCTTTACTTGCGAGTATCAAAAGATGTCGCATAAATGGCCGGATTTTTTTATTGCGTTGACTTAGAACCTTAATTTTTTTAGAACTTTAAGGGACCGTAGACCTACGTATTTGATATTAATTTCAACTTGACACCTACATGCGATCCTGAGAAAAAGGTTCTCTACAGTCTGTCATACTTGAAATTATTTTTTATGTGATAAAACTACAAATTAACAATTTTCGGACTTTTTCCATTATTTGTGTTGTCAGACCTTGCTTCTTGCCAAACATGATTCTAGGTCAACGGGAAGTACCCTATAGGTTTTGATTTACTTGCGAGTATCAAAATATATCACATAAATAGCCGTATTTTTTATTGCATTGACTTAGAATCTTGATTTTTTTAGAACTCCAAGGGACTATATAGACCTACTTATTTGATATTAATTTCAACTTGATACCTTCACGCGTTCCTGAGAAAAAAGGTCTTGACAGACAGACAGACAGACAAACAGACGGACAACGAAGTGATCCTATAAGGGTTCCGTTTTTTCCTTTTGAGGTACGGAACCCTAAAAATACAAAATTAAAAAAAAAAAAACACACTACTAAAAAGACCACATAAACATACGAGCATTACAGATTTCGAGTACTCAGTATGTGAACCATAGAGCAATAGTTCAGGTACTGACAATCAAACCACTTCAGGATGCCGCTGGAGCTAGCCCGAACCCTGCGCAGTTGCGCACCTTTGTATAGTTCTTTCCTCAAAAGACCATTTCAGACATTGATCTACATGGTCCTCATCTGATCTGACCAACATGACATGTCTGGACTTTAAAAGAGACTTTGACCCCTGAGTTTGTTCCGCCATTTCTTCTCAGGGTAGTCTCAAGAAATGTCGACTTCATCTAGCTTATTTTTAAATCCTTTTTTTTTTATATGACAATGAAACAATTTCATTTCAATCCAGTGGAATAGAAACAGTCTACTTGCGACTCAGCTGTTCTCGAGAATCGGGGCAGCCCCAGCCCTGAATGCATTATTATATTGCACACGCAAGGCGTTGTACTGTCCGCGAGCGTATGAGACCCACAGGCTACTCGTAAAAAAAGATGTACAATATGCTCTGAACAACGTTGTTTTCATTTCAGTGGTACAACGAGCAAACCTGTGGGCCATCATATTCGCCCTTACAGACACGCCCTGCGTTCTCTCTCAATGTCTGCATCGCCCTTCAGATCAGAGGACAGGAGGTCCAAGATATTTAATATTTCGGTATCATTCTCGGATATTTTTCTCTGTCCCGAGAAGCCATGCACTCACTCACTTAAATGGAACCAAATACTGATTTATAAATAAAGAAAAACTAGGTCAAAGTGTTTCTCGGCTCCTTATGCGTAAATCGAATTCTTTTGTTCCTACGTTTTCTTTGAGAATCTCCAATCTTTTAATGTTTATACCCATAATTCTATTCAGTCTGTAAAAGGTTGGTAGATAAGTAAATAAGTGAAAAGTGAGCCGAGGTTGCGTGCCCATTATTATTAACCTGAACAGGGCTCGATAGCTGGCGAGATCCTTGATAACAAAACATTTTCGATGACGGAATACAATTTCGCTCTTATCACTGCAAATTACGACTTGATTTTAAATACAATTTTCATGTCACTTATTTCTCTTCGTAATTTATAGTTAAATAGGATACCTAAGTATTAGAAGGTAATAGTATAGTATCAGTTCAAGACTCGGATAAGCATTGAAATAGTCGAAGTCTCGAATTGGTTTTTCATCTTTTTATTATTACCACTTTTATTCTAATAGCTTTTGATGCTGTCTATGCTCCGAACTTTATCATCATACCGAAGTTGCACATCCTCTGCTCATTAGAATGATTGAACAAATGACAGTGAAGAAAAACATCAGTCAGAACTAGCCATCGTAAATGTAGATCGCTCACTCACGCAAATAAGGCGGTTCGAGGCTACAGTGGCTCATAAAAGTAATAAATCACACTTAATTCTGACTCCGGGACCCACTCGTCCCAACCCCTCATTCGTGGACGGAATGCTTATTGAGTACTTTTTGTGTGGAAGACATCTTTTTTTCAATGTATTCTGAGAAGCCCAACTCATTACGCGACGCCCACTTTTGCCATGAGATCTAAGATACATTAAAACATAATCCTGTATCATTTTTGTTCATATCCTTTTCAAGATTACTTATATGTTTTAAACATGTTGTGTGTTGCCTTAATACTAGAAACCTTTTTCTGTAAATGAGCCACTTAAACAGAGTTCATCGGCGAGTTAATACTTCTTTATATGAAACCTCGAACAGCCCTGGGGGAATCGTTCGGAATCTATCACCATTTTACGTAATCTCGAGCTTCGTGTTCGGTTTCAGTACTTTTCGGAGCGTGGGCGGACAACTCGACCTGACGTAAGATTGACTTTCAGAGGGTATTTCGAAGAACAAGAAATATTGGAATTTTATGTAACTTCTGCCTTTATATTTGTAAATCAGTAAGCTTAGTGCAAGATTCACAGATCCCACTTTGATTTTATCATTCCTAGGAAAGTATGATGCGTTTCATACAAATCTGAATCTTATTCTTATGCAAGTAATGTACCTAATCGTATAAGTGAATGTGAGCAAGCTTTGCGTACGAATAAAGTTCTTATGTGGATGGTTATAAGAGTAGGGGAAAACCAAAGAAACGATGGATGGACTGTGTGGAAGATGATATGGCTGGAAAGGGGGTGACTACCGAGATCACGACTGGAAGAAAAAGACATGTTGCGCTGACTCCAAATAAATTGGGATATAAGGGCAGGAGAAGTATATGATGGTGATAGAAAGTTCATGGGTTGATCCATCAGGTACGATTACCGCGGTTGGTCCGTGGATGGTGACGATCTACATACCGAGATTCCTCCGTGCCTCAGAAAGCACGATAAGCCGTTGGTCCCGGCTGTCATCCGTGGACAGTCGTTAAAGGTCGTCAGAAGTCCGAAAGTCTAACAACCAGTCTTACCAAGCGGTATCGTAATACCCAGTTACTAGGTTGTAGAGGTCAGATAGGCAGTCGTTCCATGTATAACACTTGTATTCAGCTGCATCCGGTTAGGTTGGAAGCCGACTCCAACATAGTTGGGAAAAGGCTAGGCAGATTGATTGATGATAGAAAGTTCACATTCTTGCAAAGTGCGATCTCAGAATCTTGCCCTCAACCTATTTGTATCAAACGTTAGATAAATCTCTTAGAAAAGGGATAACGCTCTTTCCTCGGTATTATATAATAGATGGGTTGGTAATGGAAATTGAAATCACGAAAATCTGTTTTAGTGACAGCACATTTAGATATCTGAGAGCGATTACATTGCCATACTGTCTAGGTTTACGCGTATAAAAGAATCAGTGTGTGTCAGTGTACGTGACTTGGTAATTATTCGCCAATTTTTCATCAAGATAATTAATTTATTCAGGATGGAGGATAGAGCAATGGACCACTATTGCTCTACTGGGCCACCACTGCTCTGCGCTGCTCATTACATCAGTGATGGCCAAGTGGTAAAGTCCGCGACTTACGAGTAGAAGGTCGTAAGGTTCGAACCCAGACAGGCGCTTTACATTACATACATACATAATCAGCCTATAATGTTCCCACTGCTGGGACACAGCCTCCTCTCTTCGAGAGGGAGTGGGCTGTGATCCACCACGCGGGACCAGTGCGGGTTGGTAGAGATGTCACCATGTCTTTGAAATTTTTGGTTCTAGGACATTTCAATTCCTCACGATGTTTTCCTTCCAATACTTATGAGTTTGTAGGGGAGACCGGGGCTAGATCTAACGGGGGTAAGAATTAACTTGAATATACCCGCTAAACGGTAAGCGTTACAATCATGATACTCGGTTTCCCAGCACTATTAACGCCGACAAACGTGTCATGACTCGTCAGTCCGCGGCCAATCGCCTCTTGTAGGAGTTGTGCGCATCAAGCCCGGATTGACAGGTAAACGAACTTTTCATGGTTTGCAATAATTTGACTCAAGACGTAGTTGTTCACTCAATCGACTAAAATATTGCCTAGAATGAAGCTTCATTTTATTAATAATATTACTGTGCTATGCGTTTTTAATTATTCCTATTGATTGATTTTATGTGATTAAATTTGTAAAAAAGTGACCTTGGGGCTAAAAGTAACAAATTGACCGGCATAAATATTAACATGTTAATACATACCCCGCATGTGGGATAAGTCTTAACAGATGATTGACGAGCATACCTGATGATAGTACTTAAAGGAGGAAACTAAATTATTGTTGTCCAAAAAGAAGAACTAGTCAGGAAGAAATGAAGAGTCTTGTTTGGAAAAGGGAAGAAGAAAACAACTGGAAGGGTAGAATCAGAAAAGTGAAGAAGAAAATTCTGCAAGAGCATGTTAGTGATACAGTAGAAGAAGACTGTTTCTGCTAAATTAATTCTCAGACGATGATTGCATAGGAATAGGGATCATTGACAGATATTGCCAACTCGTTGTATAGTACCTATGCACGAATTATCGTATTTTTTAATTTTTGATACAAATTAGCTTTAGGTACCTACTTTGACTGATTGAAGCAAGTTACTAAAGACATAAACAAGAGCAAGTTACTAATTTAAAACTAATAATATGTGATTGATTAAATTATATTTCTTAAAACGTTAGTTACTTGACGAGATAAAAGTTGTTTTATTATTGTCAACTAGCACTTAAGGCTGCTCGAACATTTTGCGTCTTCATACAAACTAAAAGCCGCTCTAAATTAGTTTTTTGAAAATGTTCGTTATTTAATATCTTGATAAATGTGTCTTGTACATGCATGTAAAGTTTCATTACTATCCGCCTTTTCATTTTTAAGAACTTTTATGGCAAAGATTTTATGGAGACGCAATATGTTGGAGCAGCCTTAGCGGAATAGATAGTGCAACTTATATTTTGTATCTGTGATTGAAAATAGGTTAATTTGATAGGACCTAAGTTGAATAAAGATATTTACGAATAAAAATGGTGTTTTCTTGGAATTATCTAATTGAAAAACTCCCATGTTACATCTTGCCCCTTGCGTTAATACTTACCTCAGCCCTGTTAAAACTTACCCCCAATACGGGGTAAGTATTAATAGCCGACTTTTTCTTTAAAAATGCATACAATTCTGAAAGTATCTGTCTTATTCACGTTTTTTGTAACTATAGTAATAGCTGAATAACTAACGTATGCTATTAATCGAAAGTAATGTCGAAAAGCCTTATTATGTTAGAAAATATAAACGAAAATACAAAATTTGTTAGGAGTGTAGTTAGTATTTGTTGCTAGTGAATTATAAACTTACAACTATGCTCGGAATTAGCTGCAGTAAAATGACACTTCTTATCTGTCATTTCGTTTAAAAAATGTCCTCTTTTGGTAGCGACATGACAGTAAAAATGACATTAGGGGATGTCATTTTACTGCAGCTAATTTAAAGTTTGACCATAGTTAAAGTACAATGCCTGCTACATTAATTTGTCGCTTTCAAACCGTAAGTAATTAATTTCACGTATCGCCGCTGTCAACTCGCAAAGCGTCCATTATATCAACTTGATTATTATGTTACCTAATCACTGTGTTAGTATGTGTCACCAACCATGTTTTAATTTATTACAGATACAATACTTAATCGAGATCATTTGTTTTTATGTTTTCATTAAAATTCGCACCGCAAAACTAATTTATGAGCCTTTAATTAAACACTAATGGTAGTGTGACAGGCATCAAGTTAAATGGTGTGTAAATAATAATTAATATCTTTCCTGACTCTTAAGTACGGTCAGCAACAGAAGTCGGTTAACACTGCTACTTTTTGACATCAGCTAAATTAACACAAAATGATACGATAACCTGCTTTTTAGCATTTCATTTGTTAGATAACGGTTAATTTGCCTGCCGGATAAGACTGCCTATCGGACCTCTACAATCCAGTTGCTTCGTTATACGATACCCCTTGGTAAGACTGGTTGTCAGACTTTCGGGCTTCTGACGACCCGTAACGACTGTCAAAGATCCTCGAATGACAGCCGGGATCAACGGCTTAACGTGCTTTCCGAGGCACGGACGGTTCTCGGTATGTAAAGATGGTCACATAGCATACCACTTTTAACATCAATTCCTAGTAAATTTAAGGTTTACTAAGGTTGAAATTATCTAACTGTCACTTATATAAATAGACTTTGTTCTTTTATGATGTGCAAGTGACATTCAACCTTAGGCTAATATAGCAATTACTAGGTCGACTATACTAACAGAGACTGAGAGAATTCAGTGGTAAAGACTGCGACTTACGAGTTGTAGGTCGTTGGTTCGAACGTAGACAGACGCTTTACTTTGTGTAACTTATTGATTCATCGCCACTGCTCTCCAAAACGGTGAAGGAAAACATCGTGAGGAAACCGGCATGTCCTGGAACCAAAAATTTGGGAACATGTAACATCTGCCAACTCGCACTGGTCCCGCGTGGTGGATTACGACCCACTCCCTCTCACAAAGAGGAGGTCTGTGTCCCATGCAGTGGGAACATTATACAGGGTGGCCGGTTGATTGACGTCCATATATAAAATTGGTTCCTCGTATCGTGGACTATCCGAATCACCCCCATGTATGTTCCGCGATTTCTCATAGTTTTCGAGTTATGATTTTTTTTCTGAATTTTTGAGATTTTTTGACCTAACCAACTTAAAAAAATTTCTTTAAAAAAAGTAAGACTTTTTCGAGATTTTTTTTTTTGGAACTGAATCTTTATGATTCGTACTTTTATGCATAAAATAATCAACTTCATGACTGATGAGTTAGAAAAATGGGTTTGGTGAATTATGACTTCAGTTTTCAACTGTAAATTAAAAATGTAAATAGGAGACTTCATGGTTCCTAAATAGGCTGATTATGCTTATGCTACACCAACATGCATGCATAATACCTTCAACTAACCAAGTGTCCAATGCAATGACCAGTGGGAACTCCTACATGGTGACCTATCAGAAGTTACTGCCACGTGTACCATGTACGCCCACCCGCGCCCAATCGCGGGAGTTACCTGCATAACCTCTACTCAAAAAACCAGTTTCTACCAACCGACAATAAATTCTAAAAGTTTATTAGACAAAGAGACCACGGTGACCTTTCAAGTCCAAACCTTTACAATCATCAGGCCAATTTATTGACTTTTGTAACTTTTTAGGGTTTCGTAACCAAAGGGTGCCAACGGGACTGTAGACTCCTGTTGATCCCGTATTTAAAGCTGATTGATGACACTGTCTCATCACCCAGCCTCTCGTGTAGACCCTGCTTCACTTTCAATTGTTTCCCGCCATTCGTGGTGACTGACAGTTGACATTAGCGACAGATACCTCTCTACTAATGTGCATGAGAAAGTGTTTTACATATTTACTAAATAGTACACTACAGGGCTTCGCTGTCCGTTCGTCCGTCCGTCTGTCACAGGGCTGTATATTTTGAACCGTAATATTTAAACACTTGAAATTTTCACCAAATTATGGCCGAATAATAAAAATGAACATTAATAGAAATTAAATAAAGTTAAATATGAAATGGGTTTCACTCAAAATACGAAAAATTATGTAGTGTTAAATATTGTACAGTGGTATGGAACTCTTCGTGTCCGAGTCTGACTCGTACTTGGCCACTTTTTTAAAGGCCAGTGACAATAGTAGGTATCTATAATCAGAAGCTCACTATGTCAAGGATAGAGATACCGGGTGCTCAAATTACTAATTACTTAGACTACTTAAGGCCGACTTTGCTTAAGTAACTAAAGGAATAAGAAGCTATGTTCCTTACTTTTAAGAAAGTTGTAAGGTTACTTTAATATTAATTATATTTCTGGTGATTATACTTGCAAGAAGTATTGTATACCTTACCTTAATACCAAAGCTTTTCATTCAAAATATCATTTAAATTAAATGCAAAATGGATTCTTATTTATTTTAAGATAAATTATATACGTTAATATTTTTTGAATGCAAATCAAAAATGTACAATCATTTTCAGTCATTTTCTATGCACTAAATTTACGCATTTTTATGCTTTTTTTATATACTTTGCAACGCATTTTCTCTGATAAATCAACATACATATTGTATCACACGTACGAATCGTAACATACAAAATCCCGGAATACAAAAGGTACCTACCTTAAGGTACCATAACAGACAATTTCTTATTTATGTGAAACAGGCTTATTCTGATCTCGGAAACGAAACATTTTATTTGTTTTCCATCATTTTCATAAATGTTTTAAACTCGCTTTGATATATTGTCATTGTCAAGCAGATAAGAAACTTTCAGAGGCACAAAAGAGACATTAAATTCATTTTTCCTGTTTAGGTACTATTTATCTGTACTTTGAAAGTAACTTTTAAAAGAGATGACGACTTTTCTCTCTGAAATCGTAATTTTTGTTTGAAACAAGCTTTTATTCAGATACGACTTTCTTGCATCATGCCTAAGATTTCTACCTAAATGTCCATAAAAAAGTAGAAAACTCTATCTTTTAGGCAAAATTCTTCAATATTTCATTCGTCTTGCATCAAACCGAACAATTTTCTCCATGGCACCCACATCGTAATCGCGAAAAAGTACCTAAACAGCTGTCGTCCTATAAACCCTCGAGTAGGTATTGAAGTTTTCTATGGAACAGTTGAATTTTTTTTCGCGAATACAATGTTGGTCCCATGGAGAAAGTTATTCGGTTTGATGTTCTATACCACACCCTGAAATTTGATGAAATCAAAATCAAAATCAAAAGTCCTTTATTCAAATTAGGCTGAGAATCAGCACTTTTTGAACGTCAAAATTACAGTAAGACAGTCCCCACAAAACGCCCGCCCTTCACCACTTCCTAGTGCTTTAGCTGGGAAGAAGAAGTAGCGGAACAAACTCCCCAGCAGCACAGCTGTCTGTTCAGTTAGAAGAACTAGATTCTATACAATAGTACCTATGCAAAATAATTTACGCAACACAATACATTAAATTATATTTTTGTCAAATAAATGAGGATGATAAGATGAGGATGCAAAATGACACGTTTTATAAAAAAAACCAAGACGTAGCGCTGTCAACAGTGATGTGAGGTCTCAAGTTTCGGGTTTCGTAAGCTTGTGTGCACTTAGTGAGGTGTAGTTTAGTTGTAGTTTGGTGTAAATGTGTGCGTGTGAGCGTGTATGCACAGAGCGATGTGTAGTTTGCGCATGCTTCACTGTATTGTTCGCAGTGCTCTGTCTTGGATTTTTATTTTGTCTCAGCGTCCAA
The DNA here is from genome assembly GCA_905163495.3 of Cosmia trapezina. Lineage (NCBI taxonomy): Eukaryota > Metazoa > Arthropoda > Insecta > Lepidoptera > Noctuidae > Cosmia > Cosmia trapezina. The sequence continues at coordinate 10,752,054 of LR991025.1, read as the reverse complement.
CATTTTCGGATTTAAAACACTGAAGATCATATAATACAATTACTGAGTAAATCTCAGCTGCTGAGGTCATAAAAGGTTACCTCTCTTTCGATATTAATCATTGGTTAAATCCCGAAATAAACCATGACCACTGAAAGCTTTGTAATAAGGTTTGTCAAGATATCGATTTAATGGAAGCTTTTATCAAAATTATAATAACATACAAAAAACTATGTTATTAGCAACAATGGAGAATTAACAAATGAAGGAGCTTAGATTATGAAATGTTCATAATCTAAGTGAAGGAGATTAAACTTGTTATAAAAATGTTGGATTAATTTTACTAAAATTTTATTCCTAAAAATTTTTGTGCGGTAACTTAGGTATGTAAATAAAGATGGAAATTACTTACTTATTGGTTTTTTTCACCAAGCTGATTTATCTATTCAGTTCGTGAAACATTTTTTAAATATTTTTTAAGAAATAAAAATAATTCTCTGTAATCTTCGCCATTTCAACCTCCCTCGAATTTTCTTGAAACGAGTGCATAATACGCCCGTATTATGCGATCATCCATTTTGTCTTTAAACGAATTGACTGCGCGTAAAGTCATTGAACCCTAACAGAACCATTTTTCATTTTTTTTCTCTTTGTGACATTATCATGGACGCTGTGACCAGTCACCTGGCAAAATCCTTTAGCTTCCCTTACTACGTCACTGGGAAGAAACGGGGACGTTTTTATTTTTAGACATTGAACATTGTTAAAATCTAAATCCTTTTATAGAATGATAATTAAACGCTCCACAAAGGCATAATTGTGTGTAATAGAAAATCCTCCTGATAACTCTTGCTACCAACATAATTGCTGATTGGATTTTCACTAGGTACGTCATTCTAGTATTAATACTTAGGTATATTCCCATGAAAATAGACAGTAAAAATTCTTGAAAAACTGTAAGCTTTCCAAGATTTGAAGATGACAATACTCTAGACTTTTTCTTGAGCCAATTATGTAACAGAAGAATACCTACACCATGTATCATCTATGATGAATTTTCCACTTAAGGCTTGTCCGTCGTAAAAAGCGCGGTCACTGTCGGACTGCATAGAAAAGAAAGAGAAGCACGATGACACAACGCTTGCAAAATATGAAGTAATTATCGATTTACAAAAAATTTGTAGATTAAAATAAAAAAGTAATGACAAGAAATCATCCCCTATTAGCTTGTAAAGATTAATGAAAACTGTAGGAGTAATATGGTAACAACTCGAAAAAATAGACCGGAAAAGGAAAAAAAAGGAAAAAAAAACCTAAATCCAGGTCTATCTGACCTGGATTTAGGTTTTTTTTCCTTAGTTCTACAAACTAAAATAGATTTCAGGACACATGAAATCACTTCTTATGTATTGTAAATTACTGTGTATTTTTTCCTATCAGAAAGATGCTATAATAGTTACTGTAAAAGATGGTTACAAAGTTACTTAGTTTCGCCGTATTTTAGGAAGGAGCCTTAAAACAAACAGCTGCTAGGGAATCCTGCCATAATACACAGTTTCAGATTAAAACAGGCAACAATTACGTAGAAAACAAAAGACCTGTGCTTGTAAATGGCTAATGCTCTAGACTACCAGTTAGCAAACTTGTCATAAAGTAATAAAAAATGCATTACCCACGCGTCTGTTTAATTATGCATATTTCCTCAGGGTAGGTTAACCGTAACGCAAGGTTTGAATCTTCCTCAAGCATTTCTTAGGGAATACGTCAGTGCGCGGGCCTGCGGACGGTGAGCAGCAGGTAGCTCGCCGTCCGGTAAGGACCAGGCCCGAGTCGACGGCGCGTTGTGTTCCACGCGCGCCTCAAAGAGATGTCAGCAAGTGACGGGGCCCAATAGGGCCGACGCCGCTGGGGTCGCGGATTGTCCGAAGGGGTTACCGCGGCCCTGGCATAGGCAACTGAAGGAACACGGGTGGGTTTTAGTCAGTAAAAGTCTGACACGCCCTTCCGCTCCACCCAGAGCGGGAGAAGTTATTTGATGATTTCCCACCCTCAAAAAAAAAAAAAAAAAAAGGGAATACGTCAGTGAGAATTTATAACGCACACAAAATATTAATAATGTTATAGGTACCTACTTCAAATTAAAACCGTCAAGGGACGTCTTTCTTTGAAAAAATAATAATGAAAGTAGAAAGAAAAAAAAACCGGTCAAGAGCGAGTCGGACTCGCGCACCGAGGGTTCCGTTTCGATTTCTGAAAAAGTGTGCTACTTAGAGACATCGTTTTATTTTTCCTGTAATCTTTACATAAACTTCTATCACATAGAATAATTTCAGATTTTTCTCTTTGCAAACTTCGGAGATAAGGGGGGTTAACGGTATTTTTTTTTACATTTTTCATCAAAAGTCGAAAACTATGCGGCCTAAAAAAATAAAAACAGTTTGAAAATGTGCAAACAACGCTCTTTCATATGATACCCCACATGCCCTAGTAGCCCCACTTTAAAGTTTTAAGACCCCCTTTCAGTCCCTGTTGCAAAAAAAATATAAATATTTTTATTTTTTTCTTATTTGCAAAATAGTTGGGTAAACATCATCTAAAACTATGCCAAATTTCAAGTTGATAGCATCAGTAGTTCTTGAGATATCCAGCTGTGACAGACAGACAGACAGACAGACAGACTGAGTCACACCATAAGGGTTCCTTTTTTACCATTTTGGTACGGAACCCTAAACACAGAGTCAAAATTACACCCAATACCGAATTAAAATAAACTATCCTAAACTTCATCGTACGAATCAATCAATTGTAACAACCAATCGCTAGTGAATACAATCAATCTGCCTAGCCTTTTCCCGGGTCGGCTTCCAGTCTAGCCGGATGCAGCTGAATACCAGTATTTTACATGGAGCGACTGCCTATCTGACCTCCACAACCCAGTTACTGGGTAATACGATACCCCTTGGTAAGACTGGTTGTCAGACTTTCGGGCTTCTGCCGACCCGTAACGACTGTTAAAGATCTACGAATAACAGCCGGGACCAACGGCTTAACGTGCTTTCCGAGGCACGGAGGAATGTCGGTATGTAAAGATGGTCATCCATCCACACCCACCCCGGCAAGCGTAGCTTAACCTGACGGATCGACCCGTGCGGCTGTTATTACTTAGCCACGAGCTCCTCTCGCTTTCGAATACAACAATATGAATTAATGAAACTGTTGCGATAAGTATAGTTTCCGGAGCCCGACTGCTCGACAATCGCCGAGTCCGTGTGGCACGATATAGATTTCACACGCAAAGGTAGTATGTTTATTAGAAATACGTACGTCTCTATTTCACAAATTAAGAGCTTTATGTCTGAAAGTTAAACAACCAGTATTTCCAAGGGATATCGTGTAACTGGGTTGTGGTGTTCAGTCCACGCACAATAGTCCACATGAAGGACTAAGTGCAGAAACCAAATCCTTTAACATAGATAGAAGGCTATGCAGAAGAAGATGGTCTAGCGATGGCGAACTGAACACAATGGCCAGTAAAATATTCCTTAATCTATTAGATATATCTATTCTGTGATACTGATAATGTAATTTTCTTCATCACTATATAGTACATTCAGGGAAGTTAATTGTTAAGCAAATTGACACACTACGTCAACTTACGACAAGAACTATCAAAAAATTACAGTTAAGATTTGAAAATACGGACAATTTATGCTAAACTATCTTTTGCCCGCGCCCGCGTGGAAGTCGGAAATTATCCAACGGGAACGTATAACCGGGATAAAAAAGTAGCCTATGTGTAAATTCAAATTTTATCAAAATTGGTCCAGCCGTTTGAGCGTAAAGAAGTAACAAACATACAAACACAGACACACTCACAAACATTCGCCTTTATAATATTAGTGTGATACCTAATTAATTTCCTTACCAGTGACAGTGACCCATTCTCAAGGGCATTCCTACCATTGGATACTATGGGGAACAAATTATAAAGAGGGGGAATGCTTATTTAATTAATTGTTAGGGTTACCCGGAAATCAACTAATAATTATTCAAGTTGTAAATCGACTAACAACAATAACCCGCTGCTAATATGTAGTTGATACGGTCAAATTAGGATATTACACAGTAGTGTGGAGCAATCATTAAACATAATTATACCTACTTTACCGGTAGATGTATGTTAGGACCAAAATAGCATAACCTAAAAAGTTGGATTGCTATCGATATTTAAACAAACTGATACTTAGTCCAAAAAACCTGAATATATTTTTAAAACTTATTATAAACTAGCTTTTGAAAATCCTTAATTATCCCTTGCCTACATTATAAAGCGAACCTCTGTGCAAAATTTCAGATTTGTAGGTTCAAGGGTTTGGGCTGGGCATTGATGAGTCAGTGAGTCAGTCAGGACTTCTCTTTTTATTTATACAGTTAAAGATAGATTTAAGTAATTTTTGTGTCTGTCTGTGTGCCCGCGTTGTTCTTCTAAACTACGCAACGTATTTTGATGCGGTTTTCGCTATTATTTACAGAATTTATTCCGGAAGGTTTATGTGTAAAATATCATTGTATTAAAATTACATGTAAGAAAGTAACATCGATGTTTTATGATTAAGTCGTAAAGACCGTGTGGAGCGAGTCGCTAGCAGGATATACAGGATATATCAGAAACGTGAAACTTTCTCCATGGGAACAACATCGTAATCGAGAAAAAATATCAGCTATCCCGTATAAAACTTCAATACCTGCTCGACTCAAATGTATGGGACGACTGATAATTTTTTCTCGAGTACGATGTATTTTAACGAACTTTATATGAACTGAAAACATAATAGAAAAGACATGTGTCCTTAAGTACGGCCGTTGGTTTCTAAAAGACTAACCCGTGGGCTGCCCTGGGCATCGCAACAAATTATCTACGTCACGGATCATAGACGGACAGGTTAATGATCTTAGAATCTTACTACCAGACACCATCGTATTAATGGTTGCTCATTTTCTAATATCTTTACGCTATAGCAAAAGGAACGCTCTCATAGCAATGGAAATCGGAAAATAGATTTTCTTTGTAAAAACAAACAACTATAAAGAAAATGCTAAGTGGATCTTTTAATAAGATTTTCATAGCGAACTTAGAACCAATGTAAGCTTTTGATTAAATATTACTTCAAATGATTCAAAATGCTATTAAAACCTAATCCAATTTAATTCAGTTGAACCCATAACTAACCATAATAATTAATCGTGACAATAAATCTAGTAAAACAGTAAAATTAACATATTTCAATGGTATTTTTCAAGTAATTTATGCAGCTATAATTATTTTCATTATGGAATTGATTTCTGCAGCATGAATATTCCAGTACGTAATTTACCGTAACCTTGGGAACTATTACAGTGCGTCGATATGACGTCTTGGTACTATAATGGAACTCCAATTTAGTAGTTCGTTCTTATTAGTCACTTCCAGTTCTAAAGCACTTAGCCACTGCTGCACAGGTAAGTTCCATTGAAAACGAAGTTTGCTTCTGAGTTCGCAATTGAAATCAACTATCAAGGACGCTGTTATTTTGTTGAAACTATGTAGAAATGAATATATGTATAGGCCAGAGGTCTTGGGGACTTCAAATAATTTCTGAAAGACCTGAGATCATTAAACATTAGGATTTGCGAGAAGAGGAAGATGGAGGGAGATAGCACGTAGTTTTTACCGTCACAGTGCACCACGTGGCTGTTGTTGAAAAACGTATATTTTCCAAAAAAAAACCGTGTAGATTGCAAAGGTAGAAATCTGTAAGACTTCACTGTCTTTCCTTTCCCAAACGGAGGGTCACACAAAAAACACGAAAAACACACGTGAAACACACACATTCAACACAAAACACCAAATAATGGTAGTACAGGTTGATGCTGGCTCGTTCAACTTTCACTCAGCATCAGCAAATATTTGCTTGCATGTTCTGTATAGTCGGAGGTGACTTTCCGAGAAACAAGAGTTATCTCTTGAGTTTCTCGGAAGGTCACCTTCGACTATTACACAGAACATGATCTGTCTAGACCCTTTTCCCCGAAACAGATAAAAGCTGTGAGGCACTCCAAACTGAAATACAGGTGCATATTAATTATGTTCTTTGTTGGATGGGTCAACTTGGGAGAGCTGCTATTAATATTTTTAGTTCTTCGTCTTAGCGTGTCGATGGCAAAATCTATACTTCTATACTAATATTATAAAGAGGTAAAATTTGTATGTAAGTTTGTAAGTTTGTATGTTTGTAAGTTTGTAAGTTTGTATGTAGGGGGTAATCTCCGGAACTAATGATCCGATTCTAAAAAAAATTTCACTGGTAGAAAGCTACATTATTCCTGAGTGCTATAGGCTATAAATTATATTTTATCATGCAAATTAGCCAAGCTATCACAATTTTTGTCTAACAAGTAGGAAAGAAATACCTCTTTAAACAGACTTTTTTGCATGCGCTGCCTAAACGGTTGTTTAAAATTGAGAACAATGTATGGCAGTCTGGTCCGTCTTAAATAATTCTACAAAAAAGTTCGCGACACCATATTTCTATCTTTTATACATCTTTTATTGCTTTAAAAAAGTATTTTTTAGACATACTTACGTTTGGATGATTATTTAAACAACAAAACATTAATCCTTATCAAAATAAGTTGCGCCTGTGATATTTAATGGTCACAGGGGCATCATGGAGATAAGATTTGGCCTTTACAGTATGTCAATTGGTCATACAGTTACGGAGATAATACAAAATTACTAAAACGCAAAATAACTTTAAATCATACCGGTCGCTCTTGAGCAAACATGTTTAGTGCGGACGTTTTATCAATTTACCCATAGATGGCGTTGTACAAATAAGTAATTTTTCAGAATTGCGAGATTTTCCGCGGATTGACAACCCTCTCGATTTATTATTTCAATAATGTCGGTGGAATACAGCGAAAGAGTTTGTTTGAACGCGCTATCTCTGGAACTACCCCAGTCAGATTTGAAAAATTTTTTTTTGCATTTTATAACCCAGTTCTTGAGGAGGGCTATAGGCTATTTAACATCACGCTAGGGCCCTTAGGAGCCGAGCGCGAAGTAATAGGGCGGGCAGGCGATGCGGAAGGAGGCTATTTACCATCTTGCTAGGTCCCTTAGGAGCCGAGCGCGAAGTTATAGCGCGGGCAGGCGATGCGGAAGGATATAGGCTATTTAACATCTTGCTAGGGCCCCTTAGGAGCCGAGCGCGAAGTTATAGCGCGGGCAGGCGATGCGGAAGGATATAGGCTATTTAACATCTTGCTAGGGCCCCTTAGGAGCCGAGCGCGAAGTTATAGCGCGGGCAAGCGATGCGGAAGGATATAGGCTATTTAACATCTTGCTAGGGCCCCTTAGGAGCCGAGCGCGAAGTTATAGCGCGGGCAGGCGATGCGGAAGGATATAGGCTATTTAATGTCACGCTGGGGACCTTATGAGCCGAGCAAAAAGAAAAAAATGTCAGAAAGGATGCTATTAAGCGCAAACGAAGTAATAGCGCAGGCAGGCGTTGCAATGCGATGCGTCGGGGTTGGTGGGTGGGGGGGACAAGAAATTTCACGCGGACGAAGTCGCGGGCAGAAGCTAGTAACAAATAAAATATATCTATATTTTTTAAATTTGTTTGCCTCAAAATTCAGCAACGATAATACCGTTTGCTGACGCAGCTATCAGGTCCTCACGTGTGCAGGTGACATGCGAAGCAAAACGGAAGGTGGGCCATTGTCTGTGGAGACAATATTTTTAAATGATGATGAAGAGGTGTGGAACTGCATTATATGACATTCTAATCTTCAACCAAAATTACACAATACATAATTTCCAGCATAGCCTATCAGTTAGCCATATTTTATTAAGTGCTCCCAAATTACGGTGTATTTCTTTTTAATTTTTTATTATTTGACATTATCTATGTACCTACAATTCGAATTTCAACTCTTTATTAGTGGCTTTTGTGGACATGATACAATGTTTAGGACCTATTTCACGATGTCCGATGTCTGTAGCCACTACCTACCGAATAAATTCAAAAATGGAACAGAATTTGTATTTAATTATCTGCCTCCTGAACGTTTTAGGCCTAGTAGACTGTAGATTTGTTTGTTTGTGTTTTGTGTTTGTTTGTGTTGATTAGATTTGTTGACCATTTTCTATTTTGTTAAGTAAGTTGACAGGCCTACACCACTGTCCTTCCATGCCTATTTATTCGGAAATATCGTAAAAGCCAGTTATTTTTAAAAGAGTACCTATCCGTGCAATTTTTTGTTGTGTCTTCTCCTTAGGAAACGACCAATTGGAACCATGCACCTAGCTTCTGACGTTTCATAAGTACCCCTGTAGCTTTATGTGAAATAAATATTATGTTGATTTTGATTTTAAATTAAATAAATAAATAAATATCCTTGGACATTTCACACAATTGTAAGGCCACTCTCACATACGATACTTGCAGACGACTAGTAAGTATCCACTTACATTTGTATGGTGAATCGAAAACTTCGCTACCGTTATCCTATGCGTCCGCTACTAGTCTCGCGATACCCGCAATGTCGTCGCAAGCGCGTCGCTTCTCCTACGAATCTCGGCCAAATGGCGGTGGAAAAGCAGTTCACTGTACCTACTTTTGTTTGATTGATATTTTCCTAGACGAAAACACTTTTTACAACAAACTTTTCCTAGAAACTGTAGCCACTAACAATACCTACTGTGGATATCGCCGTAATAAGAGAACAAAACAAAACAATGTCGGCCCCCGATGTACTTTTCTCTACGACAATTCGACGAACGTCTTTTGTTATTGATTACGTAACTCAAAAGACACTAATAGGATCAGAGCGCTTGTAGTGGAAATATAAGAGGCTATGGAGGTAATAAATTGTGGGTTGGTGGAACCTTTTAGTTCGTTGTAAGGGCCCAGTTGCGCCACCCCTCATAATATTGATTATCCTTTGTAACACAACCTGACGAATCGTATCGTTAGATCGGCTTCAATAATTACGTGAACAATGTCTTCGGAAAGTAATTATTGATGAAGAATTGTAGTGATTTCATTACTTTGCTTGTTGACTTCTGTTTGGCTATTATTTTGTGCATGAGCAAATCATATTGGATATTTATGGTTCGTTTTTATCCTTAAGGCCCTGGTTCCAAACTTGGTTTAGCTCGGTGTGTACGTGAAATGGTGTTATGGCTGTCTAGTTTGACGCACGAGATAGAAGATTCTCACGCGCACCGCAATTGTGTCGTAAAAGTGCAAATAAAATCGTATAAAATTAGAAATTAACTATTTAATAAAAAGTAATCGATCACTGGATGCAGTTTGGAATTTGACATTTCATGGTATATTTTTAATTAAAATTATAATTGCTAATGAAGCGATAAACAGCTTTTAAAGATTATTAGGAGGTATGTTTGAAGATTTTTTTGGTGCATTAAAGTATGTTTAATTATGTTTTGGCTTCCATCACTGTATGTGAAAAGGACTTGAAAATATCATATTTTTTTTACATGTCAAAATTATTTACGGTTGATGAGATACACAGCTTTAAAAACCACCTTTTTGATCGTTTTCAGGAAATCTGCGCCTTAATTTTCAATATATTTATGTAAATAAAAAGAAAGTCCTGACTGACTGACTGACTAACTGACTGACTCATCAACGCCCAGCCCAAACTCTTGAACCTAGAAAGCTGAAATTTTGCACAGAGGTCGCTTTTATAATGTAGACAAGGAACAAGGAAGGATTTCCCGGTAGTATGTTCCCGTAGGATATTTTCCAATATCCACGCGGACGAAGCCGCGGGCAAAAGCTAGTTTTATATATTTTTGAAGAAAAAAGTCTATCTTGTCGCTAGACGTATTTAGCGGGTTGTAGGTACTGATTAGATATGATGTGAAATACTGTTCGATATTTTCCAAATGTTGTTTTTTAACAGTTTTTAACCGACTTCTAAAAAAGGAGGAGGTTCTCAATTCGGATGTTTGTATTTTTTTTTTAGTATTCACATTCTTCATTCCTTAATTTTTTTTATATCTAATCTTTTTTAAAAACCCGCCCTAAAAAAAACGATTTAGATACCATCCAAAGAAACTATTTTCATGACCTTGCACAATTTTTTGAAATCGCTTTCATACTAACGGTTGTTGAACCATTTGCATAACCACAAAACCAACTAAGGTAAGGCTAGAAGCGATAGTAATTCTTGGTATTACACGTTTTTGATTTCATTCACGTGAAAAAATGTACCGTGAACTGATTCAATCTTTTACGATACAAAGGTTACCTAGTTATTTGAAGATTTGTCCGGTCAACCATCTTTTGATTTTCCGTCATGTATATTTATTTTGGGACTGGTGTAAAGGTGAAGCGAAAATAGAATGTGTCAACCTTTTTCAATCGATAAACCGGGAATGTTTTGAAATATCCAGATTATTGTGAAGGATAAATACCAAATATTATTACCTTGTTTCCTAAACATCTTACAACTGGCCAAGATCTAGGAATTACGGACGTATGTACTGTAAATCGTAGTGTACCTAGGTGTAGGTACGGTCGACGGAAGACAGCTCGTAAATATCAAGTTAACCCGATGAATTATTGTTGTAGTGAATTTAGTTGAAACGAGCTCTGTCTTGACTTTCATGGAACTCATAAAATTAAAAAGATAAAGTGAACTAAATACTAAAAGATATATGTACCGACCATTGACTTATAAAAAAGGAGGACTCCGAGCCACGCATATCGAAAGAGAAGCATAGTAAGTATGCCGAGACCGTTTGTATGCACGGCTACAGATCAAGCTATACATTTCCAGTATAAGCCGTTCTCGCATTTTATAGGATTTCCTTCCAATGAGAGGTCAGTGTAAACTGGAAATGTATAGATTGATGTGTAGCCGTGCGTACAAACACGCCTCACGCAGACATTTACATCATAGTATGCCGACCGGCCGCCATTACGTGACACCAGCGACGGCGTCTTTGCAGGCGTCTTTTGACTCTTATCACGCACACATAGATCGGTACGGTGCTTCACTTTAGATTTGCGTGGCGCGGAGTCCTCCTTTTTTTATACGTCTATGATACTCGTAGAAACCTAAATAGTTTCAAGGGTGTTCTGTTTGACTTTGATCCATCTTTGCAACTAAAGAAGCGTAGTGTAGGGTCGGTATAGTACGCACGCGTAAACGTCATTATTATTAATCAAACAATCATTATTCAATCATTATCATCAATAATTTATGGTTAATTGAACTTACCTTAAGTGAACTTCAACCAAAATTATACGAAGTGTTGCATCCGAAGAGATTTAACGTACATTGTAGTCCGTTTATCGTTGTACTACATTGCCACACTGTTCAAAGACTAGAAAAAAAAAAAATTGATAGTCTATGTCATCTGTCAGCTGTCACCTCATTCGTTTTAGAGCTCACTGCCTATTCCATTCCACAATAATAAGGGGGTAATGGTTACATGGGTGGGTAGGGTGTTAAATCTCTTCGGATGCAACACTTCGTATAATTTTGGTTGAAGTTCACTTAAGGTAAGTTCAATTAACCATAAATTATACTTCAGTGTTGCATCCTCAAGATTTAACGTACATTGTAGATGTTTAGAGCATGTTTATTGTGGAATGGAAAACATATAATGTTCATGATCACATGTGAGTACTTCGTAGATTTAGTATACACTAACAGTATATCTATGGAGTACTTAGTTTGGCATTTGTTTTTAAAACAAAACAAATCGGTCAGTAATCACAATCAGTTTTATATAAAAAAGCTAATACTTGGTAACAAACACTTAACAAAGCGGATTATGAATAGAAGATTATTCTTACAGACTTAATAATTGAATATGCCATCAGCAAAAACCTTGTCTTTTTCAGAATCAATCACACGTTGGTTGGTTGTAAAATTTTGCAAAATGTATTGAGTTACCGTCCAGTCCAGCCAGCACTCTTTTTATTATTTCTATTGTGATCTGAAAGCCACTGACATCGATGCATGCCTAGTGCTGTAGGCAGTGAACTTATTCACATCCACGTCACTATCACTAAGCGTTTCTTTGATCCAGCGGCTGATGGACAAGGAGGTACAAGTTTGTATTGATTTATCACAAAATTTCCCCATGTAAGAAGTTCTACTGGATATAGAGATTGTTTATTATTATAGAAAGGTAAAATCAGGCGGGGATTTTTTCTGTTCGGTGCTGAAGTTTTAATAATGTTTCAGTTACATGAATATCATTAATTTTGATCAAAGATAACGTTTGCATCCGTTGTCCCATGGACAATGCAAGCAAAGTTACAAGTTTTTTAGAAATTTCTTTAAGGGATAGACTTAATTGGATATATGGTCTATGACCAGATTAGGATACCAAGTAGCACATAATACTTAAGAAAAGTAGGCTTACTTTTAAAAACACCTTTAAAACATCTCGAATATAATGATTTTCTATTTGACATTTCGGTCAAAATAATTTTTAATGCAGAGCGAAAAGAATTTATCGTCTCATAATGCATCTTTTTTAAATTACTCAGATAAAAGTTTTAGGATCTATATTATTGAGCTATTGAAGTAACCAATATTATTAGTTTTACAAAAGGAATACCAACGTTTAAGAGCAACATTATACTGGCTATAATAATGATTAATTATTTGTCCAATGATATTATTAGAAAAATAATTAATCATAATTATTTATATTGCTTCAATTGGAATTTTTCTCCTTATGTACGATTCCTTGACAATATTTCAGAATCCCGCACATTTCACGTCTGAAAACCGGTTCGCCGGTTGCCTGCAGTATTCACTGGAGTCGGTTTTTTAATTTGTAGGCCCCTTCTAATAAAGGTATGACAAGTTTTCGTCTATTAAATGTCAGTTCATGTCAATCAAGAAGCAATTGTCTGATTTCTGATATACTTTTCAGAATATCTAATGTGTCTACAGATTGGGCCCGTATGAGGTCTTTTGTTAGGTTGACGAGGCCGGTGATTCCTTGTACCAAGTTTGTGGCCTTTGTCTTATCCATCAAGCAGTATATTTTCCCAACGTTCAGCAACTTCACTGGGTATTTTTTCCCCGAGAGAAGGATCCAATTTCTTTGCTTGACCAAGTAAGTCAAGAATTTCTGTAGACACATCCGCAGTGAAAGTTTCAACAGAGCTTTGGTATGCATCATATGGCGATAAGCTTATAGATCGCAATGATGGGCTTTTTTGAAAGTCGAAACAAAAAAAGCAAAGTTACTTTCAGGATAGTATCACGTACTACCTCATTAAGAAAGAACTTATTGTATTTCTGGATAACATCGCGTGTTATCTCGCTAAGAAATACCATTTTGTTAACAGGATAACATTAAGTGTTACAGAACTTTGGTGTGCATCATATGCCAATAAGCATAGGTATAGATCGCAATGATGAACTTTTTTGAAAGTCGAAACAAAACAATCAAAGTTACTTTCAGTATAGTATCACGTACTACCTTATCAAGAAAGTACTGTATTTCTGGATAACATCGCGTGTTACCTCGCTAAGAAATACCATTTTGTTAACAGGATAACATCAGGTGTTACAGAACTTTGGTATGCATCATATGGCAATAAGCATAGGTATAGATCGCAATGATAAACTTTTTTGAAAGTCGAAACAAAAAAAAGCAAAGTTACTTTCAGGATAGTATCACGTACTACCTCATCAAGAAAGTACTGTATTTCTGGATAACATCGCGTGTTACCTCGTTAAGAAATACCATTTTGTAAACAGGATAACATCAGGTGTTATCTCATTACAATATTTAACGAGTTGAATGCCGTAATTACAGACACAATTAAAAAGCTATTGTGTCTCGCGCGGATCCGCATTCACGGCATACGAAGGGTTAAAAAACATAATAGTCTTAACTTGTTAAAATAAGGGTGCCATAAGTATGGCGTCTTACTCACGTTCTTTGCGTTTTTCCCTTTATTTTCGTAACGTTTGATCTTGCGTCTAAAAATATTCTTCATTACTTTTGTTTTTCCTTTTCTCACGTCTAATTATCGCTAAAATAACACTTTTCACTATGAAACTAGAAAGATTTTTATGGATTTAAAATTAAATTGAAAAATTAACAGCGTAGCAATGCAACACACGAAGAACGAATGAGGTGACAGCTGACAGATGACATAGACTATCAATTTTTTTTTTTTCTAGTCTTTGAACAGTGTGGCAATGTAGTACAACGATAAACGGACTACAATGTACGTTAAATCTTGAGGATGCAACACTGAAGTATAATAATCAATGATTTTTAATATACCGTCATCTCGTATATTTTTTTTTTTGAAGTGTAAACAAGATACAAACACGTTTTAAAGTGAACATGACATATAGGCTGCTCTAGTCGCCTGGACGATTACGTTTTGGGCGGCTGTAGTCTGTAGTAGCCTGGATGGTGGTGGTTCAATACTTAAGGCCCGTTTACACGATGCAAGTTTCTTGCCTGTGGCATACCATACTGTGGCGGCATCTACATCGCCACATACGAACTACGCATCAATGACATGACGTCACGCAAACCTGCATCGCGCAATTAGAGTTTACCACGCGATTAGCATATACAGGGTGGCCGGAACATTGACGTCCAAAAATAAAATTTCGGTCCCTCGTATCGTGGGGTATTCGAATCACCCACATGTATGTTCCGCGACTTTTCATAGTTTTCGAGTTATGAATTTTTTTCTGAATGTTTGAAAATTTTCGACCTGACCAACCTAAAAAAATTCTAAAAAAAAAAGTAGAGGGTTTTATCGAGTTTCTTTTTTTGCAACTGAATTTTCATAAGTAGTACTTTTATGCATAAAATAATCAGCTTCGTAACTGTGATGAAAGTTATGAAAATGTTGATCTAAAGTGAAAAATTTACGTTCGGTAAATTATGACTCAAATTTTCAACTTTAAATTAAAAATCTTAACAGGTGACTTCATAATTCCTAAGTAGGCTTCAAGAATGCGCCAGACTCTCAGCTTTCATAATCATAAAAAAAATGAAGTACTTAATAGGGCTACTTTGTTTAAAATCGGCCTTCAAAGACAGCGAGGTGGAAAAATTCTTAAAATTACCCATCTGAGTAATTATTTTTTTTTGGCTATTTTCTCGTTCCTAAGGTTAATTAATGATAAGAATACTGAAAACTAACCACATTATATTCAACATTCATAATTACCACACGTGGGCGAATGAAAATCCACTCGAAGTGAGAGCTTCGACATTTCAACATCGCTTCAGCGTTAACTTGTGGTCTGGTATCCTCAATGGCGAACTAATTGGTCCATTTGAACTGCCGTCCAGACTTGATGGAGAAACATACAAAAACTTTTTGGAAAATGAACTTCCATTGTTGCTGGCAGATGTGAATCTCGAACTCAGACGAACCATGGTGTTGCAAAATGACGGCGCCCGTGTCACTATGCAACCCAGGTCCGAAATTACTTAGATGAAACATACCCCAACAGATGGATCGGACGCAGCGGACCAATTAGGTGGCCTCCACGCTCACCTGATCTCAACCCCATCGATTTCTTTATTTGGGGCTATTACAAGGAAATAGCATACGCCCGAGACTGTTCAAGTGAACAAGAGCTGAGGCAGTTGATTGCAGAAGCTGAACGTGTTGTGAGAGAGAACAGAGACGCTTTTAGACGATTGCCAGACAATTTCTTACGTAGGTGTAGAATGTGTATTGCTGCTGGTGGTGGCCACTTTGAAAACCTTTTGTAAATGTTAAAAATAAATTAAGTACTTTTTTCACATTATCATCTGTGTTTTATTCAAAACCACTTTTTACGTAAAACTTTTCTTACCCAACTCTGAAACTATTTGTTGGTTAGTTTTCAGTATTCTTATCATTAATTAACCTTAGGAACGAGAAAATAGCCAAAAAAAAATAATTACTCAGATGGGTAATTTTAAGAATTTTTCCACCTCGCTGTCTTTGAAGGCCGATTTTAAACAAAGTAGCCCTATTAAGTACTTCATTTTTTTTATGATTATGAAAGATTATCTTGAAGCCTACTTAGGAATTATGAAGTCACCTGTTAAGATTTTTAATTTAAAGTTGAAAATTTGAGTCATAATTTACCGAACGTAAATTTTTCACTTTTGATCAACATTTTCATAACTTTCATCACAGTTACGAAGCTGATTATTTTATGCATAAAAGTACTACTTATGAAAATTCAGTTGCAAAAAAAGAAACTCGATAAAACCCTCTACTTTTTTTTTAGAATTTTTTTAGGTTGGTCAGGTCGAAAATTTTCAAACATTCAGAAAAAAAATCATAACTCGAAAACTATGAAAAGTCGCGGAACATACATGGGGGTGATTCGAATACCCCACGATACGAGGGACCGAAATTTTATTTTTGGACGTCAATGTTCCGGCCACCCTGTATACAACGTCCCGACATCATCCGTCGGGCAGTGGTCCACCAGACACAACACCCGTCTGGTTTTCAATAGAGGATGAGTGAACTTTACACCCTGTTCCTCATACCTCTAAAATACAATTTAAGCAACAAATAACTTGCATCGTCTAACTAGGTACCTACTGTTTAGACGGTGCAAGTTTTATTGTTGCTTCAGCATATTGTACGCCACAGACGATTAAATTGTACCGTGTAAACATCGCCACATGCGAACTACGCACCACACTGACGTCACGCAAAATCCTGCATCACGCAAGCATAGTTTACTGCGCGACTGCCATAAACGTCCCGACAACAATCGTCGGGCAGTAAGCCCACCAGACATAACACTCGTCTGGTCGGTGGATTCTCCTTGAACGTGAACTTCACATTTATACCCTGTTCCCCATACTTCTAAACAAGGCCTTTCCGTCTTTTCAAAAGACTAGTTAGACATTCCAAAACACTTTGACTGGCAGACATTATGATCTACATCCAAACTTAGGAACACAAATACTGTTACTACCGAAAAATAAATCCTGGTACCAAACAGTGGTAAAATAGTTTGTCAAAACAAAAACTGTGATCCAATAAAACAGGCGCAACAATAACATAAGTTCTGAATTTATCAGCGGTTCTACAACCACGGCCGTAATAAACTACGTACCTTGACTTAAGGCGAGTAGTGCTGATAACTAGCGCCACCATTGACAAAAAAAATAATAAGTCTTGAGATATGGGACATTTTGAAATTTCCTATGCTGATTTTTAGGGTTCCGTAGTCAACAACGAACCCTTATAGTTTCGCTATGTTCGTCTGTCTGTCCATCCGCAGGTTAGCTCAGAGGCGCTTAGTACTATAAAGCTATAATTTGGCATGGATAGGTATACATATTCATCACGCCGACAAAGTGGTAAAATAAAATCGCGAAAAAAAAACTTTATACCATTCCCCCTCTAAAAAGCTTATTTTATTCACTGAAAACAGTGAATAAAAAGCACTTTTACTCACTGTTTTGATGTTTGAAAATGGAACACACCAATGTATTCGACCACAGATTAAGAGTACCTAGGCTAGATACCGCATGTTATTAGATAGTATGAAAACCGAGCGTGTCATCTTTTTTATACCTACGATAACTTCACACCAGCCATTTAGTGATGTGCTCAACGTAAACAGAATTGTTTCTGTCGCTAAGCGTCACTGAGCTAACAGACTTTTTTTAGTATGAACATGCAGGGCACGCTTGGTCGGATGGCTTGCCGTATCTAGTGTAAGTGTAATTTGTGTATTCGACTTATATGTATTGATTGTGTTCTAAATTCAATTTGATTGGTCGATATTTTCGACATGGAGTTTAGCATTAGAATAAAAACTGTTTTGTGTTCTTTGCTGTCCTTAGTAAATTGGCGCTATTTTGAATACTGTAAGTTGTACGAACACAAAGTTTAGTGTTACTTTAATGTTTAATTTTGTGTTTGTTTAGTGTTGTTCTAATCGATTAAAAATGCATTCTAGTGATGAAGATGTGTTAACACCTGAGTTTATGAAAGAGAGGGCGGCCGATATAGTGGAAAACTTGCTACCCAAAAAATCACGGCTGGTTTACATCAAAGCCAATTTAACTTTCCTTTTTCTTCATGATATGTCTATTTTCACTTAAATCTTTCTTTTTCTCGTAGTCATGGTATAAAGTATAGTATGCAACTCTTGAATAAAATGGATTTATATCGAGGGCCATGAATAACTCGCGTCGCTCAGGATTCTAACACTTGAATCATCATGAATCATCAATCATCAATCGTTAGAATCCTTCACTAGCTCGTGATTCATCTATGGCCCTCGCTTTAAATCCGTCCTTTATTCAATAATTGCATAATATACTATTTTGGGGTACCTTCTGTACATGTAAAGTTGGGATGTTTTTTCATCCCCTAAGTAAGCTGTAAAGTGCTAATTTTTGTTAGAGTCAATTGTCCCCCCCCCCCCTTCCAGCTAAACGGTTACTTTTGGATGGGTTGTTATAACTAAGTTAAAAGGAAAACTATCACAGCTAATTAGGCTTTTCAAGTTTACGAGTAATAGTCTGTCTCTTCTTATTCCGCATTATTGTGCAACAACGGAACCCTATTACTGCGCGTGGCCCGACACGCACTTAGCCGGTTTTTTAATCAGTTATTATAGAATTTTTTGTATCAAAAAAATCAACACTAAACCATGTCGATGTCCTAGCTTCGAAGTTATAGCATTTAACGCCAAAAACGGCCGTTTGCTATAACTTCGAAAAATTCTACATCACAGACTAAAAATGTGAGCATAGGAAATTTCAAAGTGTTCCATATCTCCAGACATATTATTTTTTTCCTCAATGGTGGCGCGAAGCTCTACTCGACTTAACTACACGGTTTAAATCAGCAAAAACTAGCTGACATTTAAAAATTTGATTGTTACGGTTCAAAACACGTAACGTTTTTAATTGATTGAGCAACAGATTACACATAAAAAAATCTCATGTTACAGAGAAACCTGCAATGATATTCTGTAATCATCTCACCGTGAAAACCTAAGTGAAGTGAGCGTGGAGTGAACTGTCAGTGTCATTCCAGCTGATGATAGGGATGGACCAAGCACATTTTTACAGTCATAATCGAGATTTCAATAATATTTTTTACGCTATTCTAGTGATTATTTTATACTATTTCAAAGCGTTTATTTAAGTGTCTAAACATTGCAAAAAAAAAAAAATAGTTTTGTCTGAATTTCTATTTGACTATTTCATTTTAGAACCCCCTAAATAGTAATGTTTAGACACCATATTTACTTATTTACTAGCTTATAAATAATACAAAATCATTAAGTATGGAATTCACATAAAAAATATAATTAAAATCTCGATTATGATTGTAAATGTAATTTGGTCAATCCCTAGCATCCGTGGGGTGACACTGACAGCTCACTCCACGCAAGTTTTCACGGTGAGATTTTTACAGAATCGACCAGCTGTAGGTACTTGGTGTGAGAAGAATTTCTGTTAGGAGGGATTGTTTTTATGAGCAAAAACAGTTCCCTATCCATTTGCATAAAATTATAGATAAGACATTAACATAGCATACAATTGTTTATCCTAATTATATTCACGCTTAACATTATTTACGCTTAAAAGCTTACGGATATTTTTTTTAAACATAATTTCTCTAATCATAATAATGTTTAAGCATAACATTCTAAAGCATAAATTTATTTACGCATAATGATATTAAAACATAATTTTTGGAATACTTAACGTATTTTTTTCATATTTTTAATAACGTTCGCAATCTCATCTCAGTCTCAATCTGTCAAAAATTGTGTAGCGTTTACCTACATTTTGACCATTGATTGTCTCTGGCATGAGATTGCAACTTGAATGTGAACGTTTCTAGGTACGAGAGAATTGGCCTTCAGATCAACTATCAAGTAAAAATACGATACCTGAATATTGTTTAGGAATCTTTGGCATATAACTATATTTTGTTAAATCCAAAATGGTTCCATATCTGAAGCTTTACGAGATACGACCACCTAACAAACTATGCATAATATATAAAACTCAGTAGAATTCGAATAAGTTCTGTCAAAACATTTCCAGAAAACCTGTCATCTCTCGAAAAAGCTAAGTACTTACTTACTTATTCTTTTAAAACAAAAACCATTATTCATACCATTTGAGCGCTCTAAATTACAAAGTTGTATGAGTAATTTTATTAACTGTAGCTAGACAATTATCATCTTATTAAAACTCTGAGTACTAAGATTAATGTACTTTACTCAGAGTTGAAGAAGCACCTGGTTAAGTTAAATAATAAATTTGAACATTGAATTAGAGCTCTTAAGTACATAAGCTTGGAGAATTTGATGGGTGAGATAATTTTAACCTAAAATATTCACAATAAACCTGACTAATCAAGTCTATTACATAATTTGTGGAGTCAGTAAATGTTAGTTTTTAACCGACGAAAAAAAAGGTGGAGGTTCTCAAGTGCAAGTGTATTTTTTTTTATGTTTGACCACGCGTACCTTTTTACAGAGTTGTCCGATTTGTAAGATTCCTGTTTTATTTGGAAGGGTTTGGAAGGGGGTTTTGGGGGTTTTGGAAGGGTTTCGCATAAGGCGGGAGGAAACGCCCGGGTGTTACCATTGTGTGGATCGCCCGGAGGACACGGTGGAGCATACAGTGGAGGTCTGCCCGGCTTGGGCAGAGCACCGCCGTGTTCTCACGGAGGCGATCGGCGGCGGCGATCTCTCGCGTCCGAGCCTGGTCCAGGCCATGGTGCGGAGCGAGAGTGCATGGGAGGCCGTCACCTCCTTCTGCGAAGCAGTGATGCTCGCGAAGGAGGAGGCGGAACGCGTGAGGGAGAGGCAGCCTCACGCCCTCAGTCGCCGCAGGAGACGCCCTGGGTGGCGGGAATCGCATGGCGATTTCCGGCCACCGTAGGCGCGGGCCTGCGGACGGTGAGCAGCGGGTAGCTCGCCGTCCGGTAAGGACCAGGCCCGAGTCGACGGCGCGTTGTGTTCCACGCGCGCCTCAAAGAGATGTCAGCAAGTGACGGGGTCCAATAGGGCCGACGCCGCTGGGGTCGCGGATTGTCCGAAGGGGTTACCGCGGCCCTGGCATAGGCAACTGAAGGAACACGGGTGGGTTTTAGTCAGTAAAAGTCTGACACGCCCTTCCGCTCCACGATTTCCCACCCTCAAAAAAAAAAAAAAAAAAAAAAAAGGGTATACCTCGAAGTTGGTCCCATGTAAAATTTACTAACGTTGCTTGGAAAATTAACTGGAGAAGAAATAAATACTATAGGTACCTACTCTGCCCATGTGTTATTCACTTTTTGACACCTATCAGTTTTATAGGTACTAACGAATATGAGTTTTTCGAATTTGATCCTTATTACAACAATAAATGGTCCAACAGACAGGTGTCCAAAAGAGAATAACCTAGTGGACCGAGTATAGAGTGAACAAAAATGAAATGACAGATTTTTAACTTATTGGCAGCAAACTGCGAACACACTGGCAACGCCATTCATTTTGACAGTTCAACGACATTCACTGCGTTATTTACATTGTTAAAAGTCGATGAATTTTTCAAACATATGAAGTAATAGATTAGGAATTTTCTTCTATATCCATCGGAATGCAATTCAAAGTGTGTTACGGAATTGGGATGCAGGTGAAAATAATATCACAACGACATGATTCGACACGTTAAATAAAGTTATCGTGCCAACCAGCTTTTGTCCGCGGCTTCGCTCGCGTTAATTTAGAATTTGACAATCAATTCGGGTTGTACGTACATACTCTGATTGTTATAACATAATATTCAATTGTGATTCGAAAGACACGTAGCGCCATCTATTATCATAAGAACGTTATTGTTAATGAACGTGAACGTTTGTAATTTAGGAGCAAAGACGATGCTAAATTCGGGAGCATATGTATTTTCAAAAGGAAAAAACGGAACCCTTATAGGATCACTCGTGTATCTGTCTGTCTGTCTGTCCGTCTGTTACAGCCAATTTGCTTCGACTCTAATGGACCGATTACGTTGAAAGTTGGTACACATATGAATTTCTGTGAGCCAAACATGGACGTGTAACGTAAATAAATAAATTTTGAATATGGGGCCACTTTTGGGGGCAAATAAGAAAATTAAAAAAAGGAGTCCCCTTATCTCCGAAACTAATGATCCTAAAATGTTGAAAAAAAAATACAGAAAATAGTTCTATATGAAAACCTATAAGAAGTCTAAAGGTCTTTAAATAACATGGTAAATCTCTCAACAAACATTTGTGATTGGAATGTAGGGGAGAACTTGTTTTTCTTCGATGTTATGTTTTTTCTTGGGATTAATTCATCCCAACTACGGAACCCTTCATTTTGCGACAAGCACTTGGCCGGTTTTTTGTAGTTACTTGTCCTATTTTAAAATGATCATTATGTCAAAATCATCCTTTTCCTCAATTACTTGGGCTCTTCGCAGCACATCTTTTTTTCCATATATTATATCTCTGTTAATCATTATTTGAGTTCATTTCCTTCCCAGTCATATCTATCATCTCTCATATACAGTCCATCCATTCCGTTTGGATAACGATAGGTGTCATAAATTATTCTATAAACATTTGGCTATAATACTTCTTGATAATCAATAAAACCTTTTTTATTTACTGCTACAAAAACGAATGGCCATGAAACATTAAGTTTTAAAGTTAATTTACGTGTCACGCGAACTTGTCAGACTTTACCCGAAGGGCTCCAACAATACAATATAGAACTACGAGTGATAATGATTTGTTTGCGCAAATACCTCGGCTGCCTTCTCGTTATATTGTTTATTGTTTCCGACCGCAATATTAATTAGGTACTCAGTATAGCTTTGTCACAGGGAATGCGAAAAAAGCAGTTGTATTATTTAATATGGTGTACCCTCAGAACAATAACAAAGCATAGAAGTAGTGTTAAAATAGCAACTGAACTCAATATATTTGTTTCATTTTGACTTATGGAGCCGCTATGATGTTAAAGAAGGACACGTATACAGAAGACGTTTCGAAATTTTGTAGGTTGTCATTCATTTTATTCTGACTAGTGATGTACCCACTAAATTTCAACGTCGATAGAATTTACAATGACATTCTTTCTTACACTGCCAAGAGAATAATAACCGTAGGTACACACGGCTACACATCAAGCTATACATTTCCAGTTTACACTGACCGCTCATTGTAAGGAAATCCTATACAATGGGAGATCAGCTTATACTGGAAATGTATAGCTTGATCTGTAGCCGTGCGTACCAAAAATTTTGAAGTAACTAAGCATACTTATGATACCAATACTTAATATATTCGTTCAAAATGAAACAATACTTTAAGTATGAACTAAATAGTTCGTCATCATCATCACCAAAGTCTTCCTTGGTTCCCGACAGCTCTTCATGTATTAAATCTGACCCGGCTAAACCCGAATGTATTTAGTTGCCATAATAACTGATGAGTTTATTGAAAAGAAGTGGGAGACATTCGGTTTTGCAAATGTTTTTAGCAACTTACTTTCTCATATTTATTTGAATTTTAGATTACATCATAGACTACTCAACAAAGTCTAGGGAAAAAGGGTATTCAAAGTACCTAATAATTTTTATTTTAATACTTTTTATGTAACATATATTATTGTAAATCAGTAGAAGCGTAATTTAATAGAGATTTGAATTATTTGATTAAATAAAATGGTTGTTAGTGAAAAAATAAAATTTATTATGAAAATTTAAAATGGTACCAAAGCGACAAAAACTTTTCGTACATAAAAAAATAAATAACGACCAGATAATATTTTAAATAAAAAAATAAAATGCCTAGCCACTTTAATAATCTGTTAGACGAATTCCAGCCCACACCATAATCATTCCGCCCTGGTACGGATGAACTTCCTGAGGATTCTGGAGTCGGCTCTGGCGACCAGGAACTCGCCAAAAGCGCAGTCTTCTTGAATCGGGATGGAATCCAATTATTTCAGAATTTGTTATTGTCATCTGTGTCAAGGATTCCTAAAACAAACAGTTCTCGATAAAATTTATGTAAGATTTTTTATCAACATTTTTATTTAGGTAAATAGTTTTATTTGTATGTCTTACCTGACTGATGTGAGATGATTTCACGAGATGTCAAGATCAGTGGCGATTCATTAATTTGTACCGATGTACTAGGTCCTGTTTCAACTTCCATTGCTACGGGATCCTACAATTACGTATTTTGTATTAAAAATAAATAAATAAATTTGCACTCGATTATATTTCCGACTGGGATAATTAGAAGAATGATATCGCATCAATGATATTTTTAATATAATATCATTGTATCGCATATATCAAGTGAACATATTTCTGAATGTTATACCTGTCTTCATGTTAGATTACTGTTGATGGTGAGCGGTTTTTTTAATTTGCAGTATTGCGCTATGTCCTTCTTCGCAGACTTCCATAAGTATTTCCTGTAATGTAATAAATCAAGTTTTAATTTGAACGGGATACTATTTATTGCCAATAAAATACCTTAATTATATCATAATATATCAAGACCATTTCATCTGTTCTATCCATAACAAATAATGTAGGAACAGCATGTACTCTAAGTGACGATTTAAAGAACATGCTACATCCATTTCATAGGTTCATTACCAAATGAATACAAAGTAAAATGTTTGGAGCATATTATGTGGCTGTGCTGTTTGGAGTCCAATTTCGTCTACCAATACAATTTATCCATTTTTTTTTCACATCGTCTAGGAAATCTGTAAAAGAAAAGTATCGACAACATTATTTACGTCACTATGGCTGATCAAGATAACCCCAAAACAATTTCCGAATATTCGCTAATAACTTCTATTGGAATAAATATTACGACTGGTTTCAGCTATATAGTGACACAGCAATATTTGTTATGTATTTATATTCGTTTATCAGATCTTAGGCAACAAGAAATTGAGCAAAAACTTACCGATGGAAGGTCAATATTTGTTGTTCATTTTATTTTCGCTATGAATGGGTCTTGCAGCCCCCAACCACACAAGAAATTGCTCCACAGCGTCCACACACTCACTATTTGTAGTTAAACAAAGAATTCATGCAATCTAACAGTAGAAATATTATTAAAACATCGCAAAACCATGGAATATTACGACAGACACGTAAACAATGAACACGCGAATAAGTCAGCTAGTTCAATGAACGAACTGTCAGACATTGAAACAAAGTACTATCAAATTTGGCCGCGTCATACTATAACTTTTTTAACCAAATGACAATTGATCTTGTGACCATGCCAAGAAAGTAAAACAAAGAGTAAAACATTTATCTCTTTCCCACATCCTTTATCGTACCTTTATCGTACCTAATAATAGAACGGGAATAAAGGTAGTTACAGAATTCTGTTTTTAGCCTTCCTTCTATGCTTTGTTATTGTTCTGAGGGTGTACCACAAAGAATATAGGCACTAACCTTAGATAATATACATCTAGATCGAGCCACCGCGTGGCCGGTCATGAGACAGCAATATAATACTTTTTCTAGGTTATGTGGTATTATAAATGAGGTTTAACGTTGAAATCTTCCATATTTTGGACTGAAACCCATGTCAATACATTCGCACAATGCAAAAACTGTCCAAAAAAGTTAAATTAAACGACGCAACATAAATTTTGTAACAGTGAAAGCACTTTGTTTGGCTAACATTTGAAAGTTCGCCTTGCAAAAATACGGCACGCCGTAAGAGACAGAAGATTTGATGCTTAGTCTTAATTTTCCTACTAATTTCGTATACTCTCAGAACAATAACAAAGCATAGAAGGAAGGCTAAAAACAGAATTCTGTAACTACCTTTATCCCGTTCTATTATTAGGTACGATAAAGGTACGATAAAGGATGTGGGAAAGAGATGAATGTTTTACTCTTTGTTTTACTTTCTTGGCATGGTCACAAGATCAATTGTCATTTGGTTAAAAAAGTTATGGTATGACGCGGCCAAATTTGATAGTACTTTGTTTCAATGTCTGACAGTTCGTTCATTGAACTTCCTGACTTATTCGCGTGTTCATTGTTTACGTGTTTGTCGTAATCTTCCATGGTTTTGCGATGTTTTAATAATATTTCTACTGTTAGATTGCATGAATTCTTTGTTTAACTACAAACAGTGAGTGTGTGGACGCTGTGGAGCAATTTCTTGTGTGGTTGGGGGCTGCCAGTCCCATTCATAGCGAAAATAAAATGAACAATAAATATTGACCTTCCATTGGTAAGTTTTTGCTCAATTTCTTGTTGCATATGATCTGATAAACGAATATAAATACATAACAAATATTGCTGTGTTACTATATAGCTGAAACCAGTCGTAATATTTAATCCAATAGAAGTTATTAGCGAATATTCGGAAATTGTTTTGGAGTTATCTTGATCAGCCATAGTGACGTAAATAATGTTGTCGATACTTTTCTTTTACAGATTTCCTAGACGATGTGAAAAAAAATGGATAAATTGTATTTGTAGACGAAATTGGACTCAGCCACATAATATGCTCCAAGCATTTTACTTTGTATTCATTTGGTAATGAACCTATGAAATGGATGTAGCATGTTCTTTAAGTCGTCACTTAGAGAACATGCTGTTCCTACATTATTTGTTATGGATAGAACAGATGAAATGGTCTTGATATATTATGATATAATTAAGGTATTTTATTGGCAATAAATAGTATCCCGTTCAAATTAAAACTTGATTTATTACATTACAGGAAATACTTATGGAAGTCTGCGAAGAAGGACATAGCGCAATACTGCAAATTAAAAGAACCGCTCACCATCAACAGTAATCTAACATGAAGACAGGTATAACATTTCAGAAATATGTTCACTTGATATATGCGATACAATGATATTATATTAAAAATATCATTGATGCGATATCATTCTTCTAATTATCCCAGTCGGAAATATAATCGAGTGCAAATTTATTTATTTGTTTTTAATACAAAATACGTAATTGTAGGATCCCGTAGCAATGGAAGTTGAAACAGGACCTAGTAAATCGGTACAGATTAATGAATCGCCACTGATCTTGACATCTCGTGAAATCATCTCACATCAGTCAGGTAAGACATACAAATAAAACTATTTACCTAAATAAAAATGTTGATAAAAAATCTTACATAAATTTTATTGAGAACTGTTTTTTTAGGAATCCTTGACACAGATGACAATAACAAATTCAGAAATAATTCGATTCCATCCCGATTCAAGAAGACTGCGCTTTTGGCGAGTTCCTGGTCGCCAGAGCCGACTCCAGAATCCTCAGGAAGTTCATTCGTACCAGGGCGGAATGATTATGGTGTGGGCTGGAATTCGACTAACAGATTACCTATTAAAGTTGCTAGGCATTTTATTTTTTTATTTAAAATATTATCTGGTCGTTATTTATTTTTGTATGTACGAAAAGTTTTTGTCGCTTTGGTACCATTTTAAATTTTCATAATAAATTTTATTTTTTCACTAACAACCATTTTATTTAATCAAATAATTCAAATCTCTATTAAATTACGCTTCTACTGATTTAAAATAATATATGATACATAAAAAGTATTAAAATAAAAATTATTAGGTACTTTGAATACCCTTGTTCCCTAGACTTTGTTGAG
Organism: Cosmia trapezina; assembly: GCA_905163495.3. Taxonomy (NCBI): domain Eukaryota; kingdom Metazoa; phylum Arthropoda; class Insecta; order Lepidoptera; family Noctuidae; genus Cosmia; species Cosmia trapezina. The sequence goes on along the minus strand of LR991025.1, from coordinate 10,724,362 downwards.
TAGTCTATGATGTAATCTAAAATTCAAATAAATATGAGAAAGTAAGTTGCTAAAAACATTTGCAAAACCGAATGTCTCCCACTTCTTTTCAATAAACTCATCAGTTATTATGGCAACTAAATACATTCGGGTTTAGCCGGGTCAGATTTAATACATGAAGAGCTGTTGGAAACCAAGGAAGACTTTGGTGATGATGATGACGAACTATTTAGTTCATACATAAAGTATTGTTTCATTTTGAACGAATATATTAAGTATTGGGATCATAAGTATGCTTAGTTACTTCAAAATTTTTGGTACGCACGGCTACAGATCAAGCTATACATTTCCAGTGTAAGCTGATCTCGCATTGTATAGGATTTCCTTACAATGAGCGGTCAGTGTAAACTGGAAATGTATAGCTTGATGTGTAGCCGTGTGTACCTACGGTTATTATTCTTGGCAGTATAAGAAAGAATGTCATTGTAAATTCTATCGACGTTGAAATTAAGTGTGTACATCACTAGTCAGAATAAAATGAATGACAACCTACAAAATTTCGAAACGGCTTCTGTATACGTGTCCTTCTTTAACATCATAGCGGCTCCATAAGTCAAAATGAAACAAATATATTGAGTTCAGTTGCTATTTTAGCACTACTTCTATGCTTTGTTATTGTTCTGAGCGTATACTTATATGTGTCTCACTTCCGCACTTCATACTGTAATCATGGCAACGTCTAGATGTTTAATGTCATTGGCACTAACACTAGCTAGGTTAACATGGAACGGGGCTGGTCTCTATGGTATTATACGTATGCTACCACTCAGAGGCTTCCAAAACAACAGGAAATGATATCACCACAGATCCAGAATGTAATGGATTTCTTTTTTTAGATTTTTTAAAATATTTTGCCATTGATAAAATTAAGCATAGTTTCCTCATTTCAATATGTGCAAATATGAGTATCACTATTGCAAAATTCCAGTTAGAAAGGAAAGAGAGAACAGATAATTTTGCTTGGTTAAGAGACATTATTATACTTACTTACCTTTCATGGATCTTGTTAATTCAACCCATATTACCCGTACTCGGTAACCGAATGGTATCCCTCCAACAGAGCTAAATATCCTCGTGTTAGAAGGGGTATAATATCTCTACTCTATCTATTTATCTTTTGCGAGTTTACGAGGCGGTGATGTATATCTGTCAACATCACTACGTGTGAGCTAGACTCACGTCCTAGCCGCATGTAGGCTTAGTGTTGTGACACTGTCGATGATATTATTATCTACCATATTTTCTATCGTTATCATTTTTTTAAGACATCGTTTTTGTTCTAGATTCTGCTTATATCTATTACAACAACGATTACTTGCAAGAGCTTCTCGTATTCGTAAAAAAACAAGGTTGTTTTCAAAAATAAAACTTTATTTTATAAGGATACGTAACGAATACATACAATTTTCTTTTTAAGGATTCAATAAACATCATCAAAGTTTTTGAGAGATTTTTTCTCTTAGAAAACCTTATATTCAATAGCAGCGAACCGAACGGAATTTATTGTAGTTGGCTTTCATTAATGGAATCAATTTATCAGTGGTTAAGAAAACATTTTCGGGAACCTGTAAATCTGCGATGAAAATCTTCTTTTCGGGATAGAGTAGCTAAGTACTCCATTAGTAAATTGCCTTGTAAATTAACCTGTGTTTTGTGTAGTCTATTACGACCTGTTCCCCAAAATGGCTGAGAATAGTACGTAAATTAACAAAAGGGAAAAATAAGTAAGAAATTTATTGTAGCTTCCGAAGTTCCTACATAATGAAGTCGTGACTTCATTACGTAGGAACTGTGCTGCTGACCTATCACCCTGACAAAGTACAAGGAGAAAAATATTCAGAGTTGATGAGCAACCTGCAGTAATTGAAGAGGCACCAAAGGAAGAAGAAGAATCCGATGTCAAGCAAGATTTTTACAGTATTCAAGTAGATACTAAGTCATGAGAGTCTTAATGTTGATTGTAGAGACATTTATGTAAGCGTCTAATTTATTTCCGAGAACACTCACTAAGGCTTAACATTTAAGAGAACAGGCAAGTCAATGGGAACGTGGATGGGTTCTGTAATTTTAACTGAAGATAATGCGTAATCCTGACTATAATATTATAAATGCGGATGCGAGTTTGTTGGTTTGTCACGCTTTCACGCTAAAACGGCTGGATGAAATTTGACACATGGGTAGACCATAATCTCATCATGTTGCTTAAAGTAGGTACATACTTAATGTAGAACAATGTTATAATTTTAACACTTATTTTAACTTAAGTATTGATTCTTGGAATAAAGTTTATAATAAAATACAAAAGGAAAAGACGGTAAAACTATAAATCTTACAAATTAGATGTAAATATAGACAAAAAAATACATTAAATAATTTTTCCCGCATAAAAATTCATTGAAACAGCTTGGAATCCGATTGTGGCGAAAATTTTGTTTCGGTTCGGGAAGTACTAAAGGATTTATTTTAAAAGGATTTTCTGAAATTTCATAAAGTAAAAAAGCTTTAGTCGATAATAAAATATACTTTCACATCAGTAAGAAAAAAATACTGTTGTGTTCGCATGGAACACTTGGATTTTAAATTCTAGGAGGTCATACTGTCATCATCGAGAAATAATTAGATGTGATTAGCACAGAATGGTGAACCAGGGAAACATGGCAGAGGAAGAAGACCAATAACACAGATGGTAAAACAAGCCTGTGAATGATGATAAGCTGTCATCATAATCCTTATCAGCTGACCGTAATACAAAGCCACCCAAATACAAGGGAAACCACAACAAATTTCTATTGATCACCTAATTACTTTATTTGCCCCTAATGACCTAAAAGGGTAGAGGAATGATGACTTTACCCCTTATATGGTCTGTTTTATTCATTAGCTTAGATCCCTTGCTAAATTAATGTATTGGCTTATCGAAGCGTTGTATCAGAATGAACTAGTAAACAGTTTATGTACTTCTTATCTTCTTGAACGAATTCAGAAATTAACAGGTCATGATCTTGAGTTTTTTATCGTCAAAAATAAAAAAACTTACTATATTTTTGACGCAGTTAAGATATTTCAATGTGCCTAGCCTTTTCCTAACTATGGTGGAGTCTGTTTCCAATCTAACTGGATGCTGCTGAATACCATCAGTACTGAACAGCAGTCGAGATATTTGTACTACAAGCAAATTACTAGTATCTTCTGCCTTTGTAACAATCCTGCATTCCGTAAGACTGGAAGCCGATGCCAACCAACATAGTTGAGAAGACGCTAGGCAGGTGATGATGACCTACTAATGTACCATACCTACCTACATTTTATAATAAGCAACTGCATCATTCCTCTAAGGAGCTGTAAGTTCGAAAAAGTCAGCACCATTTTGTCTGACCTAAGAATCGAACGCTGACTCGACCCGCGTTACCGCTCTAGATCTCAAAATAATTACCGAGCATTTAAAACAAAAACGTTTAGGCATCTCTATTCCGAAACAGCATAAAGTGAGACTGCCCTCAGCTCAACACGAGATTTAATTGAATTATTTGAATCAGCCCGACGCTTCCGCCGGGCCAGCGCTCGCTCGGCCAACTGTGCAGGATATACCAATTGCCACTTTAAAATATGTATTTCTGTTTGTTTGTTTAATGCTGCAGGAGTTGTGTGACGTATTTATTATAAACAAGAGGATTTAAGAGCGATTTTGGATGATGTTATGTAACTGTTGGCAGAAGATGAGAATGATGTGAGTTATGACTTGCGTGGCCTGGAATTTGGTTGCTGTAATTTAAGCTTCTGTTTTGTCTCAATCGTTTAAAAATATAAGCAATTTACTAAAGCCAAATGTTGGTATTCAATCAGCCCTGTTTGAAACGTCGAAAAAAGGAGAGTTCCCTTTTGAAGTTTAAATTAACGGCCAGATTAACATATGCTGTTAGCATATATTAAAATAAAGAAGAAATGAAGGTGCCCAGTGACTATTATAGTTACAGGCGTAATTAATAGTAAATCGATATAACTATTAAATCCATAATAGTGGGACAAACAATAGTATCGATAACAATTAGATACAAGGTCACTTAATTATCCTATTACAAGCCTGAAAAATAATAAAAGAAAATATCGATCTACAGAAAATAAAATATTCAAACGACGTTTAAATAAACCAATCATAACTACAAAGCTTCAATCATACCAACTACAAGACACACGTTAATTACTAATCAACTAATTGCCACGTAACCGCGACATAACTTAATTAATTAGTCAATTAACGTCCGCAAATCAAGTCAACATCAACATATGCTAATATGCATAAACTTACAATGTTACACAATACTACTGTTTATTTTATTACATATGAAATTACATACATATAGTATATCAACACAACAGGTGTCAAATTGCTGATGGATGACCTTGGCTGGGCAGTTCGAAGGGGAAGGGTCTCGTAGAACCGACACATAAAGTTGGTATAAGTTCACAAGCACTCACTCGCGTTTTGTATATTAATAAAGTAATATTTTTTGGGAGAGCCCGACCGCGATGCGTCTCCACCGACGTGCCAGAGTAGACTAAGCGCCGAAGTGAAATTGGCCCGGTGCCTCCGAGGGTTGCAAGCTCTCAGATACGTTTTCCACTTTTCCAATAAATCAAAAGTTGAGCTTTTCGCTTTTATTAATATCTGATGAACGTTGTAAGATATAGTTTTTTTGCATTTAGAGGTGTAGCAGTATAGATCTTGTTTGCTTCTTTCGTAATTTAATTAGTCACTAGTTAACTGAAAAAATAAGAAACCAATCTTTTTTTTTAATTTAGTTAACTGTTGATTTATCTCTCTGTAGGTTTTTGGTTAGGTGAACCTTTCATTTTATACGAATATTTTAATCTAACTCACTTACAATCTTACATTTTATTTTGGATCAATAAGCACTTAATCCGTTTAACAAAGGTTCATAAAATGCCCTTGTATCATTCAGGTTATGAAGGCACTAAACCGCTAAATTTTTGATCATTTCGGGGAAATTCTCACAGTTGGCCCTCACTCGCCGTGGATGATCACTCTTCCCCGAACGGTATCGCGCCCGGGGCACCCCATACGATGACCTCTTACCACCTGCTTCATATACAACGCCCCGCCCGACTTACGTCACTTCCATTACTCGTTTCATGAGCTTGCACCATTTACTATTCCATTACCAAACTTCAATGTATAACGAACTAGTTGGATTACTCGAGGGATCGCTGATATTGTTATAAATCCAGTTTCCGTGGAGCAACACCTCGAAAACGATTAAATAATTGCAGATTCGCGGTTGTGGTTCGGCTCTTTCGTGAAATTTCGACGAAATTGGGGCATTCAGTGGGAAGTTTCTTGATTACATTGAACCTAATGAATAAATAATGGAGTGGTTTCGAAGGGTTTTGTTTTCAGTTCTTATTCGTGGCGTTTATAAAGATTTTGGATACTAAGGTAGGTCGATTGGCTTATTTTAATCAAAAAGTTAGTTGGTAGGTTCCTATATTGGTTTGATTAATAAACCAGTAGCTCAAAACAGGATCAAAACGGGTGTGTTTTTCGCTTATCTGTATTTTTCCCACGTTCCGTATAAAATGTGTATAGTACGTTAGATTTAAATTTGCTAGTTGCAGGCCACGCTCTGAGTATCATTGTACGGCCGCGTACGTGCGCAACGACCCGCCATGTCGCCTACTCGTTGCATCCACGTTGAGCGTATACTAACATTCTTATTCATGTATATTTTGTATTCATGTAGAGTTTCATAGGGACGAAACTGAGAATCACAACTTCTAAGTGCGCTTTAGAGAACTGTGAAGTTTAAATTGAAGATTAAGAAAGAGTATGAAGAGTAAGAGAAGATTGCACTATAGAGTAAAGTTGCAATATAGAGGTTGAGGGGGGCAAAAAATCGATCTAGCTAGGTCTCATATCTAGGAAAATTCGTTTTCTCTATTTTCACCCGACCAGAGCTCGGTCAACCAGGTACCTACTTATGTATAGGAGTACACAACACGGGTAGGTTCTTGAGGCACTAAATGGGCTGATGATGGTTATTAAAACCTTTTTAGCTGTCTCGAGTACACAGCTGAACCTGGCTAGACCTAACACTGCGTACCGTAGTAGTTAAGTACATAATGTACTTTGACAAGATGTATGAACACGTACGTAGCAAAAGGAGTAGGATAAGGGCCTATTTCACGATGTCCGAATAACCACTACTCACCGAATAAGTTAAAACAAATTCTGTTTCATTTTTGAATTTATTCGGTAAGTAGTGGCTATTCGGACATTGCATCGTGAAAGTATTATTTTGTAGGTTGTTTGGTGCCTACGAGTTTATTAGTTCGTAGCTAGCACGTGCACGATCACGCACATTCTATTGTTTCTACTTACCCCTATGTTTAAGAGGCGTAAGTTTAAATAGATAGATTCATTTTACAATAATTGTTACGTAACTATAGTCCGTATATTTAGTACTAATATTAATTTAACTGACTTTCTAAAAATTGGAAATTCAGAGTTAGAATTTCTAGTTTTTGTAATGTATTTCATGTCACTTTCTATCAGGACAATCATAGCTGGAACCATGGGCGAACCCGGGGAGGGGGGGGGGGGTGGTCAGCGCCCCCCCTGGATCTTGAATGACTAAGTAATGTTGTCGAAAAAAGTTATGTTAGAGCCACGTCACGTTGTCGTCGTGTACTTACTTAACAATTAAGTACAATATATTATGCATTATTTTTTCAAAAATCCGCGCTACGGGGCAATAAACCTGTCTGTATTATAGTCTATGAATTAAGTGACTGCATGCTAAGGGCACCCCCTGTGGTGTAGGTACCTCGGCTTAGGTCGTCGCTGGTGGGAGTACAGCAAGGAGGGACAGGCTGGATCACATCTGGATAATTATTATCTGCTACAGGCTCAGCTACGCCACCAGCTGGCACTCCTTCACCGATCAAGGGTCGGGGGGAATTACGTGGGGGCAGTTGTCGCAAGGGACCTGGGCGGCGAGGTCAGAATGTAGATTTGTGTTTGTAACTGGTATAAACTGTAATCTGTACTTTTCTCCTGGAAGAGGGTTAAGGGGTCATCGGGGTCGTTGAGAACATCCCTTGGACGGTGGACTTTACTGATTTTAGAGAGGATATGACTAGTGGATTCGACATCCAGAGGGGCTGCGATGTTTCGCGGGGGTATCGACGAAACGCTTGGAATTGCGTTTCAAGAATTGACGGATAATTGGGATTTTAAGGTCTAGGTGGAGGATTTCATTCCGAACGAACCAAGGGGATCCCGTAGACGTTCGGAGGAAACGATAGTTTCGGGACTTTACGTGTGCAAATACTGAACTCGCATAGGTCGTGATTGTGGGAATACACGCTGTATAGATGCGCAACTTGCACTTAAGTGACAATTTGCTACGTGCATTCAGAACGAGACTGCTTTATGTGCTTAGAGGTGCTCATCGAGGGTCACACCTAGATATTGGGCTCGCTTCTCCCAAGGGATCGGCTTGCCAAACATGGTGATCGGTCGGTGGGGGGAGATCGATTGAGACGCGGTTTAAAAAAGGAGATCCGCTTGACTTTTGTTGGGATTGACTTCGATTCTCCACTTTCGAAACCACGCGCCGAGTTTATCGACTGCGGTTGTGTGCGAGATGAGAGGAGAGGATACGAGAGAGGACCTCTCGGCTAAGTAATAACAGCCTAACGGGTCGATCCGTTGTGCCAGACTTTGTCAAACGCTTTCGCTTTATCGAACAAAACAGCACCCGTCATCGAACCACGTTGAAACCAACAATTATGTGTTCTTTGATGTGGTAGACCTGTTGTACGCAAGAGTGTTTGGGTTCGAAAACCAAACTGCTCGTTAGGAATTAGGCCCTTTTTCTCGGCATAATATTTGTGGCGCTTATAAATAAGTTTCTCATAGATTTTGCCGAGGACGTTGAGCAGACTGATGAGATGAAAAGAAAAACATGTAGAATCCGGCTTAAGAAATTTCTGATTTACTGTCAATGAGACAAGGTAACCTTCATATCGATTGATATAGTAGGTACCTACCTGGAGTTATAGTTTACCGATATCATTATAATAATGTTCATTGTACTATTCTTTGTCTGGCACAGTTTAATGGCTGGTTTACACAGTGCGAGCTGCTGACTAGACAACAACTACTCGCACTGTGTACTCGCCTGCCAGTAGCTGGGCTTGCCTTGGCTGTTTACACCGTGCGAGTTGCTGCACTGCAGCTACTATAATAGGCCGACTAGCACGAAAACAAAGAATGTTGAAGTTACTCGGCTGCGAGCTACTATACAACTCGCAAGTGCTAATAACTCGTATGACACGTCCGCACAGCGCGACTTTCTGCTCTGCAGCTACTCGGTAGGCCGACTCGCACGCTAGCTCACACTGTGTAAACTAGCCAAACCCAAAGGTTGTTATGGTTTCTGTTCGCAGATCAACCAGTTTTTTTTGCATTTTAAGGCACAATGGAGGACCACTAGTGGTTGCCGGTTAGTTTCTAGAGTATTCTATGGTACATACTGAAATTAAGAGGAAAATCAATAGACACAATTTTTTTTCGTCTAAAATTATTATAAATCTAAATTCCAGACCAGTCCGTCCCGTCCAGTCTAAAGTGTCTCCAGTTACCTACCTACTGGGTTGTGTAGGTGAGATAAGCATTCGCTTCACAATTATACAATACTGATATTCATTTGCCACCGGTTAGACTGACAACCATCCCAAACCAAGGTAGGCCATGCCTGCCTAGTCCCTACCAAAGGTAAAATAGCTAGGTAAGTAATTTTATCTCAACTCACCCTAAAGTGCAGGTAAACAAGTGTAATGAAAATCCGGGACTATACGGGGAAGTGCACAGAAAGCCTTAAGGTGAGCGTCCACCAGTCTGCGCCGGCCGCAACGCAATCACGGCACTCAACGGATTTTGGTTTGCTTTATATTATGCTTTTTATTCATCACTGCGTTCACAAAAGGCGTTGCGTACCGGTGACGTCACAAGGCATTCCTTATGACGTCACCGGCACGCAACTCATTTTTGAATTCACCACGTAACCGTGAAAACTGTGAGTGTGGAGTGATTGTTAGTGTCATCCCACTGATATGTGCAGTGTCATCCCCTTTTTAAGTGTAGTGTTTTGTTTCGTCAAAGGTTTGAGTATTTATATCAAGCAGATTCATTCATTTAGATCTTGACAGGTGAATGTAATCAAAAAATCTTTGTTCATCATGAAGTAAATCAGTAACAAATAAGGAATGATATTCTCTAAACATTGGTCGCTTCAAGTTTATTTCATAAACCCACATTCTACGTTTAGTTATAGGTACTACGTTCTTCTTCTTCTGCCAACAAGCAATCTGATAATAATAATATCTTCGTCAATCTCCATGACAGACGACGTTTAATAACAACATCCATCCATCGGCAAATAAGTTCAATACGTTGCGTGCGGTGCGTGTGTTGCGGCTGGCGCGGATTAGTGGACGCTCACCTTTACAGGACATCCATAACTCTGTTACAACGAACGTTTGGCCCGCTGCGTCGCTTTCATAATACAAAAGCGCTTTAACTTTACGCTTTAGAGTTTTAGACGACAGAGGTGTATCTGTACATTTTTAATAAAGTTTCGTCCTTATGCTGTAGTGATATGTGCTGAAATGCTGCTAGAAACGTTTTACCTACACAGGGATATATACAATACTAGCTTTTGCCTGCGGCTTCACCCGCGTGGATGTCGGAAAATATCCCATGGGAACGTTCATGTGGAAAACATAGGGCATATCCCTAACTTAAGAAATGCTGGGTTTCCCATACAAACTTTCATCCCTTTTATCACCCCTTGTAGGATTATGTTTTAAGACAAAAAGTAGCCCATGTCCTTTCCCAGGATGCTATCTATAGCCTTGACAAATTTTATCGAAATCCGTGCAGTTTTGTAAATTTTAAAATGAACCCCTATTTTAACACGAACGCGCGACAGAGCGAACGCTCCCTGCCGGTCGGGATTCCTGCTAACGCATGTCCAATAAGCACATGCGTCAGCAGGAAACTGAGGGTGCCATGCTGCATCTCTAGCCATTCCTCCATAACAGGCCTTACCGCCACTATTGCGGCGAGTTATCCTAGTTAATTATCCTGGGTTGTGCAAGTCGCTCCCTCCATTTAGCCACTAGGATCTGACGAAGCTCAGGCTTTCGTGCCTCGAATTCCCGGGGAACTGGACGCTGATCACGCGCAAGCTCCACCTTCCGCCAGCGAAATAGGGACGCAAGGATTTTCGCGTCCAGATCCCATCCCAGAGATGCTGCCTCGTAGGAGATTGTAGAATATCCTCTTATCACTCTAAAAGCCATCGCAATATTGCTACGTTGCGGTCTGTCAGGGTGTCCGCCTACACGGGTGCCCCATACAGAGAAATTGACCACACGACACCCACGTACAACTTACGGCAGGAAGCGTTGAGCCTCCAAATTGGGTAGCCATCGCGCAAGAGCAGCTGCAACGCTATTCAACCAGTCGCTGAATGTGCAGTCCGAAGTCCCACCGGCGGTACTTACAGCCTAGAATTTGTTTATTGGACGGTTTTTATAATGAAGATATTCTAACATACTCTCAATGAAAAGTTTGTAGCAGGCTATAACAAAATTAACGTTAACTGTAATTGTTGACCTATACTTGTAATAAAATTGTGATGTCTGAAGGATTTGTCACACTGGATGCGTTCTGCGGCCTGCGGTCAGGTCAAAGTGAACGCAGCCCGCATAATGTATGATCAACGCTGTCGGTCGGGACAATCGGTCTGCGGTCAGGGCAGAGCAATCGGTCAGCGATCCGGGCAGGGCAACCGGTCAGCGGTCCGGATCTTCCAAGTCGTACAAATACGGATAAAGTCGTACTTATTATACGAGATATAGGAAACTTCTTTTTAAAAAAAACTATTATTTACTTCCTGGAAACAGGGTTTAATTGAATAAAGGATATAGTAGATATAGAACAGTTTGGGACCTCCGACCCGTACCGAGACCCAGTATGAACTGAGGTGCTAACCTAATGAATGCGCCTCTATCTCAATAAAATGCTGACCAGGCAAATCTATATGGCGGTCAGCCATTTCACTGTCATGGTCAAGGTATAACAGCCCCCCCAAAAAGACTGAAATTCGGGGTAAAAGCCGAAGTTCAGGGAATTATACAATTTCCCGTAATCTAGGCAATGGAATAGAAGGGTTTTCAGGTTCAGTAGTATTACAGCTATTGACATCGTCATCGGTAGGGGTCGTCGGTTTGGTACAAAAGATAAAGAACTTAGATCTATGCTTAGAGACAATCTTATATAACTTAAATGCTATACAAGATATTAATATTATTAAAATACACACAGTTAAAATGGAATAATGTGTCCCATACCTTACTACAAAAGGTTCTTCGTCGATAATTTTGTTTAAATCAGAAAATATCTTATCATTTTGTTTATTTACAGTCAGATCATCCAAGTTGATGTTTTGTAGTAAAATAGGGAATACATTGTTAGTTGAACTAGTAGTTTTAGTATCTATTTTACAACATGAATCATTGATAATACTAAAGTCTAAACTAGGAATAGGAATATCTATATTGATTTCATCTTTAGACGGTATAAGTCTTGCGCTTTTTGTATATACTGTACATTGATTAGGTATTCGTAAAATACCGGTTCCGGACACTATCATCTCATGTAGGCCGGAGTTATAACAATCCATTGACACTTTGTTTGAACGCGATTGCACGAAAATCCACTGATTATTTAATAGTGGTTTCCAAATGTCCAATTCGCCGACAATAGTTTTAGTTTCACATTGTGTGGGGATGGCACTAATTGTTTTCGTTAATAGTTCGCTTTCACACGTAGGGTTGCCGCTTGTCAACAATACCGTAGGTATTTCACACAGAAAGAACTCAGAGTTTATTATCTTACATTTATCTAGATTATCTAGGTTACAGAAGTTTATCTTATCTTTAGAAATAGCAATATACGAACTAGAAGGTAAAATTAAACTAAAAGTATTTGGATTATCTGACCCGTGAGGGGTCGGTAATGCTAAATTATGATACAAGTTAAATTCATCATTAGTAACTAAAGGAATTTGTAAAACGAATACAAGTTTGTTTTTATAATAGTAACATGCAACTTCAGATATGCTTAATATTAAATGGATGTTGTCTAGACTTAACATTATAGGAATTCCAGTATCTCTAGGTAGGTACCGGTCGTTATCAATGAGTTCCTTGTATAATTGTGCTGGACTTATTATGTTTGGATGCAGGATGTTTTGACTGCTCAACATAATAGCGTTTGTTAAATCTTCAAGCTGAAACGACAATGCTAGCAGAGAGCTTTCGAGGCTAGCAAGTATGGAATAGACTTTTGTTTCAGATATTAGAATTTTAGAAGTTTCTGTGATATTATTTAATTGTAGTATCAGTTGACTTAGAGTATTTTTGAGTGAATCTTCGTTGTCTTTTATCTTATTAATTGTTTGTTTGTAAGATTCCAGAGTAGAGGTAGTAATCAAGATGTTTTCTTTCATTAGTTCCGCGAGCTTTTTCTCGTGGTTTTGGATGGATTCAATTGCGGAATCGTATTTTAATGCGTCATCTTCATCTAGAGTGCCGAAAACATGTTTGAAAACGGTGCCTATTCCGCCGAACCATGCTGAACGCTTACTACGTTTTGACATTAAATGTGAGATTGAATCGAACTCACGTTTAATATCGTTATATCGGACTGTAAGTGGAGATAATATGTTTTCACATTGAAGATTGCTCGACTTTTGACATGTTTTCTTCACTATGCCCAAAATATCGTTGCGATTGTTTAGATGAGGATTTAGAAGGGAAATGTTTACGTGACTAATAATATTTAGTTTTCCCTTAATTGCTTTAAGTTTTCCTAGACTATCGAAGTATATTCCGGAACTAGAAGGAAGTGGCTTGATAAAGTCCTGATGCGCATTGACCGAGGCGCTGAAATAGAGTGAATAGAGTTAGTTAGACTACGCTAAATATTACTATACTTACCAGCTAATACTTAAATGTTAATAATTAATTATATCTAATCTTTCTTATCCTATTCTATTTCTATTTCTATTCTATTTTTTCCTTCCTTGACCACTGCGGGTTTCATTTCATCGAAATGATGAGTCACATGACGTCTATTGATAAGGAGCGTGGCTGTATTATTATCGTGAACCTTGATTATTTTGTATGGTCCTTTCCAGATAGGCGAAAGTGCCTTTTTGAGCCTCAGATGGGCCTTGAGGTAGACATAATCACCAGTTTTGTAATGTGGTGGTGATTTAGTATGGGAATCGTAATATGATTTAGAAGATTCCTTGGATTTTAGTATATTTTCTAAAGCTTTTCCTCTGGTGTATTTAAATTTATGTTGTAACATTTTAATATAGTCTGAATATGTTGTACTAGGTTCACTTTCATAGATAGAATTAGGAATAAAAGGTTTATGACCGAATATTAACTCATAAGGAGTAAATTTTGTAGTTGAATGTTCTGTTGTGTTGTAGGTTAGCATAGCTGTATAAACATAAGTGGGCCAATTATTTTGGTTTTCGTTAACGAAGGATTTTAAATATTCTTTGAGTGTTGAATGACTGCGCTCTAAGGCTCCTTGTGTTTGAGGGTGGTAAGGTGATGACCATAATTGTTTGATTTTAAGAAATTGGCAAGTAGTTTTGAAAAGGTCCGACGTAAAGTTAGAACCTTGATCCGTTAGAATAGATTTAGGAATTCCAAATAAGGATATAAAGTGTATAAGACAATCACTAGATTCTTCGGCAGTTGTACTACGTATAGGATAGGCGATAGAGTATTTGGTTAGATCATCTTGTAAGGTGAGAATATACTTTAGTTTGGCGGAACCAGATTCGGGTAATGGTCCTACTATATCTAATGCCACTCTCTGAAACGGAGCTGTGGATGTAGTAGTGATCTCCATTGGAGCTTTATTTAATTTTCTCCGTGCTTTATTTTCCTGACATAATTTACATTTCTTGACATAGTCTTCTACGTCACTTCGCATGCCCTTCCAATAAAATTGTTCCCGAATTCTGTTGTACATTCGTGTCGATCCTAAGTGCCCGGCTGTAGGAATGTCATGATTCTCACGCATAATTTTAGGTCTCTCGCTCAAAGTAGGGTATATTGTTTTATTTAGGTAAACATGGATTTGAATATTTGTATTGTTAAAAATGTGAGTTAAGATATTGTAGATTTTTGTGTAGGAGTGATGATCAAATGGGTTTTTGAAATCGGAGATAGCAATGTCTGTTGTTTGTTCAGACTTGAGGATTTCGTTTCTTATTTGTTTCAGAGTATCAAAGATAGCAGGATAAGACGATTCGTCGAAGTGGTGAACTTTTGTGAAGATAAAGTAAACAGTCTTGTTTTCGAATTCAGTTTTTAGAAAACGGTATAATTCTTTTTCAGAGTTAAGGATTTCCTCTTGTTTGCCGGAACTTAGAAGAATTTCGGAGACATAAGGGTTTGACTCATCTAAATCTATAGATGTAGGAATTAATATTATTTTACAGGTCGTCTTTAGGAGGTTTTCGTTGTGTTCTTTTAAAATTGTGTTGTTGATATTTTCTTTATTTGGAATTGATTTTAGAAATTGAGAATAATTATCGTCATTTTTTAGTTGCTCGTTTGGTGAAGGGCTTTGTAGTGAGTCAAAGTCAAGGTTGAGGTCAGCACTATCAGGGCTAAGGTCGAGATAAGGTAAATTCGGCCCTAAATCAATGAGATCTGGAGATAGTGCTGGTTCAACTTGTGGTATAGGATTTTGTAATGTTTCAGATTCAGCGTTTGTTTCTTGATTCAATAGGTCGTCATTCTCGAAAGAGAACGGGATGGGAGATGGTAGAATTAGAAGAGGATCCTCCAATATGTCACCGAATTCAATGTCAGGATTTAATAGTAGAGGGTCATGGGTTGGTGAAGGTTCATCTTGAATAGGGTTAACTGGAAATCGAGACAATGCGTCAGCATTGGTATTTATTTTCCCTTTCTTGTATACAATATCATAGTCAAATTCTTCTAATTTGAGGCGCCAGCGTACTAACCTAGAGCCAGGATCCTTACAATTAAATAACCATTGCAAGGGTTTGTGATCTGTGACTATGGTGAATTGATTTCCGTAAAGATAGGGGCGGAAAGCTTTAGTTCCAAAGATAATGGCTAAGCATTCTTTTTCAGTAACGCTATAGTTACATTCAGCCTTATTAAGTGTCCGAGACGCGTAAGCAATTGGGCGATCCTTTCCTATCGGACCTTGCGACAATATAGCGGAGACAGCGAAGTTGGAAGCGTCGCAAGTAAGAATGAAGGGTTTGGAAAAGTCAGTTGCTGTTCATTGTTCCAATTAAATGGTGTATCCTTTTTTAGAAGGGATGTTAATGGTTTTGCTATTTTGGAAAAATCAGGTATGAAACGTCTGTAATAAGATACGAGTCCAAGAAAAGATTTCACGTCTTTCGGGCATTTAGGCATTGGAAATTCAGTGATACATTTGATTTTAGTAGGATTCGGTTGTACACCGTTTTTGTTAATGAGGTGACCAAGATAAGCAACTTCCTTGCGTAGAAACTCGCACTTGTCTGGCTGTAGCTTTAGGTTATAACTCCTGAGCCTATCAAAAACAACGGATAGATTTTGAACGTGACTTGGTAAATCAGGGGAATAAACTACAATGTCATCTAGGTAGACAAAACAACGTGAGCCTTGAAGTCCAGATAAACATGTGTTCATAAGTTTTTGGAAGGTTGAAGGGGCATTTTTTAGCCCAAATGGCATTCTCGTGAATTGAAAATGACCCTGAGGTATAGAAAAGGCAGTTTTAGGAGCGTCTTGCTTGGATATTGGAATTTGATGAAAGCCTGAGGCCAAATCTAAAGTTGTAAAATATTGGCTTTTCCCCAATTGGTCTAGAATTTCTGTTATTTGTGGAATAGGATATGTTTCTCCTATGGTGACGTCATTGAGTTTTCTGTAGTCAATAACGACTCTCCATTTTCGTTCTCCCGAAGCGTCTAGCTTTTTGGGCACAACCCAAATAGGTGAGGACCATGGTGAATCTGAAGGTGTAATTATGTTTTGATCTAGCATTTTCTTAATTTGATTTTCTACTTCCTTTTTATGGCACTCAGGGAATCTATAAGATTTAGTTTGGATAGGGACATCTGTATTTGTTCTGATATTATGTTCGGCATTAGTAGTATATGTGAGTTGATCATCTGGAAGATGGAAAATATCGGAAAAGTCTGTGCAGACTTGTAATAGTGCATTCGATTCCTCCTTATTTAGGTGAGAAATCCTAAGATGCTCGAGAACCTTGTTAGTTCTGATAGAGGCATTAGCAATTTGCAGCATTTCATGAGGATTCAGATAAACTTGAGTGTCTAGAGGTTCTAATGTTAGCTTAAGGTTAGATCGGAGTAAGACGTACTCTTCAGAGGTATTGACAACCGTAATGTTAATACGGTTGTTTTCTTTCACCTTTACGATGCAATTTGCAACTAATAATGAGTCGGAGATGTGTTGGTCTATTATAATACCTTCTTTTATTTTTGGATTACGTACTGTGCATTCAATTACAGTTTCCGTGCGAGGTGGAATATTGTATACCGGTTCAGCGAATTTTAATTCTATATAATCTTCGTCTATCTGTAAGGCTTCCTGACAATAATCGATTTGACAACCTAGGTCTTTCAAGAGATCATTGCCTATGATGCCATCGAAACTTAGGCTAATATTTTTGACAACGTGAAATTCGTAGGCATAAGGTTTATTATGTTTTTTGAATATTTGCATTTTGAAGCTGCCTAGAGTTGAAGTCGTTTCATTTCCAGGATCGATTCCTTTGAGGATTATTTTATTATCACTTAACTTTGGGACTTCGGTCATGGAATCTAATTTCAGTAGGCTTATGCAGGAACCTGTGTCAATTAGGAAGGATAATGGCCTATCAGCGACGGAGGTTTGGATTATTACGTGAGGTAAGTATCTTTATTCTATATTTTTTTTATCGATTTCGTAAACTTTCATATTGGTTTTTTGTTTCAGGTTTGGTAAGTTATCTGAAGATGAAATGCAGGAATTTGCAGCAAGAATGGAATCGGTGGATTTTGTATTTGGATTTGATACTTTACAGGATTTAGTAGGTAAATTGGCGGAAACAGCGGAATCAGTGGATTTAGTATGTGATTTGGCAGAAACAGTGGATTCAGTGGATTTAGTAATTGGTTTCATAGATACAGTGGATTTAGTACGTGATTTGGTAGAAACAGCGGATTCAGTGGATTTAGTATGTGATTTGGCAGAAACAGTGGATTCAGTGGATTTAGTAATTGTTTTCATAGATACAGTGGATTTAGTACGTGATTCAGGGGATACAGCGAGAATAGAGGCATCGGCTTCGATATAGTAGGACGAATTTCCCGCGCGACGCCGTCCGGGAAATCTTACTCGTTTAAATCGTATTGATCGACTTCGTCGATTTTTCTTTCATTATCCTGGTTTACGTTATAAACCTTACGGGCTGGTTTAAAACTTGAAGCTTGTGTCGGGTTAGGTTGATGGTTATCTGAAGTAAAAGCAGCCGATTGATACCTATTATTGTTGTATTGTCTTTTGCGACAATTTTCAATAGTGTGGCCTATGTTTTTGCAGTAGCGGCATATCATGTCGTTGGTATTTACTGCTTTTGAGTGATCGGGTTGGTGATTTTGTGGAGCTGATGAGCGTGGTGATTGGAAGTCACGGCGGAAGTTTGTATTTTTAACTTTATCGTTATTGGAGTAATTATTTGATCTTTTATATATGCTAGAGATGATTTTTTCTTCTTCGACTGCGAAGCTTATAGCAGAGTTTAACGAGTCTGGATTGCGACATCTAACGACTTGTGATACCCGTGGCAAAAGTCCTGTTGTAAAGGTATGAAGGGCAAGATCTTGCATTGCAGCTACACGTCCTGCTAGTTCCGTTTTCTTTTTCGTCGGAATAGAAATGTTTATTTCCGTAAGTAGTTTCGCTAGGCATGTTTCTATCGTTAATGCAAACTGGTTGACTGTTTCAGCAGAAGTCTGCTTACAGTCCTGAAGTTCAGTGAGTAAGTGAGTATAATGCTTCCTTTCCCCAAACTGTTGTTTTAAGAACTCAATGAATTGTTCAAAGGATTCGAACTCTTTGACACTGCATGTAGTTTCAGCTTTATCTATTAATTGACTTAGGATGAATTTGAATAAAATAGGCTGTTGGGTTTTTGTCGCTGTTTGAAAAGCGCTCTGGCAATTAGAAATGAAGGCATTTAGTTTTTCCCTGGAGCCATCGTATGGCTTAATGAATTTAAATAGAATACCGAGTTCTATTTTTTCCTCGAATTCGACCTTTGGACTCTTAGAGCTACTGGAACTCTCCCCCGAAGAGAGTGGTTGCAGAGTTGGAGGCATGATTCAGTTTTACAAAACAAAACAAAATAAAATATAAGCTAATTAATTATAAGAAGTCGTCTCCACCTTTTGTTACCTTGTATAAGTGACTCAGTGTTATAGACACGTAATCGAAACGTGTAGTCTAAACAAAACATACAGTAGTCGTACAGTAAGGTCCTTATCAGTTACAATGTAATATTATGAACAATGTACAATGGGATTGAATACATAGAAATAAAATGTGTCGACAGAATAATAACAACTCTGAGTTAATTCTGGTATTCGCCCTATGATGTAGTAGTAGTAACCGAAGTATTTTCAAGATCACTCACAGAAACGCCGTCATCATGAGGATGTTCAGGATCATCGTGACCGCTTTACCAGCGGTAAACAGCAGAACCGCAGTTGTGATGAACCTCTGTACCAACAGAGGGTGGAAACCGGTCTCGGTTGCAGGGTGCAACACACAAGACAGGGTGTCGATCAGGCACTATGATTTATTGCACTTAGACGACACAGTGTTGATTTAGTAAGCCACTTTCAGCACTTCAAGACACTTAGGTAGAACACTTGGTTTCACTGGCACTTTCAGGTTTAGTAATTTTCTCAGAGACGTATTCGGGTAGGGGATTTTCGTATCCCACCGCTGCCACCAAATATTATACGAGATATAGGAAACTTCTTTTTAAAAAAAACTATTATTTACTTCCTGGAAACAGGGTTTAATTGAATAAAGGATATAGTAGATATAGAACAGTTTGGGACCTCCGACCCGTACCGAGACCCAGTATGAACTGAGGTGCTAACCTAATGAATGCGCCTCTATCTCAATAAAATGCTGACCAGGCAAATCTATATGGCGGTCAGCCATTTCACTGTCATGGTCAAGGTATAACAGTACGACATCTATAAACTCCTGTGTTTGTTCGTTAGACATTTTTTTTATGAACTTCACTCCGCTGACGAACATCAACAAACTGGCCGTTGCCCGCCGCCCGCAGCCCGCAGCCCGCGTGCCCGCAGCCAACCGGTCCGTACGCGTCCTTCCCTCCCCACCGCCCCGCCAACATGCGTTCTTTGGTTGTGCTGGCACGGTCAGATCGCATTCTGTACAAAATATATTGATACCGACAATGTTGTTCATACATGATGCGGGCTGCGTTCTGATAGTTTGGTACCTGGTTAGGTACAGTCTAGGGGGGAGTGATACGTGAGTTCGAATGACGTTTTAGCGAAGGTCGCCATTTCGAAAAATTTTGCCAGTGGTACGCCAGTTCGAAAACTCATTAAATCGAAAACCGCTATATCGAATGACGTTATCGCGCAGGTCGCCATTTCGAAAAAAATTGCGAGCGGTACACCAGTTCGGAAGTCATGGTATCGAAGTCCGATGTTGATTTTACTTGTCTTTCTTTTTTTTTTTTTTTCCCAACCAAATCAAAATACCATGCTCTCTCTGTCTCGTCTCATTGGGGTCGTGAGTTAGATTCCCAGACAAATTAACTCAACATCGAACTTCGATACCATGACTTCCGAACTGGTGTACTGCTCGCAATTTTTTTCGAAATGGCGACCTTCGCGGTAACGTCATTCGATATAGCGGTTTTCGATGTAATGAGTTTTCGAACTGGCGTACCACTGGCAAAATTTTTCGAAATGGCGACCTTCGCAAAAACGTCATTCGAACTCATGTATCACTCCCGTCTAGGGTGCTAATGAGAACGTGATTGAACACACATTATATTGTTATATAGTATACTAGCTTCTGCCCGCGACTTCGTCCGCGTGAAATTTATTTTTTGCTCGACCCACTCCGTCGCATCGCATTGCCTACCCGCGCTATTACTGCGTTTTCACTTAGCGTTCGTTCAGACTTTTTTTCTTTTTGCTCGTCACCTAAGGACCCTAGAGTGATGTTAAATATGCCTTCTATAAGATTTGGGCTATCATTAATGCAAAAAGATTTTTTAAAGTCCGACTGGTAGGGTAGTTCCAGAGTTTAGCTCGTTCCTTCACCACATCCCCTTCCGCTACCTCTCCCTCCCCCTCTCACTGACTCTCACACCCCCTTCACCACTTCCCCTTCGCTCTCTCTCTCTCACCACCCCGTCCCCTCCCTCTCACCCTCTCCTCCACCTCCGGCTCACCAACCCCTCCCCACCCCTCAGCCTTCACCATGTCTTCCTCCTCTCCTCACCAATTCCTGCCCTTTCTCCCTGCGTCCATCATCCTCCCCCTCACACTCCTCAGCACCCCTCCCTTGCCCCTCCCCCTCTAACCCTCCCTCCGGGGTAGTTTTAAAAAAGTAATAATGACAAACTTGGACAAATATTTGAGCCAAGTTTAAAGTCAATTAAAACCAAATGAATAACATTTTTCATGTAAATTGTATTTCCTGTTTTCACCCCCACAGGGGTGGAATTAAAAAAAATGGTTTGAGATATTTCCATAGCTTGACTCAAAGATTATTTACACCAATTTTCAAGTTAATCAAGCCACGCAGTAAAATCCTCCCCAGTGAAATTGACTACCCTTTTTCACCCCGTTAGAGGTAGATTTTCAAAAAACCCTGACACACATTATTCTTTATTTTTGGTTTTAAGTATAATTACTGAGTTTTGAGTTAATCGGATTGCGCGTTAAAATTTTTCCATACAAACTTTGAGACCCCCCAATTCCCCTTTAGGGGGTAGTTTAGAAAAACAAAAAATCCCAAAAATCATAATTTACTTAGATAAATATTCGTGCCAAGTTTCAAGTTTATTAACTCAAGGAATAAGATTTTTCATACAAACAATATCCCCCCTTTTTACCCCCTTAAAGGTCGAATTTCCAAAAACCCTTTCTTAGCGGATGCCTAGGTCATAACAGCTACCTGTGTTCCAAATTTCAGCCCAATCCGTTCAGTGGTTTCAGCTGTATGTTGATAGATCAGGGAGTCAGTCAGTCAGTCAGTCAGTCAGTCAGTCAGTCAGTCAGTCAGTAACGCTTTCCTTTTATAGATATAGATTAGTTAATGAATGTTACACAATACCTACAATTGATACAAGGAATGACAAGTCAGGACAAGACCGACAAGACTGTTAGGAAAAACTCCATAGCAACGCTACATAGAGATTATGCTCTGTGATGCATACAACCTCCAACACGTTCGCTTTGACCTGACTGCAGGCCGCAGTCCAGTGTGACAAATCCTTTAAACCGTCTGAAACTAAGGTCTGAAACATATACAAATAGCTGCGATTAAAAATGTGTCACAACAGACTGTCAGGATGACAAGCTGCTGTCAATTTGAAGTTTTAAATAAAGTGCCAGTAGGGTTGCCAGTAGGTACCTTATGTATACTGTCTTCCTACAAACCTAACATTAAAATACTCTTTCCAACCATTAAAGAGTCCCCGAAACGACCAATTGCAATTGTCAATTTTTACGTGATTTGCACATTGTTGCGCAAATTGATCGTCTACCAAGTGTAATTGAACCAATTGACAATATTACCACAATAGAAGTTGATGGCAATTAATCAATAAATTGCAATTGATCTTTTCAGGGACCCCTTATTTTACTTTTCACGTAAGCATACGCCTATGAAGTACCTTATTTATTGACTGGCAATAATACGATTAAAAATGCAATACTTCATGGACGCTAAAGCAAAATGATTGGAAAGATTCTAATACAGGGTTTTCCAATAAGAGGTGTTATTTTGATATTCAAAGAAATTTTCCGTAACCAAATCACAAAGTGGCTGCCCTATGTCCTCGATAGCCTCACGAAATCCATCTTTGAGGTCTTGAATCGACGCTGGGCTGTTGGCGTAGACCTTATTTTTCACGTAGCCCCAAAGGAAGAAGTCGCAAGGTGTTAAATCACAAGATCTCGGTGGCCAATTGTGATCACCTCTTCGAAAGATAACACGGTCCGGAAACTTTTCCCGTATAAGATCAATGGTTTCTTTTTATAGTGAATTTCAATAATTTCCATGCGTTGTTGTAGCGTATATCGTTCCATTTTTAGGGTTCCGTACCAAAATGGTAAAAAAGGAACCCTTATGGTGTGACTCAGTCTGTCTGTCTGTCTGTCACAGCTGGATATCATAAGAACTACTAATGCTATCAACTTGAAATTTGGAACAGTTTTAGATAATATTTACCCAACTATTTTGCAAATAAGAAAGAAATAAAAATATGTATATGTATTTTTTTGCAACAGGGACTGAAAGGGGGTCATATGAAAGAGCGCTGTTTGCACATTCTCAAACATTTTTTTATTTTTTTTTAGGCCGCACACTGTTCGACTTTTGATTAAAAATTTAAAAAAAAATACCGTTCTTCCGCAAAGTTTGAAAAGAGAAAAATCTGAAATTATTCTATGTGATAGAAGTTTATGTAAAGATTACAGGAAAAATAAAACGATGTCTCTAAATAGAACACTTTTTCAGAAATCGGAACGGAACCCTCGGTGCGCGAGTCCGACTCGCTCTTGACCGGTTTTTTATTAATGGCGTAGTTTCTACTTGTCAAATGTCAAATAATGACAGCTTCAAAAGTGACATCTACCGAAATAGCGGGCTATTCAAAATAACACCTCTTATTGGAAAACCCTTTATAATCGCCAAACTATTATATTGAAAAGTGTCCTCAACTTAAATGTTTACTTGCTCCGAATGCCACAAGCTAAAACCATTGTTAAAAGCTGAAGTATGCGAATAAAAAGATGCTCTTAAAATAGAAAGGGTCGGGATGCAGAAAACCCTTGCATTGACCTAAAAAGCTTTGGAATAATAGGTTAATGAGGCGGGAAACGTTGTCCATAACTGAGCATGGATACTTAAAATTCAAAACTTAGGCAAACAAACCTGTCTGTACGTAATTATTCTATGTAACATAAACATAACATCACGCTTATATGTATTCCCCGAAGGGTTAGGCAGAGACGTACTAAATTGTACACCGACATTTCGCCAGTTATGTTTAAGGCGCGGACTGACTACGATTTTAAACGGCACACAACCGCGTAATCTATTGTCACCATTAGCTGACTTGAAATAAGGTTGAAAATTGAACATAATATTTGTGTTGCCGAGATGTGACTAAGCTGCAAATGTGCATTTATTTTCTGGGTTTTCTTTAGATTATTCAGAATACTTGCACACAATAAATTAAATAATTGCCCGGTTAAAGTTAAAAAACAATACTAATTCTATTAAATTCTTAAAAAAAAAATGTCGTTATCGCTGAAAATACAAAGATGTACGACGCCCAAGTTTATTTTTGTCAATTTTTTTATTGGGAATATCAATCTATTTTTTACTATTCTATTCGGTTAAAACTTTTCTATGAACCCTTCTCTGTCCACTGTATTTTTTGCGTCGGATAGTTTCAATGCGTTACGTCATTCTCGACAATCAAGAAACCAATTTTTGTGAATATTGCTACTACCGCGCCTTAAGAGGAAATGTGGGTGCTCTTTTCTCCATACAAAAAGATACAAACGTAAAATGTAAGCGAGTAATGTAACGTAAAATGTAAAAGATCGCTTTTAGCGATAAGACCGCCCATTGTGTCACCCTATGTAAAATTTCAACATTTAATCTGTAATTTTCTTATAGTGTACATAATAAAGAGTATTCTATCTATCTATCTACAAACGCTCTCGCCTGTTTTCTTTCTGGTTAATAACCATAAAGCAATGATTTTTACAGAAATATAAATATCAGTTACTTGTATGCCCCTATGTTTTCCTTTTTGATGATATATTATTTTTATAAGAACTAGAACCCTCCAAAAATGCTCAAAATTGCCTATTCAGACCGCTGTCAACGCCTAGTGTACCAATTTGACAATTTGAAAAAAGAAAGGGCATAGTATAGGTATATCCTTCTTATTCAGTTTATGAAATATCTTTTAAATTGGTTCAATATTGGAGGAGGAAATAGGCGAGAGCCAAACCCCGAAATGTGACTTTTTACATAGGCTATTTAGTCGGATCTGCAGTTGTCCTTAACGCACAAATTCGAGGGCGGAGCCTTCGCAGAGCGACAGCAATACCTTCTTAAAATACCTAATTTTCAAAAGTCTGGCCAACCGCCTTTCCTCTTATGGCGACGCTATCTGACTTTTGATGATTTTAAACTGAAGATCACGTCTAGTAGTGTTAATGATTTGGAAAAAATATATGTTACATTAGCGCATTTTCTTAATAACTTAATACGTGAATATTTTAGATTATGTTTATATTAAATAGTGTAATTAATTTGTAAAGTTATGTCTAACGCAGATAAAAAACTGAGTCAAAAACTGTCAGGCGTATTTTTATGAAACCTTCACCATTTTAAAGGTGATTTAATTATTTATCTTTTAGTATACGTGTTTTATTAAAATGCCTTTTGTTTTATGTATTAGGTCGGGGAAAAAGTTCCTTCGTATATCGTATTTCATATACAAATTCAAGACATATTTTTTTCATAGTTTATTATTTAGTTATGTGTCATTTGTCAAATGGGTCTAAACTGTTTTGTGGTCAATTCCCAGTTCTTCAGCTACTTCGTAACTACTGATATGCCGATTTTGCTCCACTTTTTCAAAAATGGCATCCATTTTATCCGTAATAGGGCGACCAGAGCGACCAAAATTTCCGGATTGAAAACGCTTAAACCAAATTTGTGCTACTCTCACAGACACTGCACTAGGTCCATAAACATCGCAAATTTTTTCGCGGCTTGCGTTGCATTTTTACCTTTTTTCTAGTAAAATTTTAAAATGTATCGAATTTCTTCATTAGATTCACTCATCTTGACAGTACGAAAAACAAATGAAAATCGCACATTTTCCTAATTTTAATTTGGAATTATGTTCTTTAAAATTTAAACTTTCAATGATATCAAAACCAGCCAGATACAAACAGTACCTAGAGCCAAAGAGATTGTATTATAACTTTATACCTATAAAATACAAAAAACTTTTTCCCCGACCTATTATAACAAATTAATAATGCGTCTAATTTGGGACAGCGCTCCTTGATGGGCGAGTCCTATTACTGGCTGGACGTACGACGCGTTGCGTGAGCTCAGCACAGAACGCGCAAGCTAACTCAAGGTCATTGGCGTATAGTCCCGCCAAGTCCCATGTAATAGGGAGCGAGTCTACTGCTATCAACCGGACACAAACCCAGACTCCGGGCTTCTGCCTCCTCCTGCTCCACTAGCGCTTGCAGCCACTACGCCAACGAGGCTTCTAGGAGTATATCTAAACCTACATACAAAGTGGATTTTTGAGACGGGGCAGTAAGTGCAGGTAGGTACCTTAACCGTTGTATCTACCGGAAAACGTTCTGAGGCGTCCTTAACTTTTTGAATAATTGCTAACTGCATTCACAGATTTTGGAAAAATAAATGGTACAGTCAGCAACAAAAGTCTATTAACACATGAGTTTTCTAAATCTTAATTATTGAGAAAAAATCTTCATTAAAATCGGAACAGATGTAAATTTTAAAGAAAATTAACTCTTATCCAATAAATGAAATGCTAAAAAGCAAGTTATCGTATCATTTTGTGTTAATTTAGATGATGTCAAAAAGTAGCAGTGTTAACCGACTTCTGTTGCTGACCGTACCTGCACGCTACAGTTAGCTTGAAAACGTCAATTCGCACGTTTTATTTTAAGATGCCAGTAATAGGTCTACGACTCTACGTAATACGTATAATATCATGCCATCGCAGAGCAAACTTTTCAACCGTCCGCGTCGATCTCTTGAGAAAAAGCAGGTGCTCGAAATTGAAACCACTTCATTTTAAGTTTCGGTACACTGAAGACACGTGGCTCTCTATAGCAATACAGTGTCGCTTTTGTGTTGTCTCAATCGGCATAGTGACTACTTAGGTATCTACCTACTTACGTCTATATGCTACTGAATTACCTACTCATTTTGCTGTTGGAAAACAGGCCAAGTCTCGATCGCCGGAAATTGCGCCTAAACCTTTTAATATTTTTACTACCTATGCTATAATTATATGTATTGAAGGTCTCTTTGAATTAGGTTGGAGGGTTTTAATTTAGTCGTTAAAATGTGGATAAGCTATTCTAAGTAATATTATTTAGGTATACCTACCCTACCTATTTAGGTAGGTATTTAATTATAAGTACGTAAGTAACATAAAAAATAAAAAGGTTAAAACTATTCTTGCATTCCTTATTTTTTTTAAACAGGCATACCTACAAGTTTTTTTTTGATATTCTCTTCAGTGAGGCTTTGACAAAATATATTAGAGCTAAATAGGTACCTACTTATATATTTTATTTTTAAGTAGGTTTCTTGATTCTTTGATGATTCTGAGATCGTTTGCAGGGATAGATAAGTCACTTTCCGAATAAAACCACTGCGGTGCTGTAGCCACCTTCTCAGCAGATCAGGAGACTTTGGGATCTTCGATGGTATGGTAGGCATCTACACAGCAAAAAAAAACTAAAAAGTTTTTTGACTATGAAACTAAAAGACCACGAGAAAAACGTACCTGATACATTTTTTCAACTTGCAAGTAGGGAAGGTATAAGTAGGTACCTACCTACTATGCGTGCCAAATAAGAATAGGATCGCGCTTGCTTCAACTTCACACGATAGCTGTCAAATTAGTACGCATTGATAATGAAGTTCGCGAGTATTGCCATACTATTGCGGAACAAAATGGCGTCTTGCTTGACAGTACCTACTATTCTTATTTGGCACGCATTTGTACTTAAAAATACAAACAAAGATAGGACAAAACAAACAAATAAGAGGCAAATTTGTCTTATAGGAAAAAAACGGCCCAAGTGCGTGTCGGGTCGGGCTACGCACAATGAAGGGTTCCGTAGTTGGGATAAAATTATTCCAAAAACAAACTTAATAATATAGTTGAGAAATATGTGGAGAACAATAATGTGTTGCAACAGTATGAACGTGCATTCCAACAGTAAATGTAAGTTTGTACTTAAAATATTGAGAGATTTACCATGTTATTTTAAGACCACAAACTTCTTATAGGTTTTCCTGTAATCTACAGGTATAGAACTATGTTTTGTATTTTTTCTAAATTTTAGGCTCAGTAGTTTCGGAGATAAGGGAGCCTTTATCTCCGAAACTACTGAGCCTAAAATTTCGGAGTTTCGGAGATAACGGGGGGGAGAATGGTCAATTTTCGTCTATTTTCTTAAATGACTTTAAAACAACTTATTTTAAAATTATAAACAATATATACATATTTAAGACCCTCATAGACCCCTTTCATTTGATATGTGTTCGTTTCGACCGCGCGGCCATGGCGTTAAAAAAAAAAAAAAACTATACCAACATTTTGTAACAATTTGTAAAAGTTGACTCCCAAAACCTCAAATTTGTCAAAGCTATGGTTAAAAAGTTAGAAGGGTTTGAACGTGGCCGCGCCATCGAAACGCGGAGAACCGCGCGGCCACGGAGATCTCAGAAACTAAGCGTTGCACAGACCTGAAATTTTGGTAAATAACAGATTCAATTTGTAAACAATTTGTAAAAATATAGAAAAAAATCCTAGGTTAATATTTTAGGAGCTGTGAGACTAAAACCCCGTGGCCGCGCCATCGAAACGGTGACAAAAACGTGATAGCCGATATCTCGCTGAAAAAGCATCGCAGACGTCTAGAGTTTTTTGTAAAACCCAGATTTGAATTTGTCAAAACTTATAAAAATGCAACAAAAAATACTAGGTTAATATTTTAGGAGCTGTGAGACTAAAACCCCGTGGCCGCGCCATCGAAACGGTGACAAAAACGTTATCACCGATATCTCGCTGAAAAAGCATTGCAGAGGTCTGAAGTTTTTTGTAAAACCTAGATTTGAATTTGTCAAAACTTGTAAAAATACAACAAAAAACCCTAGGTTTATATTTCAGGACCCGCGCCATAGAAACGGTGAAAAACACGTTATCGCCGATATCTCACTGAAAAAGCATCGCAGAGGTCTGAAATTATTTGTAAAACCTAGATTTGAATTTGTCAAAATTTGTAAAAATATAACAAAAAATCCTAGGTTTATATTTCAGGAGCCGCGCCATTGAAACGGTAAAAAACACGTTATCGCCGATATCTCACTGAAAATGCATCACAGAGGTCTGAAGTTTTTTGTAAAACTTAGATTTGAATTTGTCAAAATTTGTAAAAATACAACCAAAAATCCTTGGTTTATATTTCAGGAGCTGTAAGACTAGAACCCCATGGCCGCGCCATTCAAACGGTGAAAAATATGTTATCGCCGATATCTCGCTGAAAAAGCATCGCAGAGGTCTGAAGTTTTTTGTAAAACCTAGATTTGAATTTGTCAAAACTTGTAAAAATACAACAAAAAATCCTAGTTTTATATTTCAGGAGCTGTAAGACTAAAACCCCGTGGCCGCGCCATCGAAACGGTGACAAAAACGTAATACCCGATATCTCGCTGAAAAAGCATCGCAGACGTCTAGAGTTTTTTGTAAAACCCAGATTTGAATTTGTCAAAACTTACAAAAATGCAACAAAAAATCCTAGGTTTATATTTCAAGAGCTGTAAGACTAGAACCTCATGGCCGCGCCATCGAAACGGTGAGAAATACGTTATCACCGATATCTCGCTGAAAAAGCATCGCAGAGGTCTGAAGTTTTTTGTAAAACCTAGATTTGAATTTGTCAAAACTTGTAAAAATACAACAAAAAATCCTAGGTTTATATTTCAGGAGCGGCGCCATTGAAACGGTAAAAAACACGTTATCGCCGATATCTCACTGAAAAAGCATCGCAGAGGTCTGAAATTATTTGTAAAACCTAGATTTGAATTTGTCAAAATTTGTAAAAATATAACAAAAAATCCTAGGTTTATATTTCAGGAGCCGCGCCATTGAAACGGTAAAAAACACGTTATCGCCGATATCTCACTGAAAATGCATCACAGAGGTCTGAAGTTTTTTGTAAAACTTAGATTTGAATTTGTCAAAACTTGTAAAAATACAACAAAAAACCCTAGGTTTATATTTCAGGACCCGCGCCATAGAAACGGTGAAAAACACGTTATCGCCGATATCTCGCTGAAAAAGCATCGCAGAGGTCTGAAGTTTTTTGTAAAACTTAGATTTGAATTTGTCAAAATTTGTAAAAATACAACCAAAAATCCTTGGTTTATATTTCAGGAGCTGTAAGACTAGAACCCCATGGCCGCGCCATTCAAACGGTGAAAAATATGTTATCGCCGATATCTCGCTGAAAAAGCATCGCAGAGGTCTGAAGTTTTTTGTAAAACCTAGATTTGAATTTGTCAAAACTTGTAAAAATACAACAAAAAATCCTAGTTTTATATTTCAAGAGCTGTAAGACTAGAACCTCATGGCCGCGCCATCGAAACGGTGAGAAATACGTTATCACCGATATCTCGCTGAAAAAGCATCGCAGAGGTCTGAAGTTTTTTGTAAAACCTAGGTTTGAATTTGTCAAAACTTGTAAAAATACAACAAAATATCCTAGGTTTATATTTCAGGAGCCGCGCCATTGAAACTGTGAAAAACAAGTTACCGCCGATATCTCGCTTTTTCAGTGAGATATCGGCGATAACGTGTTTTTTACCGTTTCAATGGCGCCACTCCTGAAATATAAACCTAGGATTTTTTGTTATATTTTTACAAATTTTGACAAATTCAAATCTAGGTTTTACAAGAAACTTCAGACCTCTGCGATGCTTTTTCAGTGAGATATCGGCGATAACGTGTTTTTTACCGTTTCAATGGCGCCGCTCCTGAAATATAAACCTAGGATTTTTTGTTGTATTTTTACAAGTTTTGACAAATTCAAATCTAGGTTTTACAAAAAACTTCAGACCTCTGCGATGCTTTTTCAGCGAGATATCGGTGATAACGTATTTCTCACCGTTTCGATGGCGCGGCCATGAGGTTCTAGTCTTACAGCTCTTGAAATATAAACCTAGGATTTTTTGTTGCATTTTTGTAAGTTTTGACAAATTCAAATCTGGGTTTTACAAAAAACTCTAGACGTCTGCGATGCTTTTTCAGCGAGATATCGGGTATTACGTTTTTGTCACCGTTTCGATGGCGCGGCCACGGGGTTTTAGTCTTACAGCTCCTGAAATATAAAACTAGGATTTTTTGTTGTATTTTTACAAGTTTTGACAAATTCAAATCTAGGTTTTACAAAAAACTTCAGACCTCTGCGATGCTTTTTCAGCGAGATATCGGCGATAACATATTTTTCACCGTTTGAATGGCGCGGCCATGGGGTTCTAGTCTTACAGCTCCTGAAATATAAACCAAGGATTTTTGGTTGTATTTTTACAAATTTTGACAAATTCAAATCTAAGTTTTACAAAAAACTTCAGACCTCTGTGATGCATTTTCAGTGAGATATCGGCGATAACGTGTTTTTTACCGTTTCAATGGCGCGGCTCCTGAAATATAAACCTAGGATTTTTTGTTATATTTTTACAAATTTTGACAAATTCAAATCTAGGTTTTACAAATAATTTCAGACCTCTGCGATGCTTTTTCAGTGAGATATCGGCGATAACGTGTTTTTCACCGTTTCTATGGCGCGGGTCCTGAAATATAAACCTAGGGTTTTTTGTTGTATTTTTACAAGTTTTGACAAATTCAAATCTAGGTTTTACAAAAAACTTCAGACCTCTGCAATGCTTTTTCAGCGAGATATCGGTGATAACGTTTTTGTCACCGTTTCGATGGCGCGGCCACGGGGTTTTAGTCTCACAGCTCCTAAAATATTAACCTAGTATTTTTTGTTGCATTTTTATAAGTTTTGACAAATTCAAATCTGGGTTTTACAAAAAACTCTAGACGTCTGCGATGCTTTTTCAGCGAGATATCGGCTATCACGTTTTTGTCACCGTTTCGATGGCGCGGCCACGGGGTTTTAGTCTCACAGCTCCTAAAATATTAACCTAGGATTTTTTTCTATATTTTTACAAATTGTTTACAAATTGAATCTGTTATTTACCAAAATTTCAGGTCTGTGCAACGCTTAGTTTCTGAGATCTCCGTGGCCGCGCGGTTCTCCGCGTTTCGATGGCGCGGCCACGTTCAAACCCTTCTAACTTTTTAACCATAGCTTTGACAAATTTGAGGTTTTGGGAGTCAACTTTTACAAATTGTTACAAAATGTTGGTATAGTTTTTTTTTTTTTTTAACGCCATGGCCGCGCGGTCGAAACGAACACGATATGACACGATAGAGTTTGCAAAACTTTTTTTTTTAATTTTCTTATTTGCCCTCTAAAAGTGACCAATTCAATACTCTAAATTTATTTATTTACTTTAGCCGTACGTGTTTGGGTCACAGAAATCCATAAGTTTCCCAAATTTCAACTTAAGGCTGCAGTCTTGCAAAATTCACTCGCGGCAAATTATTTGCGCAACTTTGTGTTTTTTTTTAAACAAAAGTAATGAAATAACATGAAATATTATTATAGCACGTGAATAACCATAATATAAGTAATAGCTGGTTATTTTTTTTAAGTTCATCTGGGCGGATTATGTTAGGTAAATCAAGCGTTAAATACAGCTTTTTCGCGCCAACAACGATTCGAGTTATGTTTGTGCACTTGCATTGGGCAATACAAATTTTATTTAGAAAATCTGTTCAGCGCATAGTTGTTCCCATATTTTTGTCTACAAAATGCGCTGATTACTTTTTTCTAATTATCTTTAATTTTCTTATTTCGGATGTCACAATGTCATCGAAATTCTCAGTTTTTATCTCTTTATGCAATTTTTTTTTTAGTACTTGCTTTATTGAACTCTTGGCATTAAATTAACCAACTTTTACATGCATACGATGCATTGTTGTTTTGAAACAAACCGTTTATTAAGAGATAAAAACAGAGAATTTAGATGACATTGTGACATCTGAATTAAGAAAATTAAAGATAATTAGAAAAAAGTAATCAGCGCATTTTGAAAACAAGAATATGGAAACAATTATACGCTGAGCAGATTTTCTAAACAAAATTTGTATTGCCCAATGCAAGTGCACAAACATAACTCGAATCGTAGTTGGCGCGAAAGAGCTGTATTTAACGCTTGATTTACCTAACATAATCCACCCAGATGAACTTATAAAAATTACCAGCTATTACTTATATTATGGTTATATTCACGTACTATAATAATATTTCATGTTATTTCATTACTTTTGTTTAAAAAAAATACAAAGTTACGCAAATAAGTCGCCGCGAGTGAATTTTGCAAGACTGCAGCCTTAATCGGTCCATTAGATTCGGAGCAAATTGGCTGTGACAGACGGACAGACAGACAGACACACGAGTGATCCTATAAGGGTTCCGTTTTTTCCTTTTGAGGTACGGAACCCTAAAAAGGTAGGTAAGTAATTTCCCACCTACATTATAACACTCTTACCTTACAATCTGTGTCTTCCCAAAGTTGTAAGTACCTACGTAAAATTTTCCAGAACATCCGCCCTCACCTTGTATCCAAGTTTCGTCACTATTTGTATTCATGACACTGAATTACACAGAATCACGTCCGTGCTGCGAAATTATAACGTTCTCATCAATTTGAAATAGACACGTAGACATGTAGGTCGGTAGAACTCCTCCAGTCTTGAGAATTAATAACTGAAGAGATTTGTGTACTTAATGATTTACCTAAGTAGGTATTTTATAACAAGTAGTTAATTTAACATAACAAAACGCCTTGTTTCCCGAAGGGTTGGGCACAGGTGTACCTTTAAAGTACACCTGCATTTCGCCAGATAAGTTGTAAGTCCCATGTAATAGGGGGCGAACCTAATAGTTGCCCAATCCGTGACATGTAGGGTTTTTACTTTTGGTGCAATTTAGGCACACAACAAGGGGGATGGGAGCAGTTGGGGCACTCCCGGGTGTCATGTTCCCCCGCTCAGTAACCACTCTTCAACTGTGATTGGCAGTCCCGCCCCAGGTGTCTAAACCGAGGCAGTTGTAGCACTGGATTATTGGAGATTGGTCGGCCGCCAACACCTTGGTATCGTAGCTTAATGCGCTGCCCATACAGACGCTGCCAAAGACCCACATCATCTCCAAGGACGACATTTGTGGTGGTAGGTGTCCTTCCTTTTGTTCTCCTGATGTCTCTGGTGCGTATCTGATCGGGTGAGAGGACCTCAAGGAGGTTGGTAGGTAGGTGAGAGCCAACTCGGTGTTCTTATTGCTAGGTCATTTATTACCCCCCCGCCCCAATCGGATTCAACACCGCGAACCCCGCCCCTTTTTTTTTTTTTTTTTTTTTTTGAGGGTGGGAAATCATCAAATAACTTCTCCCGCTCTGGGTGGAGCGGAAGGGCGTGTCAGACTTTTACTGACTAAAACCCACCCGTGTTCCTTCAGTTGCCTATGCCAGGGCCGCGGTAACCCCTTCGGACAATCCGCGACCCCAGCGGCACCCTTTATTGCATCGCTGGGTGCCGCTCTGTCCCGCTTAGAAGCCCATCCGATAGCCATCTACTATTTATGCCCACTCCACAACTAGATTTGAAATTGTTTTTAGGATTCCGTACCTACCAAAATGGTAAAAAAGGAACACTTATGGTGTGACTCGGTCTGTCTGTCTGTCTGTCACAGCTGGATACCTCAAGAACTACTAATGCTATCAACTTGAAATTTGGAACAGTTTTAGATGATGTTTAGGTACCCAAATATTTTGCAAATAAGAAAGAAATAAAAATATTAGTTTTTTTTTTTTTGCAACAGGGACTGAAAGGGGGTCTTAAAAATTGAAAGTGGGGATACTAGGGCATGTGGGGTATCATATGAAAGAGCGCTATTTGCCTATTCTCATACATTTTTTTTCTTTTTTTTAGGCCGCATGATTTTTGACTTGAAAAATGTAAAAAAAGGTAGGTAGGTATCTACCTACCTACTCGCAGTGGAGTATAAACTAATTGTACCTAGCTTTGTGTACCTACCTATTAAGTACATAGGTACCTATTGTAAAGGCACTCCCTCACCGATATGTAACAATCTAAGATTCGATAAGATTCGCATCATGCATCATGTTACGTACAAATTGTATCACGGATGCTCCCATGGTCTCGAACGTCATAGAGCGAGATGGGTAGTTGCCAGCTAAAATCGGTATATTTGTACCCAAAATCGTTATTTGAGAAAAAAATACAATATTCAATCAAATTCGTTTATCTATTAAAAAAAACTATTTCGGTAGAACAGAGCCCATATCGGTAGAAATACCGAAAAATCGGGAAGTTCGAGACCACTGCTCCCTCACTATACTGTAACAAATTGTATCATTACACAGGTGAATGCTCGGGAGGTGAGGTAGCGCCATGTCTAACTCTATAGATTTTTGAAAATTCTACTTTTAAGAAGATATTTCTCTTCGTTCGTTTTAAAACTTTTACTACGAATCAATGTAAACGTTAAAATGTACACTGCTAATTTCTTGAAGATATTGCTATCAGTAGGTCTGTATTCGTTAGGTGCATAGGTAGGTGTAGGTATACCTGAACTAAAAAAAATAGTAGGTACCTATATATTGGTATAGGTAGGTACTTGCCTATAATATGTACTTACAGAAAGGCATTGAAAGCCTACACTGTCCTCCCATACCTATTAACACTGTTATTGGGAAATATTGTAAAAGCCAATTAGTTTTAAAAGATTAGGTAACCGTGGAGTTTCTTGCCCTCCTTAAGAAACGCCAATTGGACTTAATTAACTTCTGATGTTTCATAAGTGAAATAAAATATTTTTATTTTGAACAAAAACACTAATCCCGCCATATTGCCACACAAGATGGCGGTATGAAAACTGAAAATAAGCATTTCTTTTTAGGGTTCCGGTAAAAAAGGAACCCTTATGTTGTGACTCAGTCTGTCTGTCTGTCTGTCTGTCACAGCTGGATATCTCAAGAACTACTAATGCTATCAACTTGAAATTTGGAAAAGTTTTAGATGACCTTTACCCAACCATTTTGCAAATAAGAAAGAATTAAAAATATTTATATTTTTTTTGTAACAGGGACTGAAAGGGGGTCTTAAAAATTCAAAGTGAGGTTACTAGGGCATGTGGGGTATCATATGAAAGAGCGCTGCTTGCACATTCTTAAACTATTTTTAATTTTTTTTAGGCCGCATAGTTTTCGACTTTTGATGAAAAATGTAAAAAAAAATACCGTCCCCCCCCTTATCTCCCAAGTTTGCAAAGATAAAAATCTGAAATTATTCTATGTGATAGAAGTTTATGTAAAGATTGCAGGAAAAATAAAACAATGTCTCTAAATAGCACACTTTTTCAGAAATCGGAACGGAACCCTCGGTGTGCGAGTCCGACTCGCTCTTGACCGGTTTTTTTTGTTTCTATCGTCCCAAATTCCAACCTCGCACCATGACACAGAATATTTTCTGGTGAAAAACATCTATCATTCATTACTGTCATCGCATCAACTCAGATTTTATGTACAGACAACAGCATCAAGTTATTATACCAGACTGTCAAAGAATCATGGCCACGCGGCTAACATGTTTGGACTAGTAAAATCTAACATAACGACCCTTGATGAAACATACGTTGTTTCATTTACCTTTATAAATGTAACTAAGTACGGCCTTCAATATATTTTTAAAAGACAGGAGAGTCAAGTAATTAAGAAATATGTTTTTTGAGGTTATTAATCTGTGGCTTTTTGGGATTGAGAGGTTTTTCACCAGTTTTTTTTTACATTGTGTTACAAATTATGTCGAATGCAAGCCAGATAAGTCTGTGCGTGTCCAAGATCGCCACTAATCGTGGTTTCTACTGACGGTGCATATTAGTTCATATATGCATATTATAGTACCAAGCATCACCCTCGGTCGTGTGCAGCTGCAGACTCGTCTGGCTTCCACTCCACATAATTATCTGTTACGGTTGAGTTATCTTCATTCATGAGTAGGTACCATATCAGACATGGACACAAAAAAACTTTTTCAACGTTTCTCGAAAGCTGCTCTACATAGGTAATTTGTCGCCGCGTTAAATACATACCTAATACCTACTTTTAAACAGTTGACGCTGCGGGGATTTCATTTCGATTCAAAAATAAAATCGATTTAGATCTAAGTTAAAGTATGGACTTCTCTAGTAACGTTAATAACTATAAATGCGTTCAAAATCAATATTTTTTTACTGCGTTCTGATAAAGCAAAGTTGTAATTATAAAGATGATTATTTAAATACTTCCCAATCTTTTAAAAATAAACTGATGATACCTAATAATTACATTAACAATGTACTACATTTTGGTGACAGTCTCATCTTAGGTCGGAATTCTGTTTTTTCTTAGTCCAAAATGACCATGATCCTTTCTCCAAATGATTTTAAACCTTAAAATGTTGATGGTTAAGTTCAAAATCGAATGAGAAAATTTTACAGTTTGTAGTAACTTGACCTGCAGCTGCCGTGTGTACTTAAATCACTTTCTGGAATTAACCGGGAAGGTAATAGGTAAGTAAGCAAAAACATTTTTAAAGGAAAAATAAAAGATCTTCTATTAATGAAACAAATATATTTCATTATGAAATTAATTACCAACAAATCCATTTTCAACACGTTTTCAAACCATTTTCAATATGATAGGGAAATGTGCCTTTTTTATAAGTGCCAAATATTCATTTAATATGCTGTGCAAATGTGGCTGCAGGTAATATTTTGAGATCATTGTAATATTAAACAACATAAAGTGGCCGATACGACAGCATCGTCCAATATATTACTAGTAGCAACACTTGCAGAGCTAAAAATTTTACGCCTAATGGTAACACTACAACACACATATTTATTGCACATTTAGAAATTTCGTAAAGTGTTTTTGTCTTTTTTTTTTCTTATTTTTAGAGATCCAAGACATTTACTATAATTTTGCACATCGATATTAAAATGAAATAATATACACAATAGCGTTTAAATTTAGACTGTGGTATAATACACATCCAAAATATGGAACTATGCCTAAGTTAGTTTGGACAATGGACAAGATATTATAAATTAAATGGACTATTTTATAGACGAATAGTCATATTGCAAAATAAAAATCTTGAAAACAAGTAATAGTTAATCACGATAAAAATATAAAACGATCTGTATAGGTAACAATAATAATTATCTGAAATATACAAGTAAAAAAAATATATTATGTAACAGTATGTATGTACTATCAACTAGGGTTCGGATAAACTGACCCAAGACATAAATTAAGTTTGTCAACAAAAACCGTTCGTCGAAGATAATTACATATTATATATACAATAGGTATATTCATCGTTAGTGCTCGCCATCAGCACATACACACTACGAATATTTGGAAGTACGAATAATTTATAAAAAAAACTGAAACCAATTAAATACTTCTTTGTCCTATTTTCATTATTTTAACAGGTAAGAAAGTTTTATGTTATTCTATACATACAATTTATTCCGAGATAACTTTATTTTAATAAGGCCATAAAACAATTTACACATAATATTCCAGTATTGTTTGAGAGTCAATACTTCTGACCAGCCAAAACCTAATGAAAATTTACTAACTAGCATTGTCTGCATTACGTTTAAATACAATAACGATCTCGCCTTATTATGAATGGTAATAAGACTTGGACGTATTTATAAGAAATAATTAATTAAAAACCTACAATTTTAAAACTCGCACCGCCACTTCGATGGCATTTGGTCGACTTAAATCTCATAGAAATAAATTACAAGTGAAAGATACAATATTAAAATTGTGGAATGGTTACACCATCAAAGTCTTACGAACACAATTCCTTACATTATTGGATACTTTGGTTTCTAAGAGACACATTCGACCAACCACATGACACCTTTAAAATACTGGACAAAATAAATCCTTAAGTAATTATACCTAAACCAAATTATTGCTGATGTGGGTATATCATAGTGTAATGTGACTATATTATTACCTATGGAAGCTTCAATAAATAAAATGTCTCTGAAGAACAGTTTCTATCACATATCATTACACATTGTAGCACCACGCGGTTAATAGACCCCATCTATGTCTACACTTACCTCTATTCATTGTTGTATATGGAGATGTATAAAAATCAATACATCTGAAAAATAATTTAAGATTGGTATATAAAAGATTCTGTATAATTATGTTTAAAGATTAAATAAACTCTCTTATTGTTTTATGTCGTAAGCTATTGAGACTGTGTTTTGGCTTGTAAAACATTTTTAAATCAACACCTATTTATAAATATTACTTATTGACTGCGAAACTTCTGGCCTACTTTACTTCTACCCGAAAATCAGTCTATCTACGTTCGATCGTCGTTGGCTGTTCTGTGAGAGGCCCGTGCCTCGCTGCTTCGTTGCCTCCTCGTAAAATAATATCACATTCGTTGCCTTCCCCGTACAAAATTACTACCTACATTCAATATCCTACAGTTGTCATTAGTTGCGTGTGGTGGCAGCCTCTGCACTGGCTCGTATCGACGCTTCCTTGTAACAGACTTCCACAAATAAAGCTCGGTACAGACAGAGACGTGACCGTTTGCCTCACATCATATAATTAACTAAATCCACCAGATAACATCAGCTACACAAGATCGTCAGTATATTATTTTCCTATTGCAGTACGTAAACATGTAAAAACTTGTAATAAATAGTCGTTGTAACCGTATTTTTTATAATCATTAATCCTATTTGTATCTATTGCATTAAGATGTTGAAATAATAAACATTAAATGGAACAATCAGTAATCAGAATTTGACACTACAATGCCATCAGTCGGTGAAAATAATGAAACAAGACACACAATATTTAGTGGACGGAGATAATATATAAAACGCTTTAAAAAGTGTCAAAATTGTGCGTCACTGTAACACTGTGTAACACTGCACGTTCTTACATTATTCCACTGCCGCAATCTTACTTTTCTACCTACCCTTCCTTCTTGGAAGTTCTCTTAAGATGAAGACTATAAACAAGTAGTACAATAAATAATGCCCGTTAACCTCACAGTCGACGATTAAAATAGGTATAATGATAATGTTCAAAAATATTATATGCCCACTTCTTATACCAGAACTGAAGATATGGTAGAGCTTCAACTCATAATGGTAAAATGTTTTCATTTGAAAATTTTTAGTTCTTAACGAAATGAAAGATCACTTAAATCCTAATTTATCACATTTGACCTGGTTAGCACATGCATATTTACATAACGTTTGCTGTGCTCTCTATATTTTAGAATCTGATTTAAAATTAAATTATCTAATATATATTAGAGTTAAAATGTATGTTACAAGAACAGATATAATAAAGAATACCACACCAATTTTAACACTACGAGAATTCAAAATGATGAACCACTCAAAGTAAACGCAACATTTTTACAATATCGAAATGACATTTATATTAAAACTGGCCACTGACATACATCGAACATAGACACTAACATTAATACTTTGAGTGGTTTATGACCTTAAATCTATAAGACACTAAATTACACCACAACATCAAGTAACTACCGCTGATATACTTATAAAAACAGTCAACATCAATTTTGAATAATATTTATATTTTAAATTTGAAGTAATGGCAAAATATCTACATAATACACAATGTGAATGCATTACATTGTTTATTTGATAGTACTGTATTAACTCGTCGAGAGTGAATACGAAAACTGGCTGAGAAACATTATTGGATGGCAATGTTTAATGTACTGTAGCTATACTTTATAAAAATCGAGTTCTTTCATTAATATATTAGGTGGCGAGTCTCCGTATTCGCTCCTCTAGCAATTAGAGTATTTCGGTAGTAAAAATAAAAATTCAGAGTATTGCTTCTCGTTTATACTAAAAGTTTTCGACTACCTATCTTACTTATTATATCCCTCTGGCAAAGTCACTATTATATTTTATTTTAATACACTTTATTTTAACTGTATCATGTGTAACAATGAACAAATAAAACTATAAAAAAGTTAATATTCTCAGTTAAAACCGGCTTATGTTAAAGTACTAACTAAATCAATTAAGCTATATTAAAATGTTTCGTTTAACATTTCCTGTACCTGAATATTTCGTTGCATTGTCTTCCTATCTAACTGTGGTAAAATGTAGGCATTCTATGGAAACGAGTAGTTAAACACTCGCTCCTAATATGTGTTGGAAATATTCGCCCGCAAAGTTATTCAATAAAAATATCTGATTACTGTACGGTTATATAGACAGCATTTCACTTATCCTAGACTTAATTGACAGTATTTTATACAATATCATTATTATAGGCTTCCCTGAGAGACTATAAATGAGAATGATTTAATTATTTTTAAAGAATAAAGCTCTCAGTTGTACATTTAACATTTGAGGTTTTAATCACAAATTGAGGATATTTTTTAAGAATTGAGAGGACACTGTTTATCACTGAAATAGAAAAAACATTATGAATGAAATGCACCGACCCCAGCGTGGTTTGACCAGACTCGATTACTCGAATGAACTCAAAGATTCACACTAGCCCCTGTTGCCTCATGTTTCATGGGGGCTACAAAGACCATTTCATATCAAGGAGTAGACCAGGGGCGCGATATTGGTAGGGAAGACGTGCCCTTAGGATATGGAAGGACTATTAGAGCCGTACCGGATATGCATCCAGTAGGCAACACTGAAATAGAGAAAATTTGTAAAATAATATTTTAGATAAATTCAGAAAATTATAAAAGGAAGTACTTATAAAATTATGTACTTTCTCTGAATATATTAATATACCTACAACAACTACAACTACAAGAACAAATATAATTATAAGTTAAAGAAAATGTCATGACATTTGAATGTCATAAAAAAACTCAAAATAATTTTAAATACTCAGGTGTCTGTTTATGGATAAAATAGTAAGCATTTATTAAAACCGGCACTTATACTGCACTGTATAGAGAATATCACAAGATCGGCAGTTACAATTCGTCTTGAATTAATTAATTATTATTAAAATAGAACTAACTGTACAGAATACTTCCGGTAAAATAAATAATGATTTATATTCTTGCGAACAATGGTCTCTTAGAAATCAGAAAACATTGATGTAAATATAATGAATCTTATCATTCGAAATGGCGCGAATTAGCATACTGAAACATTGCGGACGTATATTTTCCAACTGAATAAAATCCATAGACAATAAGTCGACTGAGCAATCAGTTTGTCTATTATAAATCTTGTAGTCGATTATATATCGCAGTGGTATTCTGTACTGTAACATCAAATCTAAAACAAAATGTGTACAAACAATTATTATTGACAATTAATTTATCTACTTCAGTGTTTATTTTTATGAGGTACATATTTTGGCACAGAGAGATTTCTTAAAACTATAGTTAATTAATACATAAGTATATTAATTGTTAGATAACGTTATTTTAAATTACATAAAACATTTTTCGATGTTCTAAAACTTGTTTGACTGGTCTTAATCGTACGAATCACAGTTTTTGCATTCTCCTAATAACCTATCGTCACGACTACCAATTTTCTAGTTCCTCTTTAATGGAATGAGTTATTTAAAAATCTTATTATACGTAGGCATACAAAAATATGGCAAAAGAAACTATGTATAAGCCTTCATTAAAACGTAAATGGTGCCTTGTGTCGTCACCTGTGAATGTTCATCGTGATCGATTGTACTGACACCGTCGGTAGATAAACATAGAGGTTGTAGTCAAATGCTCGTGTTCATGCAAAGCGGGTAACAGACATGGTCCCTCATCTTTAAACAAATGCACAACTAAGTTATACAAAACGATGCTAATTACTGGCATGATGAGAGACAAGCAAAAACTGCCGCATCAGTGATGCAAAACTCTTACGTAAAGGGGGAATTCCAGGTAGCCCGCGAAATTCAAATTTTCTTGCGTTTTTTGCAATTTGCAAGTCAATATTAGGTCGTACGTTGATTATAGTATGATTCGCGAACGTAACATAAATATGAATTTACAAAATTATAATAATTAGAATCAGTCAGAGAGAGTTGTATTGATGATTTAGATGATTTATAATTCTATAAATACAGATTTGTTACGGTCGCGAATCATATTGAGATCAACATAGAACCTGATACTGACCTGCAAATTGCAAAAAACGTAAGAAAATTTGAATTTCGCAGGCTACCTGGAGCATGTGCACAAACCTAAATAATCAAATTTGGCCTGAAACAGCAAATCAAAACATAAGTAGATAAGCACTTTGTCCAAGCCATGTGTTTAACACAAAAATATAGTTGCAGCATGAAAAAATAAGCCATTACAATTACAATTATTGCTCCGCGGTAAACGCAATTAGTTTCCATTCACTATTTGTTTCCAGAATCAATATAGAAAATTATGTCATAAATATACATAAACCACTCCAAAACGAAAAATAGTCCTGTAAAATTCTAATTAAACCTGCTTATATCAATAATGTTGTAAAGTTTAAAAACGTTTTTAAAAAATATTCCCATTTACTGTTATAATATGACTCGGTCATTAACTATAGGGGCACAATGTAACTACCGACTCCATACAGTAGTTCATCGTCTTGGGTAGTGACGGGTCCCTGGAATATGCACAGGGGTGCCATATGACACAAACAATACATTAAAACGATCATCAATATCAAACAGTCGCAACTTCATACGAAATCGAAACGCGCCAGCCTAACGCTCAAGTCCTGAGAAGTCAGGATGAGATCAGTCCCGACCATAGATATAAGAAAGAAGGAGATGTGCCCAGTATGTTAAAATGTATCGGAACCCTGTGTCTCCAGTTTGTCACTTTGTCACTTGCATGATTTTAAAGACAAATACGTTAAATACTTGTACTTACATAATTATGGAAAGTGATTCCATGATTTACATAGTTTTTGTTTTGGCTTCGGTTTTTACAAGAAACCACTAAACAACACGGCATTCTTATAAATTGTCACGGTCACAGTCGAAAGCGCACTAGTTCGCGGAGACGGCCATTTGACTATGAACGGCTCATACTGAGCATGTCGCGTGGACACAGATTTGCCCCCTAGCCAGTTCTCCTGTTTTTTTTATATTTCTATGGTCCCGACCATTCATCCCCCAAATCTAGCACTATTACTCTGCAATTATACTGTATGGAGTTCAGTTATATTGTGCCAGAGGTATGCGAAGATCGAGAAAAGGACGGCGCGTTCGTAGATCAGCGTGTGTTGTGTACGTGCGTGGTGAGGTGTTTGGAGAGATAGTCGGCGCGGGCGAAGCACTTGCCGCACGCCTCGCAGTGGTAGGGCCGCTCGCCGGTGTGGATGCGCAGGTGGCGCGTCAGGTCGCTCTTGCCGCCGAACGCGCGCCCGCAGAACAGGCACACGAACGGACGCTCGCCCGTGTGCTTCCGCACGTGCAGCTTCAAGTTCTCCTTGGACCTCACGCACTTCCCGCAGAACGGGCAAGCGAATCTCCTCTCCCTGTCCCTCTGTCTTTCGTCGTTTTGCATGAAGCTTAGTATCCCCGAGTGCGAGCTCGAGCTCTCGTGCTTGCTACTGTCCGCACGCGACTCGTTCTCTGAACTGTCTGCCATAGAGCTGATGCTGGCAAATGAGACCGGCACTCGCCTCTTCTCGGAAGTCGTGTCGTCATCCCTTTTGCTTTCGCTCTCAGCGCCCGAGGTACGACAGTCTATCGAGTCGTCTACGGTCACCACGGAATCTGTAGCGCCGTTCGAGTCAACGGTGCTGTCTTGTTCAGCGTCCCGGATCACCTCGTCGGGTGTCTTCGTCGCATCATTTTTGTTTTTCTTCTTCATGGACAGGTCCATTTCACCGCACTGGCCGATCAGAGCCTCGTTTGTGCTGGAGACTTGATCGCTTTCGGGTGTGTCTGTATTCTTAGTATGCAGTCTCTCTAGAGTGTGGTTGAGGCGGTGTTTCTTGAACGATTTGAGGTAGCGGAACTGCATGCCGCAGACATCGCATGTGAAGAGTTTGTCGGCGGGGAGTCGCGCGCGATGGTTTTGTTCGCGGTG
This sequence comes from Cosmia trapezina, assembly GCA_905163495.3. Lineage (NCBI taxonomy): Eukaryota > Metazoa > Arthropoda > Insecta > Lepidoptera > Noctuidae > Cosmia > Cosmia trapezina. The sequence continues at coordinate 10,679,757 of LR991025.1, read as the reverse complement.
TTTGACGTAGGCGGACCTATACCTGTAGCTTTGTCCACACTGCTCGCAGACGAAGGGTTTGTCGTCGCAAGGGGTCTGCGAGGCGTGCTGTAAGGCGGCGTGGCGCTCGAGCAGCCAGGCGGACGGGAACGAGGCGAGGCACACGCCGCAGCGGCGCCTCTCGGAGTGTAGCATGTGGCGGTGCTGGTACATCATGCAGTCGTCGCTGAGGTAGCGGCGCAGCCGGCACGCTTGCAGCGCCAGCAAGGGGGACCAGAGAGGGAGAGCCGTGGGTGAGCGCGCCGGAATGGGGCTCGGAATGCTCGGTGACACGCAGGACATGTCCAGGCACATCTGTAATTGAAAGCAGAACTCATATTATGAGTGAATCAAATATGATTTTGTAAAAGTGTTATTATGCATATGTTTATACCTGTGAGAATCCATGAAGCGAGATGAAGAATTCAATAAAAGAATAGGTCTGTAATGATTGTAGAGCTTTTATTTGTCAAAATTGTATTTTTACAGCTATGATATGCTTATATTTGTTTCAAAAGTTACAATGATCAACAGCGATGGGTCTCTGTTTAGATTGTTGCAAAATTGACAAAACATTACACCGTTTGATCCTTGATCCGTTCTGATATACTGTAACACTTTTTCAACAAAACTGTACTGCTCTTTGTTACAACATTATGAACTATTAATAAAGTTAAGGCAAAACAGATTTTCTCTAATCTAAAATGTCAACAATGTATGTTAAATAAAAGAGCTTAAGGGGAAACAATTATCGTTTCACTGACGAAGAAACGACAACTTTATTAAGCTCTATAAATAAAGTGGACCTACGTTATTTGAACTTGTGCTGAAAATATTCTATACCAGCATAATATACGAAGTTTATTATATACCTAAAGACATTCCTAAGTCCAAAAATTTAAACAGCAATGATTTTAATTTTGATAGTCACTACGGAACTGAAGCAACTAAAACTAATCGTATATTATGCCAATACAAATATTAGTCACGAAAGTTTAACTCTAAATAATTTATAATAAACACATTATAATTATTAAAACAAATTGTACCGATATACAATAATTAATACACCTACAGGAACTTAGAAAAATTGCAATATAAGTTCTATATTTAGGTATGCCACTTAAATAAAATGGTAAGTTAAATTACAATGAACCAGTTCAGGATTCAGCGACCTCAGCTCGATCGTGTTGGACGAAACTTAACAATACTATCTAACACTATACAACACAACTGTAGTAACATTGGTCATGAACATAATCTAGCACTGGTTGTCACCACTCGACTGGAATGCGCTAGTTGGGGTACGATCGTCTCGGGCGCGGCTGTCATGCTGCGTGCAAATCATAGGACAGAAGAGTGCGCAAGTCACATATCATAACGCAACTTACAATTTTCACCATAAAAATTACAGTTTTTCTCTATCTGCTACATATTCTATGTTTAATCCGTGATTTGCAGCCTTTATATAAGTCTTGTATAGGCAAGAGGCACTCTAAATATAAAACTGTGGTCACAATTTATGATAATATAAAAATGAATCTACGTCGTATCTATTTCAAAACATGAAATATTTCGTGCTAGTGTTTTCTTAAAAGTTATCATGCTCTGTAGGTACTCAGAAAGATACCTACGTAAATTTAAAATATAGATATAATAAAGTTTATCAATATATATATTATATATGTATCATTTATTTGTGCTAACGGCGTGTGAACTCTGCGGGGACGTGGCAACAACTGGCAAATGTTAAAATTTGAATAACTGCACTTGGGGGTAGTATAATCTATTGTTTATGTACCTACTTTATATTTCACTAACAACATTTACCACATTGCCTATATACACGTAAATACATAGATACAAATCTATTTGAATATCATTATTTTAATAATAAATATTACCTCTGAAAGATAGGAAACAAAATAGTATTTTAAACTGCATTCTGTATTATTATAAAAAACTATTTCGATAAAAACTCGTACAAATTTGTTAATTCGCATCATTATTAACCATTTATTTATTGCTATTAATTATTTCTGTAAATTGTAAATATTTAATCTTTCTTAAAATAAGAAGAGGAACATCAATCAAGGTTTCAATATTGCTATACAGTTTGGTAACGTTCGACTCTGATAAAACAAAACGAGTGCAGCTTTTCAAATAGCAACATTCTGGTGTCTCATTTTTTTATCATTTTTATTGAATTTTATTCATTTCTCATTTCTAGCTCCGGAAAGTAGCGCATCTACCAATCTATTATCTAAAATGCATTTTATATACTGTGTGAGTTTTAACAATAGACCAACATTTAATTTTACTTTCCCAAGTTATTTTCATAGTAAATTCGCTAAACTTTACAGGAGGAGTGTTCGAAATAATATGTATTCAAACAATTCAAATCATCGTTCATGAATGTTTAAATTTACTTTTAAAACGAGGAAGACGTGGCCAAGTACCAGCAGGAAAGGAAACACTTCAACAGAAACAAGATCAAAGAGCCCAAGTAAATTTAAACATTTACTGGTATCCTCAGCGCGTAGACGTCGACCGACATACAATTGACTGGTTTATGGAATGTAAATTATATTGCTAGCAATTTTTCAAATCACTTTGATCAATATAAAGCACACATTCTCATCAACCATGTTATATAAACAATCAAATAATACTCGGAAAACAAGTGTAAGGGTGCGATTCCACTGACGCGGAGCTGAGCCGAGCGGAGCGGAGACGTGCAGGAATCGACCAATCTTAGAGCGCTTTCAATTTAGATGTTTCGTGTCGGACCGTTGCGTTGCGCCGGTGCGTTTGTCGTATTGCGCACAGACGGTCGTTTGTTTCCATACACGTGGAATTTGCGACGTTGCCGTCCTAGAGTCGAGCGTTCGCGGTATCAACGCCGCACTGTTGCCGCACCGCGCGCTTTGTATGAAAACAAACGACCGTCCGTGCGCAATACGACAAATGCACCGCTTCGGCACCGCAGCGGTCCGACACGAAACGTCTAAATTGAAAGCGCCCATAATGGTTGAAATCCTCATCGCGTCTCTTGTCTCGTCTGTGTTTGGACGATTCCTGCACGTCTCCGCTCCGCTCCGCCCAGCACCGCGTTAGTGGAAACGCACCCTTATTACCACGTGCTGGAAGAGCTTTCACTAAGAACACTACCACATCATTAATTCAATAACTATTATCTTAACATTCCATTCAAACGAAATAAACTTAGTTTATAAACGAGTTTGAAATGCCCCGGTACTCACGGCGACCATACTACAGAATTTTGACATTTTATATTAAATAGTTTATATAATATTTACCTATAATGTATCGGTGGCATTTGCTATAAAGTAACCAAGTTGACACTGGAATAATTTTGGAATGTTAGGCGTTTGCAATCCAAATTATGTATATAGAGTTAAAATAAGTACTTTAGATACTTTAGATATACCAAAATTAAATCAACGAACAGCATACTGGCCTTAATTTCTACATGATGCCTAAACAACTTATAAATAGCAATGAGATCTGTTGCAGAATTTTTGTTTCCTAATTTTAATGCTTCTCCTCCCACAATAATGCGTTCCTTTGCACTTTTAATTTGAATTTACAAAATAACGAATTTATCAATTTAAATGTTGCTAACGTTAACAAAATAATTTAAGTCGCAACTTTAATCTTTCGAAGCTATTTTTTACTGTTACAAAAAAATAAATTTCAATCATTAAATCCATCACAATGTTAAGATTTAAGATCTCAACGTTGTGGCCTAAAATCCTAAATATTTGAAATCACATTCTGAGATCGCATCATAAGTTCCCAGATTTAATACCCTTACTTGTATTAGACATATATCACAGATCTTTTTCTATATTACCATAATACTTTCTTTTGAGTGAACCCAAAATTATGAATCACTAAATATCTAATTTACAATCAAAGATATTTAAACGCCTACATTCAAAACGAAACGTTTACAAAGAATTTTTAATATCCTACTTTTAAATATATATATTTATAAAATAAGTGTAAGTCACCCTTATTTTATCCGTGAAATTTATAGTATTTTATATAAAAATGATATGTCCCATGACCAAAAGATTATGAAATGATTAGGCAGTTCAGTCTATCTACTAGTACATTACGTAAACCATTTAGGTACATTAAGATAATGATATAAATTTCTATAAAGATACATGTTCATGTGTATGTTCTAGCCAGAGAGTACCGTGGGCAGATCAACATTATGTATAAGTAATTTTCCATTGAACTTACAGACTATATGAGCCAACATCCAATCAGTTCCAAATCAAAGCTTTAAATTTTCTCGGTTGTGATGTCGAAATATAACTTTGTATAATACAAACAAATATTTTCTATAAATTCTGAGCCCAAAAAATAAAGGCTATGTCTAAAATCGTATTTAAAAAAAAAATATGGTGGTGTTGAAAAATAATTAATCTTACGCTCAATAAAATATCCCTGTATTTGACTCTGTTGAATTTACTGAACACAGCGATTATTGCGAGGAGTTTCAAACTCTGGGCACATCCGTCAGGATCGAATGATCAAGTGATTGTCTGATTATATTTAACTAATGGAAAAGGGATTATTTCAGACGATAAAATCTAGAGTGCGGTGCTTTCATTAATAAACGTCGATATCCGCAGGGTTTGAAACTTTTGAATAATCATAAATTAATGTGGTTCTGCAGTATGAAAATAGATAGAAAATTTGATATATATTTATATGTATATACCATGCCTCTTACATGGTGTGGTTCCACCAGTTTTTTTACCAGTTTATATTTGATTAGTAACGGCTTTTAAAATAAACATATGGAGTGAACAGAGCGGCACGGGGCACGCAGCAAGAGGCACGGCACTCGGACAGAACAGAAACAGCGCTTAAAGCTTTGATTCCCATGATCACATCCACAACCCTCCCCGTGTATACCAAATACAGAACTACCGAAGCGTTTACATTCTAATAAATTTCCTAAAAATCCGATATTATCAAACTATATGTTATTTACATTTATATGTCATAATATTGCTTTTGAATTACCTCAGGGGAGCGTGCGTCGTTAACTTCGAAATACATAAAATTAGTAAAAATCTCAAATCCCTAACTTCTTAATTGTTACCAACTATGTTGAGTGCAATTTTCGTATGGTCTCTAATAATAATAATTAAAGCACTCTTAATCAATCTTTAATTTTGTTTATAAAATCAACTCTGACAAGATACTACTATAATAAATATGCAAGTATCTAAAGATTATGCCAGCTCTAAATTAATATGATATTTTACAATTTCTTCATTAATTTCGATAATTATTTTCGAAATTGCAACCAATACGACATTCATTTAAAAACATTTTTGTACAAGCAAATAAAACTAAAAAGCATTTGTTATTATCTCGATTTCGAAAGTAACGTTATTAAAAGGATTCATACTTCTCTAACTAACTTTGGCTATGCCGTCTAATGACCCATCATAGAATGAGTTTACTTTTTATTATAAACTAAAGCATAAAGAAAGCACCTAACGTTCAAAAACTCTTAAGAAAATGAAGCAAACAGAACGAAACCGAAAACTGTTCAAAATAAATTTAATAAGTATCAACTTTAGTGTGTCAATTATCTATTAGTGAAATATCAAATATTATTCATATCATTCAGATCACAGTTGCGGCGTTTTAATCACATTCTTAACTAATTACAACATATTGTCCTCCATTTGTTCATTCAACTATCACTTCTTGCTCACATTGACTATTTCCAGTAATAGTTTGTGTTACTGGTGAATATATCGTGGAAGGCTAAATGTGCACTAAGAGGGTCCGAGGCTCATTGGTGCGGACTCTCCTCCTCCGTGTCGACGGGGCTGGGCGACAGGAACTTGCGAGCGTACTTCGGATAGTGCGTCTTCTCGTGCGCCTTCAGAATAGTCGACCGCGAGAACGTCTTGCCGCAGAGCCCGCAACGAAATGGCCGTTCTCCTGAAATAGGTAGCACAATGTGTTTAATTACATATAAAGCCAGAAAACACTATAAGTAATGCCTAACCTTAATATAATATTTAAAAAACTAAAAAATAACCAAAATAAAACTAGATAAATGGCGATTCAATAAGTGAAGATTTAAGGGGATACATCGATAAATTTTGTGTTTTTAAAATGCCCATTAAACTAAATGTATTGGTTAAATCTTTTGAAAGTGTTATTTGACTATATTGTCTACTGCTGTACTAAAACCGAAACGTGATTACTTGATTTTTTTTCAATAGAAAACAATTCCAAAGTACCACCACCGTACATTTTCTGTTTTATACGATTAAACGTAAACAATTCCTTATTTTGCAGTGAAATTTGCTTTAAATCGAAGGTATTTAAATATGTTAAGAACTTACTAAGGTACAAAATTGATTTAAGTACTTAAGTAAGATAGCATTTTCTCTTAAATCTACATTTACACGAAGCGCGTTTAGTTCCGGTGCACGTGAATCTTCTACCTCTCTCGCGTCAAACTAGACAGCCATAACGCCATTTCACTAACACACCAAGCTCAACCACGCTTCGATGTATCCTCTTAAAGATAGAAAAATGCAATTTCTGTAAAGTAATAAGTACTTAAACAATTTTAAACCACGAAATTGCTGTTTATAAAAGTATGAAACTTGAAAACGCCTCTTTATTTATGGCCCAGCGACTATGACTCTATCTAATGAACTCTAAACTTTGGAAATATGATAAAAAATTGATAATGTTTAGGTAAGAAAATGTAGAACTAGAAAAGATAACAAAAAGTCATTGCTTACCTGTGTGAACTCTACAGTGATCCTTCATATGATGCCTTAACTTAAACGCCTTGCCACAGAATTCACACTTAAACGGCCGGTCCCCCGTGTGTACTGGTAAATGTGTTATTAACGACGACACGTCCGGGAAGCTCTTCCCACAGAACTTGCACAGCACTACGTTCCCGGGCTCCACGGCTCCTATGTCCAGCTCTATAGGGGACTCCTCGGCGTGCATGCTCATGTACGGGGGGTCACTGAACTGGCCTATCATGGGCAAGCCGATAGGCCTGCCCAGTAAGGCGTCGCGGTACTTCAGCGTGTCGAGCGTATGCGTCGTCAGTATGTGCCGAGTCAGTTTGCTCTGATGTGGGAACGCCGCACCGCAGTGTATGCAAGGATACCCCCTCTCCCCTTCATCAATTCGCCCCCTACCGGACCCATCGTACTCCTGCAACCACAAAAAAGAACATCAACTTCTTTTTTCTTGTTCCATTTTACACGGACCAAACTGTGTGCAATATCTCTACCACTACTTTCTAAATTGAGATGCAGTCTCGGTATATTTTTAATTTCCACTATCTAATTAAGAAGTTGACGCTCATTTTTGCCCAAACAAATGTGCAGGAGTGACCCGGGAGCCGGCTACGCGTAATGCCTTGTTGTTTAGCAACGCGCACGCGTACTGAATCACAGATTCGTACAAAAACGTATGCATGTAATATGGCCAAAATTTAAAAATAAAAAACTGCCCAAAATATATATCAAACAAAATGAATGGATATAAAAATGATGGCCAACAAAATGAAGGTCAACTTCTTGACAGCAAGGCATAATACTCGATGCTGAAAGTAGCGCAGCATATCAAACAAGCATGCGTGTAACTAATTAATTTACACATCAACACCAACAGCCAAATTAAATGTTAGTTAATAGTTACGAGATCTTCACAAGACTGTGTTAGTTACTTTATTTTGTGCCACCACTTAAATTAGTAGGCATACATACAAGAATGTTTCTGGCAAATAGTGTTAATCAAGCAGCCACACAACATACATCATTTTAAGTCTTTACACAGACTAAAGAAACTTATTGAAATGTTGACAAGCTCAAGGCAGTCTAGACCTTTAATTATTTGGGCAAATGTGTTTTTTTTATAGAAAATTATAACAATGTTTTGTACAGTAGGGACATAAAAAATACTAGCCTGTTTTTGTTACCCCACTGGCAATTTATTAGGAATTTACTGTAAGTAAGAATAAACATCAAATATTTTATGATTGTGGAAAAATAAATGAAACATGCAATACAACACAGATCTATCGTTATATACAGAGACATTTATTACAAGCTACTTATACACACATGCATTAATTATCTACATACTTTATATAAATACATAAATATTGGCGAATGTCGCAATAACAAATATACAGTGACATTCATCAACTTTATATGAATGTTTCATACTAACAAATATTTATTTTGCGAATTTGATCCTTATTGCTTTGCTACTAGAAATTGTCCAACTGACAGGTGTTAGTAAAGCATTCTCTTGATGGCCAGACTGTAGCTACCTTAAGTTTTTTTTTTTTGTAATATATCTATTGTATTTTTTTTTATAAATTATGACTTTAAGTAATAAGGATCGTTTTTGCTGAATTTTTTCAGAGATGTAAATAAATCTCATGTTTTGGTAAAAATTTATTTATTAGTCTCAATTAGTCAGGTGCAGCAATGGATTATTTTATGCCATAGACAAATCAAAACTTGCAACCATTTTTTTTTCTTTACAATGTTGCCAAACAATATTTAAATTAATTATCAGAAGACAAGCATTATATTGGGTGCTATCTACATAAGTATACATCCTTACACATATAATATAAACAATTAATTTACTCACAGATTCGTGTTGCATTCGGTATTCCGATGATGTCTCACCAACCACCTTCTCTTCATTGCTCCTGTCCCAGTCAATTTCTTTCTTCAAAGACTGGAATTATTATTTTTTTTTATTAGTACTTGCTTGAATTACAGACATTTTATTTTTAACCCTTTTAATGCCAGAAAACAGTCAGTCTTGGTCCCAACTGTAATGAAGTATGGCTTTTTTTTTTCTTGTCCATGAACACTGTTTGTATACCTGCAGCAGTATTAACAGTTCGTACAAATAATAAACTGCATGTGCATGCATAAACACCGTGTTTATGCACTTGAAGTTTACTATTTTATACGGGGTAGCAGGGACATCAAGGTGCAACCTTTTACCATGGATTCAATAAATGATTCTGAATGCACCTACGTTGAAATTTTTCATTGGTTATAATAAAAATAAACTGTTCCATACATTTTGTCAGCATAGGTTCACTTTTCTATGAAAGAGCAGATTTTTTTTTTGATAACTAATTAAAAATTTCTGTGCTAGAAGTTTAGAAACATGTGCTGAAGTTGTTGTTACAGTTAGCGCGTTGCCACACTGTAAAAAGTGTTTAGGGGAACACTTTATAGTTCGAAAACTCTAGTCAGTAAGTAACTTTTATCTTGGATTCTCCTGTCAAGTAGGTACGTCTTTATATTTGACAGGTAAAAAAATAAGCTGCCTACTTTACTGATGAAACATACCAGGGGTACTTGCTGAACAGGAGGTAGTCCAGAGGGACCTGCAATAGGTTCACTCCTCGGACTTGGCAATGATGCGTGGGAAGGGTGGGTCAATCCGGGGTGCGATATAGTGTTCAGCACACTTAGCCGCGCCTCCACTGGTGAGTAATGGGCTCCTAGTACACTGCTACTGCTGTGACTGTTTATCGTCATGTTTAATCCTGAAAATACAGATTATAATATGATATTGCTGTTCCAAGAACATCAAAAGCAAGGCAGAAATAGAATTAGAGGTGAACTGAACCATATAGCTTTAAGGCTGAAGATGTTAAAAATGTATTAAGTATGTTAGTAAGGCATCTAAGAAGACACTCATACCAGGGGACCCTAAATATTAGCAACTTTAATGGGAATTAAACTTTCGTTTTTTTTTATCCATGAAATTTAAAAGTAGAATGTTTTAATTAGCATGTCAATTACGCACGAAGAGGTGTAATGATTTTATAATATCTTCTTGTTTCTTTGTCCACTTTTTAATACACAAATTCTATGTAAGTACCGTTTCTCAAGTTATTGCACCCAAGTTATAGATTGATGTTACACTATGTTTCGCATAGTTTTGAGTGAGAGAAATCATTGATATCATGTTTAAGTTTGTTGCTATAACTTGTACTAAATAAAATTTCGTTGGATTTTCCATAATATTCTTTTTAAACTGTTTCGTATAGTATACAAACACTTCGTATTCAAGAACGACAAACGTCAAATTCAAAAGTCAAAACAAACTAGAGATGGGATGAACCCACCGCTAAACGTAATAGTATTTACTTAGTCGACTAAGAATCATTATCGTAATTTATTAGTCGATTGTAACGAAAGATGCTACTTTGGCTTGTTTTCACTTCATTTGAAACTTTAATTTATTACTTATGATAACTAACTGGGAATCATTTCTGCTCGACCTTTCCACATTACTAAAAAACCAATCTATTTTGGAAACATTGTATTAATAATTCGATGCTAATCTAAATAAATTAAACTTATCTCAAAGTAAAATTAAATAAGTACGTAAACCAAAAGAAGAAATTATGATATTTAGCTGGAAACTGAGTGCATCTAATAACCAATATTTAAATAAATTTTGTAAATTCATGTTCATAATAAATCTTAAATTATCATTTACATTATCCTAAATAACATTTCCTATCATTTAAAGATTATAAACGAGGCAATAATATTCACATTTTGTTTTTGTATTACGGGTAGCATCCCATCGACGCGCAACCTGTTACCATGGATTTAGAACCTACATGCTCAGACTAAATAAAAAATCAAGACACAGCGCTGTCAACAGTAACGTGAAGCCGCACGTTTCGGGTTTCGTAAACATGGTATGCACGTAATGAGGTGTAGTTTATTTGTAGTTCGGTGTACATTTTGTGTGCGTGTGAGCGTGTATGCACAGAGCGAGGTGTAGTTTTGCCCATGCTTCACTGTATTGATCGCAGCGGTATATCTGGGTTTTTATTTATTCTGAGCCTACATGATTCTGAACCTCTGGGTTGAAACATTTCGTAGGTCATAAAAAAAACTTGTTCCACACAATTTGACAAAAGATGGGCGATCGTTACTGATTCCAAAAATCGAACCGTTTGATACTATTACTAATATTAACAATCGAATACAAAAACAATCGATCGCTAGTTCGCAAATTCGAGTAAAACCGCTAGTTCGTTCATTCACTTTGCCATACAAAATTCAGGGCTGTTTTGTCGTAAAATAAAGTCTACTTTTTAGTTGATATTTGCAGTAATAAGTAAATAATTACTTATTTGCGATCCGCTTGTTCATTCATTTAGTTTGCCATACAAAATTGTTGATTTTGGTTGATTTTGGCAATAAGTAATTTTTGTCATTTTCTCTATTACTTACAAAAACTGTCAGTCGTCAATTTTATTCCACATTCTAAAAGATATCCGACTTTGGTCAAATTAGCACTTAGAAGATTATTGTTATACGATGCGGTGCAGTGCGGCCCGCCATAATGTGCGCGAGCCTTTAGTTAGAATATTTAGGTACTTTCAGTCATTTCTTGTTATCATCAGTTTTTTGTCAAATTGGCCGCCCCTAACATATGGCCGCGCTAGGCCCGGGCCTACTGTGTCTTAGGGAAAATCCGCCTCTGGCTCTTCTACCTACTACCAGTTACAGTAGCATTACGGTATCGTTACAAATAATCCAAAATTAGTTTGTGAGGATGGTGGATGGATGTTTGTTACTCTTTCACGCATAAACTACTGAACGGATTTTAATGAAATTTGGCACACAGATCACAGGGGCAATTCCCGTATTTTTAACAGGGTTCGCAATTTCATCTTAGTCTCAATATGTCAAAAATTGTATAGCGTTTACCTACATTTTTGACAGTTGATTGTCGCTGGCATGAGATTGCGAACGTTTTTGGGTACGAGAATTGGCCCTCACACAGTTTATAACCTGGATTTACACATAGGATAATTTTTATTCCGATACTCCTACGGGTTCGAGACTTACGCGGGTGAAACCGCGGGGTGCTGCTAGTAAATTATAAACTAAACCTAACGCTATAACTGTTACGTACCGATACTTTCATTTTGTGCTCCATTTGATCTAATCGACACCGTATCGTCTTCTGGCGACGATGATCGCATGGGCTCATCAGGAGGCTCGTCTTTAGGGATAGGAGGGTGTGAGAGGGTTGGAATCTCGCCCGTGAGGTCTGGCCTAAATCGCCGAACTGAAAGTAACGGGGATATCCTCGGGGGCGACGCTTCAGGCATTTCTCTGTGATCACGAGTTTCTCGAGATTCACGTAAGTCCCTAGGGTCCCGAACCTCCCTCAAATCTCGCGAAATATCCCTAGATTCTCTGGACTCTCTGTGTTCCCGCAGTTCGCGGGGATCCCTCAAGTCTCGAGGGTCTCTTGGTTCCCTAATGTCTCGAGATTCTCTTAAATCCCGAGGTTCTCTAATTTCTCTATCTCTGTGTTCTCTTGGTTCTCTCGACTCTCGAGAATCTCTTGTGTGACTCTCTCTTACGTGAGTTTCTCTTGCGTCACGAGTCTCTTTGTTATCTCTTTCACGGACTTCCCGTGTGTCTTTCAGTTCGCGTCGATCCTCTTTCTCCCTATGATCTCTGCCGTCCAACTTCTCGTGTGACTCTGAACTTTCCCTTGTATCTTGTGGTTGGCACTCTTCCATTGGTTCTTGAACTTTTCTTGTTTCAATGCCGGCGGCGCTTAGGGTAGTCATTTCAGCAAGTCCTTTTACCTGGAAAATATACAAAATTTCTTGTTTAACACTGTTAACTAACCTAATACCTAGCTGCTTACATAATAGATATTATTTATATAGGTAGGCTAGACTCAAAAAAAATAGGCGATGTTGTGCTCACTCAGTAATTGAAATAGACTTGACCTTAATATTATATTTGCGATAGCAGACAACCAGTCTCAATAGAAGCTAGTTTTATAATTTTTGCTCCTAGTCTGAATATTCGTGTAGGTAGGTAGCTATCTACCTAACCAGTGACTTTTGCATACATTATTATAGGAAGATAACTAGTAGAGGTGACCTCTTAAAATTCTTTAACAAAGTCGATAATAAAATCGATAATCGTTATAAATGATTTTATTTCTGCAGTTGGTTTGTATGTACTGTACAAACACTTTGCGTCAACTGTACTAATCCTACTAACATTAAAAACACCAAAAATAGTGAGGTTGGATTTCCCACTATACTACTGTGGCCTCTTAGTGCGAGTTTTTATACTCACTCGATCTCGCTAACGTAAATTACTTCAATAAAATTTGTATACTGAAACTGAATAAGCGCCGTCTGATGACTATAATGGGATGCACAAATTATTCCATACAAATTGACATAGGTAAGTTAACGTTAACGTAAACGCGATCGACTAAGTATAAAAACTCGCACTAAGGCCACTGTAGGTACTCTGTGGGATGGATGGCCGTAAAAACTACTGAACGGATTTTGATGAAATTTGGCACACAGATACTTTATAACCTGGATTAACACACTGGATACTTTTTATTCCGATATTCTTACGGGTTCGAGACTTACGCGGGTGAAACCGCGGGACGCTGCTAGCCATATTAAAAAAAATAGAACATGTAACTAGGTACCTGAAGGCTCTCAGCAGTTTTGAGGAGAGCTGGCAGTTGACAGTACTGGACGTTGACTTCGCCCTTGTACATGAAGTCCACCAGGGTCCGTAGTTCCTCAAGACCGACGTCTTTGAGAATCACGATGGGGTGACGCGACGGATGGTCCACGAACAGAGATCGGAAGTACGATGAACACGCAGACAGCACTACCTGGAAATGATGAAGCGGGTTGCTTTACAATTTGTTTTAATTGCTGGATGCGTCGACCGATGTGAATAGGTAGAATGTGGGCAGTGCGAAATTGCACCTTATAAACATAGGCTCAAGGTAGGCTCCTCATGACAGAGAACACATGGGTAAAGTAGGTAGGTAACTCGGGATTTGAAACACAATTCAACTTAGAAATGACAAGACTTTACAAGGTGAACCTAACGTAAATAACGCATAGCTAGCCTCTTAAGTCATCATTGTACTTATCTTTATGAACAACTTTTACTATCGCGAAAAAAAAATTACATTCGCATTTAACTCAAAATGTAGGGAACAACTGATTTTTTTTCGCCATTTCAGGTTTTGCACCATAGAAAAGTTGTTCATTTATTATGAGTACGCACGGCTACAGATCAAGCTATACATTTCCAGTATAAGCTGGTCTCGCATTGTATAGGATTTCCTTACAGTGAGAGGTCAGTGTAAACTGGAAATGTATAGCTTGATGTGTAGCCGTGTGTACAATGACCCCTTAAGAGGTTGTGCGTTATTTAAATTACAGCTTGTCTAAGCAGTTCTCAAAAATAAATCTAAGTAGAGACAAAAGCTGCACAAAAATTGTAAGTAGGGCCTAACTTATCTAGCGTTATATTTTTCTCAGTGTTCGTGGGTTGTTTGATTCGTCTATAATTTCCCTTCATTGGGTTTCAATTCATTGGAATCCTCTCATCTACCTACCTGCCTACTTAGAATTCAATAGGTAGACAAACCTACGCGGTAAAACGTCTTTGCCTATCTCGCTTCACAGAAACTGATCGTGTTAGAGATGAAAGTATTTCCTCGTATTCCCGATTAATGGCTACTAAATCTTAAACGGGATTGACTGCATAATTTCCATCGCAGTCGTCTGTATAACTGGTGTTTAACTTAACGTTCGGTAACCTCGGTTCATAGTTACAATAAATTAAAAATTTGCTGATATTCTTACTCTAAAACTCTCTCTCTCTTATCTTAAAAAAAAAATATGGAAATCCTTTCGTGTGGGATGTTATTGGGTACACTACATTTTTCAGACTGGACTCTAGTTTTGTGCAGGGTTGGTGCCAATATCCATAGGTAATAAACTCGAAAGTAGGTAACTCTGTCTGTGTGTCTGTCTGTTACCTTTTCACGCCTAAACCACTGAACGGGTTTTGATAAAATTTGGCAAGGTTATAGACTGATGGCATCCCCGGGACGGACATAGGGTACTATTTTTCTCAAAAATAATCTTACAGGGGGTGATATAGGGGATGAAAGTTTGCATGAGAAACCCAGCATTTCTTAAGTTAAAGATACAAAAATTAAAATTATTACAACAATTAACTTTTGGACGAGTGGACACTCGGTACAAAAAATATTTGTTATTAGAGCGTGACTGGCATTATAAATTTTAACTAAACAAAGTTCACGCGCCGCGTATGTCTGTCTGTTTGAATGCAATAAAGTCAAAAGTACCGAACGGATTTTCACCAATGAACGAAGTGATTCAGTGTATTTCATTAAAGTTTTGTGTAAATTGGCTGAAATATGACGATGATTGTTGAAGTTGTCGGAGAAAATCATGCTGACTGGGAGCTTTAAGCCCACTGTATGGTGGCGAAAACTCAAATCGCTACGCGATATATCGTAGCGATTTGAGTTTTGCACAGGTATTTATCCATGGGATATTTTCCGACATCCACGTGGGCGAAACCGCGGGCAAAAGCTAGTCATCATATAATAATCAGCCTATAATGTGCCCACTGCTGGGACACGGGCCACCTCTCTTCGAGAGGAAGTGGGCCGTACCTATTCTCGCGAGCCCAGTGCGGGTTGACAGCGACGTCACATGTCTTCGAATTTTTGGTTCTAGGACATGCCGGTTTCCTCACGATGTTTTCCGTCAGCGGAGTGCAGCGGTGATGTAATAGTACATTTTGATACAAGTGCATAAGTGGAGAATGTTTGTGCCGAGAACTGCAATAACAAATGTCGTGGACATTATCCCATGTTACGTGGGTTCGTCGCAACACGTTTTCTTCTTCGTTTTCTTCCATTCTCCCCTGTCAACCGTCACGCTATCATTTACTCCCTTCTACTTCATAACATTCCTCACACAATCCATCCATCTTTTCTTTGGCCTTCAAATACAAAAAAAAAATCCTTATTTTCAATCGAAAAATTTGGCTAGCAAAATTTTAGATAAATGACCTTTACCAGTGCTCATTTTTTTCGTTGAAATCTCAGCTTTCATATGGAATTAAAATATAAGTAATATTGTTTACGAACAACCGAAAAAACTACTTTTCAAAAATCGATTTTTCAAAAATCGAATGTAATTCATAAAAAGCGTTACTTCTTATGAAATTATCTGTTATTCAAGTAATTATTATTATAATAATATTACTACCCCAACCCCCATCCACAATTTTTTCTGAGTCTGGACTATTTTTCCTTCTTTATTTACATCATCAAATAAATTTTCCGATCACTCGTAGGTATACAGGTAAGATTTTTTTTTTACAATATTTTGAGCGGTTTGGCCCCGGTCTAGTACCTATCGTTAATAATACAAAACCTACCGTTCTAGTACCTACCGTTATTAATACAAAACAAGAGACCCGTGCTAGTACCTATCCTAACAGAGTAGGTTATCTCGTAGGATTAACTAACAACTTCCTATTCCAAATATGAAACAAAAGATTGTCACATAGGTATTCGGTGATCGCATCAGAGTGCGTGGTACAAATGATGCAATTAATAATAATTTAATCGCATTGTTAGTGCAATTATATTCTTGCATTGACAATGTCGTGTGGTCGAGACTTGCATAATAACAAAAGTCGGCTAGCTTTAAAGCGGGTTAGGTCCGGTATCCATCAAAGTGAGGAGGTCTACTCCCTAAGTCCGTCCGTCTGTCAGTCCGTCCGTCTGACATTACGATCCATCAAAACAAGTGTAAAAGTTATTGTTTTCGGACGGGCAACAACAACTGGCAAATCGTGTTGTCATTGATACTTCGTTCGGGCCCCGAACCATCAATCATCCATCCGTAGGTGATACAGAATAGGAAACGCCCGTAACGAAGGCTGAAACTACGGGCCTCGTGCTTAGGGAATAGACCTCCATGGGAAGAGAGACTCGTATACATCCGATAGGATTTTGTTATTTACCCATCTCCTTTTCACTTAGGTGATATGGTTCAAGTTGAGATGAGAGGAGATGATTTGCATAATAATACCAGCCTATTTATTTTTCCACTGCAGGGCAAGGGTTCTCTCTTCTCATACAAAGAAGGACTAGCATTCATCACCCATCGTTTGACTTCAGAAAAACCGAACTTTGCCTAATTAAAGCCCTATGATCGCACTCGAGCCGCGTACTGAACTGAAGTAGACTCTCGAGTGGTTGCCTCGCGTATTTGGTAGGTATTTATATAATTGTGTTTTCCTTCAGTCAGGGTATTAATGAAATAGTCAATAGACATATAATTCCAAAAATTAAGTCCATACCTACAGGTTGCAATAGTGAAATAAATGGTTACTTACGAAAAATCCCCCAATTTATTTTGGCATCGCCTTAACAAGGTAAGCCCAAAACAAATAGTAGGCATACATATTATTTATGTAAGGTGTCCTTTCAGAAGTCTATCTAGAAGCTCGTCAAATCATCTCTGACAAATCCAGTTCTTCCATTCCCTATTAAAAATAATTCTTACACCACTCTGGTAACCACGATCATACCCTAACTCATTTTTTTCTCACTATCGACATGAACTCACCAATTTAAATTACCTTTGTCTACCTAAATCATGCCTTCGCATTGCTTATAATAACAGTGATTTTACACACACCGTCTGTACGCCGCGCCTCCGCAAGTGGAGCACAAGAACAATCGGTTGACAAGAAATCCTCATACACAAGTATGTATTATGTACAGGGTTTTTGGTAAAACACCAACAGCCTCTTAAGGGGTCAATGTACTCATTATTATGACCAAACCTGAAATAGTGAAAAAAAAAATCAACTGCTCCCTACATTTTGACGAGTTTGATACAGATAAATGTACTGAACTGATTTTTTTTCGCGATTTCATTTTTGGTCCCATAGTAAAAGTTGTTCACAATGATGAGTACAATGGTCCCATAGTAAAAGTTGTTCACAATGATGAGTATGATGAATGTTGCTGGTGTTTTACCAAAAACCCTGTGCTGACAGAGAGTTGGATTGAGTGTTAGCCTCACAAAAGTAACCACTCTAGAAAGAGAAAACGATTTTGCGGCCAATACCTATAGTGCTACTAAATTTGGGTTCGATTCCCGCACGGAACAAATATTTGTACGGCCTACAAGTATTTGTTCCGAGTCTGGGTGTTTTTCTATCTATAATATGTATGTATTTACAAAAAAAAAATGTATATAAGTAGTTTATCAGCCATCTCGTTACCATAACACAAGCATTAGGTTGCTTAGCTTGGGACTAGATGGCGTTGTGTGAAATGTCCAAGGATATTTATTTTATTTTTTATTTAAAGAGACAACTACTGACCGCAAACTCGCATTGTCTCTCTCGTACTTTTCGGTCTACGTATGCACTGCACAACTGAATACGGAACGCTCAGTCCATTCTCTATGTCTACGTCTATGCCTATGAAAGAAGCCGACAGAAGGATCCAGTTGGGTTGGGCAGCGATTGGAAAACTTCGTCTTCGTCACCTATCCCGCAATGTGTGAAGTCTAAGGTTTTCAACCAGTGCGTCCTGCTCGATATGACATACGGTGCTGAAACGTGGATACTGACAGTCGGGCTGGTCCACAAATTATGTAAAGTCGCTCAGCTCGCTGTGGAGCTGGCTTTGCTCGGAGTTTCTTTGAAGGATAAAATCAGGAATGAAGTTATCCGGAAAAGAACCTTAGCTCGCAGAATAAGCAAACAGAAGTGGCAGTGGGCTGGCCATGTTTGTCGAAGGACCGATGGCCGGTGAAGAAGACCAGTTCTGGAGTGGAGACCGCGTATCGGTAAGCGTAGTGTGGGACGCTCCCTAGCTAGATGGACCGACGACCTGATGAAAGTGGCCGGTACAGACTGGATGCGGAAGGCAAACGACAGGCGATCGGCTGAGTTGATTGATTGATTGATGTCTATGGGTGATGCAAGCAAAAGTCGTAACATGTAAATGGACTTTAAGAGCGCGCAGATTAACAATAGGTACACACAAAGTAATGAAATGAGGCGTAACGAGAAGTTTTTACACGTGCCGTGCTAAACAGAAGTCATTAAACTTACGGAATCACTATCGCTCAATGCCAAGTGCCAACTGTGAGGACTGTAGACGAAAATCGAAAGTGACATGTGTTTTCAAATCTTGGAGGTATCAGAACATTAAAGTACAATCCAATCATTTGTTTTTGTGGTAACCTTTTCCCATCTACGTGTTTGCGTGCGCGCAGGATATTTCTGCCAGGGTCGCGGGTTGTTTGAAAGAGTTACCGTGGCCCTGGCACAGGCAACTGAAGGAACACGGGTAGATTTAAGTCAGTAAAAGTCTGGCATGCCCTACCGCTCCGCCCAGAGCGGGTCATTTGATGATTTCACACCCAAAAAAAAAAGCTCTTCACGTTCCATTTTCTGTTAGCTGCTTGTACCATCCAGTCCTTTCCGCCATCTTTGACATAAAACGCCACCTTTTATCGTCTACCTGCCCTTCTACAAATGTATATTTGGACGAGTTCAGCTCGACATCTTCTTACATAAAAATCTCTACGAGCCGTTTCAGTATTCAGCCCCTTTTTAACCTGGTTTCTATGGTCACATTCAAAATTTTCCATAATCCTACCCATCATAATTATCATATCCCTATTATGCATCAGTTTGTTTTTCAGTTGTACCTACTATAATCCATCGATTTAGGTAAATAAATAAAGGTAAACAAACAAAAAACCATGTGTCTGGTTAATACGACTGAAAAATTGAATGGAGCGTCCAATGAATGACTTACCTTAGGGATAATATATAAAAATTAATATGAATTACGTAATAAACCAAAATAATATTAGGTAAATAATATAATATGAATATAAAAATAAATAAATAAATAAATGGATAAAATTAAAAAAAAAAAAAAACAATCGCTATAATTCTAAATTCAATTCTGTAATAATAAAACAGTTTATCTCAATAACTACATACCTAATAATTCAATTTATCACATTATGAACCCAGTTTTCTTCCTCCTCTCTCCTACTTGATCTATGCTGTGCCTGACAGGGTCCATAATTGTGACTAATATAATAATTTCCCTACCAACTTTATACATTATGGTACGCAATAAAGAAATTGAGAATTGAGAGAACCGAGTAAACGCAATACCTGTCACTTCAGTTGTCATGCTACGACACAGTTGTACTCATTATAGCAACGTTATACAACGAAGTATAAAGTTGCTAAATTGAAGAGTACCTGTGTCGTACAATGACGACTGAAGTGACAGGTATTACGTTTAGTCGGTTAACCAGACACGTGTTTTTTTTTTTGTTGACCTTCATTTAATTACCTAAACCGATGGATTATACCTAGGTAGTACTTGTTGACAAGCCTGCACTGTCTTCCCATACCTTTATTTTTAATAGAGTAAGTTTCTTGCCAGCTCTTCTCCATAGGAAACGGCCAATTGGAACCGTGCACCTAGCTTTTGACGTTTCACAAGTGCCCATGTAAGTTTATAAATTATATGAAATTAAATATTTTTAATTTAGTAAGTAATTATATGAATAGAGCTTAGAAGCTTACCTTGTGAGCCCTAATGGATGCACCTTCGGAGCAGGCTAGCGTGACGTCGACCAGGCTCTCGTCGTGCAGCAACTGGCTGAATACTCCCAGCAGGTTGCTCTGATGATTGTTCCACCTTAGACAATAGTGCTCACTTCCCATGTCTGAGCTAGCTCCCGCCGCTGGAACATATAAATGGGATCATTTTAATCACACATTCTTTATAACTTTAAAAAGCTAGAGTAATAAAGAGTGTTGCAAAATAAAACTTTTTCGAAAAATTCTTCTACGGGTAAAGTTCTGGGGGCCTACTCCCTAAGCACGAAGCCCGTAGTTTCGGCATTCGTTACGGGCGTTTCTTACTCCGTATCACCTACGAATGGATGATTGGTTCGGGGCCCGAACGAAGTATGAATGACAACATGATTTGCCAGTTGTGCCTACTCCCGATGTGTTTTTGCTTGTCCGAAAAATTTAACTTTTACACTTGTTTTGATGGATCGTAATGTCAGACGGACGGATGAACGGACTGACGGGAAGACGGACGGACTTAGGGAGTAGGCCCCCAGAACACAAAAAACTACCTATTTCTAAAATCCAGTCGTCATGAACATGAAGACGGCCTAGATTTTACGTCTTGTACCGTGTCCAGTAATTCGATCAATTGTCCCGGATTCCGAAAAATTTAATAATTAAATAACATTTTTAGTTTATAACTTTTTAAGATAGTACATCATAATGCACTTGTTGATGATTGCCTACTATAAAAGCAAAGTTCTCAATTTTATATCTTTTCTATCAAACTTCTTTTATCTACACTAATAAAAGTATAAATTTGAAAAATGCTTACAAATATAAAATTAGATATCCCGTAATTTATATTTATAATTATATTCATAGATTTATAGCTATAGCCACGACCCCACATGGAATTGTCCCGGACTCGGTAAGTTCCGATCTGGCAACCCTAGACAGCTCCCATAGTAAAAGTTATTCAGTTAATAATTATTAAAGCACCTCTTAAAGTTTATACAGTTATTTTTTAACACGTTTTATTAGGTACAATTTTTTAATACCTATATTTTTTTAGACCACACTCGTCATACACCGTCAACTTTAGTAGCAAGTAAAAATCACCACAGAAAAAATTGGCCAGGTACGTACGAGTACCTATACCTACTCCGGCCAGTAACAATCAGTTATAGGTATACAACCAAAACAAAATAAATAATCTCACGGTCCACCTTGTATCCGCTTCAGCACAGATAAAATATACTTATTTAAAAAACATCACGTGGAAAATGGTCACGTGGTCATCTAGGTGAAATGTCCAGCTGGAGATAACAGCCTTGAGGCTTAAACTTGAGTTTAGGTACATCAATCTGCCTAGCCTTTTCCCAACTATGTTGGGGTCGGCTTCCAGTCTAACCGGATGCAGCTGAATACCAGTATTTTACATGGAGCGACTGCCTATCTGACCTCCACAACACAGTAACTAGGTAATACGATACCCCTTGTCAAGACTGGTTGTTAGACTTTCGGGCTTCTGACGACCCGTAACGGCTGTCAAAGATCCACGAATGACAGCCGGGACCAACGGCAACGGCTTAAGTTGCTTTCCGAGGCACGGAGGAGTCTAGATATGTAAAGATGGTCACCCATCCACTGACCAACTCCGGCAAGCGTAGCTTAACCTGATGGATCGACCCGTGCGGATGTTATTACTTAGCCACGAGCTCCTCGAGTTTAGGTACATAGGTATGTACAAAACAATCTTTACATACACATACACAAAATGGGTACCTATACATGTCGCTAATGCCGCGGTCCTACGGCCCGCTTTCTCACAAGCCAGATCGCAACTGCTTGGTCTGCACCCTAATTGCGTACACACTATCAATCGGAATCTGAATCATTTTAAAGCAAATTGCTGATCCATTGCTTCATATGTTCGAAAAATTTGTCTGCTTAACAACGTAGGAACGCAATGAATGTTGTTGAACTGTCAAAATGAAACCGATTCCGGTTGATAGTGTGTTACCGATGTTACGCAATTGCTCCGCAGGCCAGGCCGACAGGCCGTGGGAACCGTTGGTCCGAAGAGACACGTGGTGGGAATGCTCGGCACGGGCCACGACAGGCCTCAACAGGCGTGGCCGCGACAGGCTTCGATAGGCTGTAGGACTGCAGCTTAACGCTATTCTTCATAGCGGTAAATAAAAATAATTGTGGTAACTTGGGTTTTTACAGATTCATATTTGATAATGTAAAAAATATGTGCTCAAGTGTTTATAGATTTACAAGTGTTGCCAATAATCTCTAAATTAAGATGAGGACTTCTATTGCCATGTGAATGTAGTATGCAAAAGTGACGCTTCATTTTCTTGTTTATACACTCCCGGACTCCTAAATCGAGGCACCCTGCACATTCTGTATACAGGGTGAAATTGAATTCATGCGCAATATTTTAAGGGATCCTTGTACTCATCATTATGAACAACTTTTACTATGGGAACAAACCTGAAATCGCGAAAAAAAATCAGTTGTTGTATACATTATACTCGCATAACTCGTCAAAATGTAGGGAACAGCTGATTTTTTTTTGCGATTTCAGGTTTGTTTCCATAGTAAAAGTTGTTCTTATTGATGAGTACAATATTGCCCATGTATTCAATTTCACCCTGTAGAAGTCGATAACTTTTAAATGGTCAGGAATTCAAATTTGGATCAATGATGACACCAAAATTATGGCCTGCAGTATGCATCATTATTTTGATGTTTTATGCCTTTAGACCTCACATGGAACTGCACGGTGGCTCGATTTGGGAGTCCGGGAGTGTATTTTCCTAAGTGACTTTTTCCAACCCTATTTGGACTATCAGATAGGGTTTCGGTTCTGAAATAGTGCGGGATCCGGATCTAAATCCGTCTGTCGCGTAGGCAGTCCTAGCCCTATAGGTGTATACCTATGTAGGTAATCATGGTTATCGTTACACGTGTATTTACGTCTGCCACAGACTTAATGCGTTATCAATTTGAAGGCCTATTTTCAACACCAGTCACGACTCATATGTGTGTAACCCTCCACACATGATGATAAATGTTAAATCATCCACGAACCATCATAAAAATACAATAAGTATTGTGTCTAGGCATAATACTAATTTATAAAAATAAAAAAATAAAAAATATCCTTGGACATTTCACACAACGCCATCTAGTCCCAAGCTAAGCAACCTAATGCTTGTGTTATGGTAATATGTATATTATTATATGTAGGTAGTATAAACGGTTTTAGTATGCGACCTCGAAAACATCATGGAATAATATAAATTAATTTTGCTCAACAGTCTCGATAGGTATGCCAAAAATATTTAATCGTCGTTGATAAGTCCTTTTAGTGCGCATATTTATTTCATCTGGACCAAAATTTGCCATGTGATAATTTTGTGCGACTGTTTTGTAAGTTGAAGAATACAAAGTAAACATGAACTATACAACATGCACGTATTTACGTCTGCCACAGACATAATGCGTTATCAATTTTAAGGCCTATTTTCAACACCAGTCACGACTCATATTAATTTACCTGTGTGTAACCCTCCACACATGATAATAAATGTTAAATCATCCACAAACCATCATAAAAATACAATAAGTATTGTGTCTAGGCATAATACTAATTTATATGTAGGTAGTATAAACGGTTTTAGTATGCGACCTCGAAAACATCATGGAATAATATAAATTAATTTTGCTTAACAGTCTCGATAGGTATGCTAAAAATGTTTAATCGTCGTTGATAAGTCCTTTTAGTGCGCATATTTATTTCATCTGGACCAAAATTTGCCAAGTGATAATTTTGTGCGACTGTTTTGTAAGTTGAAGAATACAAAGTAAACATGAACTATAAAACATGCACTGCTGCAGATGAACTTAAAATCAAATTTCGTGCGCATCCGACACTAATTACAACGTTTACCTACCCGAGGCAGCAGCCGGAACACTCAGATTTGCTAATAAGTACAAAACGCCACTTGTGTATTATTTTTTATTCTGTGATTACCGCTTCGCGCCTACATGCGCGAAGATAAATATAGCTGGGAGTGTACCTAGTATTTAAACGTAGGTGTTGTGCGCACACGCGTGCGGCCGCGACGCAGTCAAGATCAAGGGCGCACGATTGCGCAAGAGTTGGCGGTCGCACCGCACTGCAACTCGGTGTGATGTCATCGGTCCGTCTGTCTCCCCCCACTCCTCACTTCATCACAGGCTCGTTGTAAAGGCCGCGGACGCGGAACATTCTATTTTAAATTTTTGACCGTACGCTTTGTGTTTAGATCTTTTTTTCCAAAAGCCTTTGGATCCTTTTCTCATCGTATCCATCGGTTCTCAGAAAAACGTCATATCATTGTTCTAGACTTTGTAAATGGCTGCAGAATATAATGAGCTATACGAGTTGGTGTGTTGATGGTATCTTGAACAATTTGCTGTAATTTTCAGGAACGGCTAAACTGAAGGAAGGACGTACCTGCAGTAACAGTTTCAATGTTATTTCCTGTTACATAACTCCGTGATGGTATTTAACTGAAAACTTAGTACTTATAATCTATTCCTATAAGTTTTCGTAAAATGTTTTTTCTGTTTGCACTACAGCTAAGGCATTTTCAATAATAAAAAAAAACGAACCTATCATATTATCAGCACAAGATTTTCCAGTGATATAAAAGGCTATACAATCTTATGACCTTCCTAAAATGCACTTGATAAAAATGCAATAGATTGCCGGTAACACGCTACGCAGGCATTGTGATGTTATCTCTTCAGATGCAATCGACTAATGGCGCGAATTCATGCGTTTTATTCATAAATTATTCAAAGGAAAAATCTAGGAATATTTGTTCCGGTTCGTTACGTAGAAACTCCTTTTCTTTCAAAGACTTTCCTTAATATCGGGAGGTCTTTGAGACCTTGAATCACTCTGGTATATTGGTAGTCACTTACATAAAAAGAGTATCAAAATTATTCTGATTATTTTTCATAATCATCAGTATCGCAAAAGGCGCTCAAAATGGACCATAAGTTTAATGTTCTTGAACTACACTTACGTACTTCATGTAGAGTTAAAATTCTTAAAGAACTACAAACCTCTATTAAAAATACAACCTATTTCTCTCATCGAAGCCTGTAACATTGCACCTGTTTTTAAAAGGCACGTCCCATAAAGTTTAGCAATTATACATCGTCCAATGAACATACATTTGAACAACTAATTAGGTTTTTCTTGTTACTGTTCAATAGCTGGAATTCTTCGCAATAACTTACTCTTTCAGGATAACTACCTTTCTATTTGTTGGTTTTGTTCTGTGTACTTTGACACTAGTAAGTAATTGCTTTTTTAGGGTTCCGTACCTGAAGGGCTCTAAACGGATCCCTAAAACTATCACTCACGTGTCCGTCTGTCTGTCGTCTATCACACAGGTTTTAAAGGTTTTAAAGCTACAGTGTTCAAATTTGCACAGTATAAGCATCATAATGATCCAAAGCCATATAAATTGACAAAAAAATATTTTTAAATGTTTTTAAAGGGGGGCGCGAAAAAAATTTGAACCTACACCATCGAGTGGGGTATCATTGTTTAGAACTTGTTGAGTAGATAAATAGTGTATTTTTTGTTTTAAAAAATATTATAAAACAAAGGGTTGAGAAGCTACTAAAGTCAGCATTTTTTACAAAATTTTGTTCTGAAGATTTTTTTAACTGCCCATTAACCGTTTCCATACCACCATATATATGTATAAATATTTTGGATGTGTTACTTTACGTACAGTCCTTCAAAAGTAGGATACTTTTTGTTGATGATTTCTGAAAAAGTATGCTATTTAGAGACATCGTTTTATTTTTCCTGTAATCTTTACATAAACTTCTATCACATAGAATAATTACAGATTTTTCTCTATGCAAACTTCGGAGATGAAAAATGAAAACTATACGGCCTAAAAAAAGAAAAATAGTGTTTGAGAATGTGCAAATAGCGCTCTTTCATATAATACCCTACATGCCCTAGTAGCCCCATTTCCAATTTTCAAGACCACCTTTCAGTCCCTGTTGCAAAAAAAAATTGTTTTGATTTCTTTCTTATTTGCAAAATACTTGGGCAAACGTCATCTAAAACTTCCAAATTTCAAGTTGATAGCATTAGTAGTTCTTGAGATATCCAGCTGTGACCGACGGACAGTCAGACTGAGTCACACCATAAGGCTTCCTTTTTACCATTTTGGTACGGAACCCTAAAAAAATGAGGCACAAAACCAGTCATCAATATAATCGAGTAGGAAGTCAGATTAAAGCGTTTAGCTCAAATGCTAGCGCACATTTGTAAGCCTAGTTAGGTATAGCTATGGCCGACCTTCGCAGCACAATAGTTTATCTAACATGTTTAAAGGAGTGGACACACGGACGAACGCAACATTGTGTTTCTTTTATGTGTATGTAGGTTTAATTAACTCAGAGTTGTAGAGGTCGTTTGTTATTTTTGAGTGATGTGATGATAGAGCATGAAATATCGATTTAATTAGATATGTACGTGTATGCATTTATAGGTAACTAGCTGCACCCAGCGGTTCCACCCGCGTAGGCCGGGTATAAGCTTAATCCAGGTTAATCCAGGGTATAAGCTATCTATACACCAAATTTCATCCAAATCGGTCCAGCCGTTTGAGCGTAAAGTAGTAACAAACATAAAAACACACACACTCTCAAACTTTCGCTTATAAAATATTAGTGTGATATAAATTTTGAGTTATCAGGATAGTCTGCCAAAAGGTATGTAAAATAACACAATATTTTTTTGGGTACAGTCAGTTAATCGGTTACTGAATTATACAGGGTCAAATTAAATTACCTAGCGATACTCCGTAGTCGTGAATCTGATGGGTATCAATATCTAAACACGACAAAATAAAAAAAGATTTGATGATTTTGGGGCCAATGACCGCTAGTAGGTAGTGTTGTTATAATGAAGTGCGAGTAGATAAAATCTGTTTTATCGTGGTGAGAGATCGAATGAGCAAACTTCCTCTACCAAATGAAAAAGAATTTTCAAAATCAGTCCACAAATTGGTGAAAAATTCGATGAACGTACATACAAACGAACATAAAACTTCCTCCTTTTTTAAGTCATAGGTAGATGTTCAAACAAAGTTTTTCTTGTAGTAATCAGTGTATCCTTGGCCTAACGATGCAGTCCACATGAGCTGTCCTATGTTAATTTAATGGTACATTAGGTGTCTTTCACACTTGTATGTCACTTCATACATTTTGCGTATGCAGTTTCCTATAGCATAGGAGAACTAGTTGTAGGTATGTTGTCACGTGCACAGATATAGGTATGACCAATAGACTTGACTATAGTCGCTAGTGCGAGTAATGATAAAAATTTAGTCTTGTAGGTACGGTACGACAAGGTTCAAAGGTTTCATCGTATATCTTCGGAAAAACCGAACTTTGCCGAATTAAATGTGACTGGTCCAATGGAGTGACGGAATTAGTGCGTCAATCTATAATAATTTAGGTGGAATCGATTTCTATTGGTCGATACTCACATTTTATTCGCTGTATTTCGATTTTTCCGAAGATAAACGATGGAACCGTTGAATGTTGTCGTAATATAGGTAGGTAAGTATCAATGTTAGTGTTAGTATATTCATAGCTTTGAATTCGTTTTTAAAGGCACGATATTTTTTAAAATATTTATTTACAATCTGAAATGTAGAATTAAAAACAATAATAAATAATTAAAAATAAAAATAATTTTGTTGACTCTGCACTCTATGCACCTTATAATAAGGTATAACGAATACGTGACTAACCTTGTGAATGTGATTATCTATTTGATAATTCCTTTTCCCTTTCACTGCCCACTGATCTCAAAGCTCATCAATGACCAACTCAAAATAAAAAATATTATAAAATTCTAAAACAAAACAAAACAAACGGGAAACGCGTGCGCACGCACACAGAGGTTAAATTATTCATAATAATTCCATTAAACATTTTCTATTTTTGTTCTGTTCTCCAATCAATAGGGTGACGTCACTCGTTGTCCTGAAACTGCAGTGTGTGGCACTGGCCTTACATAACACGCGCGGATCGAGCCGCGCGGCGTGGGGATCAAGGTCGCACGAAATAACGCATAGATGCCCGGTGTTGCAGGTCGCGCGCGCGTCGCCGACGGACGCGATGTCTTCGGCCCGACGACTATGCCCGATGTGGGACGCCCGACAACGCATGGGCATCCGGTCGCGCCTAAATCTGTAGCTAACACCCGCTAGCTCTTATCAAATTCATACCATCGGCTCTGGGTATTTTATATCAACTGCGTTTTCCGTAATGCACTCAAATTCCATATCCGTACTTAATATTTCTATTTTTAACTGTAATTTCCTTAAAAGGCTACCCATACCCACTGTAAAATTTGATAAATGGCAACATTTTGTACAAGCATAGTGTTATTTCAGGGCTTTTCAAATTTAAATGTGGTTTTATAATCTAGATTTGGTTACATATTTTGGACCTATTTTCCTCGTCGATTTTATAGGTATGAATAGGTTAAAGAACTAAGGTAGGTATTACATTTGGTAGGAACGAGTCAAACAAGGAAGTATATTGAATGTCGACTCAATTTGATAAGGTTATTTTACGTCTATATAATTGGATATCATGTTACCCCGTAACTGGGTTGTAGAGGTCAGATAGGTAGTAGCTCCATGTAAAATACTGGTATTCAGCTGCATTCGGTTAGACTGCACGCTGACCCATAGTTGGGAAAAGGCCAGACAGATGGTGACATGGTGACTGCTGTTAGGCGGGATTGTGAAGATATTTAAAATATATAAAGCTAAAGTTTGTTATTGCAGTCGAGGCGGAATTAACACCCGAGCCGTAGGCGAGGTTGTTTTTGAGCCGAGAACTGCAGGTCGATTCTGTAAAAATCTCACCGTGAAAACTTAGGTGAAGTGAGTTTGTTTTTGCTAGGAATTGACACTATTGACAGCTCACTCCACGCTCACTTCACCTAAGTTTTCACGGTGAGATGGTTACAGAATCGCACTGCTGCAATAACAAATGTCCACGTGTATCAAAAGACGTTTTTCAATACACTTTTGAAGAAATAAAATAAAATAACGAACAACATTTTTGTCATAAATTATTATGAAACTATGATTTAAATTTTCTTTTTTTTCCGCGCTTTGCTTTCGCCAGGTTGAAGGAGAAGCAGAGGTATAAAGCCGATAAACAGCCTAATATGAAAAATAGAAAATTCAAATATTTTTGAGTTTAGAACACAAATAAATGTTAATTTGTTCATAGACGTTTATTTTATTGTAATAATCATAGTTTTTGATGATATTCAAGATATAAATATAAAAAAAAATATTAACGCCGTAAAGACGCATATTTCTTTGCCAAGATTAAAAAAAAAACATTCACCTCCGAATAGAGAGTTGCGAATAGAGGCATTGAACCAATTTGGACTAAGTATAGGTATAAGTTATCTGTGGCAATTTTTATTCCCGCACACGTGCGGGAAAATAAAAAATCGCACGCGTGTGAAATACATTGCATTGTGAACCTAATCGTATTGCGATATGAACCAGTTTTCGAGGAAGTGTATTGAAATATCTGTTTTATCATGTTGAGATATCGATAATCACGTCTATGAGGTTTACATAAAAAAATAAAACTGATTTTTAAACTGATAGGTACTTTAAGTGACTACACTGCATGTTTCGCTAGCTATAAAATTTTACCCTGTATAAATCGAGTAGGTAGAAATCTGTTCGTAAAGTCATATATAACTTTACGCCCAGATTTCTAGTGTACCTACATAATCATCATCTGCCTCCTTTTCCCAATTATATTGGCGTCGGCTTCCAGTCTAACCGGATGCAGCTGAATAGGTATTTTACATGGAGCGACTGCCTATCTGACCTTCACAACCCAGTTACTGGGTATATATACCCGTATACCTACATAATATATCTTTATATAAATTACTGTAAAACATGTTATCAAAAGTTTTAGAAATGCACTTCCGCTACATATTCAAATTCAATAGTCGGTACCTAATCTTAAATGCCAACGGACTGAAAACTTTCAAAAGTTGAATGCAGGTTAACTTTCACGAATGTTGGTCTGTGGATATACATTTAATTAAAATAACTTATTAACAAAAGATCCAGTTTATTCAATAATAATAATTAAAGATTTCGCTTAGAGGTAGACAGGGTCACCTAATTAAATAGGATTATCGTAACTCTCACATTATTTACTGACTAATTAAATGAAAGTGAAAGAAAAATCAACTTTGTTTCCAACATTTTCTCATCACTAAATTAATTCGTTACAAGAGTACGGTAACCCCAATGAAACGGTGGATGGACTGTGTGTAAGATGACATTATTATGGCTAAAAAGGTGATAGGATTATCGTAACTCTCACATTATTTACTGACTAATTAAACTGAAGGAAAAATCAACTTTGTTTCCAACATTTTCTCATCACTAAATTAATTCGTTACAAGAGTAGGGGAACCCCAAAGAAACGATGGATGGACTGTGTGTAAGACGATATTATTATGGCTGAAAAGGGGAGGACTACCATGATGACGACTAATGTATGGAAAACAAAAAAGACAGGTTGCACCGACCCCAAATTAAATAAATAAATTAAATAAATATCCTTGGACATTTCACACAACGCCATCTAGTCCCAAGCTAAGCAACCTATTGCTTGTGTTATGGTAACGAGATGGCTGATAAGCTACTTATACTTATATACATTTTTTTTTTTGTAAATACATACATATTATAGATAGAAAACCACCCAGACTCGGAACAAATACTTGTAGGTCGTACAAATATTTGTTCCGTGCGGGAATCGAACCCGTGACATGCTGCGCAGTAGTCTATCGCTTAACCTCTGCGCCAACCGTGTCGTCAAAATGTCAAAATTAATTGGGATAAGGACAAGAGAACAATGATGCATTAATTACAATTCAATGCAGAATTACCTAATCGTAAGTACCTACTCTCAAATTTGAACTGTGTGACGTGAGTAGCAGAGTTACGAGGCGTTCATATAGGTACCTAGTGAAAGAATATAAATGTCGCAGGCAACATACTCGTAGCTTAATTAGCCTTTCAGTTAACAGCGTAGCCTTTTAATTAAACGTCTTCGTTCAACTAGCGGCCTGAATGATATTCAATTATAGGTTAGGTTGGAACTGTGACCTACCACGCGCGAGCTGAATTGGTCGCAGTAACTAAGCCAGGGGCACCGCGACCAAATGGGTTAGGTTAGAACTGTGACAAAACGCGCGCGAGCCGGGTCAGGTTAGGTTAGGTGAGTCATAATCACAATGATCTTTATTTTCTTTACAATAGAGTTGCTATTGGGTTGCTGCTGTCAGAGCTTTCGGAGGTAAAAAAATGTGAACGGTCTGTAAAGATCCTTTCATGCTTCTGACTGGGACAGAAATGAACTGCGACGTGATTATGGAAAATCGTCTTCAGTCGGTCATTTGCATCCGTCGTAGGAAGTTCTATATTCAGCAAAGGACATTTAGAGGCCAATAATGATCTGCGTAGTTTAGACGTCCGTCACCGACAGCATCTGTCGTATAAGACCTACTGTCCACGGAGCAGTTTGTTCCTTAGACGCGTATTCACCATTATACGCTTGGTATAGGTACTACTGAGACGCTGGTGTACACAGAGGGGCTCGTGGCTAAGTAATAAGAGCCGCACAGGTCGATCGATCAGGTTAAGCTACGCTTACCGCGGTTGGTCCGTGAATGGGTGACCATCTTTGCATACCGAGACTCCTCCGTGCCTCGCCGTTGGTCCCGGCTGTCAGTCGTGGATCTTTGACAGTCGTCGTTACGAGTCGTCAGAAGACCAAAGTCTGACAAACCAGTTTACCAAGGGGTACCGTATTCACCAGTGACTGGGTTGTGGAGGTCAGATAGGCAGTCGCTCCATGTAAAATACTGGTATTCAGCTGCATAGAATTTGACTGATTAAGTTGCAATTTGGTACACATACAGATTTTTGTGACCCAAACACGCACGGTTAAAATAAACAAATAAATTTTGAATTTTGAATATCACTTTTAGGGGGCAAATAAGAATATTAAAAAAAAAGTTTTGCACCCTTCATTGTGCGTAGTCCGACACGCACTTGGCTGATTTTTTTTTTCATGTGAGTCATCTCGCAGGTCAACCTAAGAGATTCTCAGCTGCTTAACTGGACTGTCCTGTAGATGCGTATAGTGACAAATACGCGCCTATGAAGCTGTTTCCGTGGACAGTAGATCCACTGCACTGGGAACGGGACGTCAAGGAGAAACGAGATCATTCGGCCATAGTAAATGTACTGTAGCTACTTCGACGCCGTAATCTTTTTCTCGTTGACGTCCCGTTCCCGGTGTGGTGGACAAACAGTGTAAGTGAGCACATCTTATTCGCCTTTTCACATGCTCAGGCCGCCAGGTAACCCGCATTGGACCGGCACGGGTAATTTATGGACAAGAAGCATTCACTGGTAGGTACTAGCTGATTTCACCCGTGTTAGCCAGAACGTGTGAAAAGGGCTTTATAGTGGGTACGAAATTGGACCAGTCGATACGGACTTGATAGCTAGGTACCTAAGTGAGTAATGATCCACTTTAACGGGATAGTCATACCATGAACGCTACGGGTTTCATTCGCTTTTGACAGGTAGTCATGGCAGGAAAAGGTGTGTGTACCGTCAGCGTCACGATGTGGTTACCCCTTGGAAGCACCGGTGCTTCCAAGGGGGTAACCACATCGTGATGCTGACTGTACATCTGCCATTAACATAACTATATTGTTGCATAGCATAAGCAGCTTGTAATGTTCCCACCGCTGGGACACCGGCTTCCTCTCGGTGAGAGGAAGTGGGCCGTAATCCACCACGCGGGCCCAGTGCGGGTTGGTAGATGTCACATGTCTTCGAATTTTAGGTTCTAGGACATGCCGGTTTCCTCACGATGTTTTTCTTCATCGTTTTGAAAGCAGTGGTGATGAAATAATTTACACAAAGTAAAGCACCTGTCTGGGTTCGAAACCAACGACCTACAACTCGTAAGTACTGTAGGTATATATGTACTCGTAGGTATAAATTGAAAATTGATTTTAAAGAGAGAAAATCCGTTTTATTCCTGTTGAGCCCTAACAGTACCCAAACTGGACCAATAAATACATGCTGAGACTTAAGTTACTATATCAACAGGTGGACATCAAACTACCTCTGCATCCTT
The DNA here is from genome assembly GCA_905163495.3 of Cosmia trapezina. Taxonomy (NCBI): domain Eukaryota; kingdom Metazoa; phylum Arthropoda; class Insecta; order Lepidoptera; family Noctuidae; genus Cosmia; species Cosmia trapezina. The sequence goes on along the minus strand of LR991025.1, from coordinate 10,645,828 downwards.
ATCGCCAGACTGACGCCTTAGCTGTATCTCTAAATATCCATAACATAAGTAATATTCAAATATATGCATAACTATATTTCATCAAAAAAAAAAACACCAACAGTAGTTTGTTAAAATTCGAAGCTAGCACTATGGCCTTGGTTCTAATCACTCCCAGACTAGTCGGGCAACGACTGACATGCAGTTGGCGGTATTTGCATTTTCTGAAGGTTGCTCATTTTATACGCGTATCTAATAAAAAATGGGCAAGTGTGAGTCGCCGTCTGTGAATACTAAAAATAGGCCTACAGACTTTAGAGACGGACAGTTGCAAAAAGAGAAAAAAGACTATTATACATATTGTGCTGGAAAATACAGCTGTTCTTTTATTCAAGGATGCTTTTTTTTTATTTACCTACTTATTTGCTATGTCTTAGTTTTTTTTTTATGTTGGGAAACCAAGGTTATAATCAAAACCGGCCAAGTGCATGTCGGACCAAGCACAATAAAGGGTTCCGTAGTTGGGATGAATAATTTATCCCAAGACTTAACATTGTCGTTGGAAAACATGGTCTCCCTCTCTCTCCTTTAAAGCTTATATTACGCAAACGGATCCCTGAATCAAAAAATGGTTTTCACAGACCCGCAATAATTTTGAACGGCCTATTTACGGCTCCACATCATGGGATAGACGAAAAAAAAAAATGTCATCCCCACTTTACGTGCAAGGGAGGTAGGTACCCCGCAATTTCTTTTTTCAAGATTTAATTTTACCTCTTTTTCGGCGTGAATGGAGTCCGAGTACTAGAAAGCTGTAATTTGGCATGAGTATATCAAAATTACAGCTTTCTGATACTAAGAGTCGGAGCTAAGCCGCGAACAGACAGACAGAGAGACAGACGGATATGGCGAAACTATAAGGGTTCCTTGTTGAATATGGAACCCTAAAAAGAGCTCTCTTTGCACTTGCAGAATTTAAATAAATTTTGTTTCAAGTACATTTTTCTAGTAAATGCTTTCATGAAATTGAAAAATTGCTATCTTCTGACACAATTAGGTACGGTTCACATAAATTCGGTTGTCATTCTGAATTCAGGCTAATAACCTTATGTAAATTAACGATATCGAGTAGACCCGTCTTTAGACAAGTTAGGCTAGGCTAGCTTCGTTACTAGAATGCCTGCCACTGTAATCAACGTGGTACCCGAATTCGGTAAATTCTTTCGGATAACCGAATACGGCCAACGACCAAGTGCATGCGCCTTTAATCAAACTATGGAGGTCGCTTATCTATTTTCCCAGCTTAGTGATTATTGGCACTATCATTCCAAGATCACGTAGCGGTCTAGGGGAGGTTTGTTCATCAGTAGAGCGAGGCGAACTTGCACGATACGCGTAGCTTATTTACATTTTATTTTGTATGTATGTGAAATGGTTATGAACTACGGGCCATGTTATATGGGCGTTGCCCATTTTTCTGGTAGGAAAGAGGGGGAAATAATTTTGTTGTTTGTTCCTTTGCCATGATATAAAAAATTTGGTTCAAGTTTTAGATGGTTTATAAAACAATGGGACACAAAAATAAAATATTTCCAAATCTTTTTTATGACATACCTAAAGATGTCTTTCGCATCAGGCTGAGTTATTGTAGCAATGATGTTCAATGTAAAAACTAATTGACTTCATGAGAAGTAACTGTTTCACTGAAAAACTTATTTTCCTACAACACATCTCTTACTAAAGCCTATCATAGGTTTACTCAGACTTCTCGCGACAACCCATTAGTCAATTTAAGGCAAAGATGTCTCATAATTATTTATACGGTTTGCATATTTGTACTGAAATCGCAAAACGTTTAGATTAAACACCACACTATTAATTCTACTAATAAAAAAAGCATTGTACGACTGTATACAGATGGGCCGACAACAAATTGGTTGTTAAGACATTATTATGTTGTAATTTCAAATTTCGTAGCATATTGAACGTGCATACTTTCTCGTAGCACTCTCGTAGAACGTGCGTAGCAAAAATTTTAATATTTTTGCCTTTTATATTTTTTAATGTAATATATTGTAGGTCGGTACATTATTGTGTTCGTTGATAAACAATTTAAATATAGATTGACCAAAAAATATAAGCTTAAGCTAATCACTTGGACGAATTGCGATAATATATAAAGGTCATTCTATTTTTGTTTAATATCACTAATGCAACATACAATATTTATGATATAAATGTGTTAATTATATCTCAAAAAAATATATTTTCTGAACTTCTGGAAATCGGAATATTCAATTTTAAAATAGCTGATGTGACGTTCCATTTCATAGAATCTATAATTTATTCAATTTATTAGAATTTTAAATATTTTGGAATTATTACAATTAATTTAGTTGCGAACTCCATAGGTTCACAACTACTGATGATGATTGGTTTTCCATCGGATGATGTTTTTTTACGTTTATATATATATGTGATATAAGCTTATATGTATGCACAAGCATACGCAACAGCCGGTCGCCACTCCTCAGACGTCGTCTACTGTCACCGATTCCCAGCCTATGAGCCAGGTGCCGCTGGTTTCGCGCCCTTGCCCTCTGGAGAGGCTCTCTGCCTTGAAGATGTGTACCCCTGTGCTTAGGCATATTCCTAAGGGTTCGCGGAACCAGGCGGCGGGCAAGCTGTGTGACATTTTAGATAAGTGCGTTAGCTGTAACGGTGTGGATGAATGGGGCGCGCTTCTCACTTTTGCTTTTGTTGGGCTCAGAGTTCCTTCGAGGGTCGCACCTGGAAACATGACTACAAAGGTGAAGGCAAACATCGAGTCGATTGGTGCTGACCGGTTTGTGGATGAGTCGAGTTGTGTGGCAGATTTTTCTAAACCACGCGGGATTCGAAAAGCCATCGAGTCTAAGGTATTCGAGGGTGACCTCCGGGGAGCGGTTCGTTTGCTTGTTTCAGACGACTCATTCGCGCAACACGACCCTGGCACGCTAGACGCCCTTACGGTCAAGCACCCAAGCCCATCGCGTCCGCTTAATTTTCCATCGGCGCCGGACTCGTCATTTCCAAGGGTGACTGCGTCAGTGGAGGACGTCACGTTGGCTTTGAGGTCTTTTAATAGTGGCTCTGCGGCAGGCATGGATGGAATTCGACCGGGGCATTTGAAGGAATTAACATCTGGTTCTGCGGGTGAAAACGGGCGGCGTTTGCTGGAATCTTTGACAAAGCTCGTAAACTTTTTAATGAGTGGTCAGCTCAATCCGGTAGTTTGTCCCTATTTGTATGGTGCTTCTCTTTGCGCACTTAAGAAAAAAGACGGAGGACTGAGACCAATTGCCATTGGCAGCGTATTCAGAAGGTTGTCAGCTAAGCTGGCGTGCCGGTCCGTACGAGTAGCTATGGCCGAATACTTTCAGCCACATCAACTAGGATTTGGGACGCCTCGGGGGTGCGAGGCCGCTATCCATGCGACACGTGCGTTCGTCATGGACCCGAAGAACTCGGACTGCGTGGTGTTGAAACTCGATATACGCAATGCTTTTAACACCCTAGAAAGAGACGTTCTTTTGAGTGAGGTCAAGGATAAAATTCCTTCTCTATATCCCTTTCTTTATCAGGTATATTATTCACCTTCTAATCTTTTCTTTAATGATAGTCTCATTTCGTCTCAAGTGGGAGCGCAGCAGGGAGATCCATTGGGGCCACTTGTTTTTAATTTAGCAATCCACAAAGTTATCTCTGGTTTGAAATCTTCTCTTAACCTGTGGTACCTTGATGATGGCATTATTGGTGGATCACTGGAAGAAGTTTGCCAGGACCTAGAGGTTCTTGTTCCTCAACTTAAGGAATTGGGTCTGGAGGTGAATCCCTCCAAGTGCGAATTTTTTCCCTGTGGTTTTGGTGCTCGTTCACACTTCTCACTCTTTGGTTGTCTTTTACCTGGCCTCAAAGAACTTTCTCCTCTCTCTTTCTCCCTTTTGGGATCTCCCATTTTTCTTGACGGAGTGCCAGAAGCCATTTCCTCCCGTACACAGCTTCTCCTCAATGCTCGTGAACGTCTCAAGGATCTCTCTGCGCACGTTGCGATTTTGTTATTGCGCATGTGTTTTGCCTTACCCAAAATCACATATCTCTTGCGGACCGCCCCTACTTGGCTTTGTCCTGAGGAGGTATGTTCTTTTGACTGTGCTCTAAAATCAACGGTTGAGTCGATCCTGAATGTGTCTTTTAATGATACGCAGTGGAAGCAGGCGGCTCTTCCTATCAGACACGGGGGGCTTGGGGTGCGGTGCGTGCATGATGTGGGCCTGCCGGCTTTCCTGGCGTCGACACATGGGGTGGCTGACCTCGTCACTGTCATTCTAGATTCCAATGGTGACGGGGCAAACATACCCTTTATGTTGGATGCCGGGTCAGCTTGGTCTGTCCTCAACATGGGTGCAGCAAGCCCTGACGCAACACATGTTCAGCGCGCTTGGGATGACGTCTCGTCTAGGCTGATCCAGGAACAGATGATGGTAGGTTCCTCGGGGGCTGATCTAGCCAGACTCAGGGCTGTATCGCAGCCGGAATCGGGGGCATGGTTGCACGCGCTTCCTTCGCCTCACCTGGGCACGTTGCTTGATGACGACTCTTTGCGTGTGGCAGTGGCCCTCCGCCTGGGCTGCAAGGTGTGTGAACCCCACAGATGCACCTGCGGTTCCACGGTGGAAGCCGATGGCCATCATGCTTTGAGTTGTCGTCGTTGCTCGGGGAGGTTCCCGCGTCACCATGCCCTCAATGATATTGTGAGGAGGGCATTCGTGTCGGCAGATGTCCCCTGCGTGCTGGAGCCTCCGGGATTGAGCAGGTCTGACGGCAAGAGGCCAGATGGGTTGACCCTGGTGCCTTGGAAGAACGGCAAGTGCCTAATTTGGGACGCAACTTGCGTCAGCACTGTTGCTGCCAGCCACCTTGGTCGCACGGTCCTCTCGTCGTCGGCAGCAGCGGAAGACGCCGCCGAAAGGAAAAGGGTTAAGTACGCTCCATTGGCGACCCGCTATCATTTTGTGCCGATAGCAGTTGAGACCATGGGTTGTTGGGGAACTGAGGCCAAGAAGCTCATTGGTGAGATAGGGCACAAACTCCGTGAAAAAACGGGTGACTCCCGCTCCGGCTCGTTCTTGGTGCAAAGGTTGGCTATTGCCATCCAACGAGGCAATGCTGCAAGCGTTATGGGCACCTTTGCGCCAGGAACAGTTAGGGGCGGGTTTTTTGAAAATTGGTAATTTTGTAAAATATTTGTATTTTCTATTTAATAATTATTTTAACGTTTTTTTTTTTTTTTTTTTTTTTTTTTTTTTTTTTTTTTTTTAATTTTATGGTGACTTTAAATATTTACGTATAGGATAGTTTGATAGGTAGTTATTTAGTTATATTTATTATTAGTAAATTGGTATGTTTGATAGGTATTTATGTTTAGCTAGATATTAAATTGTTTAGATACCCAAAATATAAATTATAATAATAATGTTAAAAATTAAACTAAGTTGGTACCTACCTACATTGTAATAAAAAAGTTAACTTATATTCAAATAAGCTTATATACCTATTATGTAAAGGTTTTTCCTTATGCACACATGGGGTGCATTCAAGTCTTGAGGGGTAAGTATAAAGAGCCTAAAAATGGTAAAATAAATTTGAAGATAGTCCTAGTCTTCAATATTTGTAGAATATATAAAAATACAATAAAATGTAGGTACCTATAATAAATAAATAGGTGACTGTAGACGTGTAGTGGAAAATGCCAAAGTATTTATCGATGCACGTAAATTAAGTCGTGTTATAGAAGCGACATTAAAATAAGATATTACTATGCGTACGAGTTCAGTGATGGGGTACACAAATAGCGCGGGCGGAGCATATGTTGCGCCTACGCAAGATTTTTGCACGGAACGCCGCCTATCCGACATCGTTGCAATAAATCCACTATTATTGTAGGAAACCATGTCACAGACTTGGGCGTGACATAGCGCAATGTCCGATTTATGTCCCCCCATATTGATACGGTTACAGTTTGATGAATCACATGATACTGTTCTGAATATCCGATGATATATATGTATTTGGGAAGACAGTTAAATAAATAAGGGAAGGAAGTCTATTCCGTATTCGTAGAATTATCGACAGCAGATTGGACATACGTGTATGATTACCTTAGGCCTTTCACATACATAATCAGCCTATAATGCTCCCACTGCTGGGACACAGGCCTACTATCGGTTAGAGGGAGTGGGCGTATCCACCACGCGAGCCCAGTGCTGGTTGGTAGATATCACGATGTTTTCCGTCATCGTTTTGAGAGCTGTGGTGGAATTAATTACCCGAAGTAAAGTGGCCACCACTGCTCACATACGCTTATTAAAAACTTTGAGATAAGACGATGTAAATCAGAAGCTAAAGCGTGGGAAGAGTCGCTTCCTGGTTGAGAGGAAAGACGTTAAAATAAATAACTTAGATCTTTCAAGTCTTAAAGTAAACTAGTGTATATTGGGAATCTGAAGCAACAAGCCATGTGATTACCTATGTGTTGTAAAAACGATAATTGGCTTCTTCGATATCCTCCAGAAGCGTGGTATACTCATCGTGACCTATCGCTGTTACTTCAGATAAGAACATTAAATATGTAACCAAAAAAATAATAAATTACAGGTCAGTCCGATATCTTTCGAATTCGACGATATGTGACATCCACCAACACGCACTGCGCCCGTGTGGTGGACACTCCCTCTCACATAGAGAGGAGGCCTGTGGCAACATTATAGGTACAACTTACATTTACGGAGATCTCTTACCTACATACATTATTCACAAAAAAAAAAAAACAAAATGAAGTCGTTTAAAAAAAACCATAAATGTATGTCTATGTCTATGTTTATCTATGTCTTTCGAAAGATGTAATCTAATAAATTAATATCAAAGTCTAGCCCGTGAAAGTTCATGAGATGACTGCATTCTCAAAACTTGATTTCTTGTTGCAGACAGATTAGTAGATAATAAATATCTTAAATGTTGATATCCTTGTCTGGGTGGCAGACAGATTTAAAGTTATTCACTAAATTAGTGTGCGTGAATCATCATGTTCTAAATTGAACAAAAAAAAAATTAAGTACCAAACTCAAAGCATATACCTAGTTCAATTAAACAATTTAAAGGCACTTTTCAACTGTCAAGGAGTTGGTCAGTCAGAAATAAGAAGCTATACTTGGACAGTTCGAAGCAAAATAATTTTCATTTTTATATTATAGTAGTATGGAAAAGAACGGGCATTAAACTCCATGTACACTCTTTTTAACCGACTTCCAAAAGGAGGAGGTTCTCAATTCGTCGGAACCTTTTTTTTTTTTTATTTTTTTTTTTTATGTATGTTCCCCGATTACTCGAAAATGGCTAGACCGATTTGGATTTTTCTTTTTTTGTTCGAAAGGGTATACGTCCCAAGTGGTCCCATGATCATCAAGTCAGGATCTGATGATGGGATCCCATGGAAATCGAGGGAAACCCTCAAATTTTATAGGCACACCTATATCGATTTCGGTATTTTTTATAGTAACTCGTGCATTTGATCTCGGTAAGTACCATTTGGTGAGCTGGAACTGATGATGAAGACCACAGAGGGCCATCGGAAATACTCAATTATATCTACCTATACTAAGTATATAACAGGTTGCGATTCGATTACTTTAATATGGTTTATGCTCGTCAAAATAATGGTAATGGTGACTTCACCATGAGCTCCATTTCTCCTGGTTCTTACTAGGAGAACTCCTCAACAATTAACGGCCCTGCATCGGGAAAAGCAACATTTTGTAAAACGTGATGAGCAGTTGACATTGGGTTATTGTAACTTAGATAAATTACAAACTGAACCACTAAAAAGTGAAAAATAAAAACTGTTTTACAAAAACAAAAACCGACTTCCAAAAAAAAACACTACAAAGTGAAAAATAACTTTAATTTCGGAAGTCGGTGGCAAAAAACTAAAATACAGATCCAAAGACACCGACTTCCGAAATTAAAGTTATTTTTCACTTTGTAGTGTTTTTTTTTGGAAGTCGGTTTTTGTTTTTGTAAAACAGTTTTTTATATTTAGATTTAGACTTTTAGAAGTGACTGCTTTCTCTAGAATACGTGTAGGTATAGATGTATAATTTATTAAGCTACGTAATGGTGCATCTGTTGTTTCATTCATCACATAAAAAAATAACTTCAATCCATGATAAATATCTTAAGACATTCTTTGGTTCAACGTATGGAAAAAATTACCACTTCAACATGAACTGAATTTGAAAAGCTTGTTACTCCTTGGCATTTAACAAGTAACGGCAATAATATAAACTCATGCAAAGTTCCAGTCAATGCATGCACCTACATCGGTCGTACGAGGCTAAATATCTAGCAAAAACGTCTAAATATATAACTACGAAGATTTCGGCTGGTTTTTTGTTTATATTCTGGCGCGTAAAACCTGTCTAGCTAGCCGAGACTTAGACTAAACCGACCGTTTTAGTCTGGCACATTTGAAATTTGTACAAAAATTTGTTGAAAAACAGATTTGACAAGTCTTATGTAATAACTTTAATGAATTTAGATAATGCGGAAATAGACATACATAGCTTCTGTTGCAGCGTGTGTTCTAGGCTGTTACTGTGAAAGTAGAGTGTTATTTATTTAAGTTATTTGTTAATGTTCTTCATTTGTATTTTATAGACATCGCGTTGCAAGCTCGAAAACATTATCTTTTTCACCTTTCTTAAACATTACAGTTTATTTATTTAATAGTATAAGCCCATAAACAGAGGCGAACTGCCATAGGCATGTTTTTACCAGTCATCCTTTGTGTGATGCAAAGACAAACAGTAGTTAACAGTTTAATAATTCTTCAAATCAAATATCTGCTTTGGCGGTTTTAAAAATGATGCTTACTGCTTCTTTAGTAGTAAGTGCTGTGTTATTATTTCTAAATTATAGATCAACAGCAGCTCAGAGATGGGATTCCCAAAATTTATGAGAACGGCAAAAAATTTTGCTAGCGAGGTCGACGTGCCAGTTAGGCGCTGAGCAATAAAAGGAACTAAGCTTATTTACTGGGTGTAGATAATCTATGTTTAAGACAACGAATTAAGAATGATCTTAATTCGTTGGTTTAAGATGAGCCTGATATACTGGACATAACTGTTAATGATTAGGTATTTGTTTAGTACTTAACTAAAATAAAATGATGACATGAATAGGCGGTGGTTGAGCGTTCGAGATTTTTTTTATTTCTTATTTAGGTCCTTTTCAAATGTGAAGCTTTCTCTTGTTGTAGGCACCTTGTTATTACACTGGCTTTTACCCGCGGCTTTGCTTGGATGGATGTCGGAAAATATCTCACGGGAACGTTCACCGGGATTAAAAGTAGATAGGTACTCCATGTGTTAATCCAGGTTATAAAAAATCTGTGGTGCCAAATTTCATACAAATTCGTTCAGCTATTTTTGCGCCAATCTAGAACATACATCCAGGCAAACAGACAACAATTCTAAAAACAATATTTTAGGCATCAGGAGGCCTACTCCCTAAGTCCGTCCGTCCGCCCGTCCGTCCATTCATCCGTCCGTCTGACATAAAGATCCATCAAAACAAGTGTAAAACTTTAATTTTTCGGACGGTCAAAAACACCTCGGGAGTAGGGACCTGTCAAATCGTGTTGTCATCCATACTTCGTTCGGGCCCCGAACCAATCATCTGTCCGTAGGTGATACGGAGTATGAAACGCCCGTAACGAAGGCCGAAACTACGGAATTCGTGCTTAGGGAGTAGACCCCCTGACTCGTTCAGGGACCCACACCTCGCAGCAATTACCAATTTTTTTTCGAAAATATTCAATGTACCTACAGTTTTGATTCGTTACTATTTTATTATACTAGCTTCTGCCCGGGACTTCGGGTGAAATTTCTTGTCCCCCCAACCCACCCTGTCGCATCGTATCGCCTGCCCACGCTATTACTTCGTTTTAGCTTAGCGTCCTTTCTGTTTTTTTTTTACTTTTTGCTCGGCTCCTAAGGGTCCTAGCGTGATTTTAAATAGCCTATCTATAGCCTTTCTCAAGAATTGGGATATATATAATTTTTTAAATCCGACTGTTCCAGAGATTAGCGCATTGAAACAAACAAACTCTTCAGATTTATTACTAGTGAGTTTATATGTATACAACCAACCCAATTATTATTATGTTTACATATCTCGGGATCCTGGGACCTTTGGAAGGCGTACGAGGGGCCGAAGCCAACTCGCAGAGCACCCTTAGACAATTTTAAATGACGAGGAGGCACCAACCGACGATTATGCCTGTATGCACTATGCAAGTGCACCCAAGGACAACCCCCGGTAGGTGCAGGAATATTGCAGAACATGGAAACAAAATTATTTTATTTATTAGCCTACACTGTCCCACCGCTGAGCAAAGGCCTCGCCTAAATCCTTCCAAGCATCCTTTTCCAGGGCCAATTTAGTTACTTATTTATCAATTGGTTATGATTTAATTGGCTCTGGAAAAGGATGCTTGGAAGGATTTAGGGGAGGCCTTTGCTCAGCGGTGGGACAGTGTAGGCTAATAAATAAAATAATTTTGTTTCCATGTTCTGCAATCATTTTGTTTCCATGTTCAGCAATAATTTTGTTTCCATGTTCTGCAATAATTTTGTTTCCATGTTCTGCAATAATTTTGTTTCCATGTTCTGCAATAGTCCTGCACCTACCGGGGGTTGTCCTTGGGTACACTTTCATAGTGCATACATAATCGTCGGTTGGTGCCTCCTCGTCATTTAAAATTGTCTAAGGGTGTTCTGTCAACGGTTCGTTAGCAGAATCACTGTCGAGGGGCAAAGTGTAGCAGTCTCTATAAACCATTAGGTATTATTTGACTAAACTCTTCCTATCTTGTATTTAATTGTTCAATTAATCAACTTACGATGACCAAACATTTTACCTACGTGTAACTTATCCAGTTGATCAAATTAACCAACACTTACAATTTTAATTAGTTACACACTAGCATTTTGATAAAGTAATACTAAAAACAGGAATTAAAACAGCAAAATCGTGGCGATAGCGCTACATTTGATGCAAAAATGAATATAACAGTAACACGATAAAAAAATGATAAGCTGGTGACCCCATTTAATGATTTAGCTCAACATCAGCACCAATACGTTTTTAAACAGTCACTCAATACAAACTGCATACAGAATTATGTAACTACAGTCTACAGAACTACAGATGCTCTCGAGGTGTGTATGTGTGCGTCTAAGACAAGAAAAATACAGGGTCGTGACTCACGCACACTCCAGCCCGATGGCGTTGTTATAGTGATGCGAATGCTCGTGGAAATAACAGTTATGGGTTTTTTATTACTTATACAAGGTCCCATTAAAATAGATGGACAAATTCTCACAGGGTGTACTACCCATGAATATGAACAACTTTTACTATGGGAACAAACCTGAAATCGCGAAAAAAAAACAGCTGCTCCCTACATTTTCAACGAGTTGGGTGTAGATAAATGTACTGAACAGCTGATTTTTTTTCGCGATTTCAGAGTTAGTCCCATAGTGAAAGTTATTCATATTCATGGGTAGAACACCCTGTAAAAATTTGTCCATCTATTTTAATGGGACCTTATACAGGGTGTAACTGTAAACAGTGGCAATATTTTAAATGGTTATTGTACTCATCATTATGAACAACTTTTAGTATCGGACCAAACCTGAAATCGAGAAAAAAAATCAAGCCCTACATTTTGACGAATTATGCGAACATAAATGTACTGAACAGCTGATTTTTTTTCGCGATATCAGGTTTGGTCCCCTAATAAAAGTTGTTCATTATGATGAGTACAATGACCCCTAAAAATATTGCCACTGTTTACACTTACACCCTGTATAGATAGTCCCATGAAGTTGACTATTGAACTGGTTTGAATTAACAAGGGAAGTACAAAGCTCCGCCATTTTATTACTTCGTCGGCTAATTATACGTTAAAGTTCGCTGCAATTATACGCATTGCGTGTCTAATGAGCACGTTAAGGACGATTTAGTGTTGGACAATTAGAGACCAGAACATTGACGTTTTTATATTCATGTATCGGGTAGCACTGGATCGATTACAATCTTATTTTACTCGATTTGCATGTTTAATGTTATGACATTTTAATAACGTGAGTTCGCTTACTGCGTTTTGAACTTAGAGTTTGTATTATAATGCGCGGGTACCTACACGAGGAAACCATAATAGTGCAAATAAAAGTTCATCGTTTGAGAACGTGATAGTTCGATGCTTTCAAGTGTTGAAACTAGTGATGCGCCTTTCTGACAAAGCAACGCACGCTATCGATAAAAGTTTTCTCTACAATAAACATTATGCACGGTGTAACTTAACAACAACATGAACAACTTCTATTATGGGACCAAACCTGAAATCGCGAAAAAAATGAGCAGTTTCTTACATTTTGGCGAGATATGCGAACATAAATGTAGGCAACAGCTGATTTTATTTCACGATTTCAGATTTGGTTCAACAGTAAAAGTTGTTCATAATGATGAGTACAATGACCCCTTAAGAGGTTGTGCGTTATTTAAGTTTAACACCTTGCAGTTGTAAATAGAACGTAGGATCCTACAGAGAAGGCTTTATCGACTAGTAGTCTGCGTAGAGTTGTTCTATCTAATCAGGTAATAATTCAAGTTGATAATTACGGGCAGTCAGCTAATAATAACGTTGTCAACAGCTGTTAAAGGGAAGAAATATCTTTAAAAGTCACTGGTTAAGGAGATACAACGATAATTTTGTATTTTTAAAATTCCTATAAAATTGTATAATATTATATAAGTACTTACATTTGGTGTTATAGGAATTTTATGGTTAAATCATTTGGATTTTACATATATGTTATTTTACTATATTGTCTACTGCTGTACTAAACCCAAAACATGATTATGTGCTTGAAATTTTTTCGATAGAAAAAATATCCAAAGCAGCACCGTCTATTTTCTGTTTTATGCGATTATACGTAAACAGTTCCATAATGTCCAGTAAAATTTGTTTTCAATTGAAAGTACCTATTTAAATATTTTAAGAACTTACTAAGCTAAAAATTTATTTATTTATTTTGTTATAAATCTACATTTACATTTACATTACTACATTTACATTACGATTAGTTCCGGTGCACGTGAGAGTCTTCTACCTCTCTCGCGTCAAAATAGACAGCCATAACGCCATTTCACTTACACACCGAGCTAAACCACGCTTCGACATATTTTCGACGGAGATGGCCGGTAATGCCACCTGTCGGTTTCGTGTTAAATTAATTGTTTTAGAATCGCCAAAAGTAATGTGTACTTTTGGCGATTCTAAAACAATTCATTTCTTATGTCGGCACGAGCTGTAGGATATTAGGTCTGCTGTGGTACCTGAATATTATAGAGGTCAGCAAGTCATAAATAAACGATTCACCATGAATGACCGCTAGTCATTCATGGTGAATCGTGTATTTATCCATTATTTTACAAATTAAAATCGTTAAAGTTTTCCATAACGACACTCAATTTTTATAGTCTTCAATTTATCCTTAAGATCTACTATCAATCTGCCTAGCCTTTTCCCAAATATGTTGGGAAAAAGCTAGGCAGCTGAATACCAGTATTTTACATGGAGCGACTGCCTATCTGACCTCCAAAATACAGTTACTGGGTAACACGATACCCCTTAGTAAGACTGGTTGTCAGACTTTCGTACTTTCATTTTAAAATACCTATATTTATAATTATATAAATATTTAATATGATAGCTGCAAAAGTAATATACTGTGGCGCAGCTGTCAACGCCCAACACAAAATACATGGAAGACTTCTTGTTCCAGACTTACACATTTTTAAGTAAGTATGAAGAATAAATATGACAGTTTGACATATTTTCTATACAAAAGCTGTCAAACCGCCATCCTATTTATTCCATAAATAAAAGTTATCTGACGATTGAAAAATTAGCCCAAGAATTACAAAATTTTGACAGTTCTACAACATTCATTGAGTTATTTAATTAGTTGAGCAGACGAATCTTTCAAAACTATGAAGCAATGGATACGGAATTTCTCTCAAACTCCTCGTAATGTGATTGAATGGCGTGTTACGCAATTAGGGTGAGTGAAAAATCCTTAAAAAAAATAACCAAAACTATATTTAGAAGAAAATAAATCGTCATATCTCCTAAGCTCCCATCATCTAAGTTACTGAGCCATAGTGTTAATGGTTTATTTTTAACACAGTGTCATGGATTTTCCTAAGTACCTACCTACCTACACATGATGTCTTTGGAAAAACCTTTAATTGGAATAAGGCAATCCTAGAACAATCGTTTACAAAACACCATCGTACAAACACATAGTATTTATATAAGAACAGACTGACTATTTTAGTTTACTTGTTCTTTGTTAAACTTAAAAACATAAAAATGCAGTTCCATTACAGACTGATTGAAAATCGGAAGGCCACAAGACTGGACAATCAACGGGAAAGTTAAGAAATTCCACGAGAATAAAAGCGACTCTTGCCTAATTTATTGCTTTTAAAGCATCATTTAGAATCCTTATGTCAAATCTTGCAAGCCTTAGTAACAACGAAAAGTCCTTAAAAAAAACCGGCCAAGTGCGAGTCAGACTCGCGCACGAATGTATAAAAATGGCAAAAAAAACACGATTGTTGGTATGGGAGCTCCCTTAAATATTTATTTTATTCTGTTTTTTAGTATTTGTGGTTATAGCGGCAACAGAAATGCATCATCTGTGAAAATTTCAACTGTCTAACTACCACGGTTCATGAGATACAGCCTGGTGATAGACGGACAGACAGACGGACAGCGGAGTCTTAGTAATAAGGTCCCGTTTTAACCTTTGGGTATGGTAATGGAAATGTTTGATTTTACACACATTTTATTATCACAAATTAAACACCTATTACATTTAACCTAATCTTAATCTCAAACGAATAAAAGTAAAAAATCTACAAAAACTGCGTAGACGCACTCATATCGTAGATGTATAAAATACAATAAACAGGCATGCTAGAAGTGTCGAACGAAGGTTAGTGTTTCACGTCATAGGCTTTTTGTAGATTTACGACCGACAGCTTCTCGACCTGCTAGCCTTGAGATTTTTAATGGCTTACATTACCTGGTTTCTCCAAACAAATATTTTGTAATTTTTTGAACAACTATTTGGTTTATTTGACGTCATTTTGAGTCAGTTAATTGATTAAATTATTCGGTAGGTAATATTGAAGTGTTGCATATTAGCAATCGAGTGGAAAAAAAGTCTACTTTAAATCCAAATCTGACGTAAGTTGTGACGAATCTATTAGACCTAAAATAATATGAGATTTTCCGACAGTCATGGTTATGTCATTCTATTTAGAACAGTACCTGTAAATAAGTGTTCTAAAAATAAATTTAGGTGCATAGTGATGTCTGGCACAACAAAAGAACCGAGAATTCTCGGTAGCAGGTTCCGAGGGAACCTGCTACCGAGAATTCCTTCCTTATTCCTTATCTACATTATAAGGGGAACCTCTGTGCAAAATTTCAGCTTTCTAGGTCCAAGGGTTTGGGCTGGGCGTTGATGAGTCAGTCAATCAGTCAGTTAGGACTTCTTTTTTTATTTATATAGATAATACTGTCGCATTTAGCCTGCCTACTACGCATGTACCATGTTTTCAAAATCAAAGATACGTCGCGTTGTTTAAACCCCCTCGAAAAGTTCAAACCACGTGCACGCAATACGTGCGCCAAGATGGAAGGAGGGGAGGGGGAGGTTTTTGCCCAAGAGTGCGGCAAAGTCTAAGAAAAAAAAAAACGGAAGCTAACAACGCCTGTGATCCTTTGCAATCCGTATGAAAGATATATTGCTAGAAAGGGGGTTGACTACTGATATGACGACTTAGTAGAGAAGTATAGAAGAAGAAGACATGCTGCGCCGACCCCAAATAAATTGGGATTAGCGCAAGAGAATGAGAATGATCTTGGGCCTTTGTAGTCTTTCAAATTAATTATTAAAATACATAACTACGTGCAAAATGACATGGTAGCAGCGACCGGATACCTAATGATAATTGGGATGATGACTAAAAATATTGTTTTGTCCGTTATTTAGATATTAAAAAATATTGGACACGTATTTTTTCTTTTTTTACGTAATCTAAAATGATTACGGCGATACATTGAGTTAAAATGTGGCATGACGTCACCGTCTGCTAAATTTTGTACGTAGTTTACTCCCAACTTTAATACGTTTTATCTGAGTATTTTTTTTATTAATATGCTAAATCAATAAATACGAGTCCAATATTTTATTATTATTTGACTGACAGATTAAATATAATTTCTTTTTTACACAAGAAACATCCCTATTGAAGAATTCAGTTAATTATACATTAAACGCACTGACGAACACTCATAAAACCTTGAACGCGTATTTCTAAGTGTCGTTGTAATTCTGCGTAAATTCAAATATGCTTTTCAAAACCAAATGAGAACGCATTGAGGTAGGTTCTTTAGTAAAAATTACTACGCAGACATGCCATTATGATGTTCATTTATGCAAAACTTTATACAAGTTTACTCTTCCGTACTATACAAAATAATTTATAATAAAAAAAACTCTATTGTCCAATTTTGTTAGCACTTAAGTCAATGCAAATTTAGGTAGTATTGACGCATGTCACGTATAAAACATAATTATACAAGATTTTATAAATACACATGCATTTATAAAATTTTATAAGTCACATATTTCAAAGGTTATGCTGTAAAGGTAAGTTGTTACCTGAAGCCTAGAAAGTGTTTGCGATGCCCATACCAAATATGTGAAATTATACTAAATTGAAATCTGGCGATGTCTTGAGATAGTCATTACCAATATCCATTTACATCACTAGAAATTGGTACACGATAACGAGCGTGTTAAAGCGATGGATAATGTAAGCATTCGCGTCAATGGCAAGAATTAGAAGTGCGTTAAAAGATATTGCTAGTACCATTGAGTTCGTTTTGAGTTTTCCGGTGCTATGGATAGAATATTAGTTTTAGTAATCTGTTATTTCGGAAGAAGATTTGGAACATGTTTTGACGCGAAACATTCAACCGCTTCTGTAAGTAAGCCCGGGTTGTATGAGGCAGAAGGCAAGTTTCTTTTA
The DNA here is from genome assembly GCA_905163495.3 of Cosmia trapezina. Lineage (NCBI taxonomy): Eukaryota > Metazoa > Arthropoda > Insecta > Lepidoptera > Noctuidae > Cosmia > Cosmia trapezina. Next base: position 10,628,575 of record LR991025.1, on the reverse strand, counting down.
TGGCATCCAATTGCTTCTTAGGCGATGGACAATGAACCTTTAAAATAGGGATGATAACTAAACATTTTTAATTGTCCGTCATGTAGGTTATTTAAAAATATTGAACACGTATTTTATCTTTTTTTATGTAATTAAAAGATTACTGCGATACATTGGGTTAAAATGTGATTTTGTACGTAGTCTGTTACAGTTATGACGTAGCGAGCAGCCAGTCCCCAACTATAATGCATTTATGTAACTTTTTATTCATAATGATACCTACGTGTACGTGTCTAATATTTTTTTATTATCTGACTGACGGACTAAACAGAATTTCTTTTTTTTTACCTAGGCATCACATCTATTCTATTTTTGGCTGAAAACACTCAAAAAATTATGCTGGTCAAGCAAAATCTTGTAAAAATGCAATTAATAAAATGAGTACAAAACTAATATAATTCTAACATTGAAATATATTACCCATGTTAAATAAATTTTAATAATATTAACAAGGAAATGCATAATATCCTTAATGTATGTAATTTATTTATTAAATTAAACATACATTTTACTAAATTGCCCAAATCCGACTAGAATGTAAGTATTTGCATTTTTAAATGGAATTCAAATATCAAGGCCATTGCATGCCTACAAATGAAGACTAGTGTAAAGTGATTTACTGTGTGTATATATATGTATGTAGAAACACACATAGCACGTGTATAATGATGTCACCAATATTGTCTACTTTCGGAACAAAGCACACTTAAAACCTATTGGTTATCCATGATAGATGAAGCCTAATTTATTCGGCTCATCGATTATTAGATAACCTAGATCGACTTTATTTTTAAACAAGCGACCCGCCCCTGCTTGGCGCGGGTGCAATGCTGACTTAAAACATTGAGATTTTTGTGCTTTAAGTTAAATATATTTATGCACATAAACCTCCCGAAATAAATAGTATAAATGATGATGAAAACTAAACAAAGTTAAGAAGATCTAAGTGGTCACGACAGACACGAAAAGCGATTTTATTTTATAACACTTTTGCATTAATTATTGGATGGACTGCGTGAAAGATAATACGGCTAGAAAGGGAGCCACATCGAAATGACGACTAACAGAGAAGTATGGAATGTTGCGCCGACCCCTAATAAATTGGGATAGAGGCAGGAGAATGATGAATATGCATTTAAACGAAACAGGAAAATCAAACGAAAATCTTGAGTGAAGTCTGGTTACGTCACTAGAAGACTAAACAAAGAGGTTGTAACGTAAGACCAGCACCATAAATTGCTTAACACATTATCAATCGGAGTTTGAATCATTTTGAAACAAATTGCTAATATATTGCTTCATAATCATATGTTCGAAAAATTTGTCTGCTCGGCAACGTAAATAACGCAATGAATGTTGTTGAACTGTCAAAATGAAACCAACTCCGATTGATAATGTGTTACGCAATTAGGGTGCTGTATAAGCCCTTGCCCTTGTAGATGTGATGCAGGTAATATACCCGACAGTTCAAGTGAAGTAGTATCCTAGTCCAAAAAAAACTATAAAAAACCCACAAAAATAACTCTACATGAGAGTTTTGAAGATCGAGATCTCGAAGCATCGTTACTATAATGCAACCTCAACTTCGTACTAAGTAAATACCTAGACCACAAAAAAGGCAATCACTCAATTTATTTTGTAAGACAGTATAATTACCAAGTAGCGCAAATTCAAATATATTATTTGAATGTAAATTAAGGTGGTACATAATCTTAATATTTTTTTGTTTATCTCAGAATTCGCAAAAAATATTATTTTGATATTAAAAAATAGCGAGGTGAATCTACGAATGTGTCAAAATTATAAAATATGTTTATTTGAATAGACTCGACAAATAAAATTACGATCAAAATGGCGGATGCAACAATTTATAGAACGAGTTTTTGCACTAAAAATTGTTTTTCGCAATAAACATACTAAACTAAAAAATACCTACATGCAATTAAGAAACTTCTTATAAAAAATGTTCTATTGTCTTTACCTTGACTACAAGGTGTTTTCTTTTCTTTCACATCTTCATCGAATATGATTGATGAACTTATCAATATAATCCTTTGGAATCCATCTTGTTATTAACAATAAAGTGTTTTATTCCTTTGAATCCTGGAACTTTATTACTTAACAATAAAATTAACGATTACTTCAATCAAGTCAATCAACTATCTACTAAAGAGGGAAGATATAAAAAATGTACGATTACCTAGAACTTGTACAAGAAAGTTTTGTTAAAGATGAGCTAATCCAGTACGGGGAAGGCAATTGTGACGGTATAGGCGATCGTACAATCGAATTCAAGTTTGTCTACACTCCAGACTGACTAATTCGTTTGAAGTCTACCACTTTGTTCACTGTCATTCGTCGTGACGTTACCAGACGTGTTGCGTAAGTGGTGTGAAATAAAATTTTATCTAAAATTTCATTATAATTTAGAATTCACGTTTGTGTAGACAACGCTGTTGGTACTGAAAGAACAAGTAAAAAAACCGAATTTGAACTTATTTGTAATTTACTGGATATTAAAAACATGAAAAATCATCATCATAAAATGGCATTCCACTCGATACATTTATCGCATGAGGCTGAGCTACCAAATTGCAGTTTCATAACTGACAATATATTTTTAATTTTTTTCGATAAGAATCTGTTGAGCTGTTTACGTTATTTATGATTCCGTTAACGAAAAAAATTGCTACAATAATTGTTGTCAGGCCTAGAGATAAGAGCTCATTGGCATTTCTTTGTCTAGTTCCATAATGTAAATCTAATACAGTTAACTGCATTTTTTTGACACTATAACTATAAAAATCGAAAAAATTGCAAAGTAGGTATGTCATTGCTGAAACCTGCCAACGGTTTATTCAGGTTATCATTTTTTATCAATGCACCAATTCGGCGTGGAATTATCTAGCGTTTCGCATGCGTTCAAGGGTAAAGTCTGTGGCCGGACGCACACATGTGCATACACAACGATGTATGTGTGTAGACTGGTATAAACGATAGCTATATACCTAGGCCTATTGTGCGCTGCATGCACATGTGTTAGTGTTTGCTAGTGTGAGTGCGTCAGCGACGGCGGGTAACTTTTTCGCTTGCAGATATAGTTGCTATGCCCGAAATATAACACGGATGAATTTCGCGTCAATGTTAATTGCTAGGCATTACACTGAGCGGCGGCGGCGCCGATCGCAGACGGTAGGCGCAAGCGCCCGCGCATTTTAGATAATGTACCTACGTAGACTATTGTGTGCGCTGCAATACAGCTCTGAAAAGGATTTTATATTAATATTATGTATACTTAACTGATCTGTATCCGATCTGTCTTATTGATTGTATTATTAATTTCGTCTATTAAGTTTTTCAATCCATAACACTTGTACGAGTTGAAAAATTTCTCACAATCCTCTTACATGCTTCACACCAAGAATTTGCATTGTTAGGTATTGGGTCCCACATTACTTGTTTAGCCCACCTACTCTATATAATAATATTTTATGTTAAAATAATCATAAAGATAAATGTATTCTCATATATAAAAGAATATGAATAATCTTTCTCACAAAGTTCCTGCTTATAGCAAAAATAGTCTGTGGTTTTTTTTTCACTATTTGACGTCCAGCCGCTACTACAAACGACTTGTATACCTTACTAATAGTTCCTAGCCTAGTACATTGTTATAGGTATTTACCGATATAATAGGATGCAGTGTTGTGTATATAATAAGGTGTTTCTATTAACTGACGAGCTCTTCATCACATGTTTGTTTTCGTTTGCACCTTTCCTGTCCCACGACAACGCTACGTTGTAATTTATACATTACTGAAAATACTTCAGACACACATATTATACATTCTTGAAAAATGTATAATAAAATTACTGCAGTTACGAGAATACCTTAAAATTCGAACGCTTTGAGGAAAGTATGGATAAATGCATTTTGTGACATTGACATAATAGGAAATGTTACACGAAATATTGGTGTTAATAAAATCTGCTGAAACTATTTTTAACTCGGTATATGTTAGTTAATTTAATTATTTTATGTTATCACGTAGATTTTAAAATTATTATTTTTTATTTTGGAAAGTATTTTATGCCAATAAGAGAAAAAAAGAAAAGTCATAGAGTCACGAATTCTTTTTACAACACTTTACATGAATGTGTTTTATGTATAAAAAAAACCGGCCAAGTGCGTGTCGGACCACGCACAATTAAGGGTTCCGTAGTTGAAAAGAATTTATCCCAAAAACAAACTTAACATTGGATCCCAAAAATTTTTTTTTATGTCAAGAAATTACAAATACACAATTTTCAGACTTTTTCCTTTACTAGTGCTGGGAGACCTTGCTTCTTGCCAAATTTCATTATTCTAGGTCAGCGGGAAGTACCCTATAGGTTTTGATTTACTTGCGACAGTTGCGAGTATCAAAATGTGTCGCAAAATGGCTGTATTTTTTATTACGTTGACTTGGACGCTTGATTTTTTTAGAACTCTAAGGGACAATAGACTTACGTATGTAATATTAATTTCAACTTGATATCTCCCCGCGTCCTTGAAAAAAAGGGTCTTGACAGACTGACAACCTTGAACATATTTTTTTATGTGATAGAATTACAAATTAACAATTTTCGGACTTTTTCCTTTACTTGTGTTGATTCTAGAACAACGGCAAGTATCTTATAGGTTTTGATTTACTTGCGATTATCAAAATATGACGCATAAATGGCCGTATGTTTTTATTGCATTGACTTAGAAGCTTGAGTTAGAGACCACAAGCCTACGTATTTGATATTAATTTCAACTTGATACCTCCACCCGTTCCTGAGAAAAACGGTCCTGACAGACTGACAGACAGACAGACAGACGGAAAAACAAGTGATCCTATAAGGGTTCCGTTTTTTCCTTTTGAGGTACGGAACCCTAAAAACGTTAATTTTCTGGAAATGTTCTTTAGAGGTTTTTCAATAAAAAGATAGTTTTTTTTGAGGTTTCAACGTAGGTATTTTTCTTCAGTACTTAAAGCATGATAATTTAGAGTTACAATGTATTTTTTTAAATAGTTTCTGTGATAACAGAAAAAAAACCTTGTGAATTGGTTCGGCGTACATTTAAATTCAAATACATTTGAATTTAAATGTTCTCCGTTCTATCAAAGGATATTGTTTCATACATTCCGCATTATTTTGCTTACACTATAAGTCAAGGCTCCATTTATTAAAAAAAAATACATTATGTATGTATTTTTTTTTATAAGTAGATAAATATTACAAACATGATGCTATGAAAAATATTTTAAAAAAATCCTCTAAAGTAAATCAAAATATTATGTACCTTACATACCTACATTACATACAATTAAATGAAATTGTTTATTCTGTAAATATGTTATCGGGAACACTTTTACACGTCATATTAAAAAAATATTAGCTAGATGAAGTCGACATTTCCTATCTGACTGTCCTTGAAAAGAAATGGCGAAACAAAGTTATCGGTATCTTTTAAGTTCAGACATAATCTTGGTCTCATTTGAGGACCATGTAATTAATAACTATAAAATGGTTTTTGAGGAAAGAACCACACAGGTCTTACTAACTACCGATGAAAAATACACTAAAAAAAATGTATCCTACTTTTCCAGAAAATTAACACAACCTACAACTATTCTAATTCAGAAATGTATTCATGATCAATCTGTGAAATCGTTGAAAACTGATAAAGATATATGTAACAATGTTGTTATCAGCCATTTTAAGTATCAATTTCTTAAGATAATCTACGCGTGACATTAATTGCAAAATTGTTTTTAGTTTGCAATTACACAATGGCAATTTACATTTACTTATTATTATTTAGGAATCATATTGGAACAATTTTGGAAACAGTAATACAACCCATTAAGTACACACTGTACTTAATGGGTACAAGTTAACACTATTTACACTAGGTAATAAAGTAAATGACTAACTAACTAACTATACAAATAAATACAAAACAAAAGGACACTAGCAGGCGTCGAAGTACTCATCCGCATCTTATAGTGCATTAAAGTACCTACCTATATTTAATACTTAAATTACATACATACATACACGCCGCCTCCCATGGGGGTAGGCAGAAACGACAGAACGCCACATGCTAAGATCCTACCCAAGCAGCAAAATGTGGTCTAGTAATTATCCTGGAACCACTATTTCATTAGGACTATAACGGAATAGTAAGCAATTATAACCACGGAAAAGGGCCCAATTTATAGGCGTATTTTACCTAATTAAATATCTATAGTAGACTTGGTGAACAGCACTTTGACCAATAACGACCTTATATTTGGACTACGTAGAACTATTTGTTACCGCGAAGCTAACTATCAGCGCTTAATGGAACCAAACACGACAATGATGACCTTATAATTGGACTACGTAGAACTATTTGCTCCCGCGAAGCTAACTATCAGCGCTCAATGGAACCAAACACGACAATAACGTACACAGAGAATCTCTTACTAGCTCATACAAAGTGTTGTGAATTGGTGAATGTTGCTGCGTACATTTGTAAAGAATAATATTGATAAAGGTAAGTAATTCATCCATTTCTTAGTTTAAATAATATCTAGAATATTAATGATAAGTAGAGTGTTAACTAACATTAACTCAAGATGTATAATATTTAATGTTTGAATGTGCATGGCGCATGTTTATTTTCGGTGAAGTATAATAAGTTTTCTATCAAAATTTTTACACGCCCCTTGAAATTAGCGTTTTCATTAAATTAAATTTTAAAATAATGTTGGTTTCAGTAAGACATACAACGAAAAGTCGCCATTTTGACAAAGTTGGTTTTCTCAAATACAATAACAAACCGTTATAGGCGTACTTTGTTTGAAAATGGTAAATATCAGAACCATTGCTTGGCCATATTCTTTGGAATTAGAGTTCCGCAAATATTTCTATAACCGGTGGTTATTTTATATTGCTATTAGGTACCTATGTCTTATTTTAATGTTTTTGTTTAGGTGTCAGCATTGAAAATGGTAATGTTTCTGGACGTCGATCGCTTTTTGACTAAAAGGGATTTTCGAGCTTTAAAAACCTTAAGGTGGCCTTGGAACGAAACACACTTCTTGTTGTCTCACAAATGTCGTGGTTGTAACCATAAAGTTTCAAAAAATCTTGCAAGACGGCCACGACACTTTGTTCTGAATAAAGAACACATAAGATCATTGTTAAAAGAAGAATTTCTGGTGTGAAAAGTGCTGCTTCTACTCCATTTATGACCACTTCACCAGTGACGAATGTGAACTTGGTAACTTACTCAATAGTACCTAATTTCTGTCAGCTTAGGTTTAATTTCTCTTATTTCTCTTTACCACCTCTAAGTCATTGATTTATACGGTACTTACATAAAAATGAAATAGTTACTTAAAGCATTCAAAATATCTATTAAGTACAATATACACTTACACGTATCGATATTTGTATTTATATACACTAAGTATTATTTATAATGAATGCACCGGTTGATTGTTAGAGAATGATTTTAACATTAGATATGTTAGAAAACAAGTTTGTGTATATGGCTTAAATAAAAACCGTAATTTATACATTGCTATGAATTAGATATCTTTACCGTGCTGTAGATATGGTGACGCGACTATACGGGCGGCTGCTAGGTCCCGCCCCGCACCCCCTCCGCCTGACCGCACGCTTTATAGCTTAGTATGTTTTAACCAATGTAAACGTGAAGACGTTCAGTCGGGACTCGAGACGGTACCTAATTGATGTCCGTTAATCTAATGTACGTACCTATATTAGGCAGAAAACTTTAGGTTCTAGCGTTTTTTTTCTTGGAACGACTTATTGTAAGAATAATTGTCAACTTTTATCCAATCCTACTACCTACTTAATATTATAAATGCGAAAGTTTGTGTCAGTGTGTGTTTGTTTATTTTCATGCTAAAACGACTGGATAGATTTGGAATGCTATTAGCTGATACGTATGTAATTTTGACGTTCAGAAAGTGCTGATTCTCAGCCTAATTTGAATACATAAATGACTTTTGATTTTGATTTTTGAGTCCTCTGGATACGTATATGCTACAACTCTTCGGGCGGAAGCTACTTCGTTTTTAACAGTGGAGTCTTTCGCTTTTTTATAATATTAGTGGGTATGGATAGTTTACATGGACGGGTTTGAGCATTTTTACTAGTAGGTACCTACGCACGGCTACAGATCAAGCTACACATTCCAGTATTAGCTGATCTCGCATTGTATAGGACTTCTTTACAATTAGAGGTCAGTGTAAACTGGAAATGTATAGCTTGATGTGTAGCCGTGTGTACCTATGTTTACTGTTCTAGGTATGGTTTTAATGTGATCTATGTTTATTCGTTCGCAGAGTCTTGCCATGCCTTTTCACGTGGTGCAAACTAAGGAAAAAGGTCAGTTAAACTTAGCAGCTGTACCAGATCAATGGGTACACAATAACGTTCTTTTTTGGCCGAAAAAATCAGCAGAAAAATTAAGAAGATTAGAAAATTGTCAACCCGACGCTTCTTGGGAGACTATGGCATGTCTTGTGAAAAGAAAAAGTTTGAGAACGTTTCAAGAGGCAAACGACGAAATTGAAGCAATGAGTGATAGATCAGAAACCGAGACAGATGAGAGTTATGTTCAGTCGAACCGATCGAATGCCAAAAAAAAGAGCGTCTTGCCAGAGAAATCGTTCAACGATATGGCAGAAGCCTTGATGGAGGTAAGAACGTAACTCTGACTAAATTAAGTTTCGTGTATGTTTAGTTTCTCCTATTAGTGATTTGATTTTTTCAAATATTTAACTAACAATGTTTATTTTTTCATAGAATCGTGGTCAAGACCAAATTAGTGTGATGCCAACAGTGTCTCAAGAAGCAAAATATACTCGTTCAAATACCACAAGTTCAGTTCAAATACAACAAAACTCGGCTACCATTCAATCAGATTCAGCAGTTTTCCCTGTATCTTCTTTTGTCGCGCAAAACCCTCAACTTGTAATAACAGAGGCAGAAGAAACATTGCCAGACGTCAGTTTGAATGCTCAACATTTCGTTCTTTACAACACGGATAACCAAATACAGCCTGTTGAGGATGGTCAGATTCAACAACTTCAACATGAAGTAAAGTCAATCAAGGAGGACATTCAAACAATCATATCGAACCAAAATTCACTTTATGAAATACAAGCTAACATGTGCTCTAAGCTGTCGGAGATTCAGAATGAATTAAGCTCGTACATCCAAATGACCGTTTCAAGAAAGCAGAAAGACGTAGAGGTAGCACATGTTATAAGAAATCTAAGAGAACTTGAAGAATTTGAAAGAAACATAACAGATAGTACATTTAAAGAAAAAATAATGACGAAATTTGCCGTAGTATGTACTAAAGGTTTAGGTAAAGGAGGCGCAAATGCCTATTATTTGATTGATTCTATATTTGATCGGAATTTTTTAAAAGAATGCACGTGGACAGGTTCTTCTAAAGATGAAACTGTTAAAATATGCTTCAAAGCATTTAAGAGGACAATTAATCTTTTTTTTGATATTGTTCATGAGACAGACGCATCGTTCACAAAGACAGACTGTGATAAATTTTTCAAAGTTATATTGAAAAATGCTCGTAAACGCAGTGAAAGCAGTCAAAGGATGTCGGCTCCGAAAGTGAGAATAGTAAAAAAGAAAACAACAAAAAAAACTGTTACCACCGTACAAGCTGAAGAGCTGACAATAATGTCTCAGCGGTGACAAGAGAGGTCGATATTGTAGAAATACACGCCAATAACCCAGCTGCTTCAAAAGAGATAGGTAATGAAGAGATATCAGATTAAGTAAATCTTAAAATACCTACCTATTTTACGCGAGTAGTACTTTACTTTAAAAGTTTTCTATTTTGTATTTGTTTTAGCTATTTACATTAAGTACCTAAGTTTCAAGTTCGTCTATGTGCCAAAGAAATGTTTAGGTATTAATACCACTACCCACGGTATTTATTATAGGTATACAGAGTGTAAGTGTAAACAGTGGCAATCTTTTAAGGGGTCATTATATTCGTCATTATAAACAACTTTTACTATTAGACCAAACCTGAAATTGCGAAAAAAATACATTACATACGCGTACATTTATGTTCGCATAATTCGTCAAAATGTACGGAACAGCTGATTTTTTTTCGCGATTTCAGGTTTGGTCTATAGTAAAAGTTGTTCATAATGATGAGTACAATGACCTCTTAAAAGATTGCCATTGTTTACAGTTACAGCCTGTATAAAGTAAAAATACTCATATTTAAAAAAAAATTGAGATCGTAACATTTGTTTTGTTGATTTTTTTACTATTATTGCTACATAGATGTTAAAATCTTTAGACATGGTTAATTTTATATGACAAATTGTAGGTTGGAAAAAAAAACGTTTTATTACGATTATATAATGGTGACTGATAATTAGTGACCGATACTTAAACACATGATTTACTCATGATAACAAACAACTTTTACTATGGGACCAAACCTGAAATCACAAAAATAAAATCAGCTGTCCCATTCAAGTTCGCATAACTCGCCAAAATGTAGGGAGCAGCTGATTTTTTTTCACGATTTCAGGTTTGGTACCACAGTAAAAGTTGTTTGTTATCATGAGTACAATCATGGGTTTAAGTATCAGTCACTAATTACCAGTCACCACATATAATGCATGAAGATACATTATTATGTTTTTTAATTTGTTAAACAACAATGAATGATTACTGAAATAAAAATGTTACCTATTTAGCTATTTACCTCTCGTAAGTAGTTTAGTTTAGTTTTACTGAAATTTACAGGATATTGAAAGACTTATAATTGTGATAAATAGTATCTAAGTTAGGTACAGTCGAGTTCATTAATATATTGGCCCTTTCTGGCTTCAAAAATATATGAACGTCAAAAAAATTCATAATGTTTATTTATTTAATCTTCTCGCACAAAAAACAGTACAAAGGTGGACTTAATGCCTTAGGCATTCTCTACCAGTCAACCAAGGGTGGTGAAGAGATTAATAATATTGTGACAACTATAAGCATCATTAAATTGTGGTCAAGATTTAGATTCATTAGTTTTTAGACTCACATATTAATGTATCTAAATCTTGACCCTAATTTAATGATGCATAAAGTTGTCACAATATTATGAATTTTTTGACGTTCATATATTTTTGAAGCGAGAAAGGGTTAATATATTAATGAACTCGACTGTACCTATTAAAAATAAGCGATTAAATTACCTCTATGATTATAAATTGAAGACTGATGATTATCTCACTAATATTAAGTATAACATTACGTAAAAAACAACTATTGTGTAAAACTAATAGGTAGCGAATCTATTAGATAGAACTAAATAACTTCAAATTAAAATTACACTATTATGAATAATTTGCTTTTATTTATACCTTGTTCCCTCTCAGTTTAGTTTGTTTGTTTATTTTTGTCAATTAAATTAGGTACTTTAGCAGTAAATAGGAGCTAATAAGATAATCAAACGAGCTGTCAAATAATAAATGGCCAAAACTGTTGTTCAAAAACTTTTATTATTCTGTTAACTCACAATGTGTGCAACAGCGGTATGAAATATATTTTTGTTCCATTCAAAACACTCACAAGTTTACACTTTATGTTTGAAATTTTAAAGACATTTTCCTTTCTATTGCTGTTGATTTCATTAAAATTGCATTGATATATATTTAAAAAAGATGATTTTAGTGGTTGATCGAATGCATCTTCAGTTTGTTCAACCACATTACCACGTATTTCTATATCTTGCTCTTGTGTCTGGCTATTTTTCACATAAACAGATAACAACTCAACTACATAATTTTCTGTGGTGAGAAACCATTTGTCTTGGGGTTTTCTTGACAATATGAACGTGTCTAAATGTAATAAGTTGTAACCGCGTTTTTGTTTTTTTAATACTGGGTATTTCTTCTTCTTTTCTGTAAGACTTTCTATCTCAACTAAATCTTTTTCAGTGATTCTCCTAGCAACTTGGCAAAGTGCTTTATTTCCGTGTCTCACCATACGTTTTAAATATTGAAGTTTGTTTTCAAATTCATAGGCATTGAAAGTGTGTAGAACTCCGAATTTATTCACCTCATCAACTAAGTGCGAGAGATTGTGAATATTGCTAGTGATGTAGTCCTTGCCATATATATTTTGAAACTGTTGTACAAAATACGCTAACATTTCTTTTGCGATTCCAAGAAACTTTAAATGTTTTTCACTGGAACATATTGAAATAGCACAATACAAATGCATAAAATGTAAATAAGGCTCATGTCTTAAAACCTCTTTAAGAATTATGAAGCTAAGGTAATAAAGAAAAGTTCGGTACTCTGAACCTTTCCAGAATTTTAAAACCTCCAATGATCTAACAGAGCGATGTATTTCTGCAGGCATTTTAGCATTAATTAAAAAATTATCAACTTTCTCCGAGTCCTGTGCACTCCATTTAGTAAGATACAAGCCAAAATTGCCATCACGCCAACCCGTAAGTAGTCTTTTCATAACTCCCAGGTCAATGAGATGTAATGAATCTGCCACAGGAAAGTCTTCAATCATATCTATGTTGAGCTTGAGGAACGGTGAGTCTGATTTGTGATGTTGGCCATATTTTTTGGCCCGAAAGTCATCATTATTTCTTTTGGGACAATCGATTCGATGAAATGAGACAGTATGCGATCTGTGAGAGTATTCCCCGACGACAGTACATTTTAAACATCCATTTCTGCTGTTAAAGTTTGATACACCTGTAACAAAATAATTATGTAAAAATTTTATCCGATATTTTATCATTGTGCCTAAAGATTTCCATAAAAAATAATACCTACTAAAAATAAAACTGCCTAAAATGAAATTCAAATATCTATAAAATGATGTAAACACCTTTAATCATAGCTCTGGCAGGTGAATCGCAAATAAATGCTCGAATTTTCACATGCACTTTAATCTCTCTTTGTGACTTAGTAGCTACTGTAAATCCATCTTGAAGTTGAATCATTTCTGCCACAAAAGGTCCCAAAAAGGTGTCCAAATCTGAAGGCTTGCCATCGCCAGCATAGATACCTGTTTAAAAGAAACAAAATTACATAGGAATATCACGTATAATTGAAACACTGCACTAGAAGCTAACTTCACAGGTCTTTCACTTACCGACAACAAAAGGTGATAAAAAAGGAACTTCAAATATAGAGCACAGAATTGGCCAAAACTGATATTTAGAGCTTTTGAAAACAGGTAATCCATCAATATTTATATTTAAAGAAATCTCTTCGGGTGGAATGAGAAGTTGTTGAAAAATGTTTTTTAAACATTTTATAAGCCCATTATGCCAATATTCTCCTGGTGCTGAATTAGTAATATCCAGATTTTCTTTATTAGTGTCAAGAAGTGTACGGGCATCCTTAGGCAGGACATTTTCAATCTTCTTATTTAAAATTTCTAACAAAGAATTTAATGCCGCATGTCGTATATTGTATTCTACAGCCCATTTTCTAAGATCACTATGTAGTTGAAAATTGGAATAGTCTTCAATATCACTTTCATCTTCTTGCACCAGTTCCTCACTAAGACAATCTTCTAAGTCTAAATTTAAATCGCTTTTTATCGATAAAACATCGTTTTGTGCAGAATCACAGTAACTATTTTGCACGGAACCTTCTCCTATTTCTACGATTCGTTCTTCACCGGATACAAAGCTAGAACCCGACACCTGAATAATTTGTTTATAGGTTTTCTGAACTTTTCGTTTGTAATAACCACTTCTTTTTAGCCGTTTCCATTTATATAGATCCATTTTTATAGAAAAGTAAATAGAACACCACGTGGGCAACGAATACGACACAACAAAATCTAAATGTCCGTACTGAGATTGTAACAGCATTGGCAAGACCATTATAAACCAATGTATTCTTGTACAGGGCAGCACGGATATAGTTTTGGATACTAAGAATATTATATTAAACCTTTATAATCGTGTTAAGATTATAACAATATTGGTTTATACCACTATAAAACCACTCCATTTTACTTATAATTGTTCTGTAAAGTGAATTTGTAAACCCTTATAAAACCAAGTAATAAATGCAAATAGTTTCCAGTATGTTTAGTTCTGTTTATCACTCTTAATAGCATACTTTACTTATAGTAGTTCTATAACACTTCTTGTTAGCAGTTATAAGTATAGCTTACCAGTTTATCTACTCTTTAGTGCATTTACACCCTCGCGATACTTTTATAGGTCACCCAAGCTTATATTGCACCCTTAATTTCGACCTATAAGTAATTATAAGTTAATGTATAAGATCAGATATACTATAAGGCCCAACTAACTCCATGCTTGCTATTATAAGCGTGGCAGTAAATACTAGAACCGCTAAGAGAACATTATAAGTGCTGGAGGCTTATAACATCTGCTCTATAGGATAATTTTGCTGCTTGGGTAAGAGGTCCCCGAAATGTTCAGTTACAATTGATCGATTGCCATCAATTTCTACTGTAGTAACATTGTCAATCGCTTCAATAGCACTTGGTAGACGATCAATTTGCCCATCAATGTGTATAAATCACGTAAAAATTGACAATCACTCGTTTGGTTCAGCAATTGCAACATTACTGCAATAGAAATTGATCGCAATTGAGCAATTGCGATTAATCTTCTTTTTTTTTGTAGGACATCTCGTAGCTGACCTTGAGAGGCCAAGACTTCTTGAATACTTAACTGGACAATCCTGTGGGTGCCTTAAGCGAACTCTAATACCTAATAGAAACTAAGTGGGTGGGAGGGGGGTTGATTGTTTCGGGGACCTCTTATACTCCTTTTGCTTCTGTTAAACGTTGCTCGGCTTTTGCCGCGGTTAAAATGTTGCTCTCTCTTCAAAAAAGAGGAAGCTGACAACACTTGTAGTGTTGTCAGCTTCCTCTTTTTTGGAACTACTAGCCTATCAACTGAAACCAAATATCTGGGCATTTTCTTGAACAAACAGCTGAACTGGGCAAAACATACTAACTACATCACCACAAAGATAAGTATATCCCTGTGACAATGCAAGCGATTGCTCGGCAGGCACTGGGGGATTAGCCCCAAGGTCACTTACTGGCTTTACACCACAGTTATCAGACCAATAATCACATATGGCTCACTAGTCTGGTGGCCCAGGACAGACTTGAGCACAGCCCGAAGAGATCTCGAAAAACTGCAGCGGTTCGCATGTGTAGCAATCACTAGTTGCATGAGAACTGCACCCACGGCCGCTTTACAGGCAATGTTTGGGCTGCCACCACTACACCTTATCGTGCGAGAGGAGGCGGCCCTGACTGCCTTTAGGTTAAACATAGCAGGAACCCTGACCAAGACTCTAGAATCAAGCACACACGCATAAAAGAGGATGCGATCAAACGACAACCAAAGATGGCATCACCATGCGATAGAGCCCCGAAACAACAGTACTTTCAAAAGCATTATGACATAATACTCACAGAAGAATGGTGTGACTACTCAGGCCCGCAAGAGTTGAGAGTATACACCGATGGATCAAAAACCGACTCCGGAACTGGAGTCAGAGTTTTGTCATACGACCTCAACATAAACATATCCAGCCCGCTGGGAATGTTCAACACTGTCTACCAGGCAGAGTGTGTGGGCATTATACAAGCCGCTTACGCCATAGAAGCCAGGAGAGTTACGGATACCCATATACGTATACTCTCAGATAGCGCCTTGGTAGTCCAATCTTTACAGAGAAAACATATTTCCTCGAGACTAACACTAGAATGTCACAATGCACTAGAACGTATAACGGTATCTAACCGCAACACAGTGACACTGCAATGGATAAAAAGACACAACAGATCACTGGGTAATGACGCAGCTGACGAACTAGCTAGGACAGCATCCAGCACGTCAGTCTGTGGACCTGAACTAATCGTACCGATCCCCTTCAACCAGTTACGCAGGCGACTACAAGAGGCCACTCTTACACAAGCGGAGATGTGGTGGTCCTCGTCACCGGGATGCAGGCAGTCCAGGGAGGCTATGCCATCTCTTGATGGTAAGTTATCCAGACGTCTGTTACGCCTGGACAGGAACGGCCTGCGCCTGGTGACGGGGACTATCACAAGGCACTGCTCATTAAATAAACATTTCCATACAATAGGAATACCGGATAGTCCTCTGTGCAGGGCTTGCCTGGAGGCTGAGGAAACCATTACGCACGTGCTCTTTGAGTGCACAGGCGTCGCCCAGATTAGAACAAAAACTCTTGGAACACCCGGATCCATCACAGATGTTCTGAACAGACTAGGAGACTTGATTGACTTCTGGAGTGAGGTGAGCTGGTTGGAATAACCCCCCAACGGCCGCTATGGCCCACGCACAATTGTCCACATGAAGGACTAAGTGCGGAAACCATACCCTGTAACATAGACCATAGATAGTGAACTAGTTTTTGCCCACGGCTTCATCCACGTGAATATCGGAAAATATCCCACGGAAACGTACTACCGGGAAATCCTTCCTTACTCCTTGTCTACATTATAAAAGGAACCTCTGTGCAAAATTTCCGCTCACTAGGTCGAAGGGTTTAGGCTGGGCGTTGATGAGTCAATCAGTCAGTCAGGACTTCTCTTTTTATTTATAGAGCCAACCATCAACATTTTAAGTTTTAAAATCATTTGGAGAAATTTGACAGTTTGGTAACCTGAGGGGCAATTCTCGTATTTTTAACAACGTTCGCAATCTCATCTCAGTCTCAATCTGTCAAAAATTGTATAGCGTTTACCTACATTTTTGACATTTGATTGACGCTGGCATGAGATTGTGAACGTTTTTAGGTACGAGAATTGGCCATCAGATGTGCTGTTGTCTATACATACTCACATAATAGAAATAAATAAATAAAATGACGTTGCATAATTTAGAAACAAATAAGTGCAAATACCTGAGGTACCTAAGTAGGCTAAATAGGTAAGTTATGATTAATGATTTATATTAAGTAAATTATTTGACTTATGACTTGCTGCTATGTTAGGTTACAGGTTCAATGCTGTTTGCGCTGAAATTGTATTGTCTAAAAACGAAACAAAGCTAGCTATACCTGCGTTTATCAATATTTATTCGAATTTTCGACAGTCACGCGTTTACTTAACTCAGTTTTGTATGTTAATGCCTATTTCTAATGTTTAAATTTTAAATTGCCTATGTTAAGTAGCGATCATACATTATTAAAGGAAAGGCACGGTTTTATTGTTTAGGTCTAGGTATTTTATTAATTACTTAGTTTTTATTCAGGTAACAGAAACTAGCGAATAAGAAAGCATCTTTACTTCTCATAGATTTAGGGCTCAGGCGCAGTATTACATAGGCAGATTTCTGTAAAAAAAAACTCATCCTGCATAGCAAGGTACTTGAGAATTATTCTGTGACTAACTTCAACTCGGGAATTTGTCCGTGTGTTTCTTGTTCCCCCGACCCACCCCGTTGCATCGCATTGCCGGCCCCCGCTATTAATTCATTTTCGCTTAGCGTTCTTTTTGACTTTTTTTCATTTTGCTCGGCTCCTAAGGGCCATAGCGTGATGATAAATAGCCTATAGTCTTCCTCAAGAATTGAGCTATCAAATGCAAAAAATATTTTTCAAATCCGACTGGTAGTTCCAGAGATTAGCGCCTTCAAACAAACAAGTTATTTTAGATATATATAACTATCTGAAAAACATAGCTAACCAATTAGCCTAAAACACTATAAGTACTATATAGCACAAATAACAAATCTAAACGTTTTGTTTTTTTTTCAGCTTAATCATCCATAGACATTTAAAATCAATGATAGGAATGCAAAGGTCTAGATTCGCGCCGTCGCCGTCGGCTCCATAGTTTTTTAATTACATGGTTAATTTTACGTGAGAAGCGGCTGCGTTTAATCTCAGAAAGAACGTAATCGACCGATGCACGGACGATAATATATAAGAGACGTATGATTTGAAACGATCAATGAAAAAAATCGCTCCAAAGAACGCAATGTTCTACCTGAATAAGTTACACAAAGTATTATTAATTACACCTACAAGTCTATATCTAACATACATAGTTAATAAGTAGATAGTAGTTTAAAGGCACATAATGAAACTAGATTTACATAGGTACATTGTCCTTCGAATAGAAAGTTAAGCGAAAAAAAAAACTTTTTAATGTTGTGATTTTTTTATGTTCATGAAAGTCTTGCATAAGCGGACCATCTTAGGTACCCAGATTATACATATATACATAAACTTACGCCTTCTTTCCATGGGGGTAGGCAGAAACTACAGAAAGCCTACTAGGTACACTCAGCTATATCATTAGCTGACCCACCCTTACATAAATGGTTGAGATTTTTTAGAATACGAGTCGCTAGAATTTTATTGTTATTTTATATTTTATTTATTATAGGTATTTAAATAAAATATAAAATAATTATAAAATTCTATCGATTCGTATTCTAAAAAATCTCAGCCATTTATGCAGGGGTGGGTATAGGTGACTGTACTATAGTATCCAATGATTGTAGGATTATCTCTAAGACACAAACATAATCAATCTGCCTAGCCTTTTCCCAACTATGTTGGGGTTGGCTTCCAGTCTAACCGGATGCAGCTGAATACCAGTATTTTACATGGAGCGACTGCCTATCTGACCTCCACAACCCAGTTACTGGGTAAGACTGGTTGTCAGACTTTCGGGCTTCTGACGACCTGTAACGACTGTCAAAGATCCACGAATAACAGCCGGGACCAACGGTTTAACGTGCTTTCCGAGGCACGGAGGAATCTCGTCATGTAAAGATGGTCACCCATCCACTGACCAACCCCGGCAAGCGTAGCTTAACCTGACGGATCGACCCGTGCGGCTGTTATTACTTAGCCACGAGCTCCTCTAAGACACAAACATAATACAGGTATAATTGTATTGTAACCAGAACTTCATAAGTGTTCATATTGGCTTAATGGGATCACTGAAAGTAACTGAAAACTCGATCATAATATCATTATTTTGATTCTTGGATTGACGGGTGAAAAGATGAAAAAAATCGTGTCAAAATATGGCAAAGTACGTGAGACACCCTGAAGCTCAGACTAAATAAAAAAAACCGGTCAAGAGTGAGTCGGACCGAAGACTAGGTTCCGTTCGGATTTCTGAAAAAGTGTGCTATTTAGAGATATCGTTTTATCTTTACATAAATTTCTATCACATAGAATAATTTCAGATTTTTCTCTATGCAAACTTCGGAGATAAGGTGGGAACGGTATTTTGTAAATATTTTTCATCAAAAGTCGAAAAATATGCGGCCTAAAAAAAGAATAAATGTTCGAGAATGTTCAAACAGCGCTCTTTCATAATTATGATACCCCACATGCCCTAGTATCCCCACTTCTAATTTTTAAGACCCCTTTCAGTTATTATTTGCAAAATAGTTGGGCAAACGTCATCTAAAACTGTTCCAAATTTCAAGTTCATTAGTAGTTCTTGAGATATCCAGCTGTGACAGATGGACAGACAAACAGACAGACTGAGTCGCACCATAAGGGTTCATTTTTACCATTTTGGTACGAAACCCTAAAAACCCAGACATAGCGCTGCCGACGCGAACAATACAGTGAAGCATTCGCAAAACTACACCTCGCTCTGTGCATACACACTCACACGCACACATTTACAACAAACTATAACTAAACTACACCTCATGACGTGCACACATGTTTACGAAACCTGTCAGTCACGTCACTGTTGACAGCGCTATGTCTTGGTTTTTAGGGTTCCGTACCTCAAAAGGAAAAAAACGGAACCCTGTCTGTCTGTCTGTCAAGACCCTTTTTCTCAGGAACACGTGGAGGTATAAAGTTAAAATTAATATCAAATACGTAAGTCTATGGTCCCTTGGAGTTCTAAAAAAGTCAAGCTTCTAACTCAAGGCAATAAAAAAATACGACCATTTATGCGATATATTTTGCTACTCGCAAGTAAATCAAAACCTATAGGGTACTTTCCGTTAACCTAGAATCATGAAATTTGGCAAGAAGCAAGGTCTTGGAGTAATGGAAAAAGTCTGAAAATTGTTAATTTATAGTTTTATCACATAAAAAATATTTTCAAGTATGTCAGTCTGTCAAGACCCTTTTTCTCAGGATCGCGAGGAGGTATCAAGTTGAAATTAATGTATAATACGTAGGTCTATGGTCCCTTGGAGTTCCAAAAAAATCAACCTTCAAAGTCAACGCAATAAAAAAATACAGCACAAGTAAAGGAAAAAGTCCAAAAATTGTTAATTTGTAATTTTAACACATAGAAAAATTTAAAAAAAATTGGGATTACAATGATAAGTTTGTTTTTGGGATAAATTCTTTTGAACTACGGAACCCTTCATTGTGCGTGCTCCGACACGCACTTGACAGGTTTTTTATTTAGTCTGAGGCCTGAAGTTTCCTTTGCCATCATCATCATTATCCCAATATATTTGGGATCGGCGCAACATGTCTTTACCTAGTCGAAGGTGAAGTCTCCTTTAGAATTATGTTTCGTATTTTTTCTATCATGAAAATTTCCGTTGCATTTAAGCATGAAGTTTATTACTGTTTCATACCGCGACTGTTACATACAAACAGGATGTTCTGAATAAGCGTGTATAAGTAATATCAACCTTTTTTGGCACTTAGTTCTTTACAAGTATAATTTACGAACAAAACACTACTATGTAATGCGCAAACTTAGGCATATAATGTTCATTTGACAGGTCCCAATTAATTTGAACAGCTACACAAGCTATTATTGTCTTTGCATCTATTTTTAGGGTTCCGTACCTCAAAAGGAAAAAACGGAACCGTGATAGGATCACTTCGTTGTCTGTCTGTCTGTCAAGACCCTTTTTCTCAGGAACGCGTGGAGGTATCAAGTTGATATTAATATCAAATACGTAGATCTATGGTCTCTTAGAGTCCTAAAAACTTCAAGCTTCTAAGTCAACGCAATAAAAAATACAGCCATTTATGTGACATATTTTAATACTCGCAAGTAAATCAAAACCTATATATCCCGTTGTCCTAGAATCATTTGCACCGCAAATCTTTTGATTAAAATATGGTTCGCGATTTTAACAAATATGTATTCTACTATGTATTTACATAGTTATATCCATATGAATCATCAATACTATCTCACTAAGTCTCGTGAACAGGCGGTGTCAATGGAGGCTGGTCATACCTTAGCTGCCACGGCTTATTTTAATTTTAATTTAATTTAAATTTTGAATTGTTTTTTTTTTTAATATTTTTACTACGGACGCTTTTATCGTTCATCGTTCTCACATGTGTAATTTCAACATGAATGATGTAACCATTATTTTGTAACCATATTTTGATTTAAAAGAGTGTCCGTGGAGTTTCTTCCCCGTTCTTCTCTATAGAGATCTAAGTTTAAGAATGGGCAACTAGCTTCAACTTACTGACCGACTCTATGACAGTTCAAAAGTGCCTGTAATTGGTTTAATTGAAACAAATGCTTTGAGTTTGAGTTAGATTTATTCCAAAATGTCATGATTTCCGAAATCAAACTTAGACAGAACAAATCTAACTTAGGAATAAAGAAAATAATTGAAAAAAAGGTAAGAAAATTTCATCATAATGAATATAATTATTTACTATATACATACATCATTCTACATAAGTATTAATAACTACAGACCCGACCCTGGTTCGCGCGGTTTTTACGACTTAACAAAATATCGAGATTCCTTTAGTATACGCAAGTACCTAAATATTAATATGTGTTATACACATAAACCTTTGGGAATCAATTTTCTAAATGATAGTGAAAACCACATCAAAATCCGTTGCGCAGTTTAGAAAATCAACGCAGTCACATGATAGACACTCACGAAAAGCGACTTTAATTTATATTTCTCGCATGTATTAAAATACCAAATACAAAATATTTTGAAGTCGTGTATATTATATTATAGTATATTACAAAATATAAATTAAAAAATGCATAATTATGTATAATATACATATTATAAATTAAAGTCGCATATTATGTAGATATGCATTTTTCTAAGATGTAAATCAGATAGATTTCCTATTCAAATTTTTAAAAATTTTGTCTGTGCGTCGGTCTTTCTGCCGGTTTGTCAGCTAATCTCCGAAACAGCTGGACCGATTTTGACGAGATTTCACGGGCAGTTACCTGATGTTATAAGTAGTAACTTTTATTTTAGAAAAAGGATTAGTGTTCCGCGCAAAAAAGTAAATCCCACGAAATTGTGAACCAAATCCGATTCCAATAGGGAAGTTGTTTTCCGATATCCACGCGAATGAAGTCGCCGGCACAGCTATAAAGTTCGAAGACCTTCTTTCTAAGCGGTGGTCAAATTATATTTGACTAGCTTTTGCCCGCGGCTTCGCTCGCGTGGATGTCGGAAAATATCCCATGGCAACGTTCATGTGGAAAACATAGGGCCGTCCGATATAACTGTGCATACTCAAATCGCTACGATATATCGTTATACTTAGTAGGCATAAAGCTACCAGTCGGCATGATTTTTTCCGACATCTTCAACAGTCGTCGTCATATTGATCAGCCAATTTACACAAAACCATAATGAATTGCACTGAATCACTCCGTTCATTGGAGAAAACCGTATGAAAATCCGTTCGGTACTTTTTGACATTATCGCATTCAAACAGAGAGACTTACGCGGCGGGGGGACTTTGTTAATTACTTAAAATTTATTATGCCAGTCACGCTCTAATAACAAATAACTTTTGTCCGAGTGTCCACTCGTTCAAATAATTTCCTCGTAAAAACGTCGAATGAAATAAAGACTAAATGTTACCTCAAGATTCGAACTATGACTACATTTCCAATCCCATAAATCTCTTAAAAAGAGGTAGGTACACAAACATTTGTCAACCCTTATTGTACCCCTTAGGGGACGATTTTTAAAAAACGCTGTACCTTATATTTCTTTATTTCCTACTAAAAGCATAAATTTCAATTTTCATATCCCTAACTTAAGAAATGCTGGGTTTTCCATACAAACTTTCATCCCTTATATCACCCCTTGTAGGATTATGTTTTAAGACAAAAAGTAGCCCATGTCCTTTCCCAGGATGCTATATAAAGCCTTGCCAAATTTTGTAGAAATCCGTGCAGTTTTGTAAATTTTAAAATAAACCCCTATTTTACCCACTTAGGGGATGATTTTTAAAAAACGCTGAACCGCATATTTCTTAATTTCCTACCAATAGCATAAATTTGTTATCCCTAACTTAAGAAATGCTGGGTTTCTCTTACAAACTTTCATCCCCTATATCAACCCCTGTAGTATTATTTTTGGAAAAATAGTATCCTATGTCCTTCCCCAGGATGCTATATAAAGCCTTGCCAAATTTTGTAGAAATCCGTGCAGTTTTGTAAATTTTAAAATCAACCCCTATTTTACCCCCTCAGGGGATGATTTTTCAAAAACGCTGAACCGCATATTTCTTTATTTCCTATCAAAAGCATACATTTTAATTTTCACATCCCTAACTTAAGAAATACTGAGTTTCCCATACAAACTTTCATCCCCTATATCACCCCCTGTAGGATTATTTTTTAAGACAAAAAGTAGCCTATGTCCTTCCCCAGGATGCTATATAAAGCCTTGCCAAATTTTATCGAAATCCGTGCAGTTTTGTAAATTTTAAAATCAACCCCTATTTTACCCCCTTAGGGTATGATTTTTAAAAAACGCTGAACCGCATATTTCTTAATTTTCTACCAATAGCATAAATTTGTTATCCCTAACTTAAGAAATACTGGGTTTCCCTTACAAACTTTCATCCCCTATATCAGCCCCTGTAGTAATATTTTTGAACAAAATAGTATCCTATGTCCTTCCCCAGGATGCTATATGAAGCCTTGCTAAATTTTGTAGAAATCCGTCCAGTTTTGTAAATTTTAAAATCAACCCCTATTTTACCCCCTTAAGGGATGATTTTTCAAAAACGCTGAACCGCATATTTCTTTATTTCCTATCAAAAGCATAAATTTTAATTTTCACATCCCTAACTTAAGAAATACTGAGTTTCCCATACAAACTTTCATCCCCTATATCACAACCTGTAGGATTATTTTTGAAAAAAAAAGTAGCCTATGTCCGTCCCCAGGATACCATTTATAGCCTTGCCAAATTTTATCGAAATCCGTTCAGTGGTTTAGGCGTGAAAAGGTAACAGACAGACAGACAGACAGAGTTACTTTCGAATTTATAATATTTATATGGATTTTATGTTACTATCAAAGGTAAATAACTATGTATTGATTTGATGAAATGAACATGCAGAGTTATCTTTAGCTTTAGCTATAATCTTTAGCTTTAGTGTCTGTCTGTGTGGCCGCGCTGTTCTTCTAAAATAAGCAATGGATTTTGATGCGGTTTTCACTGTCATTTAGAGAATTTATTCCAGAACTATTATTATATACGTATGATAATAATACATTAATATTTAACTTATATATATACATATAATACAGAAACCATCATGTTTTGTCAAGTCTGAAAAACCGTGCGAAATAGGGCCGGGTCGCTAGTAAGAGATAAACCAGCATATTTATATAATCGTGTGTTGTAATACATATTATCTGATAATGTGTTCATTATTCGTGATGTAACAATTATAAAATAGGTAATAATGTGATATAACCAAGAAACATTTATTAGCACTATACCACACTACATTTATATATTGATAAAGTATTTAACTATGCTCGAACTTTTAATTGGTTGCAGTAAAATGACACTTCCTATCTGTCATTTCGTTAAAAAATGTTCCCATTTGATAGTGAAATGACAGTAAAAATAGTAATAGTAACAGTAATAGTAATTATTTCCAAACTTCAGTGTACGTTACATCAATGAGATCTCGACCTGGACTAGGACAGCCTATATGACAGGGGTCGAGGTTTCTCCAGTTAAATGGATCAATATGGGCTTAGAATAAATACCTAGAACATTACATTTAATTTTAGAATAAGTACCTACATAAATAAAAGAAAAATTGAAAAAAAATTATAATAATGACAAAAATGACATTAGAAGTGTCAGTTTACTGCAGATAATTAAAAGTCCGACCATACACAACATAACACCACCCCTGCATTCCCCGAGGGGTTAGGCAGAGCTGCACCTATATTACCTACACCCACATTTGGAAAGTTATGTAATAGGGGGCGACCCTATAGCCATCAACCGGGCACAAATCCAGACTCCGGGCTGCTACTGAGAAGTTGCAAATTGAAAAACCCAATAAGTATCTAACTGTTTATTTAAATATATTAAAAAAAAAAAAAAAATTAAAAAATTTAAATAAATGGAATTTGCTTTTCATGACAAAGAGAACTGATTAATTTCAACATAAATACAGTTATGTAGGTACTTACCTACTGATAAAAAAAAGAAAAGAAAGAAAGAAAAAAATAACTATTTTTTTTCTTTATTTCTAGCATGATTTAATTTGTTGTAATAATAGTAGTAAGTAGTAGTTATAATTAATTAAAGTGTTCAGTAAACAATCGTAAAGTAACGGTATGGATGGATCTGAAATCTTATTAATGTTATTAATAATATTTTGGGACCTATTTAATAAAACTGACCTGCGAAAGTCCGACCATTTTACGAGTTTCTTTCACACATTGTTTTAATTACAGTTTTTCCAACGCGCACTGGTTCCGCGTGTTAGGTGACTCCTCTCTTCGAGAGGAGGCCTGTGTCCCAGCTTTAGGAACATTATAGGCTGAATATGCTTTCATACATTTATTGCTTTACTAAACGGCACCTGTTTTGAAAATATGACAATATTGTAATTTTTCGACAAATAGGTACGTCGTCGTATTGTCTTAAATAGGACAAAGAGTCCTATTTAAGACACGTCGTACAACTCGTAAGTCGGGGCTGTTACCACTGGGCCACCACTGCTTTAATAAATAAGCAATATATAATAACAAAAGCAACAAAACACATATATATTTCAACATTTATATCTGTAATTTTTATGGTGTGCATAATAAAGAGTATTATATCTATCTATCAATATTTGTATACTTACTTACATTATATAATATATTATAATTTATTGAAACATAAAAAAAATATATATTTAATTATAATATATAATTTTATTATAGGTATTATATGGTATATACATTTTTGTACAATGATTTGGATGAAAGTAGCAAAATAGGGGTTTATACGGGGGCGAAAAATCGATCTCGGTGGCTCAGGTACTTTAGTCTTTATATGCATATTAATCAGCTTCTTAAGTTTACTAACTTAATTAAAAGTTCCGGCAAAACATGAAACAAAACACAACTCCATGGATTTAGCAGTTAATGCAATAAAGAAATCATACGTCTACAGTAATTTCATAGCAAATTGTTCTGAGAAAGATTAGGTACATTAACCATTGGCACGCTACAAGGAAGCTACTATTACAGATATTTATGAATTACACCGACGATAAACTAAGAAAGTTTTTATGTAGTACCTTTATTTTTAAGCAAAACTATTTAATCACTGTAAACGGAAATATGCTCGGATTCCATGTTGATTACAAATGTTTTTATAAGTTTTAACAGATTCTGTTTTGCATTGTGTTTTTCGTTTTCAAAAATAAATCTGTTAGATTAATCCCTAGAACCGGTTTTACATTAGTATGAAGGCAGAGAAAACATAACACCAGCTTTGTTAGAATTAGTTTTCCTTTGTTCTAAAACAAGTTAAACTTAATTAAAAGAAAATAACATGTATTTTAAGTTGGCAGAAGTCTTCAAACTGAACCCTTGCTAGATATTTACAGTGAATAATAAAACTCAAAGCTTCGAACCCTTCCAAGTGTTATCTCCTTTAAAACTAACAATTATTTGTAATCTCCTAACTATGCAAATAAATAAAATTTAAGTGTCTGTTTGTAATCCAAAATAACAGATTTTTACTAAATGCATATTTATGAAAGTTTATAC
This sequence comes from Cosmia trapezina, assembly GCA_905163495.3. Taxonomy (NCBI): domain Eukaryota; kingdom Metazoa; phylum Arthropoda; class Insecta; order Lepidoptera; family Noctuidae; genus Cosmia; species Cosmia trapezina. The sequence continues at coordinate 10,601,449 of LR991025.1, read as the reverse complement.
GGTACTTAACAAAAAATCTTTTAAAATTTTTGTCTTGCCTGTCTGTCTGTTTGTTCCGGCTAATTTCTGAAACGGCTGGACAGATTTTGACTGGACTTTCACTGGCTGGTAGTTGTTGTTATAAAGAGTAACTTAAACTACTTTATTTTGGAAAAAGAATTGGGGTTCCGCGCAAAAAAAATAAAACCCATGAAATTTTGAACAAGAAGTCGGATTTGAAAAATTGTTTTTGCATTTGGTAGCCCAATTCTCATGGATGGTTATAGGCTATTTTACATCACGCTACGAACCTTAGGAGCCGAGCAAATAGAAAAAAATGTCTGAAAGAACGCTAAGTGAAAAAGAAGTAATAGCGCGGGCGGGCGATGCAACGCAGCGGGTCGGGGAATGAGGTTGTTTTATTAAAATGTGACTGTTATTTTAGTATATTGTGTACCTTACGACTTCCGCGCGAACAAAGTCGCGGGGCACAGCTAGTTATTCATAAAACACTATCGTTAGGCAGAATAGTGTAGAAAGTTGTTGGAAAAATTGACAATTTCCAAAGCAGTCTTCTTCGTTAAAACTACCTCTTTTTGCGCTGAGCTTTTTACTATAAACATAGTAATGTTCCCTAATAATAAATAGCTGTTAATACTATTTCCTATTCATTATAGGATCTTATAAAATTTGCAACTAAGACTTCATGTTTCAAGATTTTTCGTCAATCATCTTTGATAACCGAACCATCTTCCTTCCATGTTCATTATTTAAAACAGAAGCGGGTTGTCTATGACTTAAACGTCAATGTTTTAAAAACCTATCAACAGTTAGTCGGAAATTCGGAACTGTGCTCGGAACTAATGGCAAGACAATGCTCTCTTTCGTTATACCTACCTAAGTTGGTATAAAGTTTGTATCGGTAGGTAATATAGGTAGTCTTTTGTTTAGTTCATTAATTACTCAATTGTAATCAAAAGTTACATGCTTTTGAGTTGAACATAAGAATTACAAAACTATTTCTGGCGGCAATTAGGCCTTGTCAAGTCATTACATGTGAAGTTTATAATTAAAAACGTAATGATAGCTGGCGGTGAACGTCTCCATACATCTCTGATACTTCAATTACATAACAAAATAAATATTGTGGTTCAAAATTGAGGGTAGACAAAGAAAATTCAGTTTCCAGTAATGAAAGTGAAAGATTTGAAACTTTTGGGTGTTTTTTAGACGTACGATGTTTTCAAGCTACCCGACAATTCAATGCATCGATATAATCGTTTAGCTAAAGGGTAAAACCAACGCTACATAGACGGGAGGTAGTATTTTTTCCAATTCCTAATGTCACGCGATGTATGCGGCGGACAAAAGCTGCTTTTTAAATATTGACTGTACGTGCGATCATCGTACCCTCGTATATGCGACACGCACACGACATACCAGGTTCCACCTGCATGCACTTCTGTATTCCGTTTATACTCTACTCATAACAAACTAATTAATTGACAATTATATATAACAATTAAATATATATTTTAGTTAATAAATAAACTAGACACAGTCCAATTTCACCGCATGCTCCGCCCGGTGCGATGTCATGTTATTGTCCAGCACTGACTCACGAACAATTTTTTATATAAAACTCATATAAGCTTACATAAATGTTGATACAGGCTACTATAAAAAAACGAAATCACAGACGATCTAATACTACGAAGGATAACAAACCAGTTTGGCGCTAAATACACAAAGGCGGGAAAAACGACTCCTAATCATCTAAGGAAGGCGGTAGATTATAACGTCCTTCAGCGGTTCAAATACTTGAAGAAAGATTCGCCTCTGATTTCCTTCAGGGTGCATGAAATGAACTTTTCGGGAAAACTGTATCACCGACAACGGCCTGTTGGAATTTTACATGAGTCAGTGGCGAGTGGGTTCTCACGTGCTTACGACCTACCTATGTGTTACTGCGCGAACAGCTGAAGTAGGGTGCGCTAGGGCGCGCTGGATCGTCGGCGGGCGGCGCACTAACACTCACATTCAAATATTCGTCTAACCTTGATGCGAATCGGCGCACTCCGGGTTCCATCCGACGACTGTCGTCAATACAGACGGGCTGAAGGGCTCGCTTCAGGTGTAACAGTGAAAGTGACACTGATGAGGGTATTGCGGGTCGCGGGGTTGTCGCGGCGCGGGCGTCGGCGTGCGGCCGGGCGGCAGGCGCATCGGCGCGCCGCCACCGGCGGAGTGTCGCGGGGCTGCGGCGCGGCGGCCGCGCTACATGTCACTGTGCGGCGAGCGCGCTCCTCGCGCCGTGGTCACCGACTCTCAGTGGCGTCGCCGTCCTACTGTCTGCCCGACGGCCGGGACGGCGGCGCGCGTTGCACCGCCCCGCTGCACTCCGCCTGCCCCCCTGGCGCTATGCCCCCCTCGCTCGGCCCCCCTCCTCCCGTCGCACTACACCCGCCCCGCCCCGAAGAATTTTCCGCATCGGGCGGGAAAAATCGATTGTGCAGCGAGCCCCGAATAATTTCGGCAAGACGCACGGCGCCCTTGCGTCCTCTCCGGCGGCCGGCGCTGCCGCCGACGACGGTCAAGCGCATCGCCTTTCACTGTGCGACGTCGGCAGCCGAGCCGCACGATGCCCGCCGCCACTTGGCTGCTATGCTATCTCTCGCTACTACTCGTTTATAATATCAGTGATATTATAAACATGTTATTGTCAAGGTTAGATAAAAAGCCACTAAGATATAAAACGGCATAATTTTTATCGCTTCCAAAAAGCCGAAGATAAACTATCTCAAAATTGTGCATGTGCATGTAATAGTCACATTTCAGTTGAATTTATAAGTATCGTCATAATCATGATTTATAATTATTTTGTAACTGGCGCCACTAACAACTTGCCTAAAATAAACTGTATAGGTAATGCAACAGGAAGAATCCTTCAAAACAATGTCTGCATGTTTTTCTTTTACACGTTTATTGTTCGTTACAGTCAGCCAAACCGAATTTCAACATACTCAAAAACTAGTTTTAAAATTAGTTATGCCGCAATAGATTTGCATTACAACTAAGTAGAAACTGTTTTTCTTTTACAGCAAAAATATATTATTTTGAAAAATGTTAGACGATACTTGCTCAATATCGAAATATATTTCTTTAAACGCAAGCAGACGCAGGTCTGGTATACTAGCCTGTTTTGGAAACCCCTTAACTTAATATTTCCAAGGACTGATCCATAGACAGCTCATAAATGCATTGCATAACGACTAGCGCAAGGTGCGTTGTAAGTTGGGTATATACTAACAAAACAATTTACAAGGTTTTTTACGAAAAAAAAAACAACTTCCAGAAGTTTGTAAGTAATTTATCTAAGTTACAATAGCATAATGTCAATTGCTCAGTACCTTTTACTAAATATTGATTTTCCAGATGCAGGGACGTCAGTAGAATTGTTGAGAAGTTATCCTGGTAAAAAACCAGGAGAACTGGAGCTGCTGATGAAGTCACCATCAGTTACACTTCACCATTAATACCTATATAAGCATTGTGACGAACATAACTTGCTTGGCAATCGAATCGCAATCCGTGAAATACTTACCATGGATTAGTTCCGGTAGCCATAAGTGGCCTTCATTATCAGTTCCATTTCACCAAGTGCTTTCCGAGAGCAAATGCACGAGTTACTATAAAAAATAGCCAAAAATAGCCTATAAAATTTGAGGATTTCCCTCGACTTCCATGGGATTCCCTCATGGGATTCTGACTTGGTGAAAAAGTATGCTCTCGAGGTGACCACCTTGAGAGCATACCCTTTCAACCAAGAAATGAATTTTCAAAATCAGATCACAATTGACGGAGAAATCGGTGAACATACATGTATTAATAAAATAAATACATATGTACAGTCGAACATAAAACCTCCACCTTTTTGGAAGTCGGTTAAAAAAGGAGTGAATGCTGATTATGACGGCATAGAGATGAATGGAAGAAAAAGACATGCTGCACCGACAGCAAATAAATTGGATGGGATGCCGACGGAATGATGACTCATAAATAAAAGTTTTCAAGCGGCTCGACTGCGACTAGCAGAGCCAAGAGCCTCGTTTAGAAAGGTTCGTTTTGCTTAGATATTTGGCGCCAGAATGAACTTTAGGTACCTACTTCTTTCTTCTTTTTCCTCTACACATAATATTTGTCTAGTTGGCAGAGGCAACAGGATCTGGAATTAAAAAAGGAATGCCTGTTTTCGTTTTCTGGTTCAAAATTGGAACACTCTTTCTTTCCTTCCGTAGAAGAGAATAAGAATAAAGTGGCCAGAGGGCCTAGACAAAGTGACATTCTAGAGTTCTTTCATATACCACACACACATAGGTACTTTCATATTTGGTTATTTTACCTGAGATCTTGCATCACTGTCAAAATGACAGTAATCTTTATTTTCACTACTATAAGGTTGCTGTTGAATTGCTGCCACTGACAAGTCTGTCAAAATCAAAGTGATCTTTAGATTCGTTACAATAAGGTTGATGTTGGATTGCTGCTGTCAGAGGTAAAATAACTCAGAATGTACTGTATCAACAATAACGATGATGGAAAAGTCATGAAAATTTTCATAACTTTTCCATCATCATGACAGCAGCAAAGATTTAAATCGTTAGATTCGCCCTACCACGTCAAACGAGTCGCATTCCTGTTTCGGTTTGACTTGAAATGATTGTCATGGAAACGCATTAATAAATGTGTCAGCTCATTTTTCTCAGTATGGATACTTTTTCGCGTGACTAAGTATTACGGTGAGGGCGAATCTAGCGATTTAAATCTTTGAGGGTTTGACTTATTGTGACTGGTGAAAATTACAGATTTTCCTGACGTCCGTTATAATATGACGGGACCGCTTTCTTATGAAACCAAACCTTAACGCTCAGTACAATTCTCTATGTCTATGGTCTAGACAGACAATAGCATCGTCGTGTATGATAACTACGTTCTACGATCACCAATTAATTTCCCAAGTCTGGTGATTATGGCAACAGGCTAAGGCAAGGCAAGGCAAGGGCTGTTTGTGATGACAGGAAATACAATTCCCTGAACAAAAGTTTTCGTAGCAGGAAAAATAGAGGTTAGTTTTATTTGAGTTGTAGTCTTGTACATAGGTTTTTAAAATGTGAACTAGGTTTTAATTTTGCTTGAGATTTTGTGTTTCGGGGGAATCATCATCATCATCTGCCTATCTGCCCTGCGTTTTCCTAACTAAGTTTAGGGTCAGCTTCCAGTCCAACCGGATGCAGCTGAATATCAATTTTCATAATCATCATCATCATTTCAGCCAAAAAACGACCACTGCTGGACATAGGCCTCCCCCACCCACTTCAGTAGCACCGCCACTTCGACCAGTTCTTTGCTTCCCGCATCCAGCGGATTCCTGCGGCCTTTTACAAGGACATCGGTTCACTTTGTTCCAGGCCTTCCAACGTTACGGCTTCCGGTAAGCGGCCGCCACTCCAGAACCTTTTGGCCCCATCAGCCAACTGTTCTGCGAGCAACGTGCCCTGCCCACTGCCACTTTAGTTTGGCAATTCTTCGGGCTACATCGGTTACCTTGGTTCTCCTGCGTATTTCTTCATTTCCTGATTTCTTAATTCGATCACGTAGGGAAACTCCCAGCATAGCCCTCTCTCAATACCAGTTTAAATGCAGCAATTGCCTATTTGACCTGCAGAACCTCTGGTACATAAGATTGGTTTTCAGACTTTCGGACTTTTGGAGACTATACGGCCGTAGCAGGGATGACAATAAAAATTTTGTAGTGTCTCGTTTTGTCTTTCAAAACATTAAGATAGAATTATGTAGTTCCGTTTTTTATCAAGGTTCCAAGTTTTACAAAAATGTTGAGTATGGAATTCAAATCCAGTCAGCTTCTATTTTACATAAACAACACAACAGCCATTTCTACACACTTTTTTACAATAACAAAAGCAAGATTTCTTTCGTAAGTGCTACTGCTAAAAACTTTTGCTTATTTAAAATTCTCTTTCCTCACTCAAATTTTAAAGTAAATTTGTTAATTATCGCGACATCGGTTACGCCAGCACAGCCTGTTATATTGCATTGTCGTCGCCCACCTACATCAGTGACAGACTGACTGTTTCGACTATTTCGTAATAAGCAAAAGTAGATAAACTTCATCTTCTGCTTTTTCCCAACTAAGTTGGAGACGGTTCCAGTTGCAGCTGAATACCAGTATTTTACATGGAGCGACTGTATTTTTGACCTCCACAACCCAGTTGCTGGGTAATAAGATAGCCCCCGTCTGGGGAACTGGGTTCAAGCACAAGTGTTTGTGCCCGGGGCCCCAGAGGGCGGCAGATACTTAAATTAATTTTTAGATGTAACGTAGTTTTGATTTCAGCCATATTTGGCCCTTAAAATTGTAGGTACTAACAATATTAAGGGCCAAATATGGCTGAAATAATAAGGTTTTTTTTTATATGTCCTTTCTGAGTTTATCTTGGACATAGCTGACATCGGTGAAGGAAAATATCGTGAGGAAACCTGGACTTTTAACATATATATTATGTATTAGCTTTTGCCAGTGGCTTCGCCTGCGTGGATGTCGGAAATTATCCCACAGGAACCGTACATTTTTCCGAATTAAAGTAGCATATGTGCTATTCCAGACTATAATGTATCTCTGTGCTAAATTTCATCCAGATCCGTTAAGCCGTTCTGGCGTGATTGAGTTACAAACATACATCCATACATGCAAACTTTCGCATTTATAACTAAAAGTAGTAAGATAACTTTTTTTAAGTTTCATAAAACTTCCAATTAGAATACGATTACTTCTGCATGTCGCAAAAAAAAATGCCCTTTAGGAAATATTTTTTATAAATACCTAAGTAAAAATTGCACCATTTCTAGGTATTCTTACCTAGAAATAACAGTTAAAATAGTACATAATAGTGCATTAGGTATGATTATTTTGCATCATACCTAACTATTCGCGTCAAAAATTTAATATAGTCATAAATTTAAAGCAAGCACATTTCAAATTCTAAGAATATTACAACAGTTGGTCGGTGTTGTGTTTCGTTTTTATAGGAAACGAGGTGTTTATAAGTGCACAATTTTAAATCTGTGTAATTACTATAAAAGTGTTTAAAGGCTTCTATGACTACTGCAACTAGTCTATGAGCTGACGAATTTACAGTACGCGCCACGAAAGATGAGACCTGACGAGCGCCGTACCGCGCCTCCCGCGCTGCGCGATGACGCCCGATGCCTTTCCGTTTTTACCTCTTGTCGCTAATCGTCTAATGCGCAAGCCAAACCACGTGGTGTGTCAAGTCTCATTTTTAGTGGCACGTATTGTAAATAATACCAATAGGATAATACACAATCACATACATAGGTACATTATTACTATACGTGAGCGATCCATTTCGGCAATTCATCAAATACCTATGTTTGCCTAATGACGTAGTTCCTAGGCAAATGAAAGATAGAGAATATAAAACATGGAATCACCAATCTGCTATAGCTAGACAATAGTACATTATGATATAAGTGCGGTAAGTTGAAAATTACAGCCGAGGCGATATTGCTAGCCCGAGCCGTAGGCGAGGCTACAAGAAAGCAGAGGCTGTAATTATCAAAGCGCACGTATGTCATACGACGTTTTATAACATATTTGCGAGGAAATAAATAAAACTCGGACTTTCTTAAACGAATAAATCTTTAAAAACACACTTTCTGAAAATGAATTTGCATCTTTGCTTGTTTTCCATACGATGAAATTTTGATACGCTTGCTTGTAAGTATCTATCGGTCGATTTTTCGGGCAAGAGGCTTAGAGTAGCCTATTTCGCTGCCTCTGAGACTTCTGGCGGTGTCGAATGAATAAATTCATCATTACTTGACAACATTTTCAAATAAAAACAATACAGCGAAAAGAAAAAGCGCGCGGAATAATTTTTACTTGTTCACAAATTAGCGATGCGCACGCATAAGCGCTTTTTTTTAAGGCAAAGGCACAACAACAGCCAGTATTATTAAAGTAAATTAATATATTTTGCTTTTTTACAGATGGTGTAATTAAAACAATGGTTGTAATTTATTGTCAAAATTAATTAAATTAAAGAATTAAATGTTTAACATTTAATTTCATTTTATCCCAAAGTTAATTTTATTCATAAAATGCTGACCACTTTTCTGACATAAAAACTCTTTGCTAAGATTTAAAAAAGTACCGTTCGTTTTAGACGGAGCATCATGATAAACCGTACGGGTTACCTTATTAAAGAAACTCGTGCGTTTTACTTTACGATAACGCACAAGTACGTAATGACATACATTACGATATTGAAATTGGTGAAATAAGAGACCCTTTACGAGCAAATGTGTTATAAACAATAATTAGGGTCACTTTCATCTCTTGAGTCTATGATAATCAGTTATTGTAAGCTTTTATCGAAAATGCATAAGTACCCACATCGACTTATTAAAAATCTTAAATTCATTCACTGTCAGACCGACCACACACAACCTAAACCGAATAAGAATAAGAATAATTTATTTACACACACACAACTTAGGTAACATAAGAAATAGCCGTGGGGCCCAAACTAGGCACAGCCTGTATCTTGGTGGCCCACTATACAGGGTGGTAGGGATACCGTCTAAGTAATAAAACTGTTTAAAAAAGAAAAAGTGTAGAATGTAATAAACATTAAATAAGAGCGCATCCCTAGAAAAGATACAAGAAAAATAAAATAATGTTTTGGAGAACAGTCTTTTTTTTTTATTTTTTTTTTTTTTACTTTAAAAAAATTAAAAATAGTCTCATGACTATTTAACATAATTTCAGTTGACTAACTGTTAAAATGAGTATGAATACAATTACAAACATTCTGGTTATTATCTGATTCGATAAAAAAAAAACATTAAGCACCCTAAACACATCTATCGTCCCATCCCATGTATTAGAACGTGGTTGATTATTATTTCTAGGGGACGAATTGCGGAAGCCCCAACGGAATAATTTAAATTTAATGCAAGCTAATACATACAGTCAACAATAGAGATAATTATCATAAGTATGCAAAAGATAACTGTAACTACTTTCATACGTACTTAGAAGATAAACCTAGTTTAAAAAAAAAAAATAAAAAAAAAACTTGCCAGAACACCAAACTCTTTTGTTGTCTGTACTAGCAAATATGTGAAAAGCATTTATTTTTATTAAGGCCATAATTGTTAATCATTACTATCCCATAATCAGCTGAAGTGTTAAGTACTTTTGCAGATTATTGAAAATCATTTATTATTGACTTTGATACCCGGTGAACTTCGTACGCACGGCTACAGATCAAGCTATACATTTCCAGTATAAGCTGATCTAGACTTGTATAGGATTTCTTTACACTGAGAGGTCAGTGTAAACTGGAAATGTATAGCTGTATGTGTAGCCGTGTGTACCACGTGAAATCGATGGGCCATTTCCATACAAAACTTCGGTTTTTCGATTTTGTTTACATTTCGATTTTTTCGACTGTTCCTTTGGGGTTTTTTATAATTTTCTTTTTTTCTAAACAACACCAGTATTGAGGCAAAAAAAAAATCGGATCGATAGAGCCATTTTCGAGTTTTTGCCAGACTATCGCAAGGCAATTGATTTTTCTATAGATAAGATAGATATACATTTATTATAAACATAACTCAACAATGAAAATTTGTTATGTAAGGGTTACCTACATAACAACTTTTAATTCACAAATCTGAGGGGCAATTCCAGTATTTTAACAACGTTCCAAATCTCATCCGAGTCTATCAATCTGTCAAAAATTGTATACCTACCGTTTACCTACATTTTTGACATTTGATTATCGCAGGCATGAGATTGCGACTTGAATTAAACGTTTTTAACCGAATCCAAAAAGGAGGAGTTTCTCAATTTGTCGGAGCATTTTTTTTTTAATGTCTGTTCCCCGATTACTCGAAAATGGCTGAACTGATTTGGATTTTTCTTTTTTTGTTCGAAAGGGTATACTTCCCAAGTGGTCCCATGATCATCTAGTCGGGATCTGATGATGAAATCCCATGGAAATCGAGGGAAAAATCCTCAAATTTTATGGGCACACTTATATCGATTTCGGTATTTTTTATAGTAACTCGTGCATTTGCTCTCGGAAAGTACCATTTGGTGAACTGGAACTGATGATGAAGACCACAGATGGCCATCGGAAATACTCAATTATATCTAATTATATCACAGGTTGCGATTCGATTACTTTAATATGGTTTATGCTCATCAAAATGCATAATGGTGATGGTGACTTCACCATGAGCTCCAGTTCTCCTGGTTCTTACTAGGAGAACTCCTCAAAAATTAACGTCCCTGCATCGGGAAAAGCAATATTTTGTAAAACGTGATGAGCAGTTGACATTGGGTTATTGTAACTTAGATAAATTACAAACTGACCCACTGAAAAGTGAAAAATAAAAACTTTTTTTTAAAAACAAAACCGACTTCCAAAAAAAACACTACAAAGTGAAAAATAACTTTAATTTCGGAAGTCGGGGGCAAAAACCTAAAATACAGATCTAAAGACACCGACTTCCGAAATTAAAGTTTTTTTTCACTTTGTAGTGTTTTTTTTGGAAGTCGGTTTTGTTTTTTGTAAAAAAGTTTTTTATATACGAGATATAGAAGAGCCTTCAGATCTTCGATTATCACATTCAAGCTTGTCTTTATACACATTGTACAGTATACACCCCTGTTTACATAACCCATACTTAATGGTTTAGTCACAGGGTTGACGATCGCTGTACATGATATTATTAGTTCACAGGTGGATGCAGCATCCACCCCACAGAACCCCACTAGCATTACACCCTTAAAGACACCCATGGGAAAAGATGGGGTGGTTCGCCTGGTAACTAGAAACTACAGACGAAAGTTTGTATTTAGTTTGTACCTACCTTAATGTTAGTTATATTTATAGCTAGCTGTTCGTGCCCGTCGTCGCCCGCGTGAATTTCATTTATTTATTTTATTTTATTTTACAGTTTTTGGAAAACTTACAGCTAAATATTTTGCAAGATAGAGAATAATAAAAATAAGGCCAATTAAAAGTTTTCACAGATAGAAGAGAGCATATAAACAGAAAAAAAAAACTTGAGAAGGTAGACAGTGTGATAAGCAAAAACAGTATTTGAGTAAAATTAGTTTCAAACAGCGTAAATTCTAATCAATTAGTTTACATGATCAAAAAAGAAACCACAAAGAGTCCTTTTTAATTTTGAGATGCTAGTATTGAAAATATTGATATCATATTTCATATTTCTATCTCCAGTGGTTTAGGCTGTGTAGCTGGAGATACAACAAACAATAATAATAAAGTTAAAATTATAGCGGATACCTATACTTACAAGAAACGCGTTTTTTTTTTAAACTGAAACATTTTTTAGGGTTCCGTACCTCAAAAGGAAAAAACGGAACCCTTATAGGATCACTTCGTTGTCCGTCTGTCTGTCTGCTGCCCGTCTGTCTGTTTGTCTGTCAAGACCCTTTTTCTCAGGAACGCGTGAAGGTATCAAGTTGAAATTAATATCAAATCTGGTCCCATGGAGTTCTAAAAAAATCAAGCTCCTATGTCAACGCAATAAAAAAATACGGCCATTTATGCGACATATTTTGACATACGCAAGTAAATCAAAACCTATAGGGTAGTTCCCGTAGACCTAGAATAATGAAATTTGGCAAGAAGCAAGGTCTTACAGCATAAGTAAAGGAAAAAGTCTGAAAATTGTTAATTTGTAATTTTATCACATAAAAATATATTTTTGGGATTACAATGTCAAGTTTGTTTCTGGGATAAATTCTTTCAACTACGGAACCCTTCATTGTGCGTGATCCGACTCGCACTTGGCCGGTTTTTTTATTGTTTGTACCTATTTCCCGTGCGTGTCCCAGATACTTACTTTTCTTTCATAGGTTTACCACCACACTCGGCTACAAGTTATCGAACCAGTCCGCAAACTTTCATTCAAACATCGGATTCGCTCACTTCAGATGCTGGCGGAAAAGCAAAAGTCGCAACAGTCTGTCTGTAGTGCATGTGCGTCTATACAGGGTGACTTTGAAAACATGCGACAAAATTTAAGGGGGTGTTCTACGCATCAATATGAACAACTTTTACTAAGGGACCAACATCGAATTCGCAAAAAAAAAATTACCTTCCCATATTATAGTTAATTATATTGACCCCTATTTATTGGGTATTGGACCCTTTTGTCGGATTTTTTTTTGCGAATTCGAAATTGTTCACATAGTAAAAGTTGTTCATATTGATGCGTAGAACACCCCCTTAAATTTTGTCGCATGTTTTCAAAGTCACCCTGTAGAGACTACTATAGACTTGACTTCAGCAATTTATTGTCGCTAACGTCTTCCTTTATGAGGTTCGTAATAATTTTCCTAATAATTTATGCTACGGTCGATTGTCTGAGTCAATATCAATATCTGCCTAGCCTTTTCCCAGCAATTTTGGGTCAGCTTCCAGTCTAACCGGTTGCAGCTGAATACCAGTATTTTACATGGAACGACTGCCTATCTGACTTCCACAACCCAGTTACTGGGTAATACGATACCCCTTGGTAAGAGTGGTTGTCAGACTTTCGGACTTCTGACGACCCGTAACGACTGTCAAAGATCGACGAATGACAGCCGGGGCCAACGGCCTGTCTGAGTCAAAAGTTAAGCTGGGAGATATACATAATATATAAGGTGTCAAAAATTAACTCTACTTTGAAGGAGTGCTTTAGACCATCGAACTGAATAACTTTTACTATGGGACCATCTTTGAAATCGCGAAAAAAAAAGAAAAGTAAACGTAAAGTTTAATTTTACTGTTCTAAACTGTATGGAACAGCAGTTTTTATTTGCGATTTTAAAGTTGGTCCCATAGCACCTTAAAGTTTGTAGAGCAATTTTTTTTTAATAAGTACCTTATACATATACAGGGTTATTGGTAAAACACCAGCAACCTCTTAAGGGGTCATTGTACTCATTTATGAATAACTTTAAGGTACCTAATATGGGACCAAACATGAAATCTCGAAAAAAAATCTGCTGTTCAGTACATTTATCTACATCAAACTCTTCAAAATCGACGGATCCACCTTAAAAGGAAAATTACAACATCTATTTTTTTGATATTATTTTCACTCCCGCTGAGGGTTTATTATCGAGAATTTTACCTGATGAATACAAAGGTATATTATTGTACCTACGTATATTTATAACCAGACGATGCCTCGAACTTACTAATGATCTTTTAACGAGGCGAACAAGTACTGAGTTGTTTTTATAAAATAATTTTTTACTCTCCATCTTCGCAGATATATATTTTGTACTATTAATTTTATATCAAACAATAACACACAGTTTTATATGAAACACGGTACCTACAACAAGAAGACTGTTTCAAACGATATTCAGCAGTGAAAGTTTTGAGCGAGACTTAAGCTTTCCGCAGTTTGCAGCCGAAGAAAACAGAAAACGGCTAACAATCACACTCCCGCCCTTTTGTAAAGGGGGTAGGCAGAAACAACACAACTCCACGTGCTACGATACTTACCTACATCCTGTACAGCGCAAATGCATCGGTTGTATTACACGAAGTTAACCTGCAAAGTCAAAGTCAGTGGGAAATACTACAGACTTGACCATAGACCATCAGGAATTTCTCAGTAGCAGCTTCGAGTCTGGATTTGTGCCCTGTTGATGGAAATAGGCTCGCCACCTTTGGATACCTATCGTCGCTAATTTAACTAACTGACGTATCTCACATTTTGGACTAAGCCGATAGCCGACCTAACTAATAGTAATTTGAAACATTTTCCAAGTCGAATCGATCTGTCTAATCGGCGTATCTGTACCTATGCCTTACGGTCCCCATGATTATGCAAAAATCGAGACCGACATATCAAAAGTTTACAAAAAAAAAAAATTATAGCTTGCCCTGTAAAATTTTCTTCGAATCAGTTACGTCACTTACCTAGTTAGATTAGCGACGATATAATTATGTAACTGCCGAAATGTGAGTGTACTATAGGTACACCTCTGCCTAACCCTTCGGGATTACAGGCGTGATGTCATGTTATGAAAATACTAGCTTTTGCCCGCAGCTTCACTCGCGTGGAGGCCGGAATTTATCCCACGGGAACTTACTATCGGTATAAAAAGTAATCCAGATCATGATCTACCCATGTACCAAATTACATTCAAGTCCGTTCAGTCGTTTTAGCTTGAAAGCGTAACAAACAAACAAATTCACTTTCGCATTTATAATACACTTTTGCCAGCAGATTCGCCCGAGTGGATGTCGGAAATTATCCCACAGGAACTGTACAGTTTTCCGGTATAAAAAGTAGCCAATGTGCTATTCCAGACTATAATCTATCTCCGTGCCAAATTTCATCCAGATCCGTTCAGCCGTTCTGGCGTGATTGAGTAACAAACATCCACCCATGCATCCAAACTTTTGCATTTAAATAATAATAGCAGTAAGATTAGTTAAGATATTAATTAGGATTACGACTGAACAATATAAAAATTTCAGATTAATACAATGATTATCTTACCTAGGTAATCGAAACGGAAATGAGAAAAATACCAATTTATTTCTGAATTCTTTGGCGTAGTCACTGAAAACCGTCTACGAGTCGTGAAAGTTTTTTCAATACTATAAAAAGTATGACAAAAGTGCAGTCTGTAAAACCAGTGCATAGGTACCTACTTCTTTCAATGCTGTTCGTTCCTGTAGCCTGCTTTCCTGTTGACAATACATTATTCAATCATAGGGTAGTATTCATAAAATCGTGATGGTATAGTAAAAAAAAAATACAAAAATGTTGTGTGCAATAAATGTTCGTAAACAAATATTTTAACACTAGGTACGATTATTTTAGGCATTTGTTAGTTCATAGAGGAAACTTGAGCCTAACAGTATCAGTGTACAATATTAAAACAATACAATGTATGGAATAATATAATGACCTACAATGTATGGAAAAATCTATTTTTGACAGTGTGGGTTTGTTTAGAGCTCATTATTTTGTTTTTTTAAGACTTTCTGGGACCCTAAACGGCCATAGACGTCATAACAATAAAACTTCTATTGTCTCGTTAAGTGTCCCGGAAAAAGTTAAAAGATAATTAAGTTAATCAAATAATAACAATCCCTTTATGTAATCCCTTCTGCCCGCGACTTCGCGGGGAAGTCGTAAATTATACCAAATTTTATCAAAATTGATCCGGCCGTTTGAGCGTGAAGAAGTAACAAGCATACAAAGACACACACTCACCAACTTTCGCCTTTATAATATTAGTTTAAGTTAACCAAATAATAACAATCCCTTTGTGTCATTACTAATAACTTTAGCCCGCGGCTTCACCCACGTGGAAGTCGGAAATTATCCCACGGGAACGTATGACCGGGATACAAAGTAGCTTATGTGAAAATCCAGGGCGTCAGCTACCTCCATACCAAATTTTATCAAAATTAGTCCCGCCGTTTGAGCGTGAAGAAGTAACAAACACACACGCTCACAAACTTCCGCCTTTATAATATTAGTGTGATAGTGTGATTTGATAACATAAAATAGTTTGCCGAAAAGAAAGAACAGTTTTAATTAATAGGTATCAGTTGATATTTCACGGTCATGATAACATAGGTAATCAGCCTATAATGTTTCCACTGCTGGGACCCAGCAGGCCTCCTCTAGGTGAGAGGGACACAAATCCACCACGCGACCCAGTGCGGGTTGGTAGATGTCACATGTCTTCGAATTTTTGGTTCTAGGACATGCCGGTTTCCTCACGATGTTTTCCTTCACCGTTTTGAGAGCAGTGGTTATGAAATAATTTACACAAAATAAAGCGCCTGTCCGGGTTCGAACTTACGACCTACAACTCGTAAGTCGCGGCGTTACCACTGCAGGGCCACCACTGCCATAAATAAATCATGATAAACCATAAATATAAGGAATTAGTTCATCATCCATCTTGCAGCAACAAAAAGCTCCCCCTACCGCCGTGAGCACGTACTAGCGGCGCTACGAACATACCTGGCATACCAAGCATTTGCAGTCATTAACACCGGTATAAGTTTCCACGGTATAGCATAGCTCCTCAAGAAATAAGGCTACACTATTCACGGTATGGTTAACAAAAATGCATATAAAATACTTAAATAAATATTATATATATCTACACTAGTTTTTGCCCGCGGCTTCCCCCGCGTGGAGGTCCCAAATTCAGCGGCGGGAACGTACTACCTGGATAAAAAATATCCTCTGTCCTAACTTAGGTTATGGTCTCTCTGTGTGCCAAATTTCAACAAAATCTATGCAGCCGTTAGTGTGTAAAAAAGTAACAGACTGAAAAAGTCGGCTCATTTCTTATCGCAAGCACGGCTTCGGATTTTGAAGGTTTCTGAAAAAATAAAAATAAGAATAGTCTTTTCATAAAGTCTTGACATAAAGTCAAGTGCTCTTTTTTTCTGCATAATTATGCACAATTGTGAAGGTCAGACGGTAGTCGCCACATGTAAAAAAATATTGATCTTGTAAATATCATAATTATCCTAGACCTAAAAGGCAACCTGGTGGATGAATCTTCAACGGTTGGATCGACAAAAGCTGTGCTGTTTGGGTTTGTCATCATGGTGAAAGGATTGACCAGCTGGATTCTGCGTTACCGTGAGCTAGCTGTCCAGGGTGCACCTGGTGTTTGGAATCACAATACAATTTATGTAAACGCCTTCACGGCCAAAGCATCTAAAATAATATCTACAGTATTAAAAATAATATCCTATCCTTTGCCATCGGCTCGAAAAGAAGAAGAACAAAAGCAATAAAAGAAATATCATACACGATGAATGCTACAGGAGTTCACAAGCGGAGAGTTGCAGGCAGTCCATGGTAGCCTCCCTGGACAGCCATCTCTACATGGTAGGCTGACCAGACGTCTGTTACGCCTGGACAGGAACGGCCTGCGTCTGGTGACGGGGACCATCACAGGACACTGCTCACTAAACAAACACTTCCACAATAGGCATAGCGGACAGTCCTCTGTGCAGGGCTTACATGGAGGCTGAGGAAACCGTTGCACACGTACTCTTTGAATGCACGACGTCACCCAGATTAGAACTGAAACCCTCGGAACACCCAGATCTTTCACAGATGTTCTTAATAGACCAGGAGACTTGATCAACTTCTGGAGGGAGGTGGGCTCGTTGGAATAACACCCGTCGGCCGCCATGGCCCACGCACAATGGTCCAAATGAAGGACTAAGTGCGGAAACTAAATCAACACTTGCGGCTGTTATTACTTAGCCACAAGTCCCTCCTCCTCCTCTAACATTTCTAACATAGAAGAAATAAAATTCCGATGTGAAAAACTGTCCAGACAGTGTTAAAAAGATGAAAGAGACTTCATTAAAATGTAGAACTGTCATCTCAAAGAAAATTCTGTCCGTAAAACATAAAACCAACCCCTACGAATCTCAACAACTCAAAATTATGTAAACTGATTCGCGAAAACAACAGTGATTCAGTACCAGTAATTGGACGATGCAGTTTACGTAATCGCAGTGACGTATGTGGCAAGTCGTGGTGGCCATTTCTATAGGTGGTGGTTGTGGTGGTAGCACCTGCAAAGGCAGCAAAACAGCTTCAAAGAAACCCAGACGTGAGACTTGAAGGCACGGACCAGATTGTATATAGTTTTATAAGATAATCCTGATTACTTTCCCGCTTTCGAAATGGCAAAATCCGTCTTCAATATAAACTAGATAAAATAAATATTTGCTTGGTGAATCTATTTGACGTTTTCAGGTTGCTCAATTATTTCCCATTTCCGTTAAGGGAGGAGCGTTTCTGTTAATTTCTATTTTAAGACACTCTACTTGAAAGTTTGTGTGGGAGTAACGTTATATTTCGAAGTAGCAATTATTTTATAAACAGAGTATTGTCCACTTGGATGGAACATTCCTGTTAAAAGCAATATTTATATTTACACGTATTTTCTAGAGCATTTTCAACAATGAACAACATAGGTAGGTAGGTAGGTATGTAATTTATCCTTACAAAATATGATTATCAAAGTAACGCATATATATTTCCTGCTAATTAAAATTATCGTGTGGGTTGCATTTACAAGTTATTCATGTAAATTTGGCGCCGATTGAAGCTGTGACGTCTGGGAATTTAGTAATACATTAACAGTTTCATAGCACTTCACATTGAGTAGCAGCTTTATGTACTACACGTACCTAATGAACCGATAAGTAGATTATTTTATTTTTATTATGTAAATCATGCGTTTTTTTTTTCTATTTTGCCTATTATTAATATTAAAATCTTGCTTTTAACGTCTTCATAAAAAGTAATGGGAATTAAAAAACTTACTCTAAAAACACTACTGTTTTACTTCAGGAATAACTATTTTTTTTAACAAAACTATACCAAACCAGATAGGTACTATGCAAATAATTCGGTATCTATTTTTGTAAGATAGCCGTTAAAAATGCAACACTAGTACCGTACAGGTACCAAACTGTACGCTTGGCTTGCTAGCATTTAATTCTAGACCAAGAACAGATAAAAAAAGAAAAACAAACTTTAAATTATTGTATTACCCACGTCTGGTAGGTAGTATTTTGGTATTTGTAAAGCCGTTGATCAACAACTGCACAATACAGTGTAAAATAAAAATCCTAATATAGCCTATATTAGGATTTTTATTTTACACTAACTACTAAAAAAAATAAGATCTGCTTATGCAACAATGATTAAATAATTAAGTCTATAATTAAAATGAGTTACAAATCTTTGCATGTAGTTACAAATTGGTACAAAGTCATTGTTTGTGTAACGTCTGTTCCAACTAAACGCACTACTAAAGGTATTGTAATTACCTGCACTAATACACGAATTCATACAAAGTCACCTAATAAATTAATCACAGTCATAAAATCGGTTCAGTTAACTTCATTACCTCAAACTTAATGTATTCAGCCATTATTGTAGTCGTTTTGCTTTAAATATAACCTAGGCAAATACAATTAAAGTTGGTTATTCGTATAAATCCGTGTGTAGGTCGGCGACTGACGTCTCGCTGCACTGTCGGACGTTGTCTGAATCATTTTTTGCGTCGTGTCTACGTACTTCTTACTGCTTAAAAAGCGTGTTAGGCATCGTTTTTTCTACTAGCCAGTCGCGTCGTGACCTCGGCTGACATTAAAAATGGTTATGCCTCGCGCACACGTGCCACTTCTGCTGAAACAAGCTTTGTGAGATGTCTCGTTTCCTTATCAGTAAGATTCAGACGTTTTCTTTCATGTCACTAGCCGTCTGAGCCGAATATAATGTGCACCTGTCCTAACAAATGCTTTCTACGGCAGACAGAAAAATAAAGGTCTGTGCAGTCTTTGTGTAGACGTTTCCTTATAATCCTTGTTGCTTCATGTTTTGACATTCATTATTTCAAGCGTTCACGGGTCGGTCTAGACTTCAGGCTTGTTCAATGGTAACGTGTCGTTTCAAAGCGGCCTTGATATTATTTTTTCTTGTTTCATGTCTTCTCGTTTCCATCGTAATTGATCCATGTTTTTTTTTTGCCAAAGATTGCATGTTCTGATTCTGTATTTTGTAAAACATTTTATAATTCAAATCAAAAATCATTTATTCAAATTATGCTGAGAATCAGCACTTTTTGAACGTCGAAATTACATAAGACAGTCCCCACAAAACGACCGCCCTTCACCACTTCCTAGTACTTTAGCTGGGAAGAAGAAGTAGCGCAACAAACTCCCCAGCAGAACAGCTGTCTGTTCAGTTAGAAGAACTTGATTCTATACAATAGTATGCAAAATAAATTACGTAACACAATACATTAAATTATATTATTTGTCAAATAAAATAAACAATTTTAGTAACTCATATAATTATTTAACTTTTAATAATTATTTAGTTACCTATTTTGGGCCCAAGTGTTGGGCCCTCCTCACAAAGAGGAGGTCTGTGTCCCAGCAGTGGGAACAGTGGTAGCAGTGGGTTATAAGCTTACGCTAACGTTATTCTTATGCTATTTAGCGACCTATAGTGTTGGTCACCTTTCCCGGGTCCTAAAATTGCCCGTTAATGATTGATGTCCTATTTTGCCCGGAACGGTTTTAATTATGTGCGTATTAAAACATGATTTCTGATTTTGACGATCCATTACGCTCTATATACGAATATAGTAAAAATGTTTAAGTTCATAGTTAAAATTATATGTTTTGTGGTAGTAGTTCAGTTTTCAGGAAACTTTTTAGAGTACATATAGGTCGTTTTTCAACCATGAAATGTTTTTCGAGAATTCAATTAAATATTAAAAAGCTACCGACTGTTTTCTTTAACAGTTAAGCTGGTTAGTCAGACTGTCTGAACTTTTTTGACAATATATTGCCATTGTTTAGTCCAAGATTTACATTACCTAAGAAATATAATAAAAAAGATTGCTATCTATTCTATCTATGTTTATTAATTTAATAAAAAATATATATTTATATTTAGTTTAAATACAATTGATTATTTAGCCAAACAACACCCTCGTGACTGCCACATTCTTTATATTAAAATAGCGATAAAAGCTTTAAAAACATGAAATCGAAACTACCTATTACTGAAGTATTAAAATATACTAGCTGCGCCCTACGGTTTCATAATCATAATAATTATGATTATGAAACCGCGGGGCGCAGAATAATCATAATAATTTATTTACATCGAAAGTAGGTACCTACATAAAATAAAGCTGTTTACAAAGTTGTGATCCCTGTACAATCTACCATAATGGCATGCAAACATTGAAAATAAAATTTGTAACAAATAAAATAGTAAAAAAATGAAATAAATTAAAAATTATAGAATTGAAACGAGTATTAAAATGTCTAAAAATGTAAATACAAAATGTCAAATATTAAAACTATAGTGTAGTGTCATTAAAAAAATCATTAATAGAATAATAACACTTATCAATTAATAGTGCTGTCAGTTTGTTTTTAAACATTTGGATTGGGACATTTTAAATTATATCTGGTATTTTGTTATATTACGGTGGGACCCATGCCGAAAACACTTTTCTTAATTAAAACTATATTGTAAACAATATTTTGCAATAGATTCCTATATTTGCTTCTAACAGGCCCTTTTCTTGTTTCTGATATAGGAAAGTAATTCTAATTTTTCTTACAAAAATGGCCATTTCTAAAATATACGAATATTTCACCCGCGTAGACCGGGATAAAAAGTGGCCTATGTGTTCATCCAGGTATATAAGTTATCTACATACCAAATTTTATCTAAATCGGTCCAGCCATTTGAGCGTAAGGAAGTAACAAACATACAAACACACACACACACACCACACACACACTCACAAACTTTCGCCTTTATAATATTAGTGTGATTATAGCAATGATGTTATATATACCTTATTGCATTATAGTGTGAAGTGTGATTATTAAATTATTGTAATATTTTACAATAACGCCATTTTTAGTTTAGAGATTTTTACAAAATTTGTTCTATTACTTATCATTTTTTAATTAAAATGTTCAGGAAAAATACATGAATTTACATCAATAATTTATGCAAATGCGATGCTTTTTCGATGCTGACACTTTCTTTAATTTTTTAAGACATGTTAATTGTGTGCAATCATTTTCACTTTAATAATCATAGAAATAGTTTTATCAAGGTTTTATCTTTCTTTTTTGGATGAGTACCGAAATATTAGAATGGCCAACTTGCTTCATATTTCTGACAGACCGACCTCCTTGCCAATTCCAAAGTGTCTGTAGGTATATGGTTTAATTAAAATAAATGGTTTGAGTTTGAGTTTTAGATTTGTGTTTTCATTTCAGGAAGATAAGTAACTAAGTAATATATTTTTTCAAAATTTAAATCCGTGTTATCTACGAATAAAACACAAAACAAAACGACGCTTTTACGGCTATCCCAGCCTTAAACAATGACATTATTTAATAAATAAAATAATTACCTATGTTTCTATTTAAAATATACCTTGAAACTTTTAATTTTGGTACCAAAATCAACCAGCAATTTATTGGTATCGATTCCCTGGTATTCAAAAATAGTTCATTAACTAGGCCCAGACTAAAAAACCAGAAGTCAATGACATATTGAGGAAAATTCACGGGTACTTGTCTATAAAGAGCATAAAATCTAAGTGACGAATCTGATGATTTAGCACTACGGCTTGAATTACTTCTTGATGACTCACTGAGCGGGAATTTACGCTAAACTGATACAGAAACGATAAGAATTAACGTTAAAGTATAACTAATCTTTATTTTTATTATAACATAAAATGAAGTTGCTAATTACTAGAGAGTATACGCACCTTCATTCATACTGGTGCAGAAATGTACACACACTGAACTTCAACAATGATTTTTTCCTAAAACATTGATTGAAATGCGGCAGTGTTGTGCACACAGTAGGAGATATATCTATTATAGCAAACAATCTTCGTACACATGTGTATTTTAAATTAACGTAACAATTCAATATTTGAACCGTTACTCCACTAAAAAATCGCTTAAAATTCGCAATTAGCTCTACAAAATCACTGCTTATTTCTTTACAAAACAAGAACACGAATTAAGTTTAAAAAAACCGGCCAAGTGCGAGTCGGACTCGCGCACTGAGGGTTCCGTTCTGATTTCTGAAAAAGTGTGCTACTTAGAGCCATCATTTTATTTTTCCTGTAATCTTTACATAAACTTCTATCACATAGAATAGTTTCAGATTTTTCTCTTTGCAAACTTCGGAGATGGGGGGGGGGGGTGGGAACGGTATTTTTTTTACATTTTTCATCAAAAGTCGAAAACTATGCGGCCTATAAAAAATTAAAAAATGGTTTGAGAATGTGCAAATAACGCTCTTTCATATGATACCCCACATCCCTACTAGCCCCACTTCGAATTTTTAAGACTTTCAGTCCATGTTGCAAAATATTTGCAAAATATTTGAGTAAATGTCATCTAAAACTATTCCAAATTTCAAGTTGATAGCATCAGTAGTTCTTGAGATATCCAGCTGTGACAGACAGACAGACAGACAGACAGACTGATTCACACCATAAGGGTTCCTTTTTTACCATTTTGGTACGGAACCCTAAAAACTGTGACCCGACTATCTAAACAAATATTTTGGCCCCAAAAATACGCCATTTTGATTTTATTATTATTTTAATATATCCAGTGACACTTGCGCAATAAAGACGAATCTAACGACTTAGCATTTAGTTGTTGAGCCGTTGAGTAGTTATGAGGATAGGAACGGACATACTTACATATACAGTTCAAACACATAACTCTACGCCGCAGTCACGCAGCTTTGAAATGGAATATTTTCAGTACGATCATGCGTTGTGTGTACTCTATAGCTGCTTAGATACTTGTATAGTACTAGACGAATTCATAGACAGACGCACAAGGCCAGACTATGTTTGCTGGTCAATGACCTCATGTTTCAACGTCTGTAAGGCAACCGTTAAGTAAAAAAAGAATTAAAAAGCGCAAGTTTGTAAACTGTCTGCATTCAAGCCGAAATTATTTGTTTAAGACTAAAAATAATTACGCAAATTGGCTAATTAGCTAAGGGTGCCTTAATGCATGATTGAATTTACTGTAAATTAAGGTTTCTGATCAAAAAGCATTTTGCAATAAGCACTTTAATTCTGTAAACCGCACAATATTTTGTAATAGTAAAGTAAAGTCGTAACCATCTCTTTTGCAAAAGCTCTCTCTAAGTTCTTTCACTCTACACTTCTCTACATTTTCTAAGGCCTTCTCCTATATTTCACAAATTCAATAACCTGTGTCGTGTATCTCAGAACAACGAAACATTTCTTCGCCCTAAGTGCTTGAATGGCCAACCGACGATTTTTGTGAAAATTTGTTTTTAATGTATAACTGTAGAAAAAGACGTTTCTACAGTTATACATTAAAAACTCACTTTCCCAAAAAATAGGTCGGTTGGCCATTCAAGCACTAGGGCGACGATTTGCCAATGTAATTAATCATAACTCTAAAAATAATAATAATAAGTATAGTTACAGTGTTTTATATCACAGACAACAAAGCATAATGGCTATAGGCGTCGCATCACAACTAGTCATATAATTCGTGTCTATAATATCAAACATCAAAATCTGCTTCAACGGTTGACAAAATTAATTTAGTATCAATCGATTTGTGAATGTTTCTGAAACTGTATGTTTCTATTATTTTGTTATTAGCATCAAAATGTCTTGAGAAAACTAAATGAGTGTTGGATAAGACATTATTCAACTATTTTCTGACCGCGCCTTCGTCCTCGTGGTAGTATACAGGGTTATTGGTAAAACGGTAAAACACCAGCAACCTCTTAAGGGGTCATTGTACTCATCATTATGAACAACTTTTACTATGACACCAAACCTGAAATGCCGAAAAAAAAAATCAGCTGCTCCCTACATTTTGACGAGTTTGATATAGATGAACAACTGATTTTTTTTTCGCGATTTCAGGTTTGGCGCCATAGTAAAAGTTGTTCGTAATGATGAGTATAATGACCCCTTAAGAGGTTGCTAAACTGCTGAACGGATTTGGATGATAACCTGGATTAACTTTTCATCGCAATAGTAGGTTCCCGTGGGATAATTTCCAACATATACACGGGCGAATCCGCGGTCAACAGCTAGTATAAAATAAAAATATGCCATCCATGCTATACTATAAAAATATATCCTATGGCACTCGGCAATAGTGTAGCTTTCAATCAGTGAAAGACTTTTTGTAATCAGATCAGAAGATATCTCTTACAAACAATCAAACAATTTTACATCTACAGGATGGAGGAACTGCGCAGACGTGATGGGTTTGGATATCTAAACGGGATAAACATAAAAGAAATTTAATGTGTGAATTAATGGGTCGTCAACCGCTTGTGTAGGCTAGTAATACACTATGAGTTGAGGAAATAAATGTTTTCTGTTATTAGGGTTCCGTACCTACCTCAAAAGGAAAAAAACGAAGCCCTTATAAGATCACTTCGTTGGCCATCTGTCTGTCTGTCTGTCAGTCTATCAAGATCTTTTTCTCAGGCATGCGTTGAGGTATACCTCCGCGAATACTATTTGTTTCCTTCAACCTTGACATTGGCAGAATCATCGTTAAAACGATGGAGCCACTCATATAAAATTGGAATTGGAATTGGAGGTATCAAGTTTAAATTAATATCAAATAAGTACGTAGGTTTATAGTCTCTTGAAGCTCTAAAAAGTCAAGCTTCTAGGTCACCACAGTAAAAAGGATTTATGGCATTTACGCAATATATTTTGATACTCGCAAGTAAATCAAAACCTATAGGGTAGGTACTTCCCGTTGACCTAGAATCATGAAATTTGGCATGAAGCAAGAACTCACCTCACAACTAAAGGAAAAAATCCGAAAATTGTTGTAATTTTATCGCATAATATTTTTTTTTTTTGGGATTTTTAGTTTTTCAACTAGGTACATTATTAAGTTTGTTTTTGGGATAAATTATTTTCAACTACGGAACCCTTCATT
The DNA here is from genome assembly GCA_905163495.3 of Cosmia trapezina. Taxonomy (NCBI): domain Eukaryota; kingdom Metazoa; phylum Arthropoda; class Insecta; order Lepidoptera; family Noctuidae; genus Cosmia; species Cosmia trapezina. The sequence continues at coordinate 10,575,776 of LR991025.1, read as the reverse complement.
GTGCGTGGTCCGACACGCACTTGGCTGAATTTTTTCGGACATCGATGTTTACTCCAAAAAAAAAAAAAACAGATTTTTTAAACTGATATTTCAAGTAAGTAAACTACTTTATTTACTTTTTGTTTTATCACGTGTACATGTCACGTCTGCAGAGTTTCTCTAGCTAATTTAATTTGACCTTGTATAATAATTATTTAGAAAAAATATAGTTTGTTAGTTTTAGTGACAAATTGTTACAAACTGAAGTAGTACATTTTATTAAAGACTTAACTTACATATTTCCTACATCCAATAAATAGGAAATAACAGAATGCGGCATGTGCATGATATTAGTTGTTAAAGCAAAAATGTGGAGGAGCTCGTGGCTAAGTAACAGTCGCACGGGTCGATCCATCAGGTTAAGCTACGCTTGCCGGGGTTGGTCAGTGGATGGGAGACTCCTCCGTGTCTCGGAAAGCAAGTTAAGCCGTTGGTCCCGGCTGTCATTCGTGGATCTTTGACAGTCGTTACGGGTCGTCAGAAGCCCGAAAGTCTGACAACCAGTCTTACCATGGGGTATCGTATTAAACAGTTACTGGGTTATGGAGGTCAGACAGGCAGTCGCTCCATGTAAAATACTGGTATTCAGCTGCATCCGGTTACACTGGAAGCTGACCCCAACACAGTTGGGAAAAGGCTAGGCAGATTGATTGGTTAAACCAAAAATGTAGCTGATCCAATTGGCTTAAGACGACACTAAGCAAAACTTTAAGCTTATCTAGCTTAGTTAATCTAATAATCACCGTAATTCGAGCATGTCGACTACCCGCTGCACCATGCGATGACCTTATAATTAATAAGAACTAATAGGATAACTTCTAATTGGCTTACTTGTGAACAGAAAAAAGTTTTAGTAGAAAAAAGTTGTTTTTCTACTTTTCAATTAAATTATAATTAGTACCAATAGGGATGATTCCTGGATAAAAAAAAACCAGCCAGGTGCGTGTCGGACTACGCACAATGAAGGGTACCGTAGTTGGGATGAAATTATCCTAAGAACAAACTTATCATAATAGTTGAAAACATGTTCTCCCATTTATTCCAACAGTAAATAAATTAATGCAAGTTTGTACTCACAATATTGAGAGATTTACCATGTTATTTTAAGACTACAAACTTCTTATAGATTTTCCTGTAACCTACAGGTATAGAACTAATTTCTGTATTTTTTTCAAAATTGCAGGCTCAGTACTTTCGGAGAAAAAAAAAGGGGGGGGTTTTTCATCTATTTTAACTTTAAAAATATATATTTGAGACCCCAATAGTAAGCCCTTTCATATGATATGTCACACGGTACAGTTTGCAAAACTTTTTTTTTTTAATTTTCTTATTTGCCCCATAAAAGTGGCCCCCATATTTAAAATTCGTTTATTTACTTTAGCCGTACGTGTTTGGATCACAGAAATCCATATGTGTACCAAATTTCAACTTAATCGGTCCATTACATTCGGAGCAAATTGGCTGTGACAGACGGACAGACAGACACACGAGTGATCCTATAAGGGTTCCGTTTTTTCCTTTTGAGCTACGGAACCCTACAAAATAATTCTATTTACTCCGTCAGTCAGATAATTAAAAAATATTAGACACGTATGTATTTCACATGACGGACAAAAAAAAATTAAGTCATCATCCATATTGAGTGTAAGGAAGCATAGACTCGATGTTAGAGAAAATTAAGGTACCTACCTACATAATATCATCTGTCTAGCCTATAGAACTTTCTTATATCTATGGTCTAGCCTCTTCTCAACGATATTGGGGTTGGCTTTCATTCTAACGGGATGCAACTGAATATCAGTATTTTACATGGAGCGACTGCCTATCTGACCTCCACAACCCAGTTACTGGGTAAGACTATTACTTGTCAGACTTTCGGGCTTCTGACGACCCGTAACGACTGTCAAAGATCCATGAATGACAGTCAGGACCAACGGTTTAACGTGCTTTCCGAGGCACGGAGGGGTCGTGTAAATATGGTCATCCATCCACGAACGAACCGCGGCAAGCGTAGCTTAACCTTCGATTGACCCGTACGGCTTTTATTACTTAGCCACAAGTATATCTATCTATAAAAGCCCCTTTTTTTTTGAGGATGGGAAATCATCAAATAACTTCTCCCGCTTTGGGTGGAGCGGAAGGGCGTGTCAGACTTTTACTGACTAAAACCCACCCGTGTTCCTTCAGTTGCCTATGCCAGGGCCACGGTATCTTTTTTAAACTAACCACGACCCCAGCGGCGTCGGCCGTATTGGACCCCATCTTTAGCCCCTAAATTGGCTTTCTTATTCAAAGCTTATTCATAATTTATTTTTGATAGCGCTTCGATCAGTCAAAATCACGCCAAAAGCACGGATTTTGACAAATCTTACTCTGAAAAAAAAATCTTAACCTAAAAATCTAAATAATCTAAATAATAATAATAATTTAAATCTTATCCTGAGTTTGACTAAGAAATGCTACCTACCTACCTCATTTGTTTTCCGGTTTTATCATGCGATCAGCCTTTTAGACTACGAGCAGATGAGATGGTTCTGTTGGCATGTAGAGCCAACAACCAGCCCAGCCCAGTGCCAGCGTGCCCAGTGGAATCAGCCCTATCTTTTCAAAGTCATTCTTCGCACTGACTGTTCTGGTCGAAAATGTCTAGCCGCTTTTTTAATCGATGGACGCTTTCTGGGGATATTAAGCTGCCCCGCAAACTTATTCGGATGCTATAATAGTCGGAATTTGTAGTTGTCGCCATGTGTCTTACTTATCTCCTCGTAGACCATTGGAATGTTGAGGATTTAATTTTTCACCTACCTCGTACAGCTACCAAATACACGTGTCCAAGAGGCGAGCGAATGTTTTGACACTTGTAATCTTCTGCTTGCCTAGTAGCTCCGGCTCCGTGATGATAAGTAATTGCAAACTGCAACAACAAACCTAAATATTATTATTATAATTCGATTACGTTCCCTAGTAATAACTAAAGTGAATTTGCACTATTACATAATATGTTTAATGTAATCGTACATTTACATAACATAACATATTAAACCTACATAATTAATTTACTAACCATACACATATATTTGCACTTCAAAAATATTAGGCCTCAGTGTGAAATTACAGTGGCGCGGGGCGGGCAGCGGGAGCGGTTGGCGATGGCGGGTCAAGCGGAAAACGCACATTTCCATGGATGAAAACAGTAGCAGCGGGGCGATTGAGCGTTTCGGACGTACCGTTGTCAGCGGCATGTCCGAACAAATCGATCGGGAAACGCAAACTGACTTGCGTCCACCCGCCCCGCTCGCGACACCCGCTTGTACCGCTGCGATTTCCGCTCACCCGCCCCGCCCGCACTTGGTGCACCTTATTCAAAAACTATTTGTTTGCGTTACCCGCCAGCGGATCCGCTGCCCGCCCCGCTGCCACTGTAATTTCACACTTAGTTTATCACTATGCGCCTTTAATTCTGATTGGAGACGAGAAATCCAAGCTTTAAAATGTATCGCAGTCCCATCGTCATTCTAGACAATTTTCAGGTTTTTAATGCCGGTCCACTCTCGAATGATGCATTCGATTACGGTTAGCCAAATTAAGATGACCAATGACCATAAAGTAAGTTTGCATCTAGTTCGTGGACTCCACCGCAGACGCATCTAATAGACTATATTATTAAATAATTTTATAACGTCCGAGTGGCCGCAAATGTATTCAAGTGGGTCGCCAGACGCATTAGCGCGAATTCCTAAAACCGACTAGACGTGTTCATATGGCTTCTTTTGTTAGATGTTTTTCGGTCTGTCTGGCCGGCCACAAAGCCTTGAGGTCGACTCACACGTCGTCGGCCCGCTAAGAAAAGCCTGGCTTTTTGTACTCGCAGGACCAGATAATTATTCTAACGCAAAGTCGTCATACGTAACGGTCGTAGCCGAGAGGGATCCTACAGCTCACAAAGAAATAGCTACTAAAATAATAATGTATGCGCCAGACGGTTGCATACATTTTGCAAGTGTGAAACCTGTTTCTATCGCAAAAAACTTTGATGAATAATAATAACTAAAATGAATTCATCTTATTATTAAGGCGGCCACGCTACGTGTGAATACACTCTAACGCATCAACGTAAGCGAATACGACGCAAAACCTGAAAGTAATTAGAAGGCATGATCAACGACTTACCTGTAGACTATAGAAAATAACAGATTTTTTATTTTGAAAGAGATAAATATTTCGAATGGCCGTCGGGCATAATATTTTAAAATAATGAAACTCTAGACTCTAGATCCCAGACGGAAATCATTAGTTGCCTCTTCATATGCATTTGTTTTATTGCCTGAATTGCAAATAAGGTTACAAAAAATCTTAGATTAATTGTTTTGTTATTTAAACTGTACGAAAGATGTGCAACATCACTATTTTCTTAAAAAATTTTTGTTTTTTAACAAAAAAATAAATAAAACAAAAAATAAAAAAAAAACATAACACATTATGAAACATTTCATTCATTCATCATCATCATCATCATTTTTCATTTTTTTTTTCATGAGTAGAAACATTGAGTAAGGTAAAAAATGAAAGAGGAATTAACGGACTGCCTAGCTCTCTAAGATAATCTTGATCTATTGCATTATCTGGCTGAATGCAATACGTGAGTTTCGGCCAGTATCTTTTGGTAGGTAAGTGAGTGTTATCTAAGAGTTCGGCTTGACTGTCACTAAAATAGCCACGGAGTATGATAAGACATCGTGACACCTGCGTTCGCGAATTATCTAAAGAATAATGTAGCACGCATCCACGAGTAAAATATACAAGCCTGTTCAAACAAATATAGGCCTTCAGTTCCAGATGTATAGACTTTTGCAAACAGCTTACTTTTACTTTTGCATCGCATGTATTGACAGCTGTTTAAAATTAATGGTAATAAAATAGAGATAAATATTTCGACCTTGATGAAAATTTGGGAGTGCGTACGTGCTCGTGTAATTCGGACGAACGCCTGCGCTGTTATCGGTGCAGTGGGTAGGTACTCAATTAGTCTACTTACAGCCAGTTTCTTCATCAAAAGTAACAGCCAAAGTAACGTCACAAAGTCAAAGTAACGGTTAATTTTGTTTCTTCACAATTTTAGCTGTTGCTTTTATTGTTACTTTTGCCTCTAACTTTTACTGTTTACTTTAGTTGTTGTTGAAGAAACTGACTGTTAGTGTAAAAACTTGAAGTACCTACTTTGTTATCAGAAACTCAAACCCAAAAGCATTAATAGGCACTTTGAATTGTCAAGGAGTCGGTCAGTCAGAAAGTTTTAGAGCGTGCAATATGAGGTTCCTATGAAAAAGAACGGTGAAGAAACTATGGATACCTTAGCATTGGCGAGTCGCTTGACACTGCCAAATTCAATTAAAGAAAAAATATCTATCTTGGGCTAGAGGAGACCTGTCATTTGGTGGGTGGCATGCCACTACTATCTAAAATCTTAATATTTTTATTCAACTAACTAATTTAACTTCAACAAAGTGAGCTTGCATACTACAAATTTATTCTGTCTTGTCTGTATTGTCCCACTGCAAGTCCCTCTCTCTTTTTCTCATCTCTTATAGCTGCCATAGCTTGTTTTAATTATTTTATTTTTAACTTGTTTTTTTTTTGTTTCTTTGCTACTCTGGACGCTTTTAACGTGTAGGTACGTTTTTTTACATTCTTCTCACATTTATAAATTCAACTTAATGATGTAACTAATATTTTTGTAACAATATAATTTAAAAGTGTCTATGGAGTTTCTTGCCCGTTGTTCTTCATAGGTACTTACTTTGTTTTGGAATGGGAAAAAAGCCTCACATTTCTGACTGACCGACTCCTTGACAATTCAAAAGTGCCTGTGAATGGTTTAATTGAATTAAAATTAAATGCTTTGAGTTTGAGTTTCTCAAAAACTTTTGCAGAAACTCAAACTCTTTCTTTCGATAGAAGCCGAGCTCGTTAACCTTGGTCTGTCACAGTGTCGCAAAGTGTTCAATGGGATTACATTTTTTTCTTTACCTCGTTTTCCACATTCATCGTCATATATCTAAGCCTCTTCCCAACTATGCTGGGGCCAGCTTCTAGTCTAACCGGATGCAGGTGAATACCAGTATTTTACATGATGCCCCTTGGTAGGACTGGTTGTCAGACTTTCGGGTTAAACCGGTGGGTCTAGAAGCACGCAATTTAGCAAAAGAGTTCCTTACAAGTATAACGAAGGTGAGAACTAAGGAAGTATTTTTGAAAATTCATCCCCTAAAGGCATAAAAGTTTGTACAGAAGTTCGTAATTTTTGCCAATCGGAAATTCCATAGCGCACACGACTTCCATCTTTAGAATAAAAATATATTAAACTAGCTTTTGCCCGCGGCTTCGCCCGCGTGGATGTTGGAAAATATCCCACGGGAACCAAAATCCTTCCTTATTCCTTGCCAACATTATAAAGGGAACCTCTGTGCAAAATTTCACCTTTATAGGTCCAAAGGTTTGGGCTGGGCGTTGATGAGTCAGTCAGTCAGTCAGTCAGGACCTTTCTTTTTATATATTAACATAGCTTCTGCCCGTGACTTCGTCCGCGTGAAATTTCTTGTTCCCCCAACCCACCCCGGCGCTTCGCATTACCTGCCTGCGCTAATATTTTCGCTTAGCGTTCTTTCAGACTTTTTTTTCTTTTTGCTTGGCACCTAGGAGTCGTAGAGTGATGTTAAACATGCCTTTAACCTTCCTTAAGAATTGGGCTATCAAATGTAAACATAATTATTAAAGTCCGACTGATAGTTCCTGAGATTTGCACGTTCCAATGACTTACATCTTTACATATCGAGACTTCTCCGTGCCTCGGAAAGCAAGTTAAGCCGTTGGTCCCGGCTGTCATTCGTGGATCTTTGACAGTCGTTACGGGTCGTCAGAAGCCCTAAAGTCTGACAACCAGCCTTACCAAGGGGTATCGTCAGTTACTGGGTTTTGGAGGTCAGATATACAATCGCTCCATGTAAAATACTGGTATTCAGCTGCAACCGGTTAGACTGGAAGCCGACCCCAAAAAAGGAAAAGGCTAGGCAGATTGATTTGGCATCGTCTGTAAGAAAACGTAGCATCTCAATATTTGACCTACTTCCTATTGTGTACTGATATGCAACTTTGCAGAGCCGGTCTAGTTCGCCGACATAACAAGATTACTGTGACTAACTTTGGACATCTTGTCGAGATCTAGAGCTGTCTGAACTTAGCGATGTTCTGTCAAACTATGTTCTATATTTGGATGCTTTAAGAAGTAAGAACAAAGTTCAAAAAATACATTTACATTATTGTACTAGTATGTAGTTGCACGCGGTTTTAGTCGTATCCTAATGTTACTTACTCTTGTTATGAGTATACCTAATTATTTAGTTTTGTTACCTATATTACTGTGGTTTTGTATGGCTGTATTGCTCGTGAGTCATGCAATGTGACGAAATGTATATTTTTTTATGTTATTTTATTTTATAATCTGATCTATTTGGGATTTTTATTATATAACAATTTTTTTTATTGGTAATATACAAATGATTTAAAAAAATAATTGATTAATTTTCCACCTGTTATTATGAATGTTGTGCATGCCTACTAAGTGATGTATTTATACAGTATTAAAGACTCATTCACCTAATGTTACTACCCTTGTAAATATGTCGTAGTGTGCCTTGCTCAATAAATAAAAAATAAATAAATGAGTAACCAAATTTTCGCTCAAATCCGTTCAGATATTTAAGTATGTACTTATAAATGAGTAATAAACATTTTTACAAGAAAGTGAAGTTTTTTAACGGTATTTTACATCCGATATCCTAGAAACGATAACAATGACAATTCTCTTATGCAACATCATGCTCTTATCAATAGTTTGCAGGCCACATAAACATTATTGTTCGGTGTGCGGGAGTCGAAAGCGCCAAAGTGCAGGAGCCAATCACTTAGCTATTACGTCAGTGGAGAGTTCTTTTCTGCTTGTCTGTTTTATTGAGACCTTGGTGTATGACAACTTTGTGTGATTTCGTGTGACGAATTGGAATATAGCGTTGTTTGTCGAATTATAACTAACGATTTCGTCTGCAATCCAGGATCAAAAGTAGCCTATGTCCTTCTCCAGGTCAGCGGCTACCTATCTGTCAAATTTCATCCAAATCCGTTCAGCCGTTTAATCGTGAAAGCGTGACAAACAAACTCACTTTCGCATTTATAATATTACTTAGGTAACAACAAAATCTGAGGAAATTGGGGTTCTTCTTGTGTACCTTTGTGCAAAAAATTATGATATCCAGTGTCTTTAATAGAATCCAGAATTCCATAGAAGTCTCGTTGAATTTTAATCAGTCAACCCTAAAAAGACTAAGAGAAAATTTCATCTAAGTTTTTCTTATCAGTGGATGCGAGACTGCACATGACTCCCTATCAGTGATGCGACTCACCTTGCCATTGTTGCGGCTCGCTATCTCATAATGCGTGCACCTCCAACTTAAGGCGCAGATTTCCTGAAAACGATCAAAAAGGTGGTTTTTTAAAGCTGTGTATCTCATAAACCGTAAATAATTTTGATATGTAAAAAAAATATGATATTTTCAAGTCCTTTTCGCATACAGTGATGGAAGCCAAAACATAATTAAACATACTTTAATGCACCAACAAAATCTTTAAACATACCTCCTAATAATCTTTAAAAGCTGTTTATCCCTTCATTAGCAATTATAATTATAATTAAAAATATACCATGAAATGTCAAATTCCAAACTGCATCCAGTGATGGATTACTTTTTATTAAATAGTTAATTTCTGATTTTATTTGCACTTTTACGACATAATTCCGGTGCGCGTGAGAATCTTCTATCTCGTGCGTCAAACTAGACAGCCATAACGCCATTTCACTTACACACCGAGCTAAATCAAGCTTTTAATCAGGGCCTTAAGGCGCAGTCCTGTGTGACCCTTCAAATTCCGTACAATGTTGAATTTATTGTTTCTACGTTGATAGGTTTTTATTGTTTTTATGTTATTTTTATTGTTGCTGTTGTTGATTTTTGGTCTGTTGTTATTGGGTGGATGAATGAAAGTTAACGAAGTAAAAGGAATTGTAAGTATCGTTCTGTAGTTTCTGCCTACCAACATGGGAAGACGGCGTGAGTTTCTGTACCTATGTATGTATGTTGAAAGGAGGAGCTCGTGGCTAAGTAATAACAGCTGCACGAGTCGATCCATCAGGTTAAGCTACGCTTGCCGGGGTTAGTCCGTGGATAGGTGACCATCTTTACATACTGAGACTCCTCCATGTCTCGGAAAGCACGTTAAGCCGTTGGTCCCGGCTGTCATTCCTGGATCTTTGACAGTCGTTACGGGTCGTCAGAAGCCCGAAAGTCTGATAACCAGTCTTACCAAGGGGTATCATATTACCCAGTTAATGGGTTGTGGAGATCAGATAGGCAGTCACTCCATTTAAAATACTGGTATTCAGCTGCATCCGGTTAGACTTTGAAGCCGACCCCAACTTAGTTGGGAAAAGGCTAGGCAGATTGATTTGCTATATTTGCATATGCCAGCATGCTAAATGCATCATCTTAAGGTAGTGACTTCTTTTTGACTCGTGATGCGCTTTCGAAAGTAATATTTTCAAATACTTATCTAAAGTTTCACCATCTCATAATACTACATTTTGAATTTTTGATACAAGTGGAGAACGTTTGTAATTACATTCAAGGCGGAATTAACACCCGAGCCGTAGGCGAGGTTGTTTTTGAGCCGAGAACTGCAATAACAAATGTCCAGGAGTATCAAACGACGTTTTTCAATACACTTTTGAAGAAATAACATAAAATAACGGAAAATATTTTTGTCATGAATTATTAGGAAACTATGATTTAAATTTCCTTTTTTTTTCGCGCTTTGTTTTCGCCAGGTTGAAGGAGAAGCAAAGGTATAAAGCCGATAAACAGGCTAATATGAAAAATTGAAAATTCAAATATTTTCGAGTTCAGAACACAAATAAATGTTAATTTGTTCAAAAACGTTTTTTTTATTGTAATAATCATAGTTTTTGATGATATTCTATTTATAAACATTATTTAAATATTCAAAAATTATGAACGCCGTGAAGACGCATAGGTACCTCTTTGCCGAGATTTAAAAAAAACATTCACCTCCGAATAGAGAGTTGTGAATAGAGGCATTGAACCAATTTGGACTAAGTATAGGTAAGTATAAGTCATCTGTGGCAATTTTTATTCCTGCACGCGTGCGGGAAAATGAAAAATCGCATGCGTGTGAAATACATTGCATTGTGAACCTAATCGTAGTGCGATATGAACCAGTTTTCGAGGAAGTGTATTGAAAAATGTATTTTCATTTGCGTCATTGAAAATGCATAATGCAAATGCAGAAATCAATAATCCGACTACAAAATGGCTACCAATAATTGCGTAACACAGCATCACAGATATTGTTTTAAAAGCGCGCTCATGAATCGCGTGACGTCACAAGTGAAAAAGCGGGAAACAAAATGCAAAGCTGCGAACATGTGAGCCGCTCGTATGGAAAACGAAAGTCTTTCGACGCGAGTTTCATTCAGGCGAAGTTGGCTCGCTCGCGGCTGCTGTACGACAATGTTGGAAGCAACTGAGCACACGAATCTCTTGGACTCGACAAAGAAGTAGGTAACACAGAATATCATAAACAGACATAACCCCCCCAAAACAAAATGGCGGCCTTAGCAGTAATTTATTCAGTCTGGAACTGCGTTGAGATTCGAAAGAAGCTTGCTTTTTCTTTTTTTTTACAAATGAAAATAGAACTACCTACATGTTAGACATTATTACTTTTTTAATAACATGCGACTTTTACATCAACTCGTGATAAAGTGTAAGACTGTTTTTTTTTTCAAAAGCTCTCGTATTATACCTAATACAGAGTGGTAAATATAGTAACACATATATAAACTTATTATAAAACAAAGTCGCTTTTGGTGTCTCACTGTGTGGCCGCGTTGTCTTACTAAACTACGCAATGGATTTTGATGCGGTTTTCTTTATCATTTATAGAATTTATTTCGGAAGATTTTGTATAAGTAATACATTAATATTTTACTTTAATATAAACCTTCATGTTTTGTCAAGTCGTAAAAACCGAGCAGGGCCGGGTCGCTAGTTTGCATATAAAATTAAAAACCAAGTGACGCTAGATAGTGTTCAAGGAGAAAGTGTAGATCTGCGTAACTTATAGCTCCCAAAATAATTCGACGATATAACATTGCAATCGAATCCTTAGGGTATGATGATGGGGTCGCGGATTGTCCGAAGGGGTTACCGCGGCCCTGGCATAGGCAACTGAAGGAACACGGGTGGGTTTTAGTCAGTAAAAGTCTGACACGCCCTTCCGCTCCACCCAGAGCGGGAGAAGTTATTTGATGATTTCCCACCCTCAAAAAAAAAAAAAAAAAAAAAAAAAAAAAGGGTATGATGATGATGTGCATCAAACCCGATGCAAAATGAGTGTTCTAGAACGTAAAAGCTCCCGCAGACAGAAGCAACGCGATTCTAGTAGAACAGTTTGAAACAAATGAAAACTTGGAAATAGTACTACCAGAACCGAGTCGCACCGTCGCGTCGCGCCTGTCTATGGTAGCCTTAACTCCTAGACTCGTTTTTGCGCGACTCATAAGACACACCGGATCACACTCTTCCAGCGTCTTCCTAATATGAAACGTAAGCTTACTTTTACTTTGTAATAGGGATGATGCCTGGGTAAAAAAAAAGGAATTCTATTTAGTCCGTCAGTCAGATAATAAAAAATATTAGACACGTATTTTTTGCTTTATCATATTAATAAAAAAATACTTAGCTACCACGCATTAAAGTTGGGGAGTGAGGGCTCGCTACGTCACTTGTACGTATAAAACCTAGCTACGCGTGACGTCATGCCATATTTTAACTCAATGTATCGCTGTAATCTTTTGATTACGTAAAAAAACTTTTTTACAAAAACAAAAACCGACTTCCAAAAAAAACACTACAAAGTGAAAAATAACTTTAATTTCGGAAATCAGTGTCTTTGGATCTGTATTTTAGTTTTTTGCCACCGACTTCCGAAATTAAAGTTATTTTTCACTTTGTAGTGTTTTTTTTGGAAGTCGGTTTTTGTTTTTGTAAAAAAGTTTTTATTTTTCACTTTTTAGTGGTTCAGTTTGTAACTTATCTAAGTTACAATAACCCAATGTCAGCTGCTCATCACGTTTTACAAAATGTTGCTTTTCCCGATGCAGGGCCATTAATTGTTGAGGAGTTCTCCTAGTAAGAACCAGAAGAAATGGAGCTCATGGTGAAGTCACCATTACCATTATTTTGACGAACATAAACCATATTAAAGTAATCGAATCGCAACCTGTTATATACTTAGATATAATTGAGTATTTCCGATGGCCCTCTGTGGTCTTCATCATCAGTTCCAGCTCACCGAATGGTACTTTCCGAGAGCAAATGCACGAGTTACTATAAAAAATACCGAAATCAATATAGGTGTGCCCATAAAATTTGAGGGTTTCCCTCGATTTCCATGGGATCCCATCATCAGATCCTGACTTGATGATCATGGGACCACTTAGAACGTATACCCTTTCGAACAAAAAAAGAAAAATCCAAATCGGTCCAGCCATTTTCGAGTAATCGGGGAACATACATAAAAAAAAAAAAAAAAAAAAAAAAAAAAAAAAAAAAAAAAAAAAAAAAGGTTCCGACGAATTGAGAACCTCCTCCTTTTGGAAGTCGGTTAAAAAAAGAAAAAATACGTGTTCAATATTTTTTAATAATCTCTATGACGGACAAAAAATAAATTTTTAGTCATCATCCCTATTAATGTTTGACCCGTGCATGTCTCCATTATCGGTAACCTTGTACCTACAATACGTGCCACGAAAGATGAGACTTGACAGTGACACACCACGTGGATTGACTTGCGCAGTAGACGATTTTAGGTATCTTTAGCGGTATAAGGTCTGAGGCGCGAGAAGGGACCGGGCGGCATATATAGAAAAGCTAATTTAGTACGTCCCCTCAGTCGGAGACGAATAGAGTTAGCATTTCCAGGCGTTAAACACACGAAAATGCTAGTAAACGCTAATTCAATAAGTCACAGATGGTGACCACGTACCAACTATGGTCGGCTAACCGGATGCAGCTCAATACAAATTTTTTACATGGAGCGTCGACTGCCTATCTGACCCCACAACCCAGTTACTGGGTAATACGATACCCCTTGATAAGACTGGTTATCAGACTTTCGGGCTTCTGACGAGGGTGTATCGACTGTCAAAGATCCATGGATGATAGCCGGGACCAACGGTTTAACGTGCTTTCCGATGCACGGAGGAGTCTCGGTATATAAATAAATAAAATAAATAAAAAAATATTTATTGAAAGAAATGAATATAAATGTGCTCAATAAAAATACAAAAAATATAATATCTTTAACTAAAACTAATAAAAAACTAAAATATGGCGTCGAAAAATTCCTCCGCATCGCTGTCGACTGGTAAAGTACCCAAGAGACTGGCGGCATTGCCACGTTGTATGGCAATGCTAAGCCTCTGACCAAAGTAAAAGAAAGCCCTTGGGTCACAAGTGTCAACAAGACCTTTATAAATTTAAAAATACATGTATAAGTTTCGAGGTTTATATTGTTATCTGTGTTTCTAGCTAGTTTTAAATACTCTAAATTGTAATCTGTGGAGAATGTAGTGGGTAGCATAATTGTTAAAATGTAATATTTAAGATTATTTGAATTGTTTCCTAGTGTGCTACTGTTTGTTTTTCCTTAAATAAATAAATAAATAAATAAGACATAAAATTGAAATAAAAATTAAATAAATAATAAAATAAATTAATTATTATTATATTATTAATAATAAAATAAATAAATTCTTTTATTTATTGAAATAAATTTGAGTGACAAAAAATATATGAAGCCTCTGAAACCCAAACAGGAAGAATATGAAGATACATGATAATGGTCCCTCATCTACGGACCACACCTGGCAACCTGATGGATCGACGCGTGCGGCTGTTAATAGTTAGCCACGAGCTCCACTTTTGCTAAAACTGTAGATATTAATTGCTGTATTCTTGATATTTTTGCCAACTTTCTTCTTGAAATTAATCGAATTTCAAACATAGAATAGGGCCCCAAGTCTGCTATTTTTTACATTCCAACACGATCCCATTGTCACTGCATTGTCATTTTGCTAAAAGTTCGTAATCTGCTAAATTCATAATTTCATACAATGGAGTGTCAGTGGTTGACCATTGGAAAGTCATAATGACGCCATTATGACGCCATTATATTAGTAGATTACCAAACTTGTCAAAATCAACAATTATGAAATCAATGATAGACCATTCTGACACTATTGTAATAGCAGACTTGAGACCCAGGCTATATAACAACATAGAGTAGGTATACTGTTTGAAACATGAAATTCTTAGGAAACCCACAACCTCAGTCGATTCATGTGGAGATTCGTGGAAGTTCGGACAAGAAACTTCGCTACGGTACCAGATAATCCGATCAATCAAAATAAACTGGTGTAAAAATAAAAAGCAACCGGAAAAACCAACAAAAGGAGTACCTACTTTCCAAGAAACGAGTATGATTTTCTAAGAATATTTTTCTAGATCAACAATGATGGCACAGTATAATAAAGAAGGCAGTATTACATCTTCATTGAAAACCGCCGAAACAACGCTCTTCGAAATCTCAGTATACGGAGTGAAAGGGACATGGACGCGAAAACGGTTACCATGTATTCAGTACAAAATTCTGAGCCCCCTATACAGAAATTTTTCATCGGTTATTGAAAAAAAAACTGCTGTTTCCTACAATAGGTATGCTATTGTAGGAAACTGCAGATTTTTGTTTTAATAACCGATGAAAAATTGCTATGTAGGCTCAGAATGATGTACTATTCAGTACATCATTCTGAGCCTACATAGATATTTTTCAAACGATTACCATGTATGGACATGGTAATCGTTTTCGCGTCGACGTCCCTGCTTCATGTATACCACTACTGGTATACAGGGTGGAAGAAGGGACATCGACGCGAACTAAACTAACTAACTGTTGTCTACACAACAACGGTCTACTCCCTAAGCACGGAGCCCGTAGTTTCGGCCTTCGTTACGGGCGTTTCCTACTCCGTAACACAGACAGACAGACAGATAGATGATTGGTTCGGGGCCCGAATGAAGTATGAATGACAACACGATTGGACAGTTGTCCCTACTCCCGGTGTGCTTTTGCCCGTCTGAAAAATTAAACTTTTACATTTGTTTTGATGGATCTTTATGTCAAACGGTCTGATTAACGGACGGACGGGTGGATGGACGGACTTAGGGAGTAGGCAGTTTGAGTGCGTGGCAGTTACGCCCGGACGGACGCGTATTTATCTACCGATCGGCTTTAAGTAATTAATTCAAGGTCACTACCCAGATAAACTACTGTAGTTTTAATATACTGTGGTGATAATGGTTTCTTGTGCAGATTTTTTACATTCTTTGAACAAACGAAATACAATAGATGTCTACTGTATAAATATTATAGAAATGAGAAGAAGCTTTTGGTTATTCAAAACCAGTATACAAAATTAGTTTTGTTTATACTAAACCTCTTAAGGGGTCATTGTACTCATCATTTTGAACAACTTGCACTATGGGACCAAACCTGAAATCGCGAAAAAAAAATCAGCTGTTCAATACATTTATCTACATCAAACTCGTCAAAATGTACTGAACAGCTGATTATTTTTTTCGCATTTTCAGGTTTGGTCCCATAGGTAAAAGTTGTTTAAAATGATGATTACAATGACCCCTTAAGAGGTTTAGTATAAACAAAAACTAATGTTGTATATTGATCAAACAATTCTTAAATCAAGCTTTGTGACCACTAATTAATCAGCACACGGATTCTACAAACATTGATGACATCTGTTTTGCTTGAATTATTTTTCAGTAACTAATTCGCGGTTCTGAACAACGGATTTCACGGAAAGAAGCCTGCATTCATTATACAATAAATTATAGAAAACACACAACCCATGCAGTTATTGGGCAAAACGATACCCCTCGGTAAGACTGGTTGTTAGACTTTCAGGCTTCTGACGACCCGTAATAGCTGTCAAAGATCCACGAATGACAGCCGGGATCAACGGCTTAACGTGCTTTCGGAAGCACGGAGGAGTCACCCATCTACGGACCAAGCGTAGCTTAACCTGATCGATCGACCCGTACGGCTGTTATTACTTAGCCCCTGTAACAAAAAAAAAAACTTAATGTTAAAACTTATCCTGTTTCCAAAGCCCAGTCAAGCATTTCCTACATCCTTGTAGCTAAACTTCGCCAGACTCTAACTTACTGTTTAATAAACCGCCAACAAATTATAGTTGTGAATGTTGCGTCTGCATTGCCCTAGTGCTCTAGTTGATGTTACAGAGAGGAATAACTTACTGATAAAGTAAAAAAAAACAACATTTTTACAGAGAAATAAATCTACAGACGATAGATACGGTTTGAAAGAGAGAGGAAAGAGATTAAAATACGAGGGACTATGGGCGTTACTTGACCTATAAAAATTGTTTACTAAGTCCAGAATTAACCCAATCACCTTATCACCTTAGACATCGGTGAAGGAAAACATCCAGAGGAAACCTGGACTTAAAATTCATACCTATAAGACTGAAATCGCCAAATGCTCATGCTTTTCTGTATGAGAAGAGCCCTTTGTCATGCAGTGGGACAATAATTAAGGCGGAAGAAAAGACATACTACTCCTAAACATTTACTTCTGAACATGAGATTCGGAAAATAAATGAAAAAAGGGAAAATCATAATCACCATGCTCAAATTGGAAAACAAAATGGCCATTGAATGCAGCTTCCTGTGAACCCTTTGACATGTTATAAATTCATGATTGGAAGGAAAAGGACTGTTAATTACCGAGGACCGTATTTAATTCACGAGGAAATCTCATATTGGGAAGATGATTCTGAACCCTTACAAGTAATATAAAACGTCAAAAGGATATCTTTATGGAATTCAAATAGTGAATTATAAACACTACAAACTAATATTTATTACAAGTGCAACAAAACAGAGTAGGTACCTAAAACATGACCTCGGTTATAATAAAAATAAATAAAAGTTCGTTTACTTAGAGCAAATAAAGAAAAACGACACTTATGTAAATAGATGTCAGTCGTAAAAATTACTTGCAAATGTTTTAATTAAAGTTTTTTTGGGCATTGTATTGAACGCCTTGAAAATAGGTCAGACGTGCATATATTAGTGTAGTCGACGCATAGATTGACCTTTACTTCAAACTTAAATAGGGACCAGGGTTATATTGTTTAGTTCCTTAAATTACTAACAAAAAAAAATAACAAAAATAATTTTATTAAAGGTAACCAATGTAGTAAACGTCAGAGGAACTGCCCTCTCAAGGTTAAACATTATTGTTTGTTAAACGTTATCTATGAGGCTAGTTTAACATCAAGGGTTAAAATAAAATTATGTAATATTTGCGTTGAGTTAAACCAGCAAATATGGCGATGGGAATGACAGTGCGGGGTTGTTTCAATGTCACGAATTGGGGGCCCCCATATATTATGTACTCATGCGGTATATAGGTGTACATAGATAAGCACATAGCACTATTTCTATGAGCTCACCCCACCGATTGTAATCTGGGTGAGGGGCGAGCGGTTGAGGCGGACGGACCAATCGCTGTGCTCCCGTGACCAGAAAAGGGGGAGGAGTTTCGCACCCCTAGTTTTCTAGGGGTTAGTGTGCTTCCGCGGCCAACCTAGTTTGCCGTAACCCTCCGCGCGCCGCGCTCTCCCCGTATCCACTAATTTAGGGTTGATCAATCGGCCGCGCGGCTGACGTTACGCAAGAGACACCAGACGAATTTAATGCGATGCAACAGCCGAGCGACCACAGCCGAGATATCGAGACAAGCTTTCAATAAACTAATTTCAATTCAAATCTTGTTACCTTAAATCTTTTGTTCACAGATGCTATTTTTCAGTGTTTTCTTTTGTTCACAGATGCTATTTTTCAGTGTTTCATTGTTAAATTCTTTGTTTAACATTACAAAAAACAAATATACCTAATTGTAACAAAAAATAATCAAAATTAGGTTTTCGTTTTGATGCTTAAATCTCTTAAGGGGTCATTGTATTCATCATTATGAACAACTTTTACTAAACCTGAAATTGCGAAAAAAATAATCAGCTGCTTATACATTTTGACAAGTTTGATGTAGATAACTGAACAGCATTGTTTTTTCGCGATTTCAGGTTTGTTCCCATAGTAAAAGTTGTTCATAATGATGAGAGTGGGTACCCTTAAGAGGGTGCTGGTATTTTACCAATAACCCTGTATAACTTTTTTTTAACACCTAATTGTTGAAAAAAAAAATATTTTCGTTTTTTTTTAAATAGGTACTTACTTAAGTATTTGTTTTTTTTTCATGAACGCATGCTGCCCATCTTAACTTTCTTTTTCGTTAAAGTTTTGTTATATTTTACCTACTTCTCATACTGCCGAACATTTCTGCACATTTTATCTTGAAACTAGGTTAATGAGACTCTATTTGAATGCTAGATTTGCATACCCAAGAAAAAAAACTAAAGTATGGAAAAATATATCTGCGTGGCCTTATTTGGCTGCATTGCCAACATTGAAACTTGTAAAAGCGTTGTTTTTAATTACCTTTCATGTTATGACTATCGATTTTCACGATAGTATATTTATTTAATTAGTTACCTAGAATAGATATGCGTCACATTTATCTATTCCGTGGTTATTATGCGTACCTTGGTTATTAGCTGAATGCCCTATTGACCTACCTACCTATTGTAGTCTGAATTTAGTATTTAACTAAGTTTTTTTTTCCGAATTTGTACATTGTAGTCTGATGGTTTGTATATAATCAACACATTACGAAAAGTTCTAAGATCAATGAGCTAAGTACATACAATATGATAAAAACCAGTTCATTAATAAAACAAAATCTGAAAAAAAAAACTGTTTCTGTATTTCACAAAACTTCTAATACGTAGCTAAAAAAGCTAACAACAATATTCACGATTCTGAAATAAAATGGAAGACCAACAAAAAAGTCCGCAGGGATCCCTTGAAAACCCTCCCCTCCTACCCCCCTTGCCCCCCGTAAATCTATCGCTCTTACACTACCTCTTCGAAAAACAAACTTGGGAGAATGTTCTTGTCCCGCGTTTATGCAAACTACGAGTATCATCGGACGCCGACCTCAGCGCCACCTATGCAGATCCTTTGATACAGTTTTTATGCGGCGTCATACATAATAAAAAGAAACAAGTTTTTTTACTTTTACTAACACTAGGCTAAGAACATTGTTACTAACAAATTTATGGGCAAATGTCTGAAATAAAAGATAAATTAAATTAAATTAAATTAAAAAGAAAATAGATTTGTTGTTTCGGTTCCTATTTTTCGTATTTTCTTCTTTCATAATTCAGGTAAAAAGTTTTAATTGAAAAAAAAAACTATATTAATTAAATTATGAGAGAGCAGTGGTAGCTCAGTGGTAATGACAGTGACATATGAGTTAGTTCGTAAATTCTAACCAACACTGGAGCTATACTTTGTGTAAATTATTTCATCACCACTGCTCTCAAAATGGTGAATGAAAACATTACGAGGAAACGGCATGTCCTAGAACCCAAAATTCGAACACATGATGTGACATCTACCAACCCGCACTGGGACCTACCACAGGCTCACACCCTCCCAACGAGACGAGGCCTGTGTCCCAGTCGTGGGAAAATTTAAATTATGGGACTTTTATAACAATCTATAGTTATGGGAACCTCTCATAGCCTAGCCTACTAAAAGTGCATTTGGTAAATTTAAAAAGCATGATGCCTGAATTAAATTCAATCGAACTTGTACCGAAAAAATCCTTTGTCCCCCCAGCAGAAAAACTCAATGCATGTACCTACCTAGCATGTAATTAAATGATAAAGAAAGACCACTCACAGAATCTATTACAGTAGGCGCTTGCAAAATCGATACAACAGTAGTATTTCAAACATTTTCCTCAAACGAGTGCCGCTACTTTAACAATTGAGCTTTTTAGAGGATCAAGTGGAAAAAATCTACAAACAGACAAAAAAATAAGTACCTGTCTATGGCCTCACAAAAAATAAAGTAATAGAAAATTTGGAACATCGCCATGTGTAAGGAATGATATAGTCTGTCCTAAAAGTATTTGATGAAAATATAAACAAATGAATCAGACAACATACCTACTTGTCAATACCACTTTGTGGTGCCACTTATAAATTTAATGCTTTTATTTGATTATTTGAATACATGAACTAGAAATTCTAATTTTAAATCACCTTTAGGGGATAGCGCGCGAAATTTAAATTTTCTTACGTTTTTTGCAATGTGTAAGTCAGTATTAGGCTGTACGTTGATTAAAGTATAATTCGCGACCGTAACATATATGTATTTATACAGAATTACTTATAATCATTACAACTCCCTAAGTTAGCTATATTCATAATAGGATTACTTGGCCTTAAAGAGTTGTATTGGTGTCTTTAATTATTAAAATTCTGTAAATACATACCTACTTTGTTACGGTCGCGAATCATATTATTTTGGTCAGCATAAAACCTCATAGGTACTAACTTACAAATAACGTAAGAAAAAATTAATTTCGCAGGGATTTTTTCATTTGGCTATTGAAAATATAATTATAATAACCTCTAATTTCATAATGTTATTCAAACAATAATTGTTGGAAAAAGTGGTGAGATATAAAGTTGAAACCTTCTAAACACAGATGAATGTGTTACTAATTCCCTTTTGTGAGTGATTGTGTAAGAATTTAACATGAGCAGGGTTTGTTTATACTTTCATAATTTACTTTAGAACAGACTGTACCAAGTTTTTGACAGAGCTTCGTGACTTTAAAATGTTTGAACGGTAGGCTAGAGTTGAATTCTGAATTGGATTTGATCTACTTTTTATGCGAAATCGTCATCGTCAGTGGCGTCTAGATTTTTTTTAATGTCATTTTCGTGTAAGTAGTAGAACAGAGTAGAACAAAGTAGAACTCAGGGGTGTTACATGCATACCACTAATTAGGTCAACAATATTAAGGTCATATATTATTACGGATCGCAGTTTTTAGTGTATTCGGGTATGGGCTGAACTTGAAGGTTGGATCTGATTCAAACTTAATGGAATGGAATGGAAAAATTAAGATTTAAGATTTTTTTTTAAATTTATTAAAAAAAAATTCTTAAATCTTATTTTTTTTTAAACTTAATCGAGCGTTTGCACGGTCAGCACTCACAGCTAACTTCCGAGCCGCCATTAAGTTTGATTCGAACTGTAGCATGCTACTTTTTCTACCTTACTACAACGTAAAACTAAAACCTCGCTACACCTGAATATTGAACCCAAGACTTCACGCTCGGTAACCCTAAATCCGACAACTGTAACCCTGCGGCTGCTACTTTTTATAGCCAAAATGTAATAACCAAATGTCTAGTCTAATTTCATTCGCGATTACGATGTCTACCGACCATCAACACTGAGTAATTAGAAAGGTATGCTTAATCAGAAAAATATATCTAACGACTTATAATCTAGGTTTTATTACTTAAGAGGCCGTACACGAAATTTTGCCGATTTCGCTGATTTACGGGATTTTACAGTTATAATACTGTATTTCTTTAAGTTTTAATGCACAACATGAAAGATCATTTCAATTCTCATGAATGGTCTACTTTTTAGAGTTCCGTACCAAAATGGTAAAAATGAACCCATAAGGTGCGACTCTGTCTGTCTGTCTGTAACAGCTGGATATCTCAAGAACCACTAATTCGCATTTATAATAGTAAGTAGGTAAGTATAATAAGTAAGTATAATAGTAAGTATGTAAGTAGTAAGATAAGATAGTGAGTAAGTTTATTTGTTACGCTTTCACGCTAAACCGGCTAAACGGATTTGAATGAAATTTGGCACACGGGTAGACCATGACCTGGATTAGGAATACTTTTTATTCCGATAGTACGTTCCCGTGGATAATTTTCGACATGCGCGCGAAGCCGCTGGCGAAAGCTAGTAGTTAATATGAGTCTTAAATCACCATAAGATGGGTATGGTGACCAATGCTCGTGCCTTCTCTGAATGAGAAGAGGCCATTGCCTTGTATTGGGACAATAATAGGCTGGTATTAACCACTAACATAATTAGTGAAGGTGCTACTGTGAAAATAGGTTGACAGTACCGATAGCTTCACAAAATCCTCGGAACTTGAAATATTCACGGTTAAAAATTAAAAGCAAACGTTAATTAGATAAGCAAATTATGAATGACTCAATTTATAATCGAATACTGGGCCGTCTCTCCACCACTCCATTGTTTACTATAAAGTGCATACCTACTCGGTAGGCTCTAATAATCCTTCCATATCCTAAGGGCACGTCTACCCTACTATTATCGCGCCCCCTGGTCTACTCCTTGATAAGCAATGGTCTCTGTAGCCCCGTTAAACATGAGGCTACAGGGGCTAGTGTGAATCTTTGGGTTCATTCGAGTAATCGAATCGGACAAACCACATCATCGGTCGGTCGGTCGGGTCGGTGCATTTTATTAATTCATTCAATCGAATAGTGGACTCAATTTCGGTAACAAGAGGCAAGACTGCTGCCGCTGGCACACTTTTAAGACCTGTATTCCATCCAGGAACAGATTAACCTATTTCATGAAACCTCTCCTATTATAAAAAGAATAACAGATAGGTACGGGCCCTTAGGGGTCCAAACCCATCGCGGGTTGTTCGAAAGAGATACCGTGGCCCTGGCAGAGGCAGCTGAAGAAACACGGGTGGGTTTTTTTCAGTAAAAGTCTGACACGCCCTTCCGCTCCACCCAGAGCGGGAGAAGTCATTTGATGATTTCCCATCCAGAAAAAAAAGGGGGTCCAAACCTCATAATATCGTTTGGTGCTTTTCTTAGCCTTTCAGTGGTGTATATTTCTAGCCAACAAATATTTATCTTGAGCCTAATTTGTTATGATTGAGTTTTTGATCGGGTGATCGTTAAAGCTTTCTCATGTAAATAACGAATGTCCATCAAATGTTGATCATTAATAAATTCAAGTTCAATCAACGTCGACTTCACCCCCAACAATGTAATGAAATGACGTCATAACAAACTGCCTAGCTGTATGTATGCTGTATGTTTGGCCCCGTAACCTTTTCCGGAACCTAAAGCATTTGCGTCACATAATTTAATATGATCCCATGTAGTTTATACCTATATCTAAATCTGCACTTGTAGAGATGCCTTGCTCATCCATATGGTAACCTAATTTAAGCCTCAGCAAAGAAGCCGCACGCTACCTATTTATTTTAGATTTTAGGGTTCCGCTTACAAAATCCTGTAAAAAGAATTAAAGCAAATAAATTTTCTTTTTTTTTTGCAACAAGTACCAGTTAACTACTTCATAATTCTACCCTTAATAAAATATAATACAATCAGGATTGAGGAAAAATAAAATTTATAAAACTCATCATCATTCTCCCGACCCCTTATCCCAGTTTATTTGGGGTCGGTGCAACATGTCTTTTTCTTCCATACTTCTCTATTAGTCGTCATCTCGGTAGTCACCCCCTGTCTAGCCATAATTATCATCTTTCACGCAGTCCATCCATCGACAAATTATAAAATTATGATAGGTAAATTCAAAACTCATCACTCGCAGACTCCACTTGTCCAACAGTCTTCACCTATACATATTATTATTAATAAGATAGCTACGTCTGTAGGCAGGTAGACATACTCGCTATATACGTTACGCTTTCGCCAGTAGATAGAACTTTCATTATCATCTTTCTGTGGTCGAACTTTCCCCCAGTAAGTTGAATAATTTGTCTAGGATCTCGTTGTTAATAGACAACAACTGGAATATTTGAATGCAGATTCGATGCTTTTTTACCCAACTGACCCAGAAAGAGGGTAATGTTTTTCGCGTGTATGTATGTATGTTCGTTCCATTGTAACCACCTGTAGCCTAAATGGCTTGACCGATTTTGAAGAGTGACATGTCGTTTAGATTTGACTTTATCGCGCAAGTGTCACTGCTGGGTACATTAAAATTATAAAAAAAATCGAAATTGTGGATTTTTAGCTCCAAAATGTAAGTCTTAAAAAAAAACATCTCCCAAACCTGTCGAATGGGGTATCAAAATTAAGGGTTTTGAAAGGTTGACTGGTGACTTACCAAAATATAATTATACTTACAAATCATATAATTAAATGTAATTTGAAAAGAGAAATGAAAAAAAAAAACTATCCCGAAATTTTGTAGTGAGAGGTTATCTCCCGATTATAAGTGGGTATTGTACGCTAAAAAGTGTAAAATAAAAAAACTTAAATTAAAGTTAAGATCCATCCGACTGCATGAGATTGTTTGGAGACAAAATAGGTCATCTTATTTCCATATTTTTAAAGTTCACTTTTTACGAAGTCTGGTTTTTAGTTTTTTTTTAATTTACTTTTTGTTACTAAGTAGTGTTGTAATTGGAATATTCTCAACCAGAATTAGAACGAGGTAGTCAATCGTTTGTCGGTCTATCAGAGGGAAAGTCCCTGTTGAAGAAGAAATGTGATAGCCTCAAGAATCGACTCTGTCATAGATTATGACAGCAATTTTCAAAACATTTTTTTATCGAATGTTTGCTTTTTTGTAAGGAACCATCGGCGGTCAAATCCAACCCGCACTCGACCAGACTTTTTAGGGTTCCGTACCAAAATGGTAAAAAAGGAACCCTTATGGTGTGACTCAGTCTGTCTGTCTGTCTGTCTGTCTGTCTGTCTGTCTGTCACAGCTGGATATCTCAAGAACTACTAGTGCTATCAACTTGAAATTTGGAATAGTTTTAGATGACGTTTACCCAACTAATTTTCAAATAAGAAAGAAATAAAAATATATGTATTTTTTTTGCAACATGGGGTGAAAGGGGGTCTTAAAAATTCAAAGTAGAGCTACTAGGTCATGTGGGGTATCATAGAGCGCTGTTTGCACATTTTCAAACATATTTTTATGTTTTTTTAGGCCGCACAGTGTTCGGCTTTTGATGAAAAATGTAAAAAAAAATACCGTACCCCCCCCCCCCCCGCCCTTATCTCCGAAGTTTGCAAAGAGAAAAATCTGAAATTATTCTGTGTGATAGAAGTTTATGTAAAGATTACAGGAAAAATAAAACGATGTCTCTAAATAGCACACTTTTTCAGAAATCGGAACGGAACCCTCGATCCAACCCGCACTCGACCAGACTTTATTCTATCATTAAGAGCGAGTTTTTATTTGGCATGGATAGTTTCGCTCTGTTGGGTTAGGATTTCCCCCGATCGAATAAAGCCTGGGTCAACGACTGTATACCCGAGCCCAAAATGATCAACCTACTAACAGCCTCCTAATAATTATAATTCAGGCATCATGCTTTTTAGGGTTCCGTACCTCAAAAGGAAAAAACGGAACCCTTATAGGATCACTTTGTTGTCCGTCTGTCTGTCTGTCGTCTGTCAAGACCCTTTTTCTCAGGAACGCGTGGAGGTATCAATTTGAAATTAATATCAACTACGTAAGTCTATGGTCCCTTGGAGTCCTAAAAAACTCAAGCTTCTAAGTCAACGCAATAAATAGATACAGCCATTTATGCAACATATTTTGATTCTCGCAAGTAAATCAAAACCTATAGGGTACTTCCCGTTGTCCTAGAATCATGAAATTTGGCAAGAAGCAAGGTCTTACAGCACAAATAAAGGAAAAAGTCCGAAAATGGTCATTCTATCACATAAAAAAATATTTTCAAGTCTGTCAGTCTGTCAAGACCCATTTTCTCAAGAACGCGTAAAGGTATCAAGTTGAAACTAATACCAAATACGTAGGTCTATAGTCTCTTGGAGGTCTAAAAAAATCAAGCTCCTATGTCAATGCAATAAAAAAATACGGACATTTAAGCGACATGGTTTGATAGTTAGATACTCGCAAGTAAATCAAAACCTATATGGTACTTCCCGTTGACCTAGAATAATGAAATTTGGCAAGCAGCAAGCTCTCATAGCATAAGTAAAGGAAAAAGTCCGAAAATTGGTAATTAATAATTTGATCACATAAAAAAAATATTTTTGGGATTTTAATGTTATGTTTGTTTTTGGGATACATTCTTTTCAACTACGCGGAACCCTACATTGTGCGTGATCCGCCTCGCACTTGGCCGGTTTTTTCGAGTTGTAACCATATTACTCCTACAGTTTTCATTAAAAGTGTTCATAAATTTATACAGTTCTTTACAAACTAATAAGGAATGATTTCTTGTCATTACTTTTTTAGTTTAATCAACAGATTTCTTGTAAATCGATAATTACTTCATATTTTGCAAGCGTTGTGCCATCGCGTTTCTCTTTCTTTACAAAACCAAAGACACCGAAACTAAAGTTTTTTTTTTTACTTTTTGTTTGTGGTATCGCCCCCCAGAAATTCGTAGGTATCCTACTTGCTATGTAAACAACAGCGACAAGAAGTTTCCAAATGGATTAAATAAGTGTTATTGATGCTAACTCAAAAACTACCCAAGCGAAGTTTATTCATATTGGGACCACCTCGGAAAAATACTCTTTCGAACAAAAAAAGAATCATCGAAATCAGATTACAATAATAGAGAAGACATCTCTAACGTGTTATAACATACATAAAAAAATTACATACAGACGAACATAGAACCTTCTCCTTTTTGTCGGTTAAAATCATCGTGTAACTTAAATCATTTAAATTTGAACAAAAATTTTTCGAAAGAACGCATTTTCCACCGTTGCTTTCTCCATGGACGGTGCTTTTCAGGAAAACGTAAAACAATCTTTCAGGTGAAGTTACATCGACACTCGGGCGGCAAATGAAAGTGCGCTGTTTTTTATGATCAAGTACTTATAGCTATTTGAAACAAAAACAAAACACAATCAAATAGAAAAACGTTAAAAATTAACTAGGTATTTAGATGCCGTTTTTGTGCTAAAGTAGATAAAAATCAAATTGGAAATTTCTGTGGGGAATCCCCCGAGGAAGTAAAAGGCATTCTTTCGGACATTCACTAGGCAATTGTAAATATAGTGTTCTCAATTATTGGAGGCCGGTTCGACCCCAATTATCGGTCACATCTCCAATCACTTGGTTGCGGTTTTACTAACAAAAACACGCGATTGTATTCACGTCCTCATCTGATTTAATATATTTGATAACACTTATTTTAATTGCGATCTTTGATAATGTTGATAATTCAGGGGCTCCTGGCTAGTAACAGCCGCACGAATTGATTGATATGTGAGGTTAAGCTGCGGTGGTCGCGGTCAATCGGTAGATGAGTGACCATTAGCATTGTTTACAAACTAAGACCCTCCATGCCTTGGTGACTTTAAACCCGTCAGCCCTTTTTTGCCGAATTACTTTTAATTAATTTTATTAAAGATAATTATTTTGAATTTTATATAGTACTAATAATAATAATTATATGATAATTATATCTATGACGGTCGTTACTGGTGGTCAGAAGTCGGAAAATTTATAACTAAAAACGGCTTAACCGATTTTGATATAACATGTCTAAGAACCACCGCTAGAAAACCTGCTATCAAATAAACACCCGTGCCACAGACAGACACACACACACCCTCACACACATAGCGGTCAAACTTATAACACCCCTCTTTTTGCGTGGGGGGTTAAAAGAAAGATAAATAAGTTAATTTGTCACAGAAACACTTGCATACAAAAAGATAATTAACTAGAGTAATACAGTAACAGAACAATGAAACAAAATAGATCTACTTACTCGTAATGTACGAGTATGATCACGAGCACAAAACAGAAATAGTCGACAGCTGCACGTCATGACTGTGACAAGAAGGCCACTCAGCATGATGGTGTGAGGGGGGCCCACAGCACAGCGCTAATTTTTAGTGGTCACCCGAAAAAAGACGTAAGAAAACCGGAAACCAAGTCAGGTTTAATTAATTGTACATAAATACTTACTGCTCTAAATAAAATATTGCCTATACCTACTCTATCGGTTTAGATAAAGGTAAACAAAAAAAACCGGTCAAGAGTGAGTCGGACTCGCGCACCGAGAGGGTTCCGTATCATCATTTATATGTAAATTTTGTTTCTTGATTCCTAAAAAACTGTGCTATTTATAGACATCATTTTATTTTTCCTGTATATACATAAATTTCTATCATATAGAATAATTTCAGATTTTTCTGTATGCAAACTTCGGAGATAAGGG
This sequence comes from Cosmia trapezina, assembly GCA_905163495.3. Classification (NCBI taxonomy): domain Eukaryota; kingdom Metazoa; phylum Arthropoda; class Insecta; order Lepidoptera; family Noctuidae; genus Cosmia; species Cosmia trapezina. The sequence continues at coordinate 10,547,312 of LR991025.1, read as the reverse complement.
CCACGGCATTTTTTTAAACATTTTTCATCAAAAGTCAAAAACTTTAAGCGGCCTCAAACAAAGAAAAAAAATTGGAGAATGTGCAAACAGCGTTCTTTCATATGATACCTCCATGCCCTAGTAACCCAACTTCGATTTTTAAGACCCCTTTCAGTCCCTGTTGCAAAAAAAAAAATGTATTTTTGTTACTTTCTTATTTGCAAAATAGTTGGGCAAACGTCATCTAAAACTATTCCAAATTTCAAGTTGATAGCATTAGTAGTTCTTGAGACATCCAGCTGTGACAGACGACACACTGAATCACACCATAAGGGTCCGTTCACACAAACCGGCTCGGAGAGGAGAGCAGATTCTTATCACGTTGAAAATAGAGTTTTTAGTATTTGTAGTAAGGTTTATTTTTGCATGTGCACTGCTTTTGTCACTAAGGTCCGTATTACAGAACGTCACTCAATACTCAAGCATTACTTAAAACTAGATTCAAGCCATTTGATTGGTTGAAACTAGTTTTAAACTAAATTTAAACAAAGATCAGTGCTTCAGTTTCCTTCTGTAATACGGATCTTAGAATGCTTGAACGCGCTTGGTGTGAAATAATAAGAGGAGCTGACCGGCTCCGATCGCGTACTTTTTCTCGTTCGCGCAGCCGTTCGGATCGCATCCGCTTTCAGATCGCTTCCAGCCGGTCTATGTGAAATAGTTGCCGGCTCCGCTCCGACCAACACCAAGCGTATACGATCCGGTCTGTGTGAAAAGAAAAATGCGCGCCGATGCTCTCCGGGCCGGTCTGTGTGAACGGACCCTAAGGGTTTCTTTTTTACCATTTTGGTACGGAACCCAACCCCTACGTGTCTAAGTTAACCGACTAAACGTAACCTGTCACTTCAGTCGTCATACTACGACACCGTTGTGCTCTTAATTTTGCAATTAGCGATGATATACAACGAATCATAAAGTTGCTAAATTGAAGACACGTAGTTTTTTTTTTGTTTATCTTTATTTAATTATTTAAACCGATGGAGTATATTAAGTAATTGGGTTGCGAAGAAGAGATGGGAGTTGCTCTATGTAAAATATTATTATGCAGCTGCATCAACTTATTTATTATCTTATTATACAGCATGTATGAGAATGGTGTGATCAAATCTAAGGGTGTGATACTGACCATCAAACCTAACAACTTTCTCCATGGAACTAACATCGTAATCGCGAAAAAATGATCAGCCGTCCCATACATTTGGGTCGAGTTGATATTGAAGTTTTGTATGGGACAGTTGATAATTTTTTCGCGATTATTATGATGTTGGTCCCCTGGAGAAATCTTCAGTTTAATGGTCTGTATACCATATTCTTAAATTTGCCCACACCTTTCTGAATACATGCTGTAGAAGCCAACAAATACATAGATAGAATGAGGCAATGTGGATGACTATAATTGCACTAATATCTGTATTACTAATCGCATACTAATTAATCATATGCCTTTGTGTACTCAAATTAATATTAATGTATTGACTAGTGAGTTATTAAGTGTGCGGGCAGATGCATATAAATAAGATAATATTATTATAAAAATCAGACGATTGTAAAGGTCATCAGTATCCTAAATAGACTTGTAACTTTCTTTTAATATCGTTAATTATTTCATTGCTGTTATTCATTTTATGTTTTTGAACTTATAAGTTACATTATAACCTAGGTTTTTTTGACGAAGTAGGTAGGTACGTAATGATTATAAGAGATAAAAGATTGTTTTAATTAATAACTTCATATTATTAGCAGTCCATTTGCTACCGATGTGTTTTGTATGAGGTAGTCAGCAAAAGTTTCAAGTTTCTAAAATTTTTGACTTTTGAATTTCAGTGTTCAACAAATTAAAGCCCAACATCAAATCATAGCATCAAACCTGTTATTTAGGTAGGTACTACTAGATAATTATGTAGAAACTAGCAACGCCCCGCGGTTTCAACCGCTTAAAGACTCGAACCCGTAAGAATATCGGGATAAAAAAATGTGTGTGTGACCCACACACTTTTTTATCCGACGCACGATACGAGTTCACTCCTTAAATACATCTAGATTACATACTCTTTATCTTTGAAAGGCCGTAAATAAACTAAACAAGTATACAAATACGTGATTTCAAAGTGAAAAACGTAACGCTTTTGAGTTAACGCATGTATTAATTTCACTCCTCGTAAAATTTCCATATCGGGGATTACATGAAAATCAGTTTTTAAGGAGTAAACTCAAAAAGTATCCTATGTGTTGTGTGCCAAATTTCATCAAAATCCGTTCAGTAGTTTTTGCGTGAATGAGTAACAAACATCCATCCATCCATCCTCACAAACTTTCGCATTTATATTAGTAGGATTATAGACTGATGATTATAGACATAAAACCTTGAAAATAAGTTTTCTGGTACCAATTACTTACAAATTAATTCTACATAAAAAAGTTGCATCTACATAAAATATAAGTACGCAACTTTAGTTATTAGCTACTCCTACGAAAATAGAGATGACGACCAAACAAGGACCACTCATTGTGCTAAAACAATGCACACGAAAGTATAGACAAATGTTCAGTTAGAGTTGTCTAAAAAAGACCCGTTCTATACAACATATTAAAACAAGCCAGCCGATACATTCATGTCGGCTAGACTCCGCTTTATCCACGCCTGATAACAGAGCCACATCATTAGGTAACCGGTCTAGACATGACTATGACTTACTTGTCTAGACATTCGTAACATCTAAAACACCTAGATCATTCTATACACCTACTCCAAATTATATAGAAAGCATTCAACTGTCAGCGAATCTGAACACAAATTGAATAATAGTATAATTACGAGCCGAACATCCCCAGGCAGCGTCGAACCGAAATCGATTGATCCGTATTAGGTCAATAGTCTTTACGTCGCAAACGCTGAGTGCGCACTGGGGTTGTATTTAATAATATTATAGTTCCAATATCGGCATCGGGAGATAGTGGAGATCGTGACGCGGCGACTGCGACGCGCCTTATCGCCGCATCGCCTTCGTGGTCGTCGTAAATAATGTGCAACTTTTCCCGCCACGCCCCCACCGACACTAGAACAAAAAAACTATGCAGTCGCTAATAAGTTTTTTCATGCGTAACGTAAGAAGTTGTCCTTGCTTAATGCTCTAACGATGCATGCAACACCGTCTGGAGGCTAATGAATAATTTTTGTCTGCGCACTGCAATGCCTTAAGCGTTGCAAAAATACTGTTTGTCACTATTCTATTCATGCACATGACTTTGTATTTGAAGCATTATAAGTTTTCTTAGAATTAGATGTTTTTCTATTCTTTGCTCACGTGTTTGTTTGCATACTAACCTACATATTGCATAACCGAACAGTTATTGTTGATGTGTTGTTTTTCGTAATCCCAGTTTTATTATTACAAGCTTTTATTTAAATTGCAATGTTTGTAAGTTGTCCTTTTCAAAATTTGCAAGTTAAATTTGACCCACTGCCCGTTGTTCGATTGAGCCGAAATTTGACATACGTATGTAAAATCGGTGACAATGCAATATTTTAGTACCATCGAGCTGATCTGAAGATGGAGCCGGAAGGTGGTCACAGGAACTCAGTAATAAAACGACACAACCCTATCGAGTTTGGGCTCTCTTCATTTGTCTTGACAAGGTCTCTGGTCCTAGATGACAGCCAGACTAATAAAAGCTAGTTTAAAAAAAATATTATTAATATTACATAAACTTGTTTTTCTGAGAGGTTTTTTTTTTTTTTCAATAACTAATATGTTTATCAAGTGAACGCGAAATGATGCATCACTCAAAAAAATTGTAAAATATTTAAGGAAACCTTGCGTAAGAGTTCATTATACGTTCATAGACGTAGTTGATAACATAACGGTTAAATTATTATAAGAGTGGTAATAAGTATGAAGTGACGTTTAGAGGTAACAAAGAATAAGTCACAGCAACAGACAAAACTGTAAAATCACCTAATAGAGGCTGCGTTTGCGTTGGCGCTCCATCATCGTCATGCCATAAGGGCTTTTGCACACCTCCGCCGCGAAACCGCTAAAAAGCGGAACATCATGCGAGTCAGTTGAAATAAACTACTGCGGTTTTGCTGCTATGGTTTCCCGGCGGAGGTGTGCTAAGTGCCTAATATTCACATCAAATTTGGGCCTAGTAAATAGACCGCTTCACTGAATAATTTAATTATAGCACTTCTTGGTTGTTCTATATGCACTGATTACAATATTACTACGCTAATCGATATTATGTTTTTACCTAACTCACAACCAGACATTTTAGCTTTGTTTTTGTGGTAAAAACGCACCTGAGATATCTTTATTATGGTATTGCAAATGTTCATAGGCGGCATAACAGGCCGTAGCCAACCGTACCGTACCAACCGTGGCCGTAGTGGCGTGGCGTTAGGGTTGGCAACTTTTTTTTGGAAGAACTAAAGAAATTTCTGATCACAGAGAAGGTAAATAAAGAGTACAGATTTATAATAAGTACAGCATTTTTTGTTCTTTTTGCGGAACATATTTTTTTTAAATAATTTTGTTAATCAGAAGTTTCTAATTCACAGTTCAAATTGATGAAGAGCTTAGTTATCATCATTTTTTTTGTTTTTTATTTTTCTGTTTCTCTCTTCCCACCACTTTGCAATCAGGACCAAAAATAGGGCCGTCCATTTAAGGCCACTTTAGGATAATGGGGAATGGGGCCGCTACGTAAAACATAGGAAGCAAGAACGAGCGAAGCGAGCTCGAAATTTTTAGCTAAAAATTTTTAAGGTTTTCTTTGATCGTCCTCTGCCTACTTCCCTGGCAGAGACTACAGCCGTGTGATTCTGTAAGCAAGACCTCATTCTAAACTTCCAATCTGCCGGTCGATTCTGTAAAAATCTCACCACCGTGAAAACTTAGGTGAAGTGAGTTTGTTTTTGCTAGGAATTGACACTAGATATTGACAGCAGCTCACTCCACGCTCACTTCACCTAAGTTTTCACGGTGAGATGGTTACAGAATCGCACTGCTGTATCCGCTGTGAGTTTCTTGATTGTTCTAAATTCAAAGTGTCAAATAAAAAACAAGTGAGCAGAAGTGATGCGAAGTGCGATGTGAGTTGTTGTTCAGTACGACCGAGTACGCCCGATTTATCTTGGCAGGTCCGAACTTCGCGCAGAAAGATGCGCAGTAAGATTTTTTAGGACCAAATGGTGACATGAGGCGAGTGTGAGTGAGACAACATGCGCGAAACTTCTTAGTGCCTATGTTCGGAACTGCCAAGATGATTCAGCCGTAGTGTACTTTCCATCAGTCAGTACTTGACCTGTCAACTGCCCACTGACTTTCGTTACCACAGTTAGTCGACGTTCGCACGGACGTAAAAATAACACGGCGATTTTTTTTCGCGCACTGGGTTTTCAACGCTCCGCTTAGCGCCAAGAGTTGAAAATCCAAAAGTGTGTTTTTTCGAGGCGCTAGAGTGCACTCTGTTGTTGTTAAGTTGGATTCTCAACGCTCGGCTCAATAACGAGAGTTGAAAATCCAGTGCGCGATAAAGTCCCGCCGCGATACTTTTACGTTCGGACGAACGTCGGCTTACAGCTATTCTTTTAGAGTGTCACGAGCGAGAGCAGCTAAAGACTAAATTACTGAGGGATGGTGCTCTATAGGTTGTGTTATTCCTCGGCAAGGCGTGCGTCTCCACGTGTTCGCTGTGCTCTCGGCTAGACGGTGCAGCGGTCGGTCAAACCGCGGCAACACTCACAGTCGTGGCCATAGCGTTGTTTTTGACTGAAAACGGTGCACGCGCGCTTCATGCTTTATAGCGAGCCACTAAACTTATACGAGCAGCGATCTATAGTGCTGTGCGATGCGATTTTATTGTCAATGGCGGAGGCGATGGTTTAAATCGAAAAACTTTAAATGCAACTTTTTCGATAAAGCTATGTATTTTATTGACAAAAATAAAAGACAAAAACGGCTTAGTTACAATATCAATCAATAACCTAACCTTTTCCCAACTTTGTTGGGGTCAGCTTCCAGTCTAACCGGATGCAGCTGAATACCAGTCTTTTATATGGAGCGACTGCCTATCTGACCTCCGCAACTCATTTAATGGGGTAACACGATACCCTTCGTAAGACTGGTTGTCAGGCTTTTGGGTTTCTGACTACCCGTAACGACTGGTACGGCTTAATTACAATATACTTACAATATGAAATTATACTCCAAAACATTCTAAACTTGTTGTTACTTAAAGTATGAGTTAAGAAAAATTGTTTTCTTATGTTTTATCGTGTTTAGATATCGATCTAAACACGATAAAACATAGAAAACAATTTTTCTAAACTTCACAGAATTGATGGGTAGGTATCGATATACCTACCCATCAATTCTGTGAAGTTTACGAAAAAAAAAAACAGCAGATTTTTTAAATTGAAATTTCAAATTACTGCATTAACTGCGGTTGATGAACCCACAAAAAAAATCAAATTAATTTATTTTTAATTTTATCATGTTTAGTCGCTATCAGTCGCTTCATATAAAATACTGGTATTCAGCTGCATCCGGTTAGACTGGAACCTGACCCCAACATAGTTGGGGAAAGGATAGCCAGATTGATTTTGATTTTATCATGTTTAGAAGAAACCCATCGCCTCTGTGGAGTTTAGCTAGTCCATTTTAAATAAGCATGTACAGTCAGCAACAAAAGTCGATTAACACTTGTATTTTCTAAATCTTAATTATTGAGAAAAATACTTAATTAAAATCGGAACAGATGTAAATTTTAAAGAAAATTAACTATTACATAATAAATGAAATGCTAAAAAGCAGGTTATCGTATCATTTTGTGTCAAATGATGTCAAAAAGTAGTAGTGTTAACCGACTTCTGATGCTGACCGTACCTATGTATAGGTAGAAAGATAGGTAGGTACTCATGAAAGTTAATCCTCGCGTAGGCGTCGCATTATTCTTGTAGTCAAGAAGAACATCTCATTAAGGAATACAGAATAAAATATTATTCTAACAGGTTTATTTAAATCACCAATGTGCATCAGACACAGGTTGCGGCCATCGCCATGGCATTCGAAGCTGATATATTTCTCTTGAGCGCACTAAGCGAGGTCAATGCTAGGCCAAATCTAGGCGGGGCGTGGTTTACACGATGTCTAGATATTAAGATAGATGTTCTATTAGGTCGTACAACTCTAAGTCTACAAAATGTTTATGATAACAATTAATAAAACCGGTCAAGAGCGAGTCGGACTCGCGCACCGAGGGCTCCGTTCCGATTTCTGAAAAAGTGTGCTACTTAGAGACATCGTTTTATTTTTCCTGTAATCTTTACATAAACTTCTATCACATAGAATAATTTCAGATTTTTCGCTTTGCAAACTTTGGAGATAAGGGGGGGAACGGTATTTTTTTTTACATTTTACGTCAAAAGTCGAAAACTGTGCGGCCTAAAAAAAAATAAAAAATAGTTTGAGAATTTGCAAACAGCGCTCTTTCATATGATACCCCACATGCCCTAGTAGCCCCACTTTAAATTTTTAAGACACCCTTTCAGTCCCAGTTGCAAAAAAATATAATTATTTTTATTTCTTTCTTATTTGCAAAATAGTTGGGTCAACGTCATATAAAACTATTCTAAATTTCAAGTTGATAGCATTAGTAGTTCTTGAGATATCCAGCTGTGACAGACAGACAGACAGACAGACTGAGTCACACCATAAGGGTTCCTTTTTTACCATTTTGTTACGGAACCCTAAAAATGATCATGATAAAAGGCCAATTCTCATACCTAAAAACGTTCAGATTCAAGTCGGAATCTCATGACAGCGACAATCAAATGTCAAAAATGCAGATCAGGATTGAGACTGAGATGAGGTCGCGAACGCTGTTAAAAATACAAGTCATTTTAAGAAAAAGTTTTAATCATTCATACTCAACTTTTTTTAAATCAACTCATAAAATATGAGAAACCACATAATTCGCTACTCTATCTTTGTGAAAAAGTACAATGCGTTTCAAATAAGTATAGGATCGACTTAGAGCCATGTTGTGACGTCTTAACTGTCAAATCGAAAAAAATGGGTAGGGTGAGCAAAACAAGATACCTATTTTTTAAATAACATTTATTTACGAATCATGAACGAAGAATTTGAAATAACCCTCCCTTTGGGCTTCGCCGCAGGCCGGTAAAAAAAGGTTACCAATAATGAAAATATGAAAGAAAGTAGCATAATTGTTACTTTTTTCACTTTGATTTAACTAAGACTCGGTTAAACAAAAAAAAAAAACGTTATTGATACGTTTTCTAAATCAAATAAGTTTTCTTTGCAAACCGTACCTACTTTTCAATCAACATTTGACAGATAGAGGTCATTGACGTTCCTATTCTTATTTGAATCGCACTGTACATTTTTTTCGCAATAACTGGCTGATTTCTCCCAAAGAAAAAAAAGCTTCCAAATTCAAAACCTCGCGTGGTGTGGCCCCACTATAGCCCTACGATGCGACTCACGAGTACGGTCTAGTCGTGGCCCTATGCTCCGACTAAACGCGGCTGTGTTTACACGAGATACTGACTTCACTGACCACTAGCCAGCGGCTACGAACAAAATTCTATTCGGATATTAAATTTATATCGACCAAACACCCACCTTGGTTATCCATACGCTTGTCTACCTATACCTTGTGTTGCATGACGCATCTAGACGCTGTTTGAACCTAACATAGTAGGTGGAGTAACGGTACTTACCTTAATTTTGCTGATACGTAGGTATTCGTTAGTTGTTGCATATAATTTACAATTTTTTCAACTGAAAAAAAAGTTGTTCATAGATTACGCCAGGCATTGAACTTTTATTGGTGGAAACCTAACTAAGGTACAGATCGCGGCACATAAGTTGAACTATGACCGGTTGTACAGAAATTTGTATTTGTATATGTAATTAAAAGTGTGATCGCCGACGACCACATGGTTCAACTTACGTGCCACGATCTGAAACTGAAACTTATATACTTAGTTCTGAAAATGTATGAAATCTTTTTCATTGCGTTGATTATTGGCATAGTTTTTTTAACCGACTTCCAAAAAAGGAGGAGGTTCTTTTTCAAACATGTCAACCTAATGAATACCTATAGGTAGGTACTATGGGCCAAAGTCCCGTTTTTACCTACTTCACAAAAAGGAGGAGGTACTATGTTCGGCTGATTGTATGTTTTTTTTTTGTATGTTTATTCATCGAATACTCCGCCAATTGTCGACGGATTTTCAAAATTCTTTTTTTGTTTGAAAGGGTATACTCTCGAGGTGGTCCCATTGTCACCAAATCAGAATCTGATCAGGGGGATCCCATGGAAATCGAGGGGAACCCTGAAATTTTATAGGCACAACTATAGCGATTTGTGTATTTTTTATAGTAACTCGTGCATTTGCTCTCGAAAAACACCATTTGGTGAAGTGGAACTGATGATGAAGACCACAGATGGCCATCGGAACTACTCAATTTATAAGTATTTCACGGGTTGCGATTCGATTACTTTAATATGGTTGCTAAGTAATTTAGGCTCGTCAAAATGCATAATGGTGATGATGACTTCACCATGGAGCTCCAGTTCTCCTGGTTCTTACTAGGAGAACTCCTCAACAAATAACGTCCCTGCATCGGGAAAAGCAATATTTTGTAAAAAGTGATGAGCAGTTGCCATTGGGCTATTGTAACTTAGATAAATTACAAACTGACCCACTAAAAAGTGAAAAATAAAACCTTTTTTACAAAAAAAACAACCGACTTCCAAAAAAAACACTACAAAGTGAAAAATAACTTTAATTTTGTAAGTTGGTGGCAAAACACTAAAATACAGATCCAAAGACATCGACTTCCAAAATTAAAGTTATTTTTCACTTTGTAGTGTTTTTTTTGGAAGTCGGTTGTTTTTTTGTAAAAAAGTTTTTTATACATAGTACATAATGACATGAAACTAAAAAATACTAACTGTTCTTGCCACGTCATGATCAACCAAACTTGTCTTGACCAATCCTAATAATTATAAGTAACCTTGTTTAATACTTTTCAACCTGCACTGGGTCCGCGTGGTGGATCACGGCCCGCTCCCTCTCACAGATAGCAAGGCTGTGCTGTGTCCCAGCAGTGAAAACGTTGATTATATGCTTAATACAAAACATCATGTTTTAAAAAAAACATGTTTCATAAAACGTTATGTTTTATGTTTTATCACGCTAGTATTCCCCGAAAGGTTAGACAGAGGTGTACCTATAGTAGGTACCTACACCCACATTCCGCCAGTTATGTTTAAGTACAGTTGTTTTATCTCACGAAAGTGGGTGAGCCATACTTGTAGATGTAATGCGTATAGACACGCGCTCGACACGCGCTCTTGTGTGCGTACCTGCAGGTAGCGCGCTCCCGAGCTTACGCACACAAAGACAATGTGCATGTTTGTTTACACATACAAGTATGGCTCGCCCGCTTTCGTGAGATAAAACAACTAAAACTATGTAATAGAGGACGACTCTGTTGCCATCAACCGGGCACAAATCCAGGGCGCCTACTCCCTAAGTCCATCCGTCCGTCCGACCGTTCATCCGTCTGCCTGACATAAAGATCCATCAAAACAAGTGTAAAAGTTTAATTTTTCGGACAGGCAATAACACATCGGGAGTAGGCACAGCTGGCAAATCATGTTGTCATTCATACTTCGTTCGGGCCCCGAACCAATCATCTGTCCGTAGGTGTTACGGAGTAGGAAACGCCCGTAACGAAGGCCGAAACTATGGACTTCGGGCTTAGGGAGTAGACCCCCAGACTCCGGGCTGCTACTGAGAAATTCCAGATGGAAAACCCAATAATACTTTGCCCGACCTGGGAATCGAACCCTAGGACCACTAGACCAACGAGGCAGTCAAATATGCATAATGCATTATGTATGCATATTACTTTAAAATTAATTAAAAATTAAATTGATGCAAAGCTAAGGATAACAATAATTCAAAGCTAATTTTCATTGTGAATCATTTTCTCACGAATAGATGACATTGAATTTTATTACCAAAAAAATATTATTTATTCGCAAAAAAAACGCAGTGCAAAAATAAATGATATGCGATAGTGGCTGAATATTTTGCGTCTATCGCGAATCGCCTTGAAAATAGAGACATTTTAAAATGCAAATTAGTGTCTGTCTGGGTCTACTAATAATTAAATAAGTAGGTACATAACTGACTACGTTTATTTTAATAATTCCCGCGTCTATTTAATAATATTTGTAATTTTTTGGTTACCTAATAAAATGCCTAATTTTTTTTTTTGCCTATGATTACTATTACTGAAATAGGTTATTTATTATTTTATTAACTTAACAATTTATAAAAATCATCGATAATTTAAGTCAAATTCCTGAAATTTTACATACCTAGTCTTACTTTTGCGCGCTGCTTAACGCCTCAAGTGTCGAATATATAATATATAAGCTTATATCACATATATATAAATGTGCAAAAAAACATCATCCGATGGAAAACCAATCATCATCATAGTTGTGAACCTATGGAGTTCGTAGCTAAAGCGTGTCAAATGCACCCAAAGTGTGCAAAAGGACAAAACTTTACATAATAGGTATATAAGATAGATAGATAGAATCACATATATATAAACGTAAAAAAACATCATCCGATGGAAAAAATATCATTACCAGTAGTTGTGAACCTATGGGGTTCGCAACTAACCCCCAACCCTCCCCACTCGCTGTGGTTTTGGGTCTAAAATTAGCCAAACTCAGACACTTGAGGGGTTAAATACAAGTAAGTAAAAGAAAAAAATCAAAATAAATTTTAAGAACATTATAAAAACTTATCTTAACATCCAATATCAGAGTTTCAAGGTCTGTCGTACTGTTCCAGTTACACGTAAAGCCTCTAGCCTTAATACGGTGCTACTATATAATATTTGTGTCATTATTACTCTATAATTATCTAATAATAAATTCTGTTTTTCGGCAACTACCTGATGACCTTCTCAGACGGCTCAAACCATACTAGACTAACAAGTCTGAACCTAGGCTCGGCAACCGGCAACTATCAAAAATTTAAATTTCGAATGCATCTGAGCTATTTCTTGAAAACAAAACCGGCCAAGTGCGTGTCGGACCACGCACAATGAAGGGTTCCGTAGTTGTTGAAAATAATTTATCCCAAAAACAAACTTAACATTGTAGTTGAAAAACAGTATGTTCTCCCACACGTTGTTAAGATTATACACATAGTCCTCTTTCGTTTACTTAATTATCTCATTAAATTACTTTTTAGCATCTTTTTTTTCTCCAGCGGAATTCATAATTGCAACTTTGTGATCCCAAAAAAATATTTTTTATGTGATAAAATTACAAATTAACAGTTTTCGGACTTTTTCCATTACTTGTGCAGTGAGACCTTGCTTCTTGCGAAATTTCATGATTAAGTCAACGGTAAATACCCACCCTATAAGTTTTGATTTATTTGCGACTATCAAAATATATGTCGCGTAAATGGCCGTATTTTATTGTTACGTCGTTTTAAAAGTTTTATTTTTAGAGCGCCTAGGGACCTTAGATCTACGTATTTCATATTAATTTCAACTTGATACCTAACTCCATGCGTTCCTGAAAAAAATTAAGTGATCCTATAAGGTTGTCGTTTTTTCCTTTTGAGGTACGGAACCCTAAAAAGGTTAATTGCTCTCTCAATAGGCTTGACTGCTTGAGCAATTCCAATTATAATTAGTGGAAGTTTTGTGTACGGAACAGGTACAGTCGACTGCACGTTCGTGGTAACACTATGACCTTGAGGTGGCTTAGCGTAGTACGGACTTTCTTTAAAGTACGAAGCCATCTTTTGATGATTTTGGAACCTCTGACTTGCCGTCGACTCTACATGTCTAATCTACACAACCACAAAGTGTTCTAGTACATTGCCTTATTTCTCTTCTTCATCATTCTTCTTTGCTATGAGATGAGATTAGGCAAACGGTTGGGTTGCTAACTTGGTGTAGGTATAGACAAATTTGAATATAGGGTGCAGTAGGCGTACAAAAGTATGGCCCCGTCGTCGTACGGATATGGACCCGTCAAAGCTCGGTTAATAAAATTAATTATAATTAAATATAATTGATTAAGGCCATAGTATCCGGTGCTCGAGCCACGTTCTGAACTGAAGTAGAGATTCGCGAGTGATTGCCTCGCGCATTTGGTAGGTATTTAAAAATAGTAATTATTTTAATCATTTTATCACAACAAACTTAGCGAATTGCGGTAAACAATCTTACTAACTTTTCATTTATATAAAAAACAAGAAAAAAACGTCTGTTTTGTAGTTAAGAGATTGATTAAACATTACTTACGAAAATGGGTAATTTTGGGATTTTTTTCTATCCAGCAAAGTAAATCTAATCGTGTTATTAAAAAGCGATTGACTATCCGCTAGATCCTTAAATAAGATTAAGTATATCTTTTTTTCAGAATTTTCTAACTCTGTTTTTTATGTTTCCCATGGATTCAAAAAACTAGAAAGTGCGGTCTCTGTCGGGTCATAGCGCCTTAAGTACTTGTCTGAAAATAGGCAAAAACTGAAAGGGTTTAAATATTTTCAGGTCCGATGAAAAGAATAATGAAAATCGGCATACCATATCTAAAGTAAGTCTCAATTCCTTTTTTAACATTAATTCGCCATCCCCGGAGAATATAATTGCAATCGCAAAAGCTTAACTTTTCAGGAAAAAATGAAAACGGTTTTTTGACGATTGCTTCCCAGTTAGGTACTCCATAAAAGTAGAAGCGAGAGGGCTAAAAATGAAAGAAGATTTTTATTATTAAAGTATTTTGAATTCTTAATTAGCTTTTATCAGCCTCCATGTGCGACACAGAAGTCAACAGGCCTAGTTTGGCCGATATCCGAATTCAGCCAGACATGTTCGACTATTTATATCAACATCCGTTTTCGGCCAAATTAAGCCTTCTCTGTGTCTGGCGCTTATTTTCATAATAATCAACCTGATTTTCTCGTCTGATACGTAAACCCCGGAATACTGAAAGGCATTTGATTATTCAATTACGTCTGTCGATAAATCTTAATACATTTATAATAATTTGGTAATTAATTGTGATACGTGTGTTAATTTGGTGATATTATGGGTATTAATTAACATTATTTCAGAATTACTTTTTTTTGTAGGGCATCTCGTAGTTGACCTTGAGAGGCCGAGACTACTTAACCGGACAATTCTGTAAGCCTCCAGGCAGGATATATAATATATAAATAATAAATTTTATTTTAATTTTGATTGTGTTTTTTAATGTGCATTTGATTTTAGCTAAAACTTTTGTATTTTAATTATTAATTTTGATTTTGGGATTGATTTTAATTTTGATTTTGGTTATTATTTTGATTTGAATTTTAGATCTACTAAGTTACTAAAATAGTTTTTGTAAGTGCTAATACTAACATGATATGGAAATCTTCCGAAATAAATGTTTGAATTTGAATTTTAATAAATACGACTGCACGCTAAGGGCACCCCCTGTGGGGTACGAACCTCGGCTTTGGGCGTCGCTGGGAGGAAGACAGCAGGACAGGCTGTATCATATCTGGATAATTATTATTATCTGGAGAATTGAAAGCTACTGGCTCGGTTACGCCACCAGCTGGCACTTCTTCACCGATCCGGAGGAAGGGGGGGTGTTCGAGAAACGATAGTATCTTTATCTATAATATTGTAAATTAAAGTCGCATTTCGTGTCTGTCTGTGTGACCGCGTGTTCTCTTCAACTAAGCAACGGTATTTCATACGGTTTTCGCCATCATTTTGAAAATATATTCCGGAAGGTTTTTGTGTATATGTAATATACATATAATATACTCAACTTACATACAGTAAAGAAATCTTGATATTTTGTGAAGTCGTAAAACCGTGCGAAGCAGGTGTCACTTGCAAATTATAATCTACAAAATATTTTTTCCAAAAAATGTCATCGTTCCGGCTAATCTAGTGGTAGCGAAATTGTGCTAGAAAATTTGTTAAACTTACTGCTCTATGGCTACACGGCATAATAAATTAATTCTGCCAGACAGTTCTGCTATCTGAAAGTAGTTTCTAACACGTATAATGATATGCACGAAACTATTTAAACAGGTATTCTTAGTAATATAGTTAGGTAGGTACTATAGTTAAACATGAATTGTGTCAGTAAGTGCTCATACACACGAGCTCGTGGCTAAGTAATAACAGCCGCACGGGTCGATCCATCAGGATAAGCTACGCTTGCCGGGGTTGGTCAGTGGATAGGTGACCATCTTTACATACCGAGTCTCCTCCGTTACTCGGAAAGCACGTTAAGCCGTTGGTCCCGGCTGTCATTCGTGGATCTTTGACAGTCGTTACGGGTCGTCAGAAGCCCGAAAGTCTGACAACCAGTCTTACCAAGGGGTATCGTATTACCCAGTTACTGGATTGTGGAGGTCAGATAGGTAGTTGCTCCATGTAAAATACTGGTGTTTAGCTGCATCCGGTTAGACTGGAAGCCGGTCCCAACATAGTTGGCAGATTGATTGACACACGAGCGGCACGCGTCAACGGCAGAGGCAACTTCAGCCATCGACACGAGTCGACGGATGGCTGCAGTCGCCTCTGCTGTAGACGCGTGCCGCTCGTGTGTATGAGCACTTATTTGGAAGCGATTTTTTTTTCAAATGCATTGAGCGAGTAGTGCTGCCAACTAGCGCCACAATTGAGAGAAAAATTATAAGTCTGGAGATATGGAACATTTTGAAATTTCCTATGATCATATTTTTAGTCAGATGAGGTAGAATTTTTTGTATCGCTAGTACTACTCGCCTTAAGGAACAAGTTTTAGTTTAGTTAATTTTTGTTAGTTTTAGTTCTTCTACTAAGTAACTTTTTTCTACTTTACACTTATAAAAAAAAAACCGGCCAAGTGCGAGACGGACTCGCACACAAAGGGTTCCGTACCATATTATATGTTTAACAATCGCAAAGATAACTTTGTATTTCGTAATGATATTGTGAATTACAACGTTATTTTTTGCAGTTGCAGAAAATCGCCCATATTTAAACAAAATACCTTACGAATCGCCGTTTTTAGTATTTCTTGATTAAGTACAGTATAAGGTACATTATTTATAATAGAGCTCGTACAAAAATGGTATAAAATTAACAACTTTTACGGCCCCCTATTTCTTCATTTTAGAAGATAAAAAAAATAAAAATATCTTTGTACTCTACTCGACGAGTTCTACACAATAACATCCCCACACACAGGTTATTTTTTCTTTTTCAAAATGAAAACTTTTCTGTATGGGGAAAAAAAAGTAACCCCCCCCCCTAAGCCCCCCCCCCAGCCCCAGCCAGCCCCTTTAATTTTAACTTTACTTTATTTTTATTATTTGTTGTTATAGCCGTAATAGAAATACACAATCTGTGAAAATTCTCTACCTATTAAGGTTCATGAGATACAGCCCTGTGACAGACGGACGGACGGACGGACGGACAGCGGAGGCTTAGTAAGTTTGTACGCACAATATTGAGATACTAGCTAGACTGCCCGTGGCTTTGTCCGGCGAGGATGTCTGATTTCATGGGTTTTAATTTTCTTATTATTGTTTACTTTTCACCAAAAGTATAAAATACTGAATACTGACTTTCATGTTAATCGGACTGCGTTTTAAAAATCTTCCATACAAACTTTAACATCCCTAAACACCCTTTGAGGGGTAGTTTTGAAAAACTAATAATGACAAACTTTATTACTTACATAAGCAAGTATTTGTACTAAGTTTCAAGTTCATTAACCAAAACAATAAGATTTTTCACATAAACTGTATCCCCGTTTTTACCCCCACAGGGGTAGAATTTCAAAAATGGTCTGGGATGTTTCCATAACTTGGGTCAAACATTATTTACACCAATTTTCGAGTTAATCAATCCCCAATAAAATCCTCCGCTGTAAAATTTGCTACCCCTTTTCACCCCTTAGGGTTAGATTTTTGGAAAACCCTGATACTCGTTAGTTAGTCTCTATTTTTGGTCTCAAGTACAAAAACTGAGTTTTGAGTAAATCGGACCGCGTGTTAAAATTCCTCCAAACAAACTTTGACATCCACCAATCCCGTCTTCTGGGGTCGCGGGTTGTTCGAAAGAGATACCGTGGCCCTGCCATAGGCAACTGAAGAAACACGGGTGGGTTTTAGTCAGTAAAAGTATGACACGCCCTTCCGCTCCACCCAGAGCGGGAGAAGTCATTTGATGATTTCCCTTCCACAAAAAAGGGGCTAGTTTAGGAAAACTAAAAATGATTAATTTTATAATTAACTTAGATGAATATTCGTGCTAAGTTTCAAGTCTAATAACTCAAGAAATAAGATTTTTCATACAAACTTTCATCCCCTAATTTATTCCCTTAGGGATGGAATTTTCGAAAATTCTTCCTTAATGTATGTTTACACTATATAAGGTATCTATGTGCAAAATTTCATGTCTCTAGGTCCAGTGGTTTGGACTGTGCGTTGATTATAATCAGTCAATGAGTCAGTCAGGACTTTGAATTTTTTATATTTAGATTTACAAGACCACAAACTTTTGATAAGTTTTCCTGTAATCTATAGGTAAAGAACTATTTTCTGTATTTTTTTCAAAATTTTAGGCTCATTAGTTTCGGAGATAAGGGGGGGGAATGGTCAATTTTCGTCTATTTTCTTAAATAACTTCAAAACTATTTATTTTAAAATTATAAAAAAATATATTTGAGACCCTCACAGTAAGACCTTTCATTTGATATGTCACACGGTACAGTTTGCAAAACTTTTTTTTTAATTGTACTTATTTTCCCCCAAAATCCCACCCCCATATTCAAAATTCATTTATTTACGTTACATGTCCGTGTTTGGGTTACCAAAATACATATGTGTACCAAGTTTCAACTTAATCGGTTCATTAGATTCGGAGCAAATTGGCTGTGACAGACGGACAGACGGACAGACAGACAGACAGACAGACAGACACACGAGTGATCCTATAAGGGTTCCGTTTTTTCCTTTTGAGGTACGGAACCCTAAAAACGGTCAAGGAAAACATCGTGAGGAAACCCGCGCCTGAGAGATATCATATTAATTCTCGACGGCATGTGAAGCCAAGTCAGAGGCACCATGGGTGTATAATAGAAGCCAGACTTCAGGAGGTATAATTTTCAACTACATATTTTCACTAGGTAAATTCGTAGGGTCTGGTCCAAAACAGCACATAGAAAACGTTTTACAACGTAGATTGATCCCTAATAAAAAATAGACAGTTTGACACAGGTCACTCTCAATCACGCTGATAAACTCGCTACCAAAACCTAGTATTTCAAAAACTTATTTTTAAAATACAGACGTTATTATACCTCGAACATTGTAGGACTACGTGTTTAATGACATAATTCAAGATACCACGGAGTTGGCATTTGCTCCGAGGGAAGTACAATCGAATACTCGAGCGTTATTTTTTTCGACTTTTCATAGGCAGCAGATGTTGGCAAAGGCCACTGGACTGAGGACGATTAACGGTTATACCACACGCTTTTTTCGAAATATGTACATTTATGTTTCAATTATTGCTAACATTTGTGTTAGCTTCCATATTTGGTTTTCGAAAACGTGCAATGGTTTGTTATCGTGTCTCGGAGTGTCATTTTGAAAAAGGCCGACATTCTCCTAAACAGTCACTAATTATGTTAATAAGCAAATAAAGATTTTCCGATTTGGCGAGACATTCTGCAGTTTTACGAGTGTTCTCGTCTGCTAACAATTAATTAATATTAAAAATACGGTTGATAGAGTGTGAGTCAAATGTTTCAAGGATTTTTTTTTAGGAATATGCAAACTTGTAACACATTTAGTTTTTGTGGCATTATGATTTAAAGTTTTAACAGTTGTTTTAATACTCAGTTTTATTTTGCAGGTTGTTGGAAGAACCCTGAAGTCAAATCAATTGTTTGTAGAGTTTCATTCTCACGACCTTATGAAGTTATGATGAATGATTTATTTCATTTTACAAGGATTTGACTATCCTTATACTTCCTAGATTTGGAATCACTTGGTCTATTCTTCTATAGTCACCAATCACCATCTAAAGTGTTTCATGTGTGAGAACAAACGATTCTTGAAGTGAAAACTTCTTTAGGCACGTTGTGCGATTTTTGGTGGGGAAAATGTGCTTCGCGTCACCGCGTCATCGGGACATCGAAGACGCGACATGCTATGCATAGTTTTACGTTAACTGCGATTTTTTTTAAAATAAAATATCTACAATTGGTACCTACTTAGGTTTGTAAAAAAATACCATAACTTCACTAAATAGGACATAATTATATAAACTAAAAAAAAGACTAATGTTTGCATTTATATTTTGAATGATACAAAAACCTCATGCCCAGGTTTTTGTAACAAAAATATTTAAATGAATAGACGTTATCTGGTTTTCAACCAATTCAATTTGTCTACATAATTGTAGTCCGACTTAATATTATTATTCTATTAGGTAAGTACCTACGTAGTAATTCAATTTTACTGAATATTTTTTTTTTTTTTATAATTATACTTCCTTGACTTCAACTGTTTTTAGTATTTGACATTATGTACCTACAATTCTTATTTCAACTCTGTATTGTTGGCTTTTTTGGACAGGATGTTAATTCAGATTTGTTACAGTTGTAATGGCAATCATGTCATTTGGTTTAAATAGGTTTTTAATTTTATTATTATTTTATTTATCTTTTTTATATAGATTATTTTATATTTTGTGAATGTGAGATCGTTGTAGGCCTTGTCGACTGTATATTCGTTGACCATTTTCTATTTTATTACCTGGTACTTGTTGACAGGCCTACACTATCCTACCCCATACCTAATAACACTGTAATTTGAAAACATTGTAAAATCCAATTATTTTTAAAAGAGTAACCAGGAACTTCTTGCCGGCTCTTGTCCAAGGAAACGACCAATTGGAATCGGGCACATAACTTCTGACGTATCATGTGCCCATGTAGGTCTATGTGAAATAAAATATATTGATGATGATTAGGGTTCCGTACCAAAATGGTAAAAAACTGTCTGTCTGTCTGCCTGTATCTCTGTCTGTCTGTTTGTCTGTCACAGCTGGATATCTCAAGAACTACTAATGCTATCAACTTGAAATTTGGAACAGTTTTAGATGACGTTTACCCAATTATTTTGCAAATAAGAAAGAAATAAATTTTTTTTTTTTTTTTTACAACATGGATTGAAAGGGGGCTTAAACATTTAAAGTGGGATTACTAGGGCATGTAGGGTCTCATATGAAAGAACGCTGCTTGCACATTCTCAAATATTTTTTTATTTTTTTTTTAGGTCGCATATAGTTTTCGAGTTTTGATGAAAAATGTAAAAAAAAATACTGTTCCCTCCCCCCCTTATCTCCGAAGTTTGTAAAGAGAAAAATCTGAAATTATTCTATGTGATAGAAATTTATGTAAAGATTACAGGAAAAATAAAACCATGTTTTGTTACTTTTTAAAAACATGTATATTTTTTATTATAATAAATTAAAAATGCGTCTAATTTGGGACAGCGCTCCTTGATGGGCGAGTCCTATTACTGGCTGGACGTACGACGCGTTGCGTGAGCTCAGGCCAGAATGCGCAAGCTAACCACTCAAGGTCATTGGCATATAGTTCGGCGTTAAGTCGCGTTAGGCCGCGTTTCCACTGACGCGGAGCGGGGCGGAGAGGAGCTTAGCGGTGCACGAATTGACCAATCACTATGCTCGAAATCTCCGCTCCGCTTCAATGGAAACAGCATGAGCGGGGTGGAGCAGAGCTGAGCGGATATTCATAAAAATATAATAGCGAGACGATGCGGTGCGGAGGACAGCGGGGCGGTTCTGTGCGGAGGACAGCGGGGCGGTGCGGAGCGGGGCGGTGCGTGACTCGCGCGCAGTGCCTCAGTTATCATCGTTACGTCATTAGGTGCATACGTATCAAAATGGATGAGAAGTTCATTGAAAGTGTTAGACAATTTCCATGTTTATGGGATACACGATTGACTACCTACAAATGTAACAATGACAATGTAATTCATAGAAAAGTTTTCTTGATACCCTATATGAAGTTTCGAACATTTCATCATCACACGTCTGAAAATAAGTTGAAAATTCTCCATGCACAGAATGGTACTTTATATGTTGTCGAATCCAGAATCTATGTTTTCTCTTCAAATCCAAAAAAGTCGCAACAGTCAATGCTACTTCATCTGATTCGTTATCTTCGTCTTCAAGTAGAGAAAGATATAAAATGATTGCTTTTTTCTTTAACGACAACATGACGTATGGTCTTTCTGAGAGATTGAGTGTAACTAAGCGCAGAAATGCGCGATTCCAAAAGTATGCTCCGCTCCGCCTCACTCTACTCCGCTGACCAGTTTTCACCGCTCTTCACCGCTCCTCTCCGCCCAGCTCCGCTTCAGTGGAAACACTGACCACTTTTCACCGCTCTTCACCGCTCCTCTCCGCCCAGCTCCGCGTCAGTGGAAACGCGGCCTTATGCCTAGACCAAACGAGATGTGGGCGGGCGTATTGTGACTTAGGTCAATTCCGTTTTAGTTCAATAGGGAGATAGGCTTAGTGAGACTAAGGTAAGGTAGGCATAAAACCTCCTAGTCATAGTAATGCATTTTATGAAAACAAATCAAGTAATGACAACAACGTTCTAAAATTAAACTTGGATTTGAGTCAAAGAGTAAATTGTGTAGAAATTAACAGGAAGCGCCAGAGTACCTCGCGGAATTCAAATCTTACGATTTTTGCAATTTGCAGCCCAGTCTCTGGGTGAATGTTGATTAAAGTATGATACACGACCGTAACAAATTTGTAGGTATTTACTTAATTTAATCATTAGAATCAGCAATACAACTCCTTTTAAATTAAAATTGGCCACAAATCTCTTGATTTCTTGAAATAGTCATTCAATAGGGTAATATGAACTTACAGAGTTGTATTGATGATTTTAATGATTATAATTCTATCATATTTGTCACGGTCGCCAATTATATTAAAACCAATATACTTAAATATACTTACAACCTGACACTGACCTACAAATTGAAAAAAAACTTAATTTGTTTATAGACCCTTTTGATAGGGAGATATCTGAGGAGCTCGTGGCTAAGTAATAACAGCCGCACGGGTCGATCCGTCAGGTTAAGCTACGCTTGCCGGGGTTGGTCAGTGGATGGGTGACCATCTTTACATATCGAGATTCCTCCGTGCCTCGGAAAGCACGTTAAGCCGTTGGTCCCGGCTGTTATTCGTGAATCTTTGACAGTTTACGGGTCGTCAGAAGCCCGAAAGTCTGACAACCAGTCTTACCAAGGGGTATCGTATTACGCAGTTACTGGGTTGTGGAGGTCAGACAGGCAGTCGCTCCATGTAAAATACTGGTATTCAGCTGCATCCGGTTAGACTGGAAGCCGACCCCAACATTGGGAAAAGGCTAGGCAGATTGATTTGATAGGGAGGTATAAAAAGTCCCTCAACTGGTGACGATACTTATGTTCGTCTGGTGCGCAGTGTGCAGTCAGCCCTAATAACAAACTAGCTAATTATCTGCTGAAAAAGAGTTTTTTCAAACACATTATTTTAATTTTTCGACCTTGTTCGTAAATGTTTTTCTTTTTCTGGGAGCATCTTGTGTTCGTCATTGTTTTGCAATTTTTTTCGAACTCACAATGTATTTAAAAGAATACCAAACTGTACAGTACAGTAGTATAATGCTATTAACTTCTAACACTATGATTATAATGTACAGGTACTTATAATAAATAAATAAAAATAAAAATAAATATCCTTGGACATTTCACACAACGCCATCTAGTCCCAAGCTAAGCAACCTAATGCTTGTGTTATGGTAAAGAGATGGCTGATAAACTACTTATGTACATTTTTTTTTTTTGTAAATACATACATATTATAGATAGAAAAACACCCAGACCCGAAACAAATACTTGTAGGTCGTACAAATATTTGTTCCGTGTGGGAATCGAACCCGCGACATGCTGCGCAGCAGTCAATCGCTCAACCACTGCGCCAACCGTGTCGTCAATAGGTACCTCATCATAATATCACATGAAGAATATCTAGCAATGAAAATTGTAATTTACTTGATCATACAGAACATAACTTATACAATAGATTGCAAATTGGATGCCGGCCTAATTAAATAGTCAAGAACATAATCTACTTATACCAGACACATTAAACACATGGAATTTATGTGAATCAACTGTATGGAACAAGTTCTTTAAATCTTTGATAGGTTAAAGTCTGTGCATGCATCAGTAGTAGTTTTATGAACGGATTATATATTATTTATGACGTAGATTGACCTTTTCACATTATAACTTACGAAATAAAATGTTTTAACTGGAGCCATAAACTATATTTTTTATATGAATTTAATTGGTATTGTCACATGCTAGCTATCAAATCAATTCAATTAAATTGCGTTAGGAAAGATTTACTTTAAATATTCATAACTAGCGGACCCGGCAGACATTGTCCTGTCTGAACGATCCTAGAACCCGACTGCAGCTCCACCTACCGGGTCCAATTGTGTTTTCAAACCATTCAGGAACCCATTCAAATATACACACAAAATTTCATCCAAATCGGTCCAGCCGTTTAGGAGGAGTTAGGTGACAAACACACGTACAGAAGAATTATGTACTAATATAAAAGTATCCTATGTCCTTCTCCTGGTTCTTAGCTACCTCCCCACCAATTTTCAGCCAAATCGGTTCAGCCGTTCTTGAGTTATAAATAGTGTAACTAACACGACTTTCTTTTATATATAATAACTAGCTGCGCCCCGCGGTTTTACCCGCGTAGACCGGGATAAAAAGTACCTAGCCTTGTGTGTGCCTAGTAACAACATACAAATACACACACACACGCACTCACAAACTTTCGCCTTTATAGTATTTTAAATAGTGTGATTATATTAATAATGAAAATTGTTGTGCCAACCCCAAGTTTTTTTGGGTTAAGGGCAGGAGAATGATATGATGATGATTATTAATTAAAATACTTAGTTTTAAACTATATTTATATTGGAACTAGCTTTTGCCCGCGGCTTCGCCCGCGTGGATGTCGAAAAACATCCCCTGGGAACATTCATGTGGAAAACATACGGCCGTCCGATATAACTGTGCAAACTCAAATAGCTACGATATATCGTTATGTGTATGGTGGGCTTAAAGCTGAAGTCGGCATGATTTTTTCCGACATCTTCAACAATCGTCGTCATATTTCCGGCAATTGACACAAAACCATATTATGTAACACTGAATCACTCCGTTCATTGTTGAAAACCGTATGAAAATCCGTTCGGTACTTTTTGACATCATCGCATTCAAACATCACATACGCGGCGGGGGGACTTTGTTTACTTAGTCTAATAACATTAAGTTAGTTACTCTAATAACATAACTTTTGACCGAGTGCCCACTCGGAAATAAATACTAAAAATGTTACCTCAAGATACGAACTATGACTACATTTCCAATCCCTTAAATCTCTTAAAAAGAGGTAGGTACACAAACATTTTAATATTATTTGTAAATTTTACATTTAACCCCATAATTTTGCAATAACGCTGTACCACATATTTCTTTATTTCCTACCAAAAGCATAAATTTGAATTTTCATATCCCTAACTTAAGAAATGCTGGGTTTCCCATACAAACTTTCATCCCCTATATCACCTCCTGTAGGATTATGTTTTAAGACAAAAAGTAGCCTATGTCCTTTCCCAGGATACTATCTATAGCCTTGCCAAATTTTATCGAAATCCGTGCAGTTTTGTAAATTTTAAAATCAACCCCTATTTTACCCCATTAGGGGATAATTTTTTGAAAACGCCGAACCGCATAATTCTTTATTTCCTACCAAAAGCATAAATTTGAATTTTCATATCCCTGACTTAAGAAATACTGGGTTTCCCATACAAACTATCATCCCCTATATCACCCCCTGTAGGATTATTTTTGAAAAAAAAAGTAGCCTATGTCCGTCCCCAGGATACCATCTATAGCTTTGCCAAATTTTATCGAAATCCGTTCAATGGTTCTGGGTCTCCCATACAAACTTTCATACCCTATATCACGCCCTGTTGAATTATTTTTTAAGACAAAAAGTAGCCTATGCCCTTCCCTAGGATGCTATATATAGCCTTGCCAAATTTTATCGAAATCCGTTCAGTTTGGTAAATTTTAAAATCATCCCCTATTTTAACCCCATAGGGGATGATTTATCAAAAACGCTGAACCGCATATTTCTTTATTTCCTACCAAAAGCTTACATTTGAATATTCATATCCCTGGTTTAAGAAATACTGGGTTTCCCATACAAACTTTCATTCCCTATATCACCCCGCGTACAATTATTTTTAAAGACAAAAAGTAGCCTATGTCCTTCCCCAGGATGCTATATATAGCCTTGCCAAATTTTATCAAAATCTGTGCAGTTTTGTAAATTTTAAAGTCATCCCCTATTTTACCCCTTAGGGGATGATTTTTCAAAAGCTCTGAACCGCATATTTCTTTATTTCCTACCAAAAGCATAAATTTGAATTTTCATATCCCTAGCTTAAGAAATACTGAGTTTCCCATACAAACTTTCATCCCCTATATCACCCCCTGTAGGATTATTTTTGAAAAAAAAAAGTAGCCTATGTCCGTCCCCAGGATACCATCTATAGCTTTGCCAAATTTTATCGAAATCCGTTCAATGGTTCTGGGTCTCCCATACAAACTTTCATACCCTATATCACCCCCTGTTGAATAATTTTTTAAGACAAAAAGTAGCCTATGCCCTTCCCTAGGATGCTATATATAGCCTTGCCAAATTTTATCGAAATCCGTTCAGTTTTGTAAATTTTAAAATTATCCCCTATTTTAACCCCATAAGGGATGATTTATCAAAAACGCTGAACCGCATATTTCTTTATTTCCTACCAAAAGCTTACATTTGAATATTCATATCCCTGGTTTAAGAAATACTGGGTTTCCCATACAAACTTTCATTCCCTATATCACCCCGCGTACAATTATTTTTAAAGACAAAAAGTAGCCTATGTCCTTCCCCAGGATGCTATATATAGTCTTGCCAAATTTTATCAAAATCTGTGCAGTTTTGTAAATTTTAAAGTCATCCCCTATTTTACCCCTTAGGGGATGATTTTTCAAAAGCTCTGAACCGCATATTTCTTTATTTCCTACCAAAAGCATAAATTTGAATTTTCATATCCCTAGCTTAAGAAATACTGAGTTTCCCATACAAACTTTCATCCCCTATATCACACCCTGTAGGATTATTTTTGAAAAAAAAAGTAGCCTATGTCCGATCCGATCCTATACCATCTATAGGCTTGCCAAATTTTATCGAAATCCGTTCAGTGGTTTAGGCGTGAAAAGGTAACAGACAGACAGACAGACAGACAGACAGACAGACAGACAGACAGACAGACAGACAGACAGACCGACAGACAGACAGAGTTACTTTCGAATTTATAATATTAGTATGGACTAGCGGACCCGACGGACGTTGTCCTGTCTGAACGATCCTAGAACCCGACTGCAGCGCCACCTACCGGGTCCAACTGTGTTTTCAAACCATCCAGGAACCCATTCAAATACACACACAAAATTTCATCTAAATCGGTCCAGCCGTTGTTATACCTACCACGTTTTATGCGTTTTTTTTAAGTATCCTATGTACGTCTCCTGGTTCTAAGCTACCTCCCCATCAATTTTCAGTCAAATCGGTTCAGGCGTTCATGAGTTATAAATAGTGTAACCAACACGACTTTCTTTTATATCTAAAGATTATAGATTATAGATGTGCTGAATCATGGGTAAGGTATTTACAAGACAGATGTGAGTGAAGACTATAGTGACCTCAATGGTGATGTTCTTCAGAAAAGTCAGGTGCGTAGTACTCGCAACCGGCGTGCGTGTATGACCAGATATATAAATGTAAAAGAGGCAAAAGGAATATGTAAGGATCGTAGCAGGTGGTGTTCTGTAGTTTCTGCTTACCCCCATGGGAAGAAGGCGTGAGTTTATGTATGTATGTACCATGGGTAAGACAAAAATGTCCTACTTAGGTCCTCGGTAGCTTTTGCTCGCATCGAGATATCGATATCTTTCGATGCTACATGGCTAGGAACATCATCATCACAGCCCGACTTCACCCACTGCTAGTCAATGACCTCAGCCAATATCATCTATGTTCTGCCCGTAAAGATACGCCTTTTACTTTGTCAGTTATTGCTAAAGACCCGCGATGGTACCATCGCGGGTCTTTAAAAAAGACGTAGGTACCTACGTCTTTTTCAAATTTTAAGGCTGCTCCTTCCTAAAATACGGCGAAACTAAGTAACTTTGTAACCATCTTTTACAGTAACTATAGCATCTTTCTGATAGGAAAAAATACACAGTAATCTACAATACATAAGAAGTGATTTCATGTGTCCCGAAATCTATTTTAGTTTGTAGAACTAAGGAAAAACAAACCTAAATCCAGGTCTATTTCGGTCTATTTTTTCGACTTGTTACCATATTACTCCTACAGTTTTCATTAAAAGTGTTCATAAATTTATACAGTTCTTTACAAACTAATAAGGAATGATTTCTTTTCATTGCTATTTTAGTTTAATCAACAGATTTTTTGTAAATCGATAATTACTTCATATTTTGCAAGCGTTGTGTCATCGCGCTTCTCTTTCTTTTCTATGCAGTCCGACAGTTACCGCGCTTTTTGGGACGGACAATCCTTAAGTTCGTAAAAAAATCTTTAAAGACTATGGCAATGTCCTTATGTCGTGCTATATCCTATACTCGATACCTAGATTCTTCGAGACCCGCACAGTTACACAGTTACATAATAAATATTGGCATAAAACTGTTATAAATAATTGCTAGTGGATTCTCGACAGCAGGAAATCTAATAAAATGCATCGTTAATGCTGCAAAAAATATAAAATCATCGCTAAAAATGTTTAATACCATAGATTTTAGAAATATTTAACGCACTAGACCGGTCGTTGCCATAGTCTTTTTTTATAAGTCTATGGTCGTTGCATTAAGTTTTTGCATAACCGGATCACCCAATAAGGTAACTTGAAAAGAATCTTTAGATTATAAACGAAAACACGATTTTTTATGAATTCCAAACATAGATTGACTCCTAAATGAAAAAAACTGCATTAGATAAAATAAAAACTTTTTTACAAAAACAAAAACCGACTTCCAAAAAAACACTACAAAGTGAAAAATAACTTTAATTTCGGAAGTCGGTGTCTTTGGATCTGTATTTTAGTTTTTTGCCACCGACTTCCGAAATTAAAGTTATTTTTCACTTTGTAGTGTTTTTTTGGAAGTCGGTTTTTGTTTTTGTAAAAAAGTTTTTATTTTTCACTTTTTAGTGGTTCAGTTTGTAATTTATCTAAGTTACAATAACCCAATGTCAACTGCTCATCACGTTTTACAAAATGTTGCTTTTCCCGATGCAGGGACGTTAATTGTTGAGGAGTTCTCCTAGTAAGAACCAGGAGAAATGGAGCTCCATGGTGAAGTCATCATCACCATTATGCATTTTGACGAGCCTAAATGACTTAGCAACCATATTAAAGTAATCGAATCGCAACCTAACCTGTTATATACTTAGATATAATTGAGTATTTCCGATGGCCCTCTGTGGTCTTCATCATCAGTTCCAGTTCACCGAATGGTACTTTCCGAGAGCAAATGCACGAGTTACTATAAAAAATACCGAAATCGATATAGGTGTGCCCATAAAATTTGAGGGTTTCCCTCGATTTCCATGGGATCCCATCATCAGATCCTGACTTGATGATCATGGGACCACTTGGGACGTATACCCTTTCGAACAAAAAAAGAAAAATCCAAATCGGTCTAGCCATTTTCGAGTAATCGGGGAACATACATAAAAAAAAAAATAAAAAAAAAAGGTTCCGACGAATTGAGAACCTCCTCCTTTTGGAAGTCGGTTTGACTTGATGATCATGGGACCACTTGGGACGTATACCCTTTCGAACAAAAAAAGAAAAATCCAAATCGGTCTAGCCATTTTCGAGTAATCGGGGAACATACATAAAAAAAAAATAAAAAAAAAAAAGGTTCCGACGAATTGAGAACCTCCTCCTTTCGGAAGTCGGTTAAAAAGCAGTTTTATTGAGCAGCTCAATTAAAGAGCTCAAATACCAGACTCTGATGATACACCCTGTATTGAGGTCAAACTTAAGGGTGTGGTACAGACCATCAAACTAAACCACTTTCTCCATGGGACCAACATCGTAATCGAGAAAAAAATATCAGTTGTAAGTGCAAAAAAACTTAAATACCTACTCGACCCAAATGTATGAGACGGATGATTAATTGTTTCTCGATTACGATGTTGGTACCATGGAGAAAGTTGTTCAGTTTGATGTATGTACCACACCCTTAAGTTTGACCACCCTTTTTGACCCTGTTTGACCCTGTAGAATAGAGTCTGAGGTCCCAAAAAACCAACGAACGCAGCCTTCCATTACTTATAGTTGAACAAGGATCTTTTGGCTCGTGGTCAAAATCGGAACTAATGCCACCATCTTGTTGTTTGGGTTCCGTACCTCAAAAGGATAAAAACGGAACGCTTATAGGATCACTTTGTTGTCCGTCTGTCTGTCAGTGTGTCAAGGCCCTTTTTCTCAGGAACGCGTGAAGGTATCAAGTTGAAATTAGTTTCAAATAAAATACCTTGGAGCTGTAAAAAAATCAAGCTTCTAAGTCAACGCAACAAAAAGATAAGTAAGATAAGATCTTTTACAGTCGCAACTAATCAAAACCTACAGGGTACTTCCCGTTGACCTAAAATCATGTTTGGCAAGAAACAAGGTCTCACTGCACAAGTAAAGGAAAAAGTCCGAAAACTGCTAATTTGTAGTTTTATCACACAAAAAAATAGTTTTTTGCGATAACAAACTTAAATTTGCAGTTGGAGCATTGACCTTCGCCTATAAGGAAGAACATGTTTTTCCATTAAAATGTTAAGTTTGTTTTTGGAATAAATTCTTTGTGCGTGGTCTACGCCCCCTTGGCCGGTTTTTCAATACAATTGCACAAAATAATACAAATGTTTAATGTTATTCTTGAATATGTATACCTACGTTGTGGCACTTGCACTTGTGCCAAAAGATCCCTGTAGCATAATTGTTAGGTAGATTTAAGACAAGCCATAGCTTTAAAGATATTTCAATATTTTAAGGGGTCCGTACTACAACAGAAAAAAACGGAACCCATATAGGATCACTCGTGTGTCTGTCTGTCTGTCCGTCTGTCACAGCCAATTTTCTACGAATCTAATGGACTGATTAAGTTGAAATTTGATATGGCCTAAACATGTATGGGTAAAGAAAATAAATGAATTTTGAATATAGAGGTCACTTATAGGGGGCAAACAAGAAAATTAAATAAAAAAGTTTTTCAAACTGTACCGTGTGACACTGACATATCAAAAGAAAGGGCTATGAGGATTTCAAATATACTTTTTTATAATTTTAAAATAAATCGTTTGAAAGTTATTTAAGAAAATAGACTAAAATTGACCATTCCCTTATCTCCGAAACTACTGAGCCTAAAATTTTGAAACAAATGCATAAAATAGTTCTATACCTGTAGATTACAGGAAAACCTATAAGAAGTTTGTGGTCTTAAAATAACATGGTAAATCTCTCAATATTGCGAGTACAAACTTACATTTACTGTTGGAATGTATGGGAGAACATGTTTTTCAACTGTAATGTTAAGTTTTTTCTTGGGATAATTTCATCCCTACTACGCACAATGAAGGGTTCCCCTTCATTGTGCGTAGTCCGACACGTACTTGGCCGGTTTTTTACTTAAGTAAAACAGTTGGGAAACCTACTTTTTCCACCATTACACAATTCATAAATTTCTTAGTAGCTACCGGTGTAGATAGTGAAGCATCGTATTGGATTTCATTAACGATAAGTACTATACTCAGTCATACTGAATTATTAATTTCTGCGTTTTATACAACTTTTTGTCAGGTAAGTAATGACTTTTGTGAATTTTATTCTCCTATATTTACGAGTAGCTACAACGTAGGTATACATAGCAATTGGGCACATAATATATTAGTTAGATATTTTCAGATTATGATATCCTCCAAAACCCGGCGTGGGACTACTCTTTCCAAACATTTTTTTAATTTTGTTTGACATAAGCATGTCTATGAAGTTCCTTATTTATTTATAGGCATTCATAGACGAAAAAATTTAATAGTTTATGGACGCTTAAGTAAAATAAATGGTCGGAAAGATTATATTATAAGTTGGTAATCACAACAAAGAACCAGAGGGCATAGGCAATAGTGGCAAACGCTTTCAAAGCATTTCATATTTCTACAACGACTTTCAACAGATTTGGCGTAAGCTTTACGGTAGCTTTATGGTCAGTACCATACATTTTTGATTTTTCCATTTTTCCACTATCGTTATCGTTGGTAGCATGTCCCTTTGTCCGGCCCTAAAGGTCTGGTGTATTTACATCAATATGGGTCAAGCTATGTCACTACAAAAAACGCAATCAATACCTACTCATTTACTCCTGTAACTAAGCCCCACTTTTTGAATCATCCTCATGTATTCTAATTTTCCAAAATAAACTTTGTTGAAGCTGGCAGGCTTTACTTCCAGGTAAGTTACCTGAAACTAGAGTTTCCTGAAACAGAAGCATCGAACTTGGAAGTCGGAACCAACATTCTTAGGTACACAAACGTCCCTTTGTGGGATTCGATTATGCGTCCTCAAATCGTGAAAGCAAATACGTAATGACTGTTCAACAAAAAAATAACAAACTATTCACGACCTAAATCGCGGTCACTGGAAGCCAATTCTCGCGTTTACACTCGTAGAAGCGCGACACGAAGCTGGTAATTTATTACAAAGTATGAAGCAATTACTTACCTATTTACAAAAAAAATATTCAATCAATCTGCCTAGCCTTTTCCCAACTAGGTTGGGGTCGGCTTCTAGTCTAACTGGATGCAGCTGAATACCAGTATTTCACATGGAGCGACTGCCTATCTGACCTCCGCAACCCAGTAACTGGGTGATACGATACCTCTTGGTAAGACTGGTTGTCAGACTTTCAGGCTACTGACGACCCGTAACGACTGTCAAAGATCCACGAATCACAGCCGGGACCAACGGCTTAACGTGCTTTCCGAGGCACGGAGGAGTCTCGGTGTGTAAAGATGGACACCCATCCCCGGATCAACCCCGGCAAGCGTAGCTTAACCTGATGGATCGACCCGTGCGGCTGTTATTATTTAGCCACGAGCTCCTCACTTCTCCTTACAAAAAATTGATTGATTGGACTAAAAAAATAAAACACTAGTAAGTACTTAGGTACTTTAATATGTTGCTTGTAGAATAATCTGCCAAAAAAACAGAATGATTGCATGTATGGTTTTTAATCGAAGAAATTGTAGAGAGATCTTCTTGATTTTTTATATCGCAACAAATTAGTTATATTATGTTTTCAACACACTATCTAACTAGCATATACCTACCTATCCTGATATACTAGCTTTTGCCCGCGTGGATATCGTAAAATATCCCAAGGGAACCTGCTACCGGGAATTCCTTCCTTATTCCTTGTCTACATTATGAAGGGAACCTCTGTGCAAAATTTGAGCTTTCTAGGTCCAGGTGTTTGAGCTGGGCGTTGATAAGTCAGTCAATCAGTCAGTCAGTCAGTCAGTCAGGACTTCTCTTTTTATTTATTTAGATTTTTCTGTTTTTTTTTTACTGCCTTAGATCTTAATACTTTTAGGCATTATGAAACTTGCGTTTAGTTGCGTTTAGGTTCTGTAGTCCCCTTAAATTCTTACGCAATCATTCACTAAAGGGAATTAGTAACTCATTCATCTGTGTTTAGGTTTCATCTTTGTATCTCACCACTTTTTCCGATAGGTAATTATTGTTTGAATAAAATTATTATATTGTAGGCAATTGAAAAATCGTCGACGAAAATTGACGTTATAAAAAAAAACAGTGTCGACTTGAGAACCTTTTTTTTGGTCGATTAAAAAATTTATTTATTCACCATTAACAACATCATAACAGCTATAACACCAAAGCAATGTTGCTACCACAAAACAATTAAAAACAATGAAAAACACAATTTAGAAACAAAAATAATCAAAATTACAATAAAATTAAATGACAATTAAAAAACAATCAAAAATACAATTAAAAAACAATCAGAAATATAATTAAATTCAATTAAAAAAAGACAATAAAAATACAATTAAATTACAATTAAAAAACAATCAAAAATACAAAAACAATCAAAAATACGAAAAACAATCAAAAATCCAATTTAAATTCAATTAAAAAACAATCAAAATACAATCAAAAAAACAATTTGAAATACTTAAAAAAAAAAAAAAAAAAAAGCTTTTTACAAAAAAGAACAATTAAAAACCCTTCTCAATATGTTCAATGCACTTCAGTGCTACTCCTGCGAACTTCATCAGGCTGCAGTGAAATATGTCTACCTCATTCGAAATAATATTTAACAGTCTTATGGCGCGCGACAAGGGGGCAAACCTGTTCAGGTTGGTCCTAGAGGGAGGCTCCAGTAGCGTTGGCGTGTGGCGACGCGCGCCCCCGCATCCGGGCGGTACACGCAGCCCCAGCTCAGCTAACAGATCGGGATGATGAAGCCAGCCGCGCAGCACCCGAAACACAAAAAAATTGAAAAAAAAAAAATCCAAAATTGAAAGATTGATTCGAAATTGTCCAATGAAAATCATCTTTATGGTTATTTAAAATTAGAATTGCGGGTTAAAGTATTCAAATCATAGCACTCCATTTTGTAAGTGGCACTTGTACAAATTGGCATCCACAGGTCCATTTTCTGACCCATTTGTTAAAATTGTAACCAGACCTTTGAAACAGACCCTAATAGTGCGCTGTTCTATAGTTTTAGAACCCGGAAATTTGTCATCCCAGGCCCAAGCTCCATTTTCCAGAAATAATAATAAAAATAAAACCTTAACTATGTATTTACATAATAAGTACGTAGGTAGGTACTTAATCTACCTATGTTTTAAGCTTCGAATTGATCGAAGGTTTGAAGCTAGATAAATCGAGCTTTAAATTTAGTCTTCGCTCTTTTGTTTTTTTTTTCATTCTTATGTTAGTTTTAGTTGTTATTTATTACTTAATTAAAGAATAAAACAAAACGAAAACATAAAAACCATAAACCTCAATTACTCGGACTTATTAATTTAGTTGGCCTGGGGCTTACTATGAGCTCTTATAGCAGGGCAGAAGTTGAACGTTTCCAGTGAGAGAGAGACGGAGCTATATACGACCTCTAGCACCGTCTCTCTCTCACTGGCAACATTCAACTTCTGCCTTCCTATAAGAGCTCATAGGCCCCCTGTGGTTATTTCTGCCAAGTTCCAACCGATCCCAACTGATTGCTGCATGAGAATTCACAGCAGATTTCTGGATATCCTTGCAGTTGTGTCATATTAGTTTTACCTACATAATATATACAGGGTGTAAGGGACAGCCCTCCACAAATTAACAGGGTGCATTCAGCTCCTTATTGTGAATCATATTCCACCGGAAATTTTCTCAGGAAAAGTTTCATTTTTTTTAACGTTTTTTTGGCTAATATTCCTTTATTTCAATGTAAAATTACATTCTCTGTTTGCAGCACTCCATTTATGTAAATAAAACAGCTAAAATCCAAAAAACAGCAATGTATGTCGAAATACTCTAACGTACTACGCGCGAAATCAGCTGTTCACTTTCTGCATAGCTTCAGAGTTCATCAAACTCACCGCATACTACTTGCATACAATACAATAGAGACAAGCGAGACGCTCCGATTTACCGAGTCGCAACAGTATTGCCAACTTAATAAACCTCAATTTGTGAACGAAAATGTTAGATCAAACTTGGTTCACATAAGAACTCCTCTAATGTTAAATGCAAATCTTTTAGTGCACTTAATTTCTAAAGGAAAAACGCACATAATGTGCCCTTGAGTATTCGTGGTAGGTACATACCTAATTACTTAATTAATTCTACTTTTCAAGCGATCACTGGATCCAGTTTCCAAGCCACCCAAGGGCCTTTTCATGGCTTTACGGCAGCTACCGACTGGTAGTCGAGTCGCGAATCGAACGTAAGCCCTCTGCAATGGAAGCCCAGTCTTCTATCACGCTGGGCTATCACTACTATTAATTTGCTTAACATAAACTTTGAATTAAATTGACAAATTTATCGTTTCATTTCTCCAAAAAAAATAACAGCTCTAACATTTAGTCAAGCTTAAAAATAGTGGTATTTTTGTACAACATTTTTGCAAGAAACATGCAAAATTTTTTGAGTAGTTGACAACACTGTTTTTGTGTGTGATTTTTCGTGTAGTCATTAGTACAGTTTAGTTGTCCTGCGACTGTGTCCTGCGCAGTATCGCTCGCTGTTGTTCGCGCAGTCGCGTCGTGAAGTTTACGTACTTACCCATTTGTGTTGTTGTCTGTGAGAAATGGCTAC
This sequence comes from Cosmia trapezina, assembly GCA_905163495.3. NCBI lineage: Eukaryota > Metazoa > Arthropoda > Insecta > Lepidoptera > Noctuidae > Cosmia > Cosmia trapezina. Next base: position 10,511,543 of record LR991025.1, on the reverse strand, counting down.
ACGAGCACTAAGCTCGTGAATATGGCGAAATGATAATGTGCTACGGGGAAGCTCGGGGAAATGCCAGGGAAGCGCTCAGAAATTACATCGATAGGTATCCTGACCGTCGGCATCCATCAGACTCCCGGATAATTACCAATGTCTATGAACGAGTGCTAGATAACCAGCCCATAGTTCCCAATCAAGAAGGCGCCGGAAGACCACTTCGCGGTGCAACTGTAGAAAGAGTTTTAGACCTGGTCCGTCAAAATCCACGCCTAGGCACACGCACTGCAGCTCGACTATTGCGCCGGAATCATGGAGCCCGCGTCTCACACTTTTAGACTTCTTTTTGTGGGGCTACGTAAAGGAAAAAGTGTTTGTTAGTGCATGTGCGAGTGAGGAAGAAATGCGAGATTGAATCACAGACACATTCCAGCAGCTGCGCTACAGCTGCAACGAAGATCCCAACTTGCTGACCCGCTTGCACGGGGAGACCCTGCGCCGTGCCAATGTGTGTGAAGGTCTCGGTGGAGGTCATTTCGAGCCGTATCTCATACGACCGGAGCGATTCTAAGGTAGGATTAATTTTTGATACCTATTGAAATAAGACTGATTGATTTACATTATTTTTCTATGTAATAAGCATTGTACTTATGGTAAAAACACATAACGCTCCTTTTTTAACTTGCCGCAGTCGGGTAAAAAAACGAAAACCACTTCAACGTTAGTTGTAGCTATTGTTTGGCACAAAATTAACTCTAGTGCTTATTATTTTGTTATCTTTACTCGCTTTACCAAAGCGGAATTCCCGCTGTGTGAAAGGGCAGCTAATGAGAAGCCTGAATGCATGTTTGCAAGTACTTAGTATTTTTTTATTTTTATTGACTGTTTGTTTCATCTGCTGGTTATTTTCGTTAAGTTTTAGACTGTTGTTGGTTGAGCGGAAAATACTTTTGTATTAATTTGTTTAAAAATGCCTCGCAGACGATACAACGTTTTACGTAGGCAAGCCAGAAAAGATAAAGGTTTTTGAGGGAATACAGCCATCATCGTAAATACAAAATAAAAACATTATTCCTTATTTCATAAAACCTACTTATTTTATTTTTCATTGAACCCTACCCGTACTTGACAAACTGACCAATAAGTAGGTACCATACACCACTTTAAACATCTTTCAGTTATAAAAATAATTAAATGAAGGCTAAATTATTGTCGCTTTTACTGTACCTGCGCGTAAGTATCTACCTACTCAACTAACTTGTGCACTACGCTGTCGCTAGTTTAAGCCAAGTGGCGCGAGAATTGACCCCGTGGCGGGTGGGGCAGCCGAACACTCACTGCGCTACCGTTCGCTACGTGCGTTTTGCCACGGAAGCAATACATTGCGTGCGAGGTAATAAAACAAATCAGGTTTATTGGATTCCCATAACGTTCCTGAAATAATTTCATGTACCGGTCATCTTAGTATGATGTACTGAATTCACCCTATCAATCTGCGGAGGGCTGTCCCTTACACCCTGTATGACGGCGGGAACGTGGGCACAGAGATAGGTGGTTCATCTCTCCGACCCTGTGGTAAGGGTTCCATTGCGTGGGTTACTCAGGCAAACCAATATGATGCTGTGGCAGGACTATTACTGAAGAGTATACAGAAGTAATGACTAGGTATAGGTACTGTGAACTTGATAGGTTCGATGGTAGTGTCTTTCGAGCTCTCGATCCAGTCTCTCCACAGAGTATGCTCGCACACCTCCCAACGACCCCGTCCACATGCGGCGACCAAACGATACTGGCGCCACACAGCGTTCACCGTACGTACTAAACGAACAACCAATCAGAGCTAAGCTTGACTTGTACTAAGAAATCAACTGAGTGACGTACTATCGCTAAACTATCGTTCGTGACGACATATATATATCCTATTGATCGTACTTTATTTACATACAGTACCTTATAACACATAAAAAAGCGTCAAACAGTGTCGTTAGCATTATTATTTTTTAATTGATCACTTTGAACACGGATGTATTACTACAAGAACAGCCCCACCTTTGACATTTCAGTGGCCAAGCAAGTCTTTTTATCCGACTACGGCGAATCAAAAAGGAGGATTATAATTTTATTTAAGGTCAATAACCCACTGTCTTCTTATTAATCGTTTTTTCCATTTTAATTTTCGACCGCTTTAAATAAATAATTTATTTAAATTGCAACATTAAATGTAGATGGATGACCCGCAGCTAGACGCAGTTAATATAGCAATGCGGTTGTAGTTCAACCGGATTTAAAGTTGTTATTTGCATTATCTTTGGAAATATAGTTTTTCTTCCTTAGTATGAGATTAATCCCACTCAACTGCAGTTGTTCATCCATGATTAAATTCTGTACAATTACTTATATTCATATTAATTTATTGCATTGATCCATTATTTTAAATAAGAATGTTACTTAAAAAAATTTTTACAAAAAAAAAACAACCCACTTCCAAAAATGCATTACAAAGTAAAAAATTACATTAATTTCAGAAGTCAGTGTCTTTGGATCTGTATTTTAGTTTTTTGCCACCGACATCCGAAATTAAAGTTATTTTTCAAGTAAATATGAAATTAATAGTACATTATGATATGAGTGCGGTAAGTTGAAAATTACAGCCGAGGCGATATTGCTAGCCCGAGCCGTAGGCGAGGGCTACAAGAAAGCAGAGGCTGTAATTATCAAAGCGCACGTATGGCATACGACGTTTTATAACATATTTGCGAGGAAATAAATAAAACTCGAACTTTCTTAAACGAATAAATCTTTAAAAACACACTTTCTGAAAATGAATTTGCATCTTTGCTTGTTTTCCATACGATGAAATTTTGATCCGCTTGTAAGTATCTATCGGTCGATTTTTCGGGCAAGAGGCTTAGAGTAGCCTTTTTCGCTGCCTCTGAGACTTCTGGCGGTGTCGAATGAATAAATTCATCATTACTTGACGACATTTTCAAATAAAAACAATACAGCGAAAAGGAAAAGCGCGCGGAATAATTTTTACTTGTTCACAAAAATCACAAATTAGCGATGCGCACGCATTAGCGCTTTTTTTTAAAGGCAAAGGCACAAAAACAGCCAGTATTATTAAAGTAAATTAATATTTTTTTGTTTTTGTTACAGATAAATGGTTATAATTTATTGCCAAAATTAATTAAATCAAAGAATTAAATGTTTAACATTTAATTCTTTAATTTTATTTTATTCCAAAGTTAATTTTATTCATAAAATGTTGACCACTTTTCTGACATAAAAACTCTTTGCTTTGCTTTCTTTGCTTTTTTTTTCTTAAGATTTAAAAAAGTACCGTTGGTTTTAGACGGAGCATGATAAACCGTACGTGTTACCTTATTAGAAAGAAACTCGTGCGTTTTACTTTACGATTACGCACAAGTACGTAATGACATACATTACGATATTGAAATTGGTGAAATAAGAGGCCCTTTACGAGCAAATGTGTTATAAAGTTATTTTACTGTCTGTGATACACAAAGTAGAAAATTAGTTTATGGTGTTCAAGGGTTTCTGTCTAAACCACCTCACCTCTATCATCCAATATTATTTATATTTTAGAGTGCCGTAACTAATACCTAATTACGCTTCTTTTACTTTCCACGTCTGCGTCCATTAGGTGTGTTGTAGCAGCGGCTTGCATGCGAACCCCGGCTGGGCCGACACGCAGTGCGCGGGGAACTTGCGTGTGCCTAATGTTTGCATTTAGGTTGCAACCGGGTCAAAGATGGATTTTATATGAGGTAATTATACTCTTTGCTATTTTTTTTCTGTTGTGTTTCATGACAATATTGTTTGACACTTATTAATTATAGGTAGGTAGGTTTTAATAGGGCTAAAAGATAAAGGTACAGTCAGCAACAAAAGTCGATTAACATTTGTGTTTTCTAAATCTTAATTAAGTATTGAGAGAAATACTTCATTAAAATCGGAATAGATGTAAAAATAAAAAAATAAACTCTCATCTAATAAATGAAACGCTAAAAAGCAGGATATCGTATCGTTTGGTGTTAATTTAGATGATGTCAAAAAGTGGCAGTGTTAACCGACTTCTGTTGCTGACAGTACCTACCGATTACGTGAAACATGCATTTTTCGATCATAAAGTGTGCATTTTTTCTTTGCACGAAGAAGTAGTTGTTTTCTTCATTTACAATAATTACTTTCACACATAAACTCACACCTTCTTCCCGTAGGGGTAGGCAGAAACTACAGAACGACAGTTGCTAAGTTCCTTAAATACTCCTTTTGCCTCGTTTACGTTCATACATCTGGTCATACACGCACGCCGGGTTGCCAGGTCGTGGTTGGTTGGTTGCGGTTACAAAAATGATTCACCTACATATTGCACTAAGCCTCTACTAACAATTAGGTAGGGACTCAACTATATTTCAAATTTTCCAGAACATCTCATGTTAACGGCATATTAATGTCCTACTGCAGAGAAAAAGGCCTCTTCTCGTACAGAGAAGGCATGAGCATTGATCACCATGCTTGCTCAAAACGGGCTTTCGATTTCTTAATTGTACATATTATTTAAGTATTTAGTCCATAATGTAATGATATAGTTTCATTTTCACATAACACCTGCCAAACTGCAAATCAATTTGTCGGCAGTATAAGTCCCGCACCACCCTAATTGCGTAACACTCTATCGATCGGAGTCGGTTTCATTTTGACAGTTCAACAACATTCATTGCATTATTTACGCTGTCGAGCAGACACATTTTTCGAACATATGAAGCAATGGATTAGCAATTTGTTCCAAATTGATTCAAATTCCGATCGATAGTGTGTTACGCAATTAGGGTGCTGGTTTCCTCACGATGTTCCATTGTAAAACTTATTTGTTTGTTTATTTTAAATCTGCTTACCATCGCATAAGTACGTAAACATGCGTCTATGTTCCGCTCTATCGCTTCCAGTAATTACCGAGCTAGCGCTGAGCAGTGAGCACATGACTTCAGAACTTTTTTGTTACGATCTATAGGTAATAAATTACACGCCTATGCATAAATAAAATATGTAATTAAACTAATTAATATTTTTTTAACACAGTTTTGACCTGAAATGTATGCATATGTGAAATAACTGTGCGAAAGAATTACTTCGTACGCATCAATAACGATCTTTGACCACCTGCCTGCTATTCAGTTAGAGTTAGATGCTCATTTAGTAATTTCTTCGTTCAAAACATACTTTACACTAAGCCTTTATTACTATTTATTGTAAATAATATTCGTAATGCGCGTACAAGAATGTCGACTTGAAAATATAAAAGTAACTTATAAACATTGTCAGGTCAGGCATTCGTGTTTTTGCGATAACTATAGGTAACATAAAATGTGCGGATAAGGGCCAGGTAAATCTTGATGCAAAACTGTGCAGAGCACAAGGTGGGTAAGAAAAAATAAATTCCACATACAGCTATAGTACGCCCTTGCACCCGCACTATGGAACATCAGCGGAACATCAGCGGAACGTCAGCGGAACGTCAGCGAAACATCATGGAGTTTCGCGGCGAAAATTTTGTGTCAAGGCACCCATAGGATCCATCGTATAACTTCGGAAAAACCGATATTTTTTTAGTTCTCAAACCAAGGATTTAAGATTCATAAGTCTCAATAAAATGGCATTGATAATCCGGTCTTACCATCCCGAGATGAAACCAATTAAGAAATTAATTATTATTATTACCAACCAGGTAAGAAAGATTTGAGGACATCGCGATTCTTCACCTTATGAAACAACACGGTACACTCATATGATATAACTCTGTTTCTCCTGCAGGACCGCCACGACGAAGAAGATCGAAAGCAGTTCCCAGTCACCATCCTCCTCCATTCACCATCAGCATTCTCTTATGTGTTAACACTTATAAAGTTATAACTCTTACCCGATTCTGAAAAAAAAAACTTTTCATACATGCATCGAAATAGTCCGTCTACTGCTGTAGTTGAATTTGTTTCTTTTTTCACGAATCGGATATGAGTTTCATAGCAAAAGTTGTTTAGTATGATGGGTAGAATCACCTCCTAAACGGATGCAAGTAACTAAACCGCCTCCCTGTACATATAGGAATGCCCTGTATGACTGTCCATGATTGACATCGCTGGAAGTGCCATGATCAGCTGTTGACTTGAACGAACAAATAAGCCTATGGCCTGTACCGAAGATGATGATATAATATACAGGGTGACTTGAGGAGAGGAGGTCATTTGCTAATTATTTGACCTTACTTTCCCTATTGCGGATGGGTGAAAGGGGTGCGCGGAGCAGAGAGCTGCTCCGCGCACCCCTTTCACCCATCCGCTAACATCTCCCCTCGCTCCCTTCTTACCGCGCAGGCGATACGCGAGTTAAACGGTCGGCCTATAGCTAAAGTTTTATAGTTTAGGAGATACCTATGTAAATTTTTTTAAATATAAATTTAGTACCGTTGGAAAGGTCACGAACTAACGTAGATTAAAATTAATTATTGATCCATAGTTTTTTTTTATTTCAGGTTGAATTTGAACGTAAAGATTTTTTTTTGTATTTTTTTTTAAAACCTACTATCTTATTTTTTAACCCTAGTTTGAGGGAAGTTCCGAGGTATTTAATTCACCAATGTTTATGACTACCAAGAAATAATAAAAAAAAACTACTAAAATACTTAATGCAAAAAAAAAGTTATGAATGCTTGAAGCTCAAATTTTGGAAAAATCTCAATAACGTATAAAAATTGACATATCTCCCAAACTTTAAAACTTTAGCTAGGGAAATTAATGTTCAATAATTAGTAAATGACCATGCGAATTTGCTATGACGGGTTCAGATGTAGTCACCCTGTATAAAGGAGTCATCACGGTTCTTCCACCTTCCAAAAACAATGCAGGACACTCATACCTAATACCGCACCACCCCAAGTCAGCGAAGATGGTCGTGCGCAGTTCCCATGGTGCATGGCAAGCGCGCACGTCCGCAACCATTATCAATTAGGCGGCGCGCGCGCGTGCGGCCTGTCATTACTGCCAGTGCACGACCACGCACAGGGATGCGTAATGCCAAAGTGTGGTGTGGTGATGTTGCGCATTTGTGGAAGCAAAATTGGAGTACCTACATACATTACCTAATGCTTCAAACGGAAAAAATGAGCCCCTAAGGCTGCCTGTCCACCGGAGCGGAGCGAGGCTACGGAGCGGAGAAACGGAGAAATATTAACCAATAGGAGCGCGAGCGGACGGCGGAGTGGAGCGGACTTAAGATTCTATTGGTTAATATTTCTCCGTTTCTCCGCCCCGCAGCCTCACTCCGCTCCCGTGGACAGGCAGCCTAATGCTCTAGTATCAGCACGAGCTATTACGAGGATAGCTTTTGTACTGCTAAAGAAATTTTGTCAGTCAGTAAGGTTGTAGGTAACCAAGGCCGATTTCCAAGGTGTAGCGGGCGTAAGGATGTACCTATTTGTATGAATTGGAAGGAATTTCAATCAGCTTGATAAAATAAACTTGTTGCAATCTTTGACCTCTGAAAAAATAAAAAGAGATAATAGAAACCGGCTGAATTCAGCCGGTTTCTGATTTGAGAAAAGTAGCAAATCTCAACTGATTATTCTCAAATACATAAGTATGCGCTTAAGTTTTTTGTGTTTCACAAGTCAAAATCGAATTTCATCAAACCATAATCAACTGATTATTTACTCAACTATTCCTGATCAAAGCTAACACGTTCCAATTTACATTAAAAAACCGGTACTTTTCAAAAACTCATAATATTGCATCATTTTATTGTTATAATAATTTAAAACAGCCTTAAAAAGAAAGCTAATTTTAAATAACAGCATTAATTTCAACAATTTTATGTTTTAGAGTTGCTAATGCATATTTTAGCAATTTCATATTTTTATATTTTAGTAATTTGACGTGTTTGAATGAACCGAATCGTGAATGTCAAACTGTATTCTGAAGTAAATAAACACAATTTTTATTGGAATTCTGTTAGTATTTTTACTTAAATTACCTATTGTACCAATTGAAATGGATAAATACAAGAAAAAGAGATCGCCTAACTATACTCTAAAGGAGAAAGAAAATCTTCTTTCAATAATATCAAAGTAAGTACATAATAATGTTTCATCATCATCATCATTTTAGCCGAAAGACGTCCATACTAGACATAGGCCTCCCCAAGCACCGCCACTGCGGCCGGTTCTGTGCTTCCTGCATCCAGGGGATTCCTGCAGCCATTACTAGGTCGTCGGTCGACCTTGTTGGAGGCCTTCCAACGTTACGTCTTCCGGTACGCGGTTGCCACTACAGAACCGTCCGGCACCTACCCTATAATGTTTACAATAATATAATTTTACGTTTATTTATTATTGCTTCAGATACCAAGTGTAATAGAATGCAAAAAGACAGGGGCAAAAAAAACAGGAAGCAACAGGAAGCCTGGAAGTCCATTACTAAAGAGTACAATAGCCTCTGCACGACATATTAAGAAGATCATAAAGATTTGGAGACGCTACACTCTAAGAAGTAGTGGACGAGAATGTTTACCTAGGACAAACTGTCCAGTTAGGGAGGTCCAACTTCGACAAAGAGGTCAATCATCGAATCCGACTCGGCTGGGAACCTCCCTATCTGTGATTTTTTATGTAACTGATAAAACTACGAGTTATTAAAAATATTACAATACCTACTTACATAAATTTCTTTTATTGTGGCTAAGTAATAACAGCCGTACAGCTGAATCCATCAGGTTCAGCTACGATTGCCGGGGTTGGTCAGTGGATGGGTGACCATCTTTACATACCGAGACTCCTCCGTGCCTCGGAAAGCCGTTGGTTCCGGCTGTCCTTTGTGGATCTTTGACAGTCGTTATGGGTCGTCAGAAGGCCGAAAGTCTGACAACTAGTCTTACCAAGGGGTATCGTATTACCTAGATTGGTTGTGGGGGTCAGATAGGCAGTCGCTCCATGTAAAATACTGGTATTCAGCTGCATCCGGTTAGACTGGAAGCCGACCCCAACATAGTTGGGAAAAGGCTAGGCAGAGATAGAGACATATTTACATTAATTTGATGTAGTAATAAATTACCTTATTTATAGTAAGCATACTTATAACAAATAGCTCTGATTTCTAAATGCAAGGAAAAAATACATAACTGTATAACTGTATTTATTTCAATAAATATACATATAAATTACATTTTTAAATATTAGAATATAAAAAATAATTTTCTACTATGGATGTTCTGGCAGCAAAATTTTGGGTATTTGACACTTGAGGTAATGGTTCATCGCTTTCTTCTTGCTCATCATATTCCACGATGTAGTTATCAAGATGAATAGTCATATGAAGAACAACACACGCCACAATCACCTTCAATACTTTTGGAAGTTTTATCTGCATTCCTGAATGTAGGCATGGAAATCTTCTTTTAAGAACACCAAAACACCTTTCAATTGTGTTTAGGAAATAGGAAATCTAAATCTTTCCTCTAGGAAATCCAGCTATGTCAAAAAATCGTGCCGCCATTGATGGTCTCTCCTGTGCAGTGGGCATACGAACATAATGCCGTCTCAACAATAGGTAGGGCACTAGTCACCCTCTCTACCACGCGGCACACAGTCGTCGCCTTGCCTCACATTCACGGTGTCCCCCACAACAGCTTGAAAGCTACCAGTCGCATAAATAAACGAACCGCCTAAAGCGGATCCAACTCTTGAATATTTTTCGTTCATCGCTTAGCGTGATGAACAGTTAGGCCGATGTCCTGTATTCTTCTGCGCGGTTGTCTGCGTTGAGGCATCTTCAAAGTCGACAGGGAAGTATCGTCGCCACTCATTATGATCAAAATCACTACTTATTATATAGCTGATTACAGTTTGAACAGCCGAAATTGTTGTGTCAACTTTCAACTGCTCAACTTGACGTTGATAATGGTTTGAGTGTTGTCAAACACGTTTTTCTTAGATCAGAAACGCAACTGACGACCGTAAGCATGAGATAAGCATGCTTTCTTTCAAATTTGAGTAAATGATGATTAATTACTCAAATATTGATTAGAATTTAAAAAAACTTATTTCAGAAACGAAAAAAGGTTTAAGTTATACTTAAGTACAGATTAGGACGTTCTCAACTTCAAATTCTCAATTCAGAAACCGGGTAATAGAGAGATATAGGCAAAGTAGAGATTTTCTATTCAAATAATTAATCAGAGCTCACTGAACTACCTACTTACTGAATAAACAATTTCATTTATTTTTATCCAGTAACAGAAATGATTGTAGCTCTATACAAATTCAGCACAAAAACAATCGAGTTCAGCGCATCACACAGGAAGCATAGTTGGCTCTCTCGCCGCCAAGACGTTGGATGCAAATGGCAAGATCGCGAGATACCGCGCGACCCGCGTGCATTCAGACAGAAACGTGTGCGGTGGCCCTTACAGGGTTTAAGCGACCATCTGATATGACGTCTAACCATTTAAATTAAAACATTTTTACGAGACATTTAAATATTAGAAATATAATTACTTACCTACGTTTATTACATAGGACTGAATGCTACTTTGTATATTCATGAGCTTCCATTAGTTTTTTTATAAGGTGTTAAAAAATTAACTCAGTGCTTTAGAACATCGAACTGAATAACTTTTACTATGGGACCAACTTTAAAATCGCTAAAAAAATCAGCTGTTGCCTACTGTATTTATGTACGCATAACTCGTCAAAATGTATGGTTTTTTTTTCGCGATTTCAATGTTGGGGTCATAGTAAAAGTTATTCAGTTCGGTGGTCTAAGCCCTCCTTAAAGTATTCAGAGTTAATTTTTTAACACCTTATAATACAGGGTGAAACTGAATAGATGCGATAAAATTTATGGGGGTGTTCTACGCATCAATATGAACAACTTTTACTGTGGGACCAAACCTGAAATCGCGAAAAAAAAATCAGCTGTTCAGTACATTTAATGTTCGCATAATTCGTCAAAATGTACTGAACAGCTGATTTTTTTTTCGCGATTTCAGGTTTGGTCCCATAGTAAAAGTTGTTCATATTGATGCGTAGAACACCCCCTTAAATTTTGTCGCATCTATTCAATTTCACCCTGTATATTATAATAAGTAGCATCTGCTAAGACCTATTAGGTACAGACGCCAGCACATCAAGCTACTACAATCTGTCAAATTTCTTTAATAGATTTTCATCTCTATCGCTAAAGCATTAGGTTCAAGGTTGATTGGGAACATTTGACAGTTTCGAGTGGGTTGACCTGCTGGCGTCTGTACCTACTTAAAATTGATGAGTACATTCAGTCTAATTACAATCATAATACTTACATAGTTAGGTTTATAATGCTTTAGTACGTTGTCAGTTAAAAATATTCTAATTTAATCATTAATTAGTGCTAGAGCACAAAAATACTGACTGTGAGACTGTGTGTCTGTGTTGTGTGTGACAGGGTGTGTGTGTCCATGTTTTTGGAGCTCGTGGCTAAGTAATAACGGCCGCGCCGCACGGATCGATTTATCAGGCTAAGCTACGCTCGCCGGGGTTGGTCAGTGGATGGGTACTAGGTACCGAGACTCCTCCGGGCCTCGGAAAGTAATAGGTACGATAAGCCGTTGGTCCCGGCTGTCATTTGTGGAACTTTGACAGTCGTTACGGGTTGTAGAAGCCCGAAAGTCTGACAACCAGTCTTACCAAGGGGTATCGAATTACCCAGTAACTGGGTTGTGGAGGTCAGATAGGTAGTCGCTCCATGTAAAATACTGGCATTCAGCTGCATCCGGTTAGACTGGAAGCCGACTCCAACATAGTTGGGAAAGGCTAGGCAGATTGATTTTGAATTTTGTGTAATAAAGCATAATTAATTTGTTTGTTTTATAAACTACCAAAACTATGTAGTTATGAGCTTGTTACAAACGCCAAAAAAACTTCAAAGTATTTATTACTAGTCGAATGTGTGTTAAAGTGATTAGGGCTAGCCGGCTAGGCCACCATATAGTAGAAATGATGACTAAATATTTTTTTTGTCCGTTATATTTATTATTCAAAACGGAACCCTTATAGGATCACTTCATTGTCCGCCTGTCTGTCTGTCTGTCTGTCTGTCAGTCTGTCAAGACCTTTTTTCTCAGGAACGCGTAGAGGTATCAAGTTGAAATTAATATCAAATACGTAAATCTACAGTCCCTTGAAGTTCTAAAAAACTCAAGCTTCTAGTAGTCTAAGAAGTCGCAATAAAAGGATACGGCTATTTATGCGACATTATTTTGATACTTCCAAGTAAATCGAAACCTATAGGGTACTTCCCGTTGTCCTATTATCATGAAATTTGGTATGAACCAAGGTCTTACAGCACAAGTAAAGAAAAAAGTCCTAAAATTGTAAATTTGTAATTTTATCACATAAAAAAATATTTCCAAGTATGTCACTCTGTCGAGACCCTTTTTCTCAGAAACGCGTGGAGGTATCAAGTTGAAATTAATATCAAATACGTAGGTCTATGGTCCCTTAAAGCTCTAAAAAAATCAAGAATACGGCTATATATGCAACATTTTTTGATACTAGCAAGTAAATCAAAACCCATAGGGTATTTCCCGTTTACCTAGAATCATGAAATTTGGCAAGAAGCAAGGTCTCACAGCACAAATAAAGGAAAAAGTCTGAAAGTTTTGAATTTGTAACTTTATCTCATAAAAAAAATTTTTGGGATTACAATGTTAAGTTTGTTTTTGGGATTAATTCTTTTCACCTACGGAACCCCTCATTGTGCGTGGTCCGACACGCACTTAACCGGCTTTTTTTACGTAATCAAAAGATTACATTTAGTTAAAGTGTGGCATATCGTCACTCCTTTATAGATTTTATACGTAGTTTGTTATAGTTGTGACCTAGCAAGCCACTTCCCTACTATATTGCATTTTATCGAAGTCATTTTTCATTAATATGTTAAAGCAAAAAATACGTGTCTAATATATTTATATTATCCGACTGACGGATAAATAGAATTTCTTTTTTTTACCCAGGCATCATCCCTATTCCATGCATTCAATCATGTGCATGAGTAAGAACATGCTATCGTGACAAGGAGAGCAAATAGGGCCACGTTACTACGTAAAACTAACACTACATTGAACGTTAAAATAATGGTTGTAACACATGACACGCAGGTCTGAAATTCATTATAAAAGTTGCCTATAATATTTTTATAATAGTGTCGCCAAAATTTGCGTTCAGAATCTAGGGCTGTTTTTCTAAGGTCTACCACAGTCTAATTTTAAACTAACGTGGATGTTGGAAATTTTCCCACAGCTACATGGGTTTTAATTTTTTTCGCGGAACCCTAAATCTTTTTTAAAATAAGGTAGCCTAAGTTATTCCTTATAACATCAGCTTTCTGCCAGTGAAATTTCGTCGGAGATTAGCCACAGACAGAAATAAAAATCGTAAAAATAGTTTGTTTGATATATGTCCATAATTATATACTTTCGTGCATTTAATGAAAAGCTGTTATTTTGACATTACAAACAGACACTTTAATTTTATTTATTTGTATACTTAGATTGTATAGATAGGAGGACTGGAGTACTAACATCTAGTTTCTGCATTGAGACTTTGAAGTTGAGAAATTGTCAAATTCTACTTCAGCATGTGATTCCTTCGCAAAAGTAGACTGACAAGTTCTAACTTCAAATTCTCAATTCTGAATCCAGCAGGTGTGAGTATTTTATGATTTATGATGATGACGATAATTTGAAAGTATGCATACCTGAAGATCCACTGAGTACTTAATACAATAATATTCTTCAGAAGGATATGAAGATACCTATTTCCCGTCCAATTTTATCCCACGTTGATACTACTTTAATTAACTTAGTTTCAAATTACGTGGAGTTAGACTAAGCGTGATTCAGGATATTCTAAAGCGTGGTTGTCTTATTGTTATGATTAGCAAATAAGCTAACTAGTACTCTATTGATAATATCAATGTCAACGAGAAAAGCGTGAGAGCCTGCAACGCGTTGTAGACATAAGAAATACAGAGTGAATACATACAGAAGATCCAGTTGGAGAGAAACACTGAAAAAAGCTAATAGATATAAAATCGCTGTGGAAAAAAACACAGAATAGTATAAACTCTTTTATCTGTTCTGTGGAAAAAAGCAATAAATAATTTACGATACGCCGCACGTCAAAATCGTTAGCGTTATCTTTAGTGTTAGCATTAGCGTAAGCGCTGCATTAGCTTTTTAGCATTACCGTTAGCGTCTGCGATATCTTTAGCATTAGCTTTAGCGCTATCTTTAGCGTTAGCGTTAGCGTAAGCGCTAGCGTAAGCTCTAGCGTAAGCGCTATCTTTAGCATTTGCGTTATCGTTTGCGCTATCCTAGCGTTAGCGTTATCTTTAGTATTAGCTTTAGCGTAGTCGCTAGCGTTAGCGTTTTAGTGTTGAGTTTTAGCTTTAGCGCTAACTTTAGCGTTAGCGTAAGCGCTAGCGTTAGCATTTTAGCATTAGCGTTTGCGCTATCTTTAGTATTCACTTTAGCGCTATCTTTAGCGTCAGCGTTAGCGTAGGCGTTTTAGCATTAGCGTTAGAGCTTGCGATATCATTAGCATTAGCTTTAGCGGTATTTTATTTTTAATTTTTCAGCAAAATTCGAAAACTATGGGGCCTAAAAAAAAAGAAAAAAATGTTTGAGAATGTGTAAACAGCAGTGGTGTGTTTTTTTTTTGCATTTAAGTTTCGAGACCTTTTTTTTTACAAGTGGGATTAATAACTTTTATTGCACGGTTATCTGGTGGAAGGTATAGTGACAGCTGCTTCCGTAGTAAACTCCGCCGACCGAAGATGCAAGTTGCAGATATTTTTTTTTTCAAAGTGATCCTTCTGCAAAGACTTCCTCTTCGCAAAATTTACGTTCACATTTTACGATGTACGTGTTTTATGTGTTAAAAATCTTTCACTGCGTCGAACAAGGAAAGATCTAAAGGCATGCTTGAGACAAAAAGAGCTGGAAGTAGATTTGTATGAGACCCACCCCAAACATGTAAATGAGTTAAAAATAGTTGCAATTATAAACTATGGTTTCTCAGATGACTATGGTCGGACTTTTGATAAGCTGCAGTAAAATAACACTTCTAATATAATTTTTACTATCATTTCGCTATCAAATGGGAACATTTTTTAACGAAACGACAGATATGAAGTGTCATTTTACTGCGGCTACCTAATTAAAAGTTCGACCATAGTTGTTTGTTTTTGTACTGTCGCAAGATGGCGTTAGAATCTATGGAATAAGTAAAAACAGAGAAATTAAGTTTCTTACTCAGGACCTTAGGGGATTTCTAACAGCAGTGACACCCCAGTGGTGTGACCTTTGGACTGCCAAGAGGTACCATTGGGAATCGCATTCAAACCCAAGGCAAGCACCTCTGACTTTTCGGATTCATGTGCGTATTGTATAGTTATCACTTGCTTAAAAAACGGTGAAGGAAAATATCGTGAGGAAACCCTGAGAGATATTTCTCGACAGTATGTGAAGCCAAGTCAGAGGCGATTGACACCCAACGATGTTTTTAATACACTCATATCGCGAAGTTCTGATTATCAATTCAAAAATAGTACCCTAATGACATACTTTATGCATGTACAACTCAAATAAAATTAAAAAGTTTTATTTACAGATTCATAACAACATAGTGCTATAAAATACACTTCGGTACGAACAAGGAGTTTTCAATTAAATTTTTAACATTGTATAAGGGGACCGCGCTAGGGCGCATGGGCAGTTGACCGATGATAGCGTTTGTATTTGTTTACTGTTTGCTAATACTTTGTTTTTTATTTATTTACTAGCCTTTTCCCGCGGCTTCGCCCGCGTGGATGTCGGAAAATATGCCACAGGAACCAAAATATTGAGATAGCTTCTGCCCGCAACTTCGTCCTCGTGAAATTTCTTGCTCCCCCGACCCACCCCGTCGCATCGCATTGCCTGCCCGAGCTATTACTTCGTTTTCTTAGCGTTCTTACCGATTTTTTTTTTCTTTTTGCTTGGCATCTAAGAGTTCTAGAGTGATGTTAAATATGTCTATAGAATTGGGCTATCAAATAAAAAAATAATTATTAAAGTCCGACTGGTAGTTCCAGAGATTAGTGCGTTCAAACAAACAAAAAAAAGTGTATGTGTCAGCTCCAACGCACGACTGGAGTTTACTCCTGTTTTTTGTGCCGTTCCGAGTTTCCGACTTTCTATTTTTCAGTCATTTCTGTAGGGCTGGGTTTCTTCAACGATTCAGTGCTATACAAAAAGCAACTTTAAGGTGTAAAGGCACTCGTCCACCCCCCTCTTACCCTACCTCTCAACCCTACCTCTAATCCCCCTCTCACCCCTCCCCTTCTCTCACCTCTCACCCTCCCCATGATCCCCCTCACCACATCACCTTGCCGCTAACCTCCTCCCACTTTCACACCCTCTCACACCCCCTTCACCGCTGTCCCCTCCCCCTCTACCCTCACCAGCTCCTCCCCTCACCCTCTCCTCTCCTCACCCTCTTCGTTTCTCCACACCACACTACACCCTCCCCTCTCACTGCACCCTCCTATCCCTCTCCCCTCCCTACATCATCCTCTCCCTCCCCCTCCTCACTAACCCTCCCCTCTCTCTTTCCACACCCTCCCCTTCCCCCTTCCCCTTCTCACCAGCTCCTCCCCTTAGCCTTTTACCTCCATACCACCCCCCCTTCCCCCTCCTCCTCTACCCTTCTCTCTAGGGTAACAAACTTTATTACTTGCTTAGGCAAGCATTTGTGCCAAGTTTCAAGTTAATTAACCAAATGAATAAGATTTTTCATATTCACTATATTCCCTGTTTTCACCCCCACAGGGATGGAATATTGAAAAAAAGGTTGGGATATTTCTCTAGCTTGACTGAAAGATTATTTACACCAATTATCGAGTTAATCGAGCTCAGCAGTAAAACCCTGCCCTGTAACATTTACTACCGCTTTTCACCCCTTTAGAGGTAGATTTTCGAAAAACCTTGATACAAGATATTCTTCAATTTTGATTTCAAGTATAAATACTGAGTTTTGAGTTAATCGGTCCGCGCGTTAAAATTCCTCCATTCAAACTTTGACACCCCCCCATCCCTTCTGAGGGGGTAGTTTGGGAAAACTAAAAATGACAAACTTTATAATTTACTTAGTTTAATATTCATGCGAAGTTTTAAATCTATTAACTCAAGGAATAAGATTTTTCATACAAACTTTCATCCCCTATTTGACACCCTTAGGTATGGAATTTCCAAAAATCCTTTCTTAGTGGATGCCTACACTGTATAAGGTATCTATGTGCAAAATTTCAAGTCTCTAGGTCCAGCGGTTTGGGCTGTGCGTTGATATATAAGTCAGTCAATCAATCAGTCAGTCAGGACTTTGAATTTTATATATATAGATTTTGTTTTCTTTATTTTTGGAAGGCTTACAGACTAATAACTTTATAATAGGCAAAGGATGTATTTTATAATAGGCTAAAACTGGGCAGCTTTCGCGATGTGATCTTATCTATGCAGAGTTTAGTGCTCTGCGATCGGATCTAAAAGCAACAACCCAGGACGCCTACAGGTTGTACTGTAATACCTTAGAAAGTAACATAGGCAAAAATCCGCGACAGTTCTGGCAGCATGTTTCTAACCTGCGATCAAAGGGCGGTTTCGAGCCAAACGTAATACTCAATGGTGAGACTTTTTCGGGTGTCGAAGTGGCCGAGGCATTTGCTAAGTATTTTGCCAGCGTGTTTCTGCCCAATACACCTAAACTGGACCCAAGAAACTTAATTGTGACTAGTGAGGGGGATAACATTCCTCTTCCCGTTTTAACCCCACCGGATATAGTTAAGGGGATCGCTAAACTCAAACCCTGTAGCTCGGTTGGCCCTGACAACATTTCAGCTTTTATCCTTAAGGGGTGTCACGATATCTTGGCAGCTCCTCTATGTCATGTTTTTAACCTAGCTCTCCAGTCCGGCGTATACCCAGAGCAATGGAAAACTTCGCGAGTCACTCCCATCCCCAAAACCAGTGATAAAACATCTGTAGAGGAACACAGGCCCATCGCTATCTTGCCAACCATTGCCAAGGTTTTCGAGCATATGAAGTATATGCTCGAAAACCTTGGCAATGGTTTCAAACCTTCATTTACAAACGCGTAAATGTGTCTCTTTCTGATGCCCAACACGGTTTTGGGCCGGGTCGCTCTGTAAATTCGAATCTACTGATTCATGTAGACTACATATCCAAAGGCTTGGACATCGGTACGCAGGTTGACGCTCTGTATTTCGATTTCCGGAAAGCATTCGACAAAGTTGACAATGATGTGCTCTTGACAAAACTGGGGGCCATTGGTTTCTCGTCCGGTCTTCTTAACTTCTTTTCCGACTACCTGCGGGATCGCAAGCAGTTTGTCAGGCATGGTTGCTTCGAGTCCAAGCCTTTTAACACACGCTCGGGCGTGAGTCAGGGGTCAGTGTTAGGGCCGCCTCTATTCTTGATCATGATTAATGATCTCATAGCAAATGTTAAGTTTGCCAAGTGCCTTCTATATGCCGACGACCTACAGCTTGTCGCACACATCAGAACAAGCGAAGATTGCAAACACCTACAAAAAGATATTGACGCCGTCTTTGAGTGGAGCACTGTGAACAAGTTATTTTTCAATACTAACAAGTGCTACATCATGACGTATGGTAGAGGGTTGCGACCAATTCATTATGAATATAGTTTGGGTGGTGACGTAATTACTCGTGTCACCAACATAAAGGACTTAGGACTGACTTTCGACCGCTGTCTTACTTTTAAAGATCATGTTTCTACCCTTGCAAAGGAATCTTTCAGTCGCCTGGGGTTTGTTTTGCGAAATGCTCGTGACTTTCACAACCCAAATGTTATTAGGCTGTTGTACACCACTCTGGTTCGAAGCAAACTCGAGTCTAGTGCCTGTGTTTGGCACCCCTATACCGCGACCCAAACTCTGATGCTTGAAAAGGTGCAGAAAACCTTTCTAAGATGCCTATTCCAAAGGTTATATCATTTCTTTCCCTATATGTACCCTTCAAACTATCTTTTAGGGATGTTGGGTTTTTAACTCGTTGGAGGTGAGAAGAGGCCTTGATCAGCTCGCGGTAGCCTGTAAATCCTTACGGGGACGTATAGACTGCCCAGAGCTCCATGGCCTTTTCTGTCGACTATTTGTGCCCGACAAATACATCGGGCACCGTCCGAGCCGCCGGCACAATCTGTTTGCGCAACCTTCGGCCAAAACTGTCGCCAGAGCTGAGTCCCCCGTGTGTCGTACTTTGAAGATGCTCAACGCCCTTCTAACTGCCAACCCTGAATGTGATATTTTTGCGGATGAATCGAGTAAAATTATGCGTATATGTCTGGTGTTCTGTGAGAGAAAGTATGCAAGGGAGTCTACTGTACCATGTTAGTTTTTAAGTAAATTAAGTATGTTTCCACGTTAATTAATGTAATTGGTGTTGTACCGTTTTAATTAACTATAAATAAATAAATAAATAGGTAACTACCCATTACATGAGTGTAGATAAAGTAGTGTATAAAACTGCAAATAACTAGGTTTTAAAACAATCGTGTGATATCTGCTATTAAACACACTCGTGTTCTAATACCCCTCATTATGCAAAAGTTTAATTAACTACTAGATATTAATAGTAACAGTACTTTTTTATACATCAATAAACTGTGAAATTTATTTTTATTTGATAGGTTTGTTCAAACTGACAGCACATGCTGGGAAGTTGTTACGTCTATAAACTTTTACAACATCTAAGAGTTTGCCGATGCGTAGTTAACCTAAGTGACGAAGCATGAATGTCGCATGTGCCAGTAATTTCAATCATCTGCCTAGCCTTTTCCCAACTATGTTCGGGTCGGCTTCCAATGTAACATAATGCAGCTGGATACCAATATTTTACATGGAGCGACTGCCTATCTGACCTTCACAACCCAGTAACTGGGTTGTGAAGGTCAGATAGGCAGTCGCTAATACGATACCCCTAGGTAAGACTGGTTGTCAGACTTTCGGACTTCTGACGACCCGTCACGACTGTCAAAGATCCACGAAAGACCAACGGCGTAAAGTGCTTTTCGAGGCACGGTGGGGTCGGTGTGTAATATGTAATGTACACATCCACGGATCAACCGCGGCAAGGGTAGCTTAACCTGATCGATCGACCCGTGTGGCTGTTATTACTTATCCAGTAATTTCAATGGCACCCGTAATCTTTCAACAAGAATAAAACAATGCTACTGACCTATAGATAAAGGCTCCTACAAACAGGAGCAACACGCGATATATTTTTTATTTTGGTTTATTATTTATTAAAACTTTAGGCACAAGTAGGTAAAACAAATACTATACAAAGGTGGCCTTAATGCCTGAGGCATTTTCTACCAGTCAACCTTAGGGTGATGCAGAAAGAAAACATGGTAGGTGCAACATAAGGGATAAGTAGATAACTAGAAAAATAATTAATAGATACATACATACATACGTATAAACTTTGTAAGGAGAAATAACGATAGGTAGAGAAGAAACTATATAAAGAGAACCGATAAAATAGCGAAAACCAATATAATCGAGAAAGATTCAATCGCGCCTGTTTGAAGGTACACTTTAAAGTGGTTATTTCCCCGAAAAAACCCTACAGAACAAAACTATAGAAGCATTTTTAGGGTTCCGTACCAAAATGGTAAAAAAAGGAACCCTTATGGTGTGACTCAGTCTGTCTGTCTGTCTGTCTGTCTGTCACAGCTGGATATCTCAAGAACTACTGATGCTATCAACTTGAAATTTAGAATAGTTTTAGATGACGTTTACCCAACTATTTTTCAAATAAGAAAGAAATAAAAATATTTTTTTTTTTTTGCAACAGGGACTGAAAGGGGGTCTTATAAATTTAAAGTGGGGCTACTAGGGCATGTGGGGTATCATATGAAAGAACGCAGTTTGCAGATTCTCAAACTATTTTTTATTTTTTTTTATTCTGCATAGTTTTCGACTTTGGATGAAAAATGTAAAAAAAATACCGTTCCCCCCCCCCCCCTTTTCTCCGAAGTTTGCAAAGAGAAAAATCTGAAATTATTCTATGTGATAGAAGTTTATGTAAAGATTACAGGAAAAATAAAACGATGTCTCTAAGTAGCACACTTTTTCAGAAATCGGAACGGAACCCTCGGTGCGCGAGTCCGACTCGCTCTTGACCGGTTTTTTTTGAAGTAGTACAATTCAATCAGTATTTTGTTTCAAGCTTATAATGACGTCGATTAAACTCCTTTAAACAAAACCGGCCAAGAGCGAGCCGGACTCGCGCACCGAGGGTTCCGTTCCGATTTCTAAAAAAGTGTGCTATTTAGAGTCATCGTTTTATTTTTCCTGTAATCTTTACATAAACTTCTATCACACAGAATAATTTCAGATTTTTCTCTATGCAAACTTAGGAGATATGGTGGTGAGAACGGTATTTTTTTTAAATTTTTCATCAAAAGTCGAAAACTAATCGACCAAAAAAGAAAAAATATGCTTCGAATTTGTAAGACCCCCTTTCAGTCCTTGTTGCAAAAAAAAACATATAATTGCAAAATAGTTGGGTAAACGTCATCTGAAAGTGTTCCAAATTTCAAGTTGATAGCATTAGTAGTTCTTGAGATATCCAGCTGTGACAGACAGACAGACAGAGTCACACCATAAGGGTTCCTTTTTTACCATTTTGGTACGGAACCCTAAAAATATTGTTAATTTAATAGTATAGGATTTAAATAAAGAAAAGTGGAAAGAGGGCTGGAAGACCCTGCAATAGTCTAACAAAACAACAATAATAACTTAAGCAGCACTTAAAAGTTGTAACTACTTCAGGTTCGTTCCTTGTATTTAATAAAGCTGCTAATAACAATATTATTATGAAAGCAAAAGCGAAGATAAAAATATTAAAAAGCTCTATTTAGAGCTCATTAATAATATTCTTGTAAGCTCTCGAACAAAGCTTTGAATAAAAAGCCATATTTTCTGTGAAAGCTTACATGCATTTACTTATAGGAGTTTTACTATTATATATTCGAGTTAAGGGGACACATCGATAAAGTTTGTTTTTAAAATTCCTATAAAACCAAATGTATAAGGTAAACCAAATGTCTTTTGGATGTGTTATTTGACTATTTGTCTAATGTTGTACTAAACCCGAAATATGATTAGGTACTTGAAATTTTTTCTTCAGAAAAAAATTCCAAAGTAAGTAGGTACCACCGTCTATTTTCTGTTTTATACAATTATACAGGTAAACAGTTCCTTACTGTACACTAAAATTTGCTTTAAATCGAAGGTATATTTAAATATGCTAAAAACATACTAAGCTAAAAATTGATTAAAGTATATAATTTTGTCTTAAATCTACATTTACCTAAACGAAGCGCTTTTAGTTCCATTAAGCGTGAGAGTATTCTATCTCTCTCGCGTCAAACTATGTCACTCTAGCTAAACCACGCTTCGATTATATCCTCGTAAATAATTAATCAGATTGATTGATTGAGTTATACAGGGTGTTTTGTTAATGACCAGCCAAATTTTCACAGGGTGTTCTACCCATGAATATGAACAACTTTCACTATGGGACCAACTTTGAAATCGCAAAAAAAATATCAGCTGTTTCATACATTTTGATTGAGTAGGTATTGAACTTTTGTAGGAAACCGCTGGTTTTTTTTTCGTGATTTCAAAGTTGGTCCCATAGTGAAAGTTGTTCATATTCATGGGTAGAACAACCCTGTGAAAATTTGGCTGGTCATTAAAAAATCACCCAGTATATTTCTCAGTAGCAGCCTGGAGTCTGTATTTGTGTCCGGCTGAGGCAATAGGCTCGCCTCCTATTTCATGGAACTTAATGAACGGAACGAAATGTGGGTGTACTACACCCACACACACAGGAGGTGTGAGGTACACTCTGCCCAACCATTCGAGGAAACAAGGCAATAAAAAGTACTAACGCAATAAGGTCGAAAAGTGGTTCACCGGAAAGTTTCGCGATGGTACTCCTAAGCCCCATTCAACAGCTAAAACACACATACTTAAACAAAAAGCACAAAATAATTCGGGAAACTTATTTTGTGCTTTTTATTTCACCAGCTCAGTGGATCCGCACAAACTCGTAGTTGGTAGCAAATAGTATCTGAAATTTGGGACCTTTGCTTTTTTTCTTTACTATTAGGCTTTATATCAGCATCCAGTCCCAATCAACCGCTAAAACACACTTAAACAAAAAACATAAAAAAGGTTCTACTAATCCAAGTTCAGTGCATCCGCACAAACCCGTAGTTCGTAGCAACTAGCATCCGAAAGCGGCGCGTGGTCGTGCCACGCTGCGCCCGCGCTGCGTCGTGAGAGCGCGCCAGATAAGTGCGAGGTCGCGTAGCGTCACGAGCGGGCCTACCAACGCTAACAATAACGATAGATACAGGTACGGGGTATAGAGAAGCTTATAATTAACGGATTTAATCGTTTCAGGATGAAGATCACAATAGTACAGTAATTAGGAAACCACCATGACAAAATAGAAGAAGATGTTAATAAAAGTATCGTACGTAGTAACGTATTCATTTGTTTCAGCGGGCCTACTCCCTAAGCACGAAGCCCGTAGTTTCGGCCTTCGTTACGGGCGCTTCTTACTCCGTATCACCTACGGATGGATGATTGGTTCCGTGCCCGTACGAAGTATGAATGACAACATGATTTGCCAGTTGTCCCTACTCCCGATGTGTTTTTGCCCGTCCGAAAAATTTAACTTTTACACTTGTTTTGATGGATCGTAATGTCAGACGGACGGATGAACGGACGGTCGGAAAGACGGACGGACTTAGGGAGTAGGCCCCTGGTCCTGAGGTCTCCAGAAACAAATGAATGTGTTTAGTCCCGTCCCCATTTTTAGGACAATCCATATTCGCAAAATAGGTAACGAGGACTATCTATCTATCTATAGGTATAAATGAAAAGAGAAGTCCTGACTAACTCATTGACGGATTCATCAACGCCCAGGCAAAACCCTTGAACTTAGAAAGCTGAAATTTTGCACAGAGGTTCCCTTAATATTTTTTTAGAGGCATGAGGAACAGGGTGTAAAGTTCACTCATCCTCCATAGAAAAGGGAGGATCCTCCGACCAGACGGGTGTTGTGTCTGGTGGCCACTGCCCGACGGTTGATGTCGGGACGTTGTATATATGCTAATCGCGTGGTAAACTCTAATTGCGCGATGCAGGTTTGCGTGACGTCATGTCACCGATGCGTAGTTCATATGTGGCGATGTAGATGCCGCCACATCACTCCCCTCCGGAGACCGGAGGTCGATAGTGGGCTGAGTCGTGTATCTTGATGCTTGCCAGTGCCAGTTGTGGTTCCAGTGAGTCGGAACCGGGTGCCGCATAGTTCACGGTGAGTCGGAACTGTCTGCGGTGATACCCCCGTGAGTCGGGGTGGCGCTGCGTTGTGCTCCAGTGAGTCAGAGTGTACAGCGCTGGGTTGAGGTTGAGGCTGAAGGTGATGACCAGGAATGCGCGTCCGCTGCATGCTGGTGGTCAGGATACCCGTTGAAGCCGTGGATGCTGGCTGGCTGTGTGACTCGCCGCTCGAAAGCTTGAGGAAGTGATGCTGATGACGTCACGCTGATGTAGTTGCACGAAGGCCGCGCTGACGTTCATGCTCGGGGTCACCAGTTTAGAGGCATGAGGAACAGGGTGTAAAGTTCACTCATCCTCCATTGAAAAGGGAGGATCCTCCGACCAGACGGGTGTTGTGTCTGGTGGGCCACTGCCCGACGGTTGATGTCGGGACGTTGTATATATGCTAATCGCGTGGTAAACTCTAATTGCGCGATGCAGGTTTGCGTGACGTCATGTCACCGATGCGTAGTTCATATGTGGCGATGTAGATGCCGCCACAATTTAGACAAGGAATACGGAAGGACTTCCGGATAGTATGTTCCTGTGGGATATTTTCCAAATTCCACGCGGGCGATGCTGCGGGCAAAAGCTAGTTGAACATACGGAAGCTTATGAAGACTAAATGAGGACGTATATAGCCAAAACAACACAATATGGCATTATACTCTTCATTAATCCATAGGCTTAGTAGATCAGTTCACTCAGTCTATGATTAGTTTGCGAGATAAATTCATAGTGCCACAATGTCACGACCGAGGATACGACATCCAACTTCATAACTATATTATTAAGTAAACGGTAAAGCTGAACCTAGCTCAACGTAACTTGTAATTAGCGGAAGAAATAATTATAGAGATATCATTAGGATTTTTGGGGCTTTGATTAGGGTTTTCAGGAATTTTTACTGGTAAGCAAGTTAGCCCAGACAGACACCATGTTGAAGGTTAAAGTAGGATATGACTGCCATTTTGAAAATCAAGTTGATGAATCAATAAAATTCTCAAAAATGTGACCTTAGTTATTATAAAATATATTTGCAGTGTGTTATTTTTTCAATAAATTCAAAGTTCCTTTCCCCAGCGTGTTTCCACTGAAAAATTAGATTACAAAAAGTATAATTTGTCTAATAAAAAATATCCCACTCCAGTCCCCATGCCGTTCCCACAGATATCTAGAATGTAGAGTGGTGCATAGTTTTCAATTAGAAGGTAGGAAAGCAGTTCTACACAATGGACAATTACTAGTGTTTGTAAAAACGTCAGTCCATCCGTTCGTCCGTACGTCCGTCGACGACATTTTACATCTAAATTGGAGGGTAATTTGCGAACCTTTCCTCGATGACAACTTCGTAATTAGCCCAGACTTGTTTATTTACTTCGTCAGTTTTATTCCCTTCCTCTTTTTGATGAGAGAAAAAAGTGAATTGCAATTCAAGAAACAGCCCTTAAAAACAATTGCTAGGTACTCGACGATAAAATTAAGCATAGCATTTGTTAGTTATGTATGTACCAACTTAAAAAGTGGTAAAATTAGCATGTTCTAGACGGTCATCAAATATTGATGAGTAAAGCATACAACATAATCAAACGCAGAACATTGTAACATATCTGTTGTCATTCATTAACCTTTAGCAACAAATAATAATCGAACATTTCGTTGTTGCTCACGTACTTCTGATACCTACGCGTTGTCACACAATAGCGACTCTGATCCTTTGAATAATAGATTACAAGTCATAGAAAATTACTAACAATTAGACATTCTTCGCGCTGTTTTTTGGCCCCTTCGTACAACTGCAGGCGACGCGAGTATTCAACTGTTTTGCAATAGGCGCCAAGAATCTTACTAGCGCCACAGAATAAATAATAGTACTCTAGAGCCCCGCTGTCGAGCATCGGATACTTGAGTCGACTTGTATATGAAGGGCCTAAGGCGAAGGGACATTAGACAATAAAAACCGGGCAAAAGCGAGTCGGACTCGCGCACCGAGGGTTCCGTTCCGATTTCTGAAAAAGTGTGCTATTTAGAGACATCGTTTTATTTTTCCTGTAATCTTTACATAAACTTCTATCACATAGAATATTTTCAGATTTTTCTCTTTGCAAACTTCGGAGATAAGGGGGGGTACGGTATTTTTTTTTTACATTTTTCATCAAAAGTCGAATAATGTGCGGCCTAAAAAAAATTAAAAATATGTTTGAGAATGTGCAAACAGCGCTCTTTCATATGATACCCCACATAACCTAGTAGCTCTACTTTGAATTTTTAAGACCCCCTTTTACCCCATGTTGCAAAAAAAAATACATATATTTTTATTTCTTTCTTATTTGAAAAATAGTTGGGTAAACGTCATCTAAAACTGTTCCAAATTTCAAGTTGATAGCACTAGTAGTTCTTGAGATATCCAGCTGTGTCAGACAGACAGACAGACAGACAGACTGAGTCACACCATAAGGGTTCCTTTTTTACCATTTTGGTACGGAACCCTAAAAAGTATTTATTTAGACCTCCAATGACGCTTCCACAGCCTAGGTTAATTATAAAAGACGTGTGCAACTAAAGGTCATATTTTTTCACGGTAATTCGCAATTATGCGTGAGTGACTCTGCTTATACAGCAGCAATTAAAAGAATTAGAGCTATTACGTTTAATGTACACGCTAAACATTATTATGATAGTAAAAATGTTTCCGTTCAGTTGAGCGTTAAAGTTACCGACATAGCTTACCTATAGAATACTAACTATGTATATTTTAATAATACTACATAAGAGAATTCAATACCCTTTCTTATTATATAACCTATCAAATTAAATGGAATCGGATCAGTGGAAAGAATGGAGGCTTCAAGCGAAATTTGCAACTCGAGTGACCATATCACGAGTGTTCGATTGGAAACCAATATAGACCCATAGAAAGCTCTGCTATAGCCAATAACTCAAACATATTTGTCATTCGATTCTTTCGATCTAAGTGTCGATCGCGTGCGATGACGGGTACCATATAGAAATTTAAACAAACCTTGCACTGGATTTGTCGTGCTCCGTTGGATACATCGCTGGTGTTCTACGTACGGTGTGTTTTAAGGCGAAGTTATGTCGTCAATGTATTGTAAAAGAGTGTATTTAAAAGTTTGTGTTCGATTTCAATTTATAGTGTCGCATACTATGCCGCATTGGTACCATGAATCGATTGTCCACTGCAGTTATGACCTCGACCACCTAGCAAGCACGCAATCGTCTCCTTCAGGACCGACTAATGATTGCAAGTACATTTTTGACGTGACGAAAACGTTTACGCGGCCATTTTCAGTGCGTTTAGGTGTAATGAATGTGTTACTTGGTAGCATAGAAATTTACTAGGAATACCACCACCTACTAGGTCACCTATCTTATCTTAAGAGCATAAGTAGGTATAATACCTCAAATGGCTTAGCATGATCCTCCGTTATGCCGGAAATACTGCTCTCTGCTACTCTTTTAAGGTGTCAAGCCAGTGTGATCTGATAGCAAAGTACCATACCTATCGATTTAACGCCCATATTATGTTCTACGATTTTTTGCAGTTTTCGAGTTATTTTGGATCCCTCATTTCGTATCAATATCATTCTTAATTCGTTGTATCAATGGTAGTGGTTAAGGATAGTAGTAGGTATAAAATGTATGTTTTTATTATCAACTGAGCTCTGCTTAAACGTAGAGGAATAGTAAATATCAGGATTGATAAAAATATGCAAAGATATAAATAAATTTGAGAATAATAAATTATAAAATATGAAAATCACAAGATTTCAGATACACTACTTTCAACGACCGATTTAAGCAAATAATTAATAATTATGACAGTTAGACGTATTTTCTAATTGTCCAACACTTAAAAAAAATTAATCTCACTATTGAAAAATCAGCCCTAAAATAATACAAATATTCAAAATCTAAAATCAATTCGATATTTCATGATTTTTTCAGTAACACGTATTTGTTACTACTAGTTTTCACTATTTTCAAGCATGTTTGAGATAAAAATAGTAGGTGCGGTATGGGTGCGGTAGAATAGACACAGACAACCTCCTTTCAAATCGAATACGGATTTTTTCTACAAGTAATTTACAGACAGTAAATAATTAGACTTGATACTTAACAGCTTTTTATTAACAAACCTAATGCCTAACAATAGGCACCATTGTCATTGTAAATGTATGCGTTATTTTAATATCGGTTCAACTTGAACTGAAAACTATGAACGTTTAACGTTTTTATTATGTTCGCTAAAATAGCTACTCAATTTGAATGTCTAATACATAGTAACTTTAAATAAAAACCGGTCAAGTGCGAGTCCGACTCGCACAGGAAGGGTTCAGTACCACCGTACAGTATGTAATATTACATACCTATATAAAAATATAATTCAGTTTAAAAAAATCGGACTAGTGCGTGTTGGACCACGCAGAATGAAGGGTTCCGTAGATAAAAAGAATGTAGGTATCCCAAAAACAAAGTTCAATTGTAATCCTAAAAAAATATTTTTTTAATGTATTAAAATTACAAATTAACAATTTTCGTACTTTTTCCTATACTTGTACCACAGTATAAAATATGATTTACAGACTGTGCTTGGTGAGACCATGATTCTAGTACAACGGGAAGTACCCTATAGCTTTTCATTTACTAGCGAGTATCAAAATATGTCGCATAAATGCCCGTATTTTTTTTGTTATTTTAAGACTACAAACTAATAGGTTTTCCTGTAATCTACAGGTATATACCTATTTTCTGTATTTTTTTTAAATTATAAAAAAATATATTTAAAACCTTCATAGTAAGGTCTTTTATTTGATATGTCACACGGTACAGTTTGCAAAACTTTTTTTAAAAATTATCTTATTTGCCCCCTAAAAGTGACCCCATATTCAAAATTCATTTATTTACTTTAGCCGTACGTGTTTGGGTCACATAAATATATATGTATACCAAATTTCAACTTAATCGGTCCATTAGGTTCGGAGCAAATTGGCTGTGACAGACGGACAGACAGACAGACAGACAGACACACGAGTGATCCTATAAGGGTTCCGTTTTTCTTCATGAGGTACGGAACCCTAAAAAGAGCAAAACAAAAGAATAGCGAAAAAGTGAAAACAAAAGAGCACCAACAAAGGTATTTTACCATCATACAATCTCTACTGAAAACAGGTTTACATACCAACATTAATAAAGAGAGTGTGAACCAAACAATATAATATTATCAGTTGCTCTTATCTACAGCCATGAAATAATGATATCATAACATCGTTACCCCGCACCATGTAAGCCTATAGGAAATTTATTATTTCACCCGAAGGCGGTAATGTTAACGCTTAAAAGAAAAGAGAATCTACATACAATACATGGGACACGATTATGTTTTGTCCCGAGCCAGCCTACGGGATTTCTTCTTGTTGATTTTTGTAAATATAAATACATAAATAATTAAATTCTTACACCTGCTGCATTGTATATTATGGGGGTAAAGGATAGAATTTTCTGAGTTGCTATGTACAATGCGATTCAAATAAGAATAGGAACGTCAATAACCTCTATCTGTCAAATGTTGTTTGAAAAACCGTACGGTTAGCAAAGAAAACTTTTTTGCGTATCAATAACGTTTTTTTTTTTGTTTAACCGAGTCAAAAAAAAAAAAACCAAAAAAAAAAAAAACAAAAAAAAAAAAAAAGACAAAGACAAAGTTAAATCAAAGAAAAAAAAAGACATCAAAAAATTATTCATAATTAGTTTTTTAAAGTTATACTACTTTCTTTCATATTTTCATTGTTGGCAATAATTTTATTCATTTTTTTCAAATTCCTCGTTCATAATTCGTAAATAAATGTTTTTTAAAAATATCTTGTTTTGCTCACCCTACCCAATGTATTCGATTTGAGAGCAATGACGTCACAACATGGCGCTAAGTCGATCCTATTCTGATTTGAAACGCATTGTACTACACATCCTAGTGGATTAGGTCTCAAATTATAAGTGCTGTCGATCCGCTGTGGCAGCCCGCTAAATTGAAATTTTCTAGCGTTTTCTGCAATTTGCCGGTCAGTATAAGGTTGTATCTTCATCAAAATATGATTGGCGACTGTATTTACATAATTTGAACCTTAGAAATCATCAATACATCTCTCTAAGTTAGATTTACTCCGGATTCGTCTGATTTCGGAAATCTTATATTTATTAGAGAGTTATAATAATTAAAAAAAATATTTCTTACTGTCGCGAATCATATTTTGATCAAGATGCAACCTAACATTGACCCGAAAATTGCACAAAAACGCAAGAAAATTTGAATTTCGCGGGCTACCTTAGCGCAATCACCCTGAAAGTTTCAAAATGAAGACTTATTAAATAGACAGCCATAGGGAAAGAGTAGTTTATACATAGTACCCGATTTATGTAAAATGCCTCATATTCGATCATCAGTAATGATACTCCCTAACCCATACGCAAAATACGCGCACTGACGTGGAGTTGCGGATACCAGCCCGTATTACCTATGCTACTCCCTATAACCTAACGTAACCTATTTCTTGTCAAAATAAGGAATAGCGATGCACAGAGGTAGGTTTCGTAGAAACAAAACAATACAGACGGAAAGACCGACATGGTGTAGGGTTTCTAAAACCACGGACACACATACTTTTCTCTCGGGAGTGTTGACAAGTTGTCAACACTCCTGAGAGAAAAGTAGGTATGTGTGTACCCGCTCTCTACTCAATCTGCCTAGCTTTTTCCCAACATTGGGGTCAGCTTTCAGTCTAACCGGATGCAGCTGCCTACCAGTATTTTACATGAAGCGACTGCCTATCAGACCTCCACAACCCAGTAACTGGGTAATCCGATACCCCTTGGTAAGACTGGTTGTCAGACTTTCGGGCTTCTGACGACCAGTAACGACTGTCAAAGATCCACGAATGACAGCCGGGACCAACAGCTTAACGTGCTTTCCGAAGCACGGGGGAATCTCAGTATGTAAATATGGTCACCCATCCACGGACCAACCCCGGCAAGCGTAGCTTAACCTGATGGATCGACCCGTGCGACTGTTATTACTTAGCCACGAGCTCCTACCTTACCCGCTCTCTACTATACCTACCTACTTAATTATCAAATATCCTTCCGCATCAAGCTTAGAAAGCAATAAGTTGTCACTGGAATTACCAGTAACCACCATTCATTCATAGTACCCAACTACCGTTTACCGGACACTAACATTACAAACCTTTTGTTACTTTTATCGTAACTTAATTCGATGTTCACACGAATATGAGTCATTCGCAATGTGCGGCCGCGTTCACATACGGCACAACTCGATTCTCGATACCGAGATGCTGACTCGATACATTCTCGGATCGCCGAGGAATCGAGTGACATAACACCTGCGCTTGATTCATTGCATCAGTGATCACGTGCGCTTATATTGAGTGTAATTTTTTAATTATATTATTCCCTTTATCAGGTAATTAATGAAGATGATATTGCCAACTGGTTGGGTCGGTTTGGTAAGGTGGCATAAGTGGACTGAAAATAATTAAAAGGTTATAACCCTTTTAATTATTTTGGATAATGGAACAATTACTTGGCAATACCGCTATGCTATGATCGCTGCCGTCTCTACAAGATGTAACTTAAATAACGCACAACCTCTTAAGGGTTCATTGTAC
This sequence comes from Cosmia trapezina, assembly GCA_905163495.3. NCBI lineage: Eukaryota > Metazoa > Arthropoda > Insecta > Lepidoptera > Noctuidae > Cosmia > Cosmia trapezina. The sequence continues at coordinate 10,479,320 of LR991025.1, read as the reverse complement.
TTATCAACAACTTTTACTATGGAACCCAACCTGAAATTGCAAAAAAAAAACAGGTGTTACCTACATTTTGGCGAGTTATGCGAATATAAATGTGGTCCCATAGTAAAAATTGTTCATAATGATGAGTACAATGACTCCTTCAGGGGTTGTGCGATATTTAGGTTACACCTTGTATAAGTAGGTACATACGTTTAAACTTAAAGGCATCATTCACCTTGTTTGTCCAATGGGTTTACATTTATACAGAATAATCGTAAAATTAAACAGCCATGACTGGGTTTTAAAGTAACTATCAATTTTGATAAAAAACAATGGTACCTATACAATGCAATAGTCGTGGTGGCCCAGTGGTTAGGGCCTCGCCTCTCATGCACGAGGTTGTGGGTTCAAATCCGGGCAAGTACCAATGTAACTTTTTCAATTCATAATTATGTACTTTCCGAGTTTATCTCGGACATTACTGACATTGGTGAAGGAAAACATCGTGAGGAAACCTGGACTTGTCTATACTAATATTATAAAGAGGTAAAATTTGTTTGTAAGTTTGTAAGTTTGTATGTTTGTAAGTTTGTATGTAGGGGGTAATCTCCGGAACTAATGATCCAATTCTAAAAATTTTTTCACTGGTAGAAAGGTACATTATTCCTGAGTGCTATAGGCTATAAATTATATTTATATCATGCATATTAGCCGAGCTATCACAACTTTTGTCTAACAAGTCGGAAAGAAATACGTCTTTAAACAGACTTTTTTGCATGCGCTGCCTAAACGGTTGTTTAAAATTGAGAACATTGTATGGCAGTCTGGTCCGTCTTAAATAACTCTACAAAAAAATCCGCGACACCATATTTCTATCTTTTATATTTTACCTTTTATACATCTTTTATTGTTTTAAAAAAGTATTTTTTAGACATACTTACGTTTGGATGATTATTTAAACAACAACACATTAATCCTTATCAAAATAAGTTATTTTATGATCGCAAGGACATCATGGAGATAAGATTTGGCCTTTACAGTATGGCAATTGGTCATACAGTTTCGGAGATAATATAAAATTACTAAAACGCAAAATAACTTTAATTCATACCGCTCGCTCTTGAGCAAACATGTTTAGTGCGGACGTTTTATCAATTTTAACCATAGATGGCATTGTGCAAATAAGTAATTTTTCTGAATAGCGAGATTTATTATTTCAATAATGTCGGTGGATTACAGCGGAAGAGTTTGTTTTTTTGTTAGTTTGTTTGAACGCGCTATCTCTGGAACTACCCCAGTCGGATTTGAAAAAAATCTTTTAGCAATTTATAACCCAGTTCTTGAGGAGGGCTATAGGCTATTTAACATCACGCTAGGGCCCTTAGAAGCCGAGCGCGAAGTAATAGCGCGGGCAGGCGATGCGGAAGGATATAGGCTATTTAACATCACGCTAGGGGCCTTAGGAGTCGAGCAAAAATAAAAAATGTCAGAAAGGATGCTAAGCGCAAACGAAGTAATAGCGCGAGCAGTCGTTGCGATGCGATGCGTGGGGGTTAGTGGGTGAGGAGGGGGACAAGAAATTTTACGCGGACGAAGTCGCGGGCAGAAGCTAGTAGTTAATATAAGTCTGAAATCGGCAACCTGTCTTGAGCAAGCGTGGTGATCAATGCTTGTGGTGATCAATGCTCGTGGTGATCAATGCTCGTGGTGATCAATGCTCGTGCCTTCTGTGTATGGGAAGAAACCTTTGCCCTGCGGTGGGACAGTAATAGGCTGGTATTATAATTTACTAGCTTCGCCCCACGGTTTCACCCGCGTAGACCGGCATAAAAAGTAGCTTATGTGTTAATCCGGGGTACGCTATCTACGTACCAAATTTTATCTGAATCACTCCACCCGTTTGAGCGTGAAGAAGTAACAAACATACACACATACACACACTCACAAACTGTCGCCTTTAAAATATTAGTGTGATTATATTCGCAATAGAAAACCCAATCAACCCGATCTGATGTTAGCACATCAATAAATTATGAGTTTTACCGACTAAAATTCACACATTGGTGCACTAACTCTACCTAAGTCAGTAAATTGATGCCAAAGTAAAATTATCAGCTGTTTGTGTCGATATATAAGTTATGCTTATGACTCTTATGAGGCATAATGTTAAGGAAATTTCAATTTCAGTTTCTTGTTCGCCATTGTTATCTCAAACATAATTTGTTACAATGCTTCTCGCATGAGTAGTTTGCACTTTCATACGTCTAACACAAACCCCTAGGTTAATAAGGTAATTATTAGAAAAAGCCTTAGAACTCATATTTACTCTGATAATTTATTATGTAAATTATCGAAGGTGATTAATGATTCTTCATTACTATGTATTATGGTTTACATAATCAGCCTATAACGTTCCCACTGCTGGGACACAGGCCTCTTCTTTCCGTGGTGAGAGGGAGTGGGCCGTATTCTACCACGCCAGCCCAGTGCCGGTTGGTAGATGTCCATGTTTTCGAATTTTGTATTCTAGGACATGCCGTTTTTCTCACGATATTTTCCTTCACTGTTTTAAGAGCAGCGGTGATGAAATAATTTACACAAAGTATAGTGCCAGCTTGGGTTCGAACCCACGACCTATACAACTCGTAAGTCGCAGCCGTTACCACTCTAGGCCAACACTGCTCGCACTGGGCAACCACTACTCACTATTATGGTTTATTAGGTGATTAATAATGTACTATGTCCTTACCGCGCTGTTTTCGAATACTAGCTCTGTCGTGGCATCAACGCAGCATAGACAGCACGCAAAATATTAACGACATGTATGGACAAGGTACCGCAAATGAACGCACGGCACGGTGCGTTTTTAGTTTGATTGCTTCCGTTCTGGAATTTTTTATCTCAACAATGAGCCCCGGGGAAAAAATTTCAAATCCAACGAGGCGGTGAAAAACGCCTTTAAAGAATTCATCGATTCCCGTACCCCCGGGATTTCTATACCAGAGGCGTCAACGTATTTTCATTAAAATGGAAAAAGTGCACCGACAATATTTCTTATTATAAAAATTGTTTGATTTTTTATGTGAAAAACGGAAATTTCAGGAAGGACCTAATACTTACTATAATATACTTATATTTAAGCTGTAAATAAAATTACGAAAACACTGTCTTTTCCTCATTTTAGCTAAAGCTACAGACCGAAGCATTTTTAAATGATAAGACTATTTTTAACCCAGTAGTTACCTAAGTGGACCTACGTTTTCCTGTTGAATCTGCGAGATTGCCAAATGAAGTGTGAAATCATTAGAACCGAATTCGGTAATGAGAGATTTTGTCCAATCATCATTCAATGAACAGAGATTACAAAACCTCAGTACAACTTATATTGATGACACGTATTTTTTTTTGAATGGCCGCCTATTGCTCTTCATCTGGATCATTATGGCCTCATGATTGTAGTAAAAGCTGACTCAATCATCATTCATCCTGCCCTTATCCCAATTTATTTGGGGTCGGCGCAATATGTCTTCATCTTCCATATCAAATCAAAATCAAATCAAATAATTTATTGGTTTGCAAACATGAGTAACTAACACGTATCCATACTTCTCTATTTGTCATCATGTCTTTAATCAACCCCTTTCTAGCCATGCCATCTTTCACACAGTCTATCCATCGTTTCTTTGGACTTCGCCTACTTTTACGGCCATCCACATTCTTATATTTACCACTACACCGCACCACGCCGCGGTCCACCGTTCATGCTACACGGTTGACGTTATCACGTCAACGCCGTCTGTCACTGAAAACCAGCACTGGGGCTCTGTCTCGCATATATAGGGTCGCAGCATTATGCTGAGCGTGAATATGACGCATATTTTCCACCATAGTGTTCTTTTTTGTGCCATGTTTGCCGCAAATAAACGTATTTTCTTTCTTTCTTTGTTTTTCTTAATCAAAATTTTCCTCATTCCTCCACATCACATGCCCATACCACAAAAGCCTAGTAAAAGCTGACTAACGTATTCTAAAGGGCTTGACTTTAAATGAGTAACAACATCATCTTCCTAGCCTTTTTCACCTTGGGGTCGACTTCATCTGAATACTTAATACTGAAGATCTAGTCTAGGACTTGTAAAAGTGAAACAGATTTTTCAGAAATCCTTAAAGTACCTATTCAAAAAAAAACTATTATATCAAGACTGGGACAAACTAGGTCTGAACTGGGATAAAGATTTCTTCGTGAAAGGGTTCATCCGAGGAAGTAGGTCTAGGTACCTTTAGTGCCACTAAGCTTAACTATATCAGCACCAATGCTGTGTGTGTTTCAGTATGAACGTTTTAGTGCCAGTAGATACAGTTGACGACGGATCAAATCAGCACCCAAATTGCGTAGCGCAATATCAATCAGTACCGGTTTAATTTTGTTAGAACTTCATTGCGTTATTTACGTTGTCGAGCAGACAAATTTTTCGAACATATGAAGCAATGGAGATTGAAAATAGCGGTGCTATATATTGGCCAACAGGTGAGTCGTCAGCTTTTCTGATAAAGTCAAAGTCAAAGTCAAATCATTTAGTTCAAATAGGCACTTTTGAACGTCAAAATTTACAAAAAAATAGAATTGATTCTAGTAGCTTTATAAGCTATTACATAACTAATACGGGTACTTTCTTAAATAACAAAAGCATATAAAAAAAGATAGTTGGCAGATAGCTAATGCAATTTTTCCGTTACTCTTTTGTTAGGATGAAATCAATCGATAAGCAATTATTTTTTATAAAAATAAACTTATTACGTCTGGCCTGAATTGTCGCCCATTCAGCAATATGTCGGAATGAAAAGAAATAGAATTCAATGTACACAAATCTTAGCGAATTAGGAAAGTTTTCTTAGAATGTGATTCTTAGAGCATAGTGGATTTAAATCATGTTAGAATCGAATTCGTATAATTCACCTGTCGGTTACCAGCGGTAAAAATGTTTTTGTTGCCAAACCCAAGCTTGTAAATAATAAAATGCTAGTTTTTTGAGATGTGGCAGTAGGGGCAGGTACCTTAACCGCTGTAGCTACAGAAAAAGGTCATAGCACACATTGAATCAACTTGGAAAGGGATCGTCACCGTATCGCCTTTCGCCGAGGCAAATTACCGAGGCGAGGCGATTACGTTACGATTCCGATTAGTGTGCGTTGCAGTAGAGAGTGTCATACAAAGAATACTGCACGGCTCGAGTTGATACGGTAACTATCCGTTTCCGAGTTGATATGTGTGCTATGAACTTTAGGAGACTGTCCTTAACTTTTTGAGATATTTTGATCTGCAATTACAGTTTGAGTTAAGAACAGACTTCTCTGCTACCTAGTGCTAAGACAATGTTACTTCTGAAAACTATTCAAATCCTCCTTCCATATATCCGTTCATCATTCTCACGTTAAGTGAATATGTATTGGTAATGATTACTTCTTATTGATAAACACACGCAATTTATATCGGTCGGTTAATTATAGGAATCTGCCAATAATGCGTTACCGACGTTTTCTTTTTACCAAGGTAAGTGGTAGAAGGTGAATGTCGACGTAAAGATTAACATAATTAATCGATATTTTGCGTGTGTAATGCTCGCATCGTGTTATTCTAGCCTAACTCTCGCTGAAAAACTACGAAAACGATGCAAAAAAACATTAAACATTGAGTAACGAAGGCAGTTAGCTCAAAAATTGACATTAGTTCTTGCCGCTGTGTTCCACAACTTTTTCAAAACTTTTAGACTGTAGGTAATTATTAATAAAACTTTCTTGTGACTGAAAATTGAACAATCAGAATTAGGATATCAATCTGCCTAGCCTTTTCCCAACTATATTGGGGTCGGTTTCCTGTCTAACCGGATGCAGCTGAATACCCGTACTTTGCGTGGAGCGACTTCCTATCTGACCTCCACAACCCAGTAACTGGGTAATACGATACCCTATGATAAGACTGGTTGTCAGACTTCCGGGTTTCTGACGACCCGAAACGACTTCAAAGATCCATGAATGACAGCCGAGACCAATGGATCAACGCGCTTTCCGAGGCACGGAGGAGTCTTGGAATTTAAAGATGGTCACCCACATACTAACCCGCAAGCGTAGCTTAACCTGACGGATCGACCTGTTCGGCTGTTATTACTTAGCCACGAGCTTTTCACACCTCCCCACAATCAGAATTGAATCTTATTGGTGGAGGGCATCTTTTTATTTTACATAATATGGAATGCAATAAATGTTTGAGTATTTGAGGAGGAGCTCGTGGCTAAGTAATATCAGCCGCATGGGTCGATAGATCAGGTTATGCTACGCTTGCCGGGGTTGGTCAGTGGATGGGTCTTTACATACCTCCTCCGTGCCTCGGAAAGCACGTTAAACCGTTGGTCCCGGCTGTCATTCGTGGATCTTTGACAAACGTTACGGGTCGTCAGAAGCCCGAAAGTCTGACAACCAGTCTTACCAAGAGGTATCGTATTACGCAGTTACTGGGTTGTGTAGGTAAGATAGGCAGTCGCTCCATGTAAAATACTGGTATTCAGCTGCATCCGGTTAGACTGGAAGTCGACCCCAACATAGTTGGGAAAAGGCTAGATAGATTGATTTGTCGAAGGATATCGGGGTACCATCAATATCAGGGTACCTACCTATTTCCATTTAATCAAAACAAATTAGAAAGAACTCGCCGAAAGGAATCCTACCATTTTTACTGCTATCGATTTAATCAGTGTCTTATTCTTATTACACAAATAAATCCTCAATAGACATTTAAATTTTCTTTCCACCATTAATTATAATTATCTCTTTCTTGTTCTTATTCCATTAAGTACTAATAAACCTTTCGTTTCTGACATGTGTGTTCTTAACTCGATGTTCTGTATAATGAAGGCGAGCAAATGATTGAAAGGCGTGAAGTTGGCGCCGCCTGCGCGGGGCGGCGCGTGCGTCGGTTCACGCAACTGCGTCGAGAGTAGGCACACACTACTTACTTTACTGTCGGGTACGCTTCATGATTTATTTATTATGGAAATGAATTTATGTTGTTTCTTTTTATTTAAGTATGTAAAAGTTATTTTTATTTTATGCTCTTAAATTTTACACGAGGCTTTTATAATAAGTGTTAAAGAATGAAATTGCCGTTTTATTGTATTAGGTACTTCGAATTGACATAGAACCTTCATGGTTTGAGATTTTTGAGTGAAACTTTTTTCACATGGTTCCTGTGAAGTTCTTCTTTTGAAAAATGTGCAACATTCGATTATCGACTTTCAGTTGTTTTTTTTATTCAGCTTAGACAAGAAAGATGGATACTTCGAAAATTCGAGTTATTTTTTAATACGATTTCCGACGCGGAACTATCGCGGCAGAACCAGCTCGCAATACCAATGTTGCGTTTGGAGAGGGGACTGCTAATCAACGCACCATGCGATTTTGGTCGTGATGGAAACGTTGATTTGAAGAACGAACCACGTGGAAGACCGCCCACACAGGTGAATAACAATGAATTGAAAGAGATGGTGGAAGCCGATCCGAGCCAAACTAACCAGAAATTAGCGGCATGGTTTAACGTTACCTTACCAACAATATTGACTCATTTGCGTCAAATCAATAAAATAAAAAATATGAGAAATGGGTGCCTCATGATTTGACTGATCTGCAGAGAGAAACGCGTGTTGAAATGAATGAATGAAATGAATGATATAAATGAAGGAATATGACGACACGGTTGGCGCAGTGGTTGAGTGATTGACTGCTGCGCAGCATGTCGCGGGTTCGATTCCGTACAAGTATTTGTTCCGAGTCTGGGTGTTTTTCTATCTATAATATGTATGCATTTACAAAAATAAAAAATAAAGTATATAAGTAGTTTATCAGCCATCTCGTTACCATAACACAAGCATTAGGTTGCTTAGCTTGGGACTAGATGGCGTTGTGTGAAATGTCCAAGGATATTATTATTATTATATTATTATTATTTTTAAAGTGTCTTTGACATATCTCGGGACCCTGGGGTCCCGGACTTTTGGAAGGCGTACGAGGGGCCGAAGCCAACTCGCAGAGGCCCCTTAGACAATTTTGAATTATGAGGAGGCACCAACCGACGATTATCCCTGTATACACTATGTGCACCCAAGGACAACCCCCGGTTGGTGCAGGACTATTGCAGAACATGGAAACAAAACATATTGGGCTATGGGTTTGGGTGGCTGTGGACTGGTTACCTAGAACTATGAAAGGACTATGGCCCCTGCCTGATCAATGTTTTATTATACACGGGAAAAAAATGGCAGGGGGTGACTTGCACACTCAATAATGGGCCCCCGAAAACGGTCGCTAGCACATAGTGTCGTAGCGGCAAGGGAGCAACATGTCCTGAGGTGCTTGTGAGGAGTGGAGAGGTATTTCACGGTTCTCAGAACAATCCCAGAGCCCGGAAGATGGTCAAGGTCCCTACAAACACTTACTGGAATACTTCCTTCCTCCGAGCACGTTTGCTCTTGCGAATCTCCACTCAAGCCAGCCAATAAAGGCAAGAATGAGGTGGGAGCTCTGTTCCCGTCATTGTTCACTCCAGCCGGCCAATAAAGGCAAGCGAGAGGTGAGGAACAAGACTTCTCCCGGGAGATAGGGTCCGTGGGGTCGCTACTGCCCAACAGCTCGCCACATGCTGCCCTGCGGGTTTCTGTATCTCTCTTGGTCTGGCTCCTCATCCTAGACCCATTCCGGCAGAGTAAACTCTACAGGCACAGACCTAGAATTCGGAGCACGCAAGCCCCACCACGACGTCAACGTAGAGATACTGCGGTGGGGTTATTACCTATTATTATTTATATTGGATCGAATTGTGACATGTGATGAAAAATGGATTCTTTACGATAAGCGTAAGCGAAAAATGCAATGGCTGACCCCAGGTCAAACGCCACAATAGTGTCCTAAAGCAAAGCTTACCAATAAAAAGGTAATGGTAACTGTTTGGTGGTCTCAGCATGGTGTTATTCACTATAGCTTTCTCCGATCTGGTCAAGCAATAACGGCAGATGTCTACTGTGCCGAACTCCGAACAATTATAGCAAAACTAGCAGTGAAACAGCCCCGACTCATGACTCACAATCGATCTTCACCATTATTGCTCCATGATAACGCGAGACCTCATACAGCACGAGAAACCGTTTTAACTCTACAGAAACTGCAATTAGAAACCATTCGTCACCCTACGTATTCGCTAGACCTTGCTCCAATTTACTACCCTTTTTTTCGTGATTTGGACAAATTTCTATGTGATAAAAAGTTTTCTTCTCAGGAGGCAGTACAAAATGCTTTCACACAGTTTGTCGAATTTACATCACGAGAGTTCTATCGCAAAGGCATAAATGACCTTCCTATTAGATGTCAGCAATGTACAGATAATAATGGTAATTATTTTGATTAGGTAAATAAATATGTTAAATTAAAAAAAAAACGAATTTTAATTTTTCAGTACAAATCGGCAATTTCATACTTTAACCGCTAATATGTTAAAGTTGGTTTTAGTTGTGGGAATGGGGTTGTTTTGTAGTTTATAGCATTTGCGAAAATGATAGTAACACCCCTTCTCTTTTCTAAGTTAATGTGCCAATAAGATGACATGAGGTAAATAGGACCTTCAGTTCCGACTTCCGAGTTGAGCTGCTCGATTACTGACAAATGCGTGCATTGACAGGTCACGTCCACTCAATGTGTGGTTCTTTCCTCAAAAGACCATTTCAGACACCGATCTACATGGTCTTCACAAGATCTGACCAAGATTATGTCTGGACTTTAAAAGTGACTGTGACCTCTGAGTTTGTTTCGGCCTTCTTCTCAGAGTAGTCAGAATGGAAACGCCGATTTCATCTAGTTTTGAAAATATGTTTGTCGTGTAAAAGTGTTAGTACAAACCTACTTACAGAAATAAAATCATCATAAGTATTGAACACCTGAAAAACTGCATTTTATGAGCGTGGATATAATATGTCTATGTGTCTAAACATAGCGGTTAATAAACTACTTACATAGGTTCCCACAATATTGACAAATAAGATAAAAAAAAAAACTCACTAGATCAACTACAATATGATTATACATATACTATGTTTAAACTAAATCGATGCTTCTTAACGTTCCATGACACGCATGGAACAATAATTTGTAATGTTCGGCTGCGGTTACGGTTTTTTTCTAACAGAGCATTAGTCAGTACTCAACTACTCAGTGGACGTCTACTACTCGTACGTAAGTTGGGTCTTTCCCACAAACCGTTAGAAAGAGCGGTCTTGAACCCACGCCACGGTCAGTGGACTGATGATCACAATATGATGATATTATTATCTTAACATGAAATACCTACTACACTCTGAAATCTAGTCAGAATAATGCTGTAATAACCTGTAAATACCTAAGAATAATTATATAAATAACTAATGGATTACAGCATTATTCTGATTATTCTGACCCCTGCACCCTACTTGCGTAACACATTATCAATCGGAGTTGGTTTCATTTTGACAGTTCAACAACATTCATTGCGTTGTTTACGTTGTTGTGCAGACAAATTTTTCAAACATATGAAGCAATGGATTAGCAATTAGCTTCAAAATTATTCAGATTGCGATCGTTAGTGTGTTACGCAATTAGAATGCTGGTCCTAGGCCATAGAGGGTCTTCATTAGTAAGGCAATACTTTTCGAGTTTTATTTTCTAAAATTGGTGATTTCCGACTTCAAAAAAGGAGGAAGTTATAATTATGTGCGTCTGCATGTACTTAAGTTTTTTTTTTGAAAATTATTTTTTAATTTTCTACCAAATTAACAAATAATTTTCAAAATTGTGTGCAACTTTTCACAAGCGGTTCAATAAGATAGATAAATAGACGAAAACTCTTTTTACGTGTAGTCCACTTGGCCCTAGTCGATTGAAAAGTTGTTCCTGAAGGGTCTGACCTCATTGGAGTCTGATGCATAGTCTTCACATATAATCATATTATAAAACATTTTAAAAGAGTAACGGTGGAGTTTCTTGCCCATTCTTCTCCACACGAAACTACCTTTTGGAAGGGGCGACTATCAATTGTATTTTTTTTTTTGTTGACGTTCAAAAGTCCCATATGCCTATTTGAAATGAATGATTTGACTTTCACTTTTTGATACCCTTCATTCAGCCAACTTAGCCTTTATGCATTATATCACATGAAATTTTAAAGGTCATATTCAGCCCCAAAAACAAGCCACGCACAATACAATGTATGTAATGTACACATATAAGGAGGCCCTAACGAGATGAACAAAATTTCAGGTATGTAAACTATTTGTTAATTATTGACGATGTTCATTAAAAGCTGTCAAATGACACGCTTTGCAGCAGCTGTCAATATAGGAGCGAGCGTGATCACGTTTTCCTCGCATATTTTTCGACGATGTGTGCGTCAATTTAAGCTGCTAATATTCCAAAGATAATTCTATGTATGTATGTGGATGAGGTAAGGGTGCGTGCAGACCACGCGCGGCCATTTAATTGCGTTTATGGTGAAATGCAAAAGGTTAAGCCTATTAGAGCAAGCCATCCTGTTTTTGTAACATTTTAAGCATAGTTGTAAGCAAACCGCCTTTCTCGTAATCATTGTAATTAAAGTTCTATCCGATTTGCATATTGTTATCAAATTGCGTTCGGTATGGCATAAGTGTTTTAACATTTGCGCGCTGTTCAATTGTTTTTATAGCCAAAATGCAATAATGTGACCTTATTACAAGGTATTGTCTACCACTTCAAGAGATAGCCGTAAAAAAACAAACAAAGTATTCTCTGAAACAATAATCGTCATCATCATCATGATCTGCCCGCCTTTTCACAACGTTGGGGTCAGCTTCCAGTCTAACCGGATGCAGCTGAATACAAGTATTTTACATGGAGCGACTGCCTGTCTGATCTCCACAACCCAGTTACTGGGTAATACCCAGTAAATTATTAATTTGATTCTCTCAAACTATTATAATCTACGTTAAAAAAACCGGACAAGTGCGTGTCGGACTACGCACAATGAAGGGTTCCATAGTTGGTATGAAATTACATACAACTTAACATTCTAATTGAAAAACATGTTCTCCCATACATTCCAACAGTAAATGTAAGTTTGTACTCACAATATTGAGAGATTTACCATGTTATTTTAAGACCACAAACTTGTTATAAGTTTTCCTGTAATATACAGGTATAGACCTATTTTCTGTTTTTTTTTTTTCAAAATTTTAGGCTCAGTAGTTTCGGAGATAAGGTGGGGAATGGTAAATTTTCGTCTATTTGCTTAAATAACTCTAAAACTATTTATTTTAAAATTATAAAAAAATATAATATTTGAGACTTTCATAGTGAGCCCTTTCATTTGATATATCACACGGTACACTTTGCAAAACTTTTTTTTTTAATTTTCTAGTTTGCCCCCTAAAAGTGAGCCCCCCATTCAAAATTCATTTATTTACTTTAGCTTTGCGTGTTTGGGTTACAGAAATCCATATATGTGTACCAAATTTCCACTTAATCGGTCCATTAGATTTGTAGCAAATTGGCTGTGAGAGACGGACAGACAGACAGACACACGAGTGATCCTCTAAGGGTTCTGTTTTTTTCCTTTTGAAGTACGGAACCCTAAAAAATGCATAGTGCTCGGAATCGAGATGTGTTGCCGACTGGCCCACCTTGCCAAAATTAAACGCGACCGTTAGCAAATCAATAAACAGACTCCACCGCCACCGCTGACCCAGTGCGGTGAAACTGGGACGATACTATTTATAAATAAAACAGCATCGTCTGCAAACTGCATGTTATTCCAACGCCTATTGGAAATTTTAACTTTTATTCGATTATTCGATACGAACATGGTAAAGCTTTTATTTTGAACTGTTTTTGTTTAATCGTTTGAATGTTACCTACTAATGTATTTCATTTCAATCTGCCTAGCCTTTTCCCAACTATGTTGGGGTCGGCTTCCAGTCTAACCGGTTCTAGCTGAATACCAGAATTTTACCTGACTCCACAACCTAGTAACGGAGTTATACGATACCCCTTGGTAAGACTGGTTGTCAGACTTTCGGCCTTCTGACGAACCGTAACGACTGTCAAAGACCCATGAATGACAGCCGGGAGCAACGGCTTAACGTGCTTTCCGAGGCACGGAGGAGTCTCGGTATGTAAAGATGGTCACCCATCTACGGACCAGCCCCGGCAAGCGTAGCTTCACCTGACAGATCGACAAATTAACATTTATTTGTGTTCTAAACTCGAAAATATTTGAACTTTCTATTTTTCATATTAGGCTGTTTATCGGCTTTATACCTTTGCTTCTCCTTCAACCTGGCGAAAGCAAAGCGCAGAAAAAAAAGAAAATTTAAATCATAGTTGCCTAATAATTCATGACAAAAATCGCCTCGCCTACGGCTCGGGTGTTAATTTCGCCTCGAAAGCACACACACACTCTCCACTTGTATCAAAATGTACTATTCCAGCAAACAACCATACGATCCCGGTGTCTCGGTATTTTTTAAATAAATAATAAATATTTAATAAATAATATTTAATAAATAATATTTTTTAATAAATATTTAGGAAGTCATTTCCATACCATGTAAACGATTAAATGTGCTTTCCCAGATTTTCTGAAATCCCGGGATTTACACTCAGAAAAAAATCAAGAAGTCGCTTCCATAATCAAATCCTATCATAATCATGTCCTTCATAATCAAAAATCCCTATCCCTATTCCTATCCCTATTCCTATCATAATCATAATCATGTCCTTCATAATCAAAAATTAACTTTAGGTAAATATGTGCATATAGTTATAACTACATGCACATAAATATAATTGACATTAATTTAACATTTTAGGTACATTTTTTTTCTTCTGTATTAAATTTATAATCATCCTATTACGGATGATAAAATAATGTGCTAAAGCTATTAAGATAAAAAGTCAAAACTAGTATTAATTTCAAAGAAATGAATTGAGAATTATGCATTAGTGCATAATTTTAATATTGATTACATAATAATGACATGTTTGAGTATTATGCATCTATATAATTTATTTTGGGTCTGAAATATTATTATGCTATTTTCAAAATAAATTATTTAAATGTTAATTGCATTACCGAATCCATAAAACACATTAAAAAACTGCAACAAATACTATAAACAAAATTCAGTATTTTCTTTTATTAGTAGGTCATTCTGAATGTAATCAAGCATAGGTATCTCTACCTACATCTACATCGGACAACACTAGTCCAATTCACACATAATCTAGATCGACTGACCTATAATCACAATCTCAATGTGCTCTAACCCAATTAGACATCGATCCTGGGATCAAAACAAATGCGGCTCGGTCGTGTGTGCAGTGTCCGCTTGTGTCCGCCGGTGTCCAGGGGTGTCCGTAAATTTGCTCTGCCGCGTGAATACTATGAGAGCGCCGATCCGGCTCATGCATTATTAAACACATCAAAGGAGAAAAATCGAAATGTGCATCGGCTAGTGAAGCAGTTTTCCGGCCGATTAGAGGCACACGGATGTATCAATTATCATGTGCAATCTCGCCCCCGCGCAACGCCTTTAGGTAAACTTTTACAACAGATTTTATAAATAGAGAAGCCGTATGCTCGATGGGATTCCACATCGGCGAAAATGACGAATGTGCATACAAACTTTCATCCCCTATTTAAGCTTTAGGTGATGAATTTCCAAAAATCCTTCGCTATACAGGGTTAGGTATTGGTAATATGTCGGCAATCCATTAAGGGTATTTAAGAGAGGTCATTTGCAACCAAATTCCCCCTTATGACAACTATGCAAATGTCAACAATTTTCGAGTAATTTGAGATTTTATATTTTTTTGAAGCGATTAATCAATCTGCCTTGCCTTTTCCCAACAATGTTGGGGTCGACTTCCAGTCTAACCGGATGCAGCTGAATACCAGTTTTACATGGAGCGACTGCCTATCTGACCTCCACAACCTAGTAACTGAGTTATACGATACCCCTTGGCAAGTAATAGGTAAATAAATAAATTAAAAAAAAAGATGGTTGTCAGACTTTCGGGCTTCTGAGGAACCGTAACGACTATCAAAGACCCACGAATGACAGCCGGGACCAACGGCTTAACGTGCTTTCCGAGGCACGAAGGAGTCTCGGTATGTAAAGATGGTCACCCACCCACGGACCAATACCGGCAACCGTAGCTTAACCTGATGGATCGAGCCGTGCGGTTGTAATTACTACAGTTTTCAAAACTTTGAGCAGGTTTTTTTTACTAAAATGGTCGATTTCTGCAAAAAAAAATGTCTGACCCAATAAGAGTCATAGGGGCTTATTTGGTTGCAAATGACATCTCTTACATCACATTACCTAATGGGTTGCCGGTTGCCGACATATTATTACCAATAAACCTGTATAAGGCCCTCTTGTGCATTTCATGCTTAGCCGTTGTCAGAGAATTAATGAATTCAAGATTTTTATTATGAATATAGAATGGGTACCTACACTTTGTTTAAAACCAAATCAAGAAAAAGAAAATAAATTAATTTTATAAAAAGGTTAATGCAATAAGCGACCTTATGGCAATCATCGATTTTTGCCAGACCACCTTAGGATGGACACAAATTGTGTTTGTGAATGAAGCCGCTGACTACGGCGGAAGAACTGCGTTCGGGCACAGAATAATAAAGCTACAGTTGTTTATGTGGGCAGAGACCTTCAATTAATTACCTACGGCCGCTCGGCAGATAAATACGTGTCTGTCCGTGCGTAACTGCCGCGCACTCGTACTGTTGCGTACTTGTATATACTGAGATTTCGAAGCGCGTCGTTTCGGTCGTTTCCTATGAAGATAAACTACTGTAATGTACTGTGGTTCTGGTAAGTTGCTTAGAGTACTGACGACGTTCTCAAATTGGGAAGAAAGGTGCCAGTGTGTAACTGTTATTGTGATACTTTTAGCATCAAGAGCCCATTTTATTTATACGACTAATAGTTTATAGGAAAGTATAAATAACAATAAAAAGGCAATGTTTCTTTTTTAAAAAATGCTGTCAATACTTTTTCATTGACTACGAAATCAATAAATTCATACATCAATCGCTTTATACGTATCAGCATAGATATAATAAATTCTATGCGTATCAGTCTATCAAATGACAAATATTTATGATGACGGAAGAATTATGAGTCTCCTGTCAATTATAATCATTGTTTTCAATTGACTGACGTATACATTATTATACATAAGTAAGTAATCTATTATCAAACTGACAGACGTAATAAAAAAACCGGCCCAGTGAGTGTCGGACTTCGCACTTTAGGGTTCCGTACGAAATCTGATTTATCAATATCAATGGTATTTGTTAGTAAAATACACGTAAAAATAAACATTACTCGTATCACCAAATTTCAAGTTCATAGGTAAATGAGAAGTTAAAAAATTATGCGGAACAAAATTTTGTAAAAAAAGCTGACTTTGGTGGGGTCTCATTCCTTTGTTTTCCAATATTTTTTTAAACAAACAATACATGAGTTCTAAACAACGATATCCCACTCAATGGGGTAGGTCAACATTTTTTTTCTGCGCCGCTTTCACTGTATGGGAGAAAAACATTTAAAAATATTTTTTACAATTTGTATGGCTTTGGGTCAACAAGATGCTTATTCTGTCAAAATTTGAAGACTGCAGCTCCAACCGTTTAGCCGTAAAACCTGTGTGACAGACGACGGATAAACGGACAGACGGACACGACACACACGAGTCCGTTTGAATACGGAAGCCTAAAAGAAGAAAAAAACCGGTCAAAAGCGAGTCGGACTCGCGCACCGAGGGTTCCTTTCCGATTTCTGAAAAAGTGTGCTATTTAGAGACATGGTTTTATTTTTCCTGTAATCTTTACATAAACTTGTATCACATAGAATAATTTCAGATTTTTCTCTTTGCAAACTTCGGAGATAAGGGGGGGGACGATATTTTTTTTTACATTTTTCATCAAAAGACGAACACTATGCGGCCTAAAAAAAAATAAAAAAATGTTTGAGAATGTGCAAGCAGCGCTCTTTTATATGATACCCCACATGCCCTAGTAGCTCCACTTTGAATTTTTAAGACCCCCTTTCTGTCCCTGTTACAAAAAAAATATAAATATTTTTACTTTTTTCTTATTTGAAAAATAGTTGGGTAAACGTCATCTAAAACTATTCCAAATTTCAAGTTGATAGCATTAGTAGTTCTTGAGCTCCAGCTGTGACAGACAGACAGACTGAGTCACACCATAAGGGTTCCTTTTTTACCATTTTGGTACGGAACTCTAAAAATGATTACAAACGTTATTACAGGAATTGAATATGAATCTAGATAGGCAGGTACAAATTGTTTTATGACTTTGAACTTCTGAAGATACACTAAAAGCTAAAAAATATCTAATAGCTAGCTAAGCTAGTGATAAATACTTCATCGTCTACCTTTATAATTACTTATGAAAGGTGTTAGGGCCAATATAGCATTTTAATTGTCCAATTAAATACTTTTTATCATCTATATTTAATTGGATATTATAAATGATCACACGTTGGCCGCAAATGACGCTTATAACGAGCTTATTAGTATGCATTCGTAATATTTCTTTTTTGTGTTATAATTTTAGCAGCTTAGAATAGAATACGGTAATCAGAAGTTTTTTTTTAATTTTACACGTTTTTTGCGACTTTAGATTTAACATACCAACTTTAACTGGGGCACTGCTGGCAATTAACTGCCAGAAATTGGGTTATTTAAAAAAAAAACTAAACATAGCAGTTAAAAATAAAAAACAAACTTACTTCGTCTAAGATATAAAAATAAATGCTCAAAATGCCCTAAATGGTGGCCCCTTTAAAGCTTTGCAACAACTTCTTCCAAACACTCTGTATAATCAGTTTTGATGCCCGCCTGTGCAGAATCTTGCCAACCCGAACAAGTGCCCTTACTCAGGGTGTCTATCTTGCTGCAATACAGCACATCACTTAGGTCATAATTTAGGTCAGTTCCTGTATGGAGTCTTGCAGCCACTTATGGGATGACTCAGCAAAATACCAGCTTACTGCACTTGACTTGGTGGAACGCAGAGCAAAATGGCTTATAGGAGACGAGACGTTGGTGGCTAGGCTTCACAGCCTGGCTCATCGGCGTATTGTTGTTTGCCTATCGGTCTTCTACAGCACTTCGGAGTGTGCGTAGGAGCTCCATGACCTGATCCCACCATCACCCTTTTACTACCGGACTACCAGACGTACTGCAGGGTACCATCTGCACTTGGTTGATATCCCGACCAGTCGTACTCAGCGCTTTTCCTAAACATTTATTATACGCACAGCCATTGTTTGAACATCTGTGCCAGCGTCTGTGTTCCCTTCCACATATAACCCGTCTACCTTCAAAGCAAGAGTGAACAGGTTTCTGGGCATGCTCGTTCCATCATAGACCTCATCCATCGCTGTCCATCGGCCGTGATTGGGCCTTATCTGCAATAAAAAAAATAAAAAAAAATCACCCATCAGTTATCAAAAGCTCCATTATTTTGGGGACCAATGTAAGCACTAAGGCTTATATTACGCTCCAAAATAGTACTGTACAGCAAAAAACTAAATTGTATTATTTTAAAATAGACAATATTATACAGGGCGACATTGAAAACATGAGGCAACCTTTAAGAGTGTGTTCTACCCATCAATATACTACGGGAACAATTTCGAATTCGTAAATAATTTCGACCTTCTTATACAAAATGGTCCAATCGGGTATGCACCTAGGTACCTTTATATGTGAAGGTCAATTTTTTTTTTTGCGAATTCGATGTTGGTCTCTTAGTAAATATTGTTCATATTGATGGGCAGAAACCTTAGAGCATTTAACCTATCTAAGGCAGAAACACCCCCTTAAATTTTGTCGCATGTTTTCAAAGTCACCCTGTATAACATAGCATAAACATTAAGCAGATAACACTTATCTCTACATCTGTTCTCAAACGTTTATCTATTGAAGCAAGAAAATGCCTTCGATACCAAGAAATAGCCATTTGCATATTATAACGATATATATTAATAAGCCACTAAAACTCAAAACAATGAGAGAACATTCACATTTTTTTACATCCTTTCGCATTGTAAGGGCAGTTTTACATACATTATAATGTAGGGAAATGTGAAGAAGCCAGCCGTCCACATCGCTACGCGAACAGAATTAAGTCAGCAGAATGGTTTATTAGTGCAAGGAAACTGTTAAGTCATTTCAAAATGTATCAACTTAAGTACTTTGTGGAAGTTATGTTTTTCTCACCACTAGTCTAGGTACCTACGTGAAGAAGATATAGATAGTGCTCGATGCATCTACAGGGTGTAAGGGACAGCCCTCCGCAAACTGATAGGGTGAATTCAGTATGTCTTGCTAAGATGACTGGTACATGAATTTTTTTCAGGAACGTTAAGGGAATCCAATAAACCTGATTTGTTTGTGTTTTTGTGCACAAATCGGAACGTCTATTACTGGTTGGGACGGGTAGGTAATAGGTAGGCGGTGAGTTCGATGAACTCTGTAGCTAGACAGAAAGTGAACAGCTGATTACACGCGTCGTTGGTTAGAGTATTTCAACATCCATTGCTGGTTTTTTTTTTGCTGTTTTATTTTTGCAGTTTTTTTTACATAAATGGAATGATGCGAACACACAATGCAATTTTACACTGAAATAATGAAAATGTAACTGAAAAAAAAATTGAAAAAATGAAAATTTTCCTGAGAAAATTTCCGGTAGAATATGATTCAAAATGAGGAGCTGAATGCGCCCTGTTAGTTTGCGGAGGGCTGTCCCTTACACCCTGCATATTGTTTACATTTCTTGTAGATGTTGTTGAAAAGGGAACTGTACAGTCACGACCACTAATATGTAGGTATAGGTACACTTAGCATAGACTGTGTTCATTGTAATTTTATTTTCTTACTAGCTTTTGCCCGCGACTTCGTCCGCGTGAAATTTCTTGCTCCCCCAACCCACCCCGTCGCATCTCACTCATCATCACTTTTTTTCTTTTTTCTCGGCTGCTAATGGTCCTAGCATGATTTTATATAGCCTACTAGCTTTTGCCCGCGGCTTCACCCGCGTGGATGCCGGAAAATATCCCACGGGAACATACTACCGGGAATTCTTATTCCTTGTCTACATTATAAAGGGAACCTCTGTACAAAATTTCAGCTTTCTGTAGGTCCCAGGTTTTGGGCTGGTCGTTGTTGATGAGTCAGTCAATCAGTCAGTCAGGACTTCTCTTTTTATTTATATACTTAAATAGATAACCTTCATCAAGGCTATCAAATTCAAAAATATTTTTTCAAATCCTACCGGCAGTTCCAGAGATTGCGCGTTCAAACATACAAACTCTTCAGCTTTATTATTAGTATATATCTGATTACCATTAAAAAACCGGCCAAGTGCGTGTTGGACTACGCACAATGAAGGGTTCCGTAATTGGGATGAAATTATCCCAAGAACAAACTTAACATTATAGTTGAAAAACATGTTCTCCCATACATTCCAACAGTAAATGTGAGTTTGTACTCACAATATTGAGAGATTTACCATGTTATTTTAAGACCACAAACTTCTTATAGGTTTTTCTGTAATCTACAAGTACAGAACTATTTTCTGTAAGTATTTATTTCAAAATTTTAGGCTCAGTAGTTTCGGAGAAAAGGGGGGAATGGTCCATTTTCGTCTATTTTCTTGAATAACTTTAAAACGATATAATTTAAAATTATAAAAAAAAATATATTTGAAACCCTCATACTAAGCTCTTTCATTTGATATGTCACACGGTACAGTTTGCAAAACTTTTTTTTTCATATTATCATTTGCTCCCATATTCAAAGTTAATTTCTTTTTTTTTTTTTTTTACTTTCGGAACCCTAAAAAAATTTAAGTGAGCCAACCTTAAAAGATAGACATATTTTTTAGAACTTTACTTTTTTTACTTTTTAAGAGAAATAATTCCATCATACATGATTTGTGCGTAACTATAACCGTTTTCGCAGCGCACGCAACGGAAGATCTCAAAAGGAATAAATTTTCCCAGTTTTTGCAATATTTTTCATTAATGCTTGTTGCTCCTATTGGTCGTAGCGTGATTTTATAGCCTAGCCTTCCTCAATAAATGGGATATCCAACACTGAAAGAATTTTTGAATTCGAACCATAGTAGTTCCTGAGATTAGCGCGTTCAACCAAACAAACAAACAATTTCTTCAGCTTTATATATAGATAATTAGAGAAGAGATAGATGAACGTAATATTTTGGAACCCATAGTAATATGAAATAGGTCTTATCACAAAGTTGCAATCGCTATTACACGAGAAAATCGCTTTTGAATTTTGCTAAATGTAGGTACACATATTCATGCTCGTGACAGTACCTACACACGTACTCTTAAGAAAATTTATGAGTGACACACAAACAATGCATTTACACGAGTACTTAGGCTGCAAAAATCTGCTATATATGGGTGAAGATGATATTTTTTATCATTATAGGAGTTAATAGCTCGCGTGCGTTTAGAACGTGCGTGCGGCGCGCTGGAAACGCGCACGCCTATTCAATTACGGAAAGGTCACGCTGTTTGTAAGCGCAGGCGCAAGTCCGCAAGATTATCGCGGCTCACCTGTCGGGGCGCGCGCATTGGATTAATAGCCGCAGTCTGCCGCGGCGCCCGCGCATCCCCGCGGTATGCGCAAACAACGTTTAGTTATTAAACATTCTCGTTAGAAGAAAAAAATGCATTTGCAAGTGCAATGCGTGTATGCAGACTATATCGGTTGAATTAATCTTTATGTTTTTGTCAACCTGTCTTTTATATTATTTTCAAGACCTGTCTTTTATATTATTTTCTCTTTAACCCTTTCAGACCTGACTTTTTTTATTTTCTCGTACGGATTTAAGTAAATTTTCAGTGTTATAATAGGCATTAAGAACTAGGAAAAAAATAGTAAAAAAAATCCTGCGAGTCAAGTTTTTGAGAAAAACCGGTTTTTCTTTATGTGCACAAATGTGACCATCCGGCTTTCATTATAATTACGATTCATGTTTAGGGGATTTTTCTAAATGAATAAATACTATTATTATAATTTTTTTTTTTATTAGAAAAAGCAATAAAGTAAATAAAAATTAAGTCGTATCTTCCGTTGGTACCGTTATTATTATAGGAAGGGGTCCAACCCCGTCATGAACTATTTCAGTCTCGGGGCGAACTTCTCCTGGTCTTCGGGGAATAATTACGGGTGATGTCGGGCGTCTGCCACTTGGACGGCCTCTTTTAGCGATACCGACCTGTTTATTTAGCACAACAAAGCTTTCTGCTAATCTGCGACGAAAGTGAAGCAAAGTGAGTCGTTTGTTTATCGGGACTCCAAGTAATTCGTTGTCAGTCTGGTATCCCGGAAAGCCTGAACAACTGCAAGATCTGATGCGTGGAATATCATGTGCAGACGTCATTTTTTTATTTTATGAATGTCCTGTAATAGCTCATGAGTTGATCAAGCAAGTCAATTCCTCCCATTGCATGATTGTACTTCTTCACGATTTCTGGCCTTTCAACTTCAACAAATCGCTTCTCCGCGACTTTGGTGACAGATTCCTAAAAATATCTTCATTTGAAGAAGCTGTTCCTGGTTCAGTCTCAAATACTCCATCAGGATTGTCAGGTACTTCCTGTATACGATGAGGTGGGACGACCATGTTGTTGAGAAAAATATCATCCGTTTCATCATCATCAGAGTCTGGGGGGAAGATCTTCCTTTGATTTTGGTTAACTGCATCTGCACCGAATCGAACAGATTGCCATTCTCGAGCAAAACTACCTCCATTCCCATCGTCGTCATCTGAAGATAACTCAAAGTCTGAGAGATTTTCGGCACGTTGAAGAAGACTCAATGCATTTCGTGTAAACATTTTTCGTAGAAGACATAATCTGAAAAATATTTATAAAGAAATGTTACATAATGTATTCCTAATAACAATATGTTGCAAAAACAACGTACGTTGCGTTTGCGTTTGCAAAATATTTGTATTCGTTTTGTTTTTAATCTCAAAAAGTATGACCACGTTTCTAACTTTCGCAAGATACTCAAGTGGCTCCCTATTCGACTTCGCAGGAACTCTCGGATATTATGTCTGCTATTTAACATCCTTCACAACCCTAAAACACCTTCCTATCTGCGGGAACGCTTTTCCTACGCCCGTCCTTTTGATGTGCCTTGCAGGTCGCATCTTAGAAACCTCCTTAAATCTCCTCCCCATTCCACCGACTTCTACTCCTACTCCTTCACTGTCCACGCGGTTCGGTTGTGGAATTCACTTCCGCCTGACATTAGGGACTGCCAAACTATTGCAGTTTTTAAAAGAAGAGTGAAAGAACACTATCTTTCCACTTCGTCATAGTTATTAGTTATTTTAGAAGTATGTATGTATTTAAGTATATATTATATGTTTTATTTTGGATTTTATGTATCTTATTTTCTCTTCTACTCTTACACACTTTGTCTACATCTCTTTTTATCCTCTGTCCTATCGCAGGTATGCTGGAAGAGATTTCTTTTGAAATAAGCATCACCTTTGTACGTATTTTCTGTTCCTTTATGTTTGTCTGTTTATTTGTGTGTACATAAATTGTTAAATAAATAAATAAAATAAATAAATAAACGTAAATTACATACATTACAGTAGATACATTTACAAAGTCATATTTCTTTTCAAAGATTTTACACTATTTGAATATCACGCAGAAAAGACAATTGACACCTGATGGGCACAATTGAGCACAAATCGAAAAGTTTATAATTTTGATATAAAAAAACAATAAATGACGCATAAAATAAATCATACATAATCTTAGTGATATAACTTATTGATACATATTTATGTATATGCAAATTTTTCGCAAAATCGAAGTATTTAGGAATAAAAATAGCAGCTTACCTGCGCGGTTTGAAACACGTACGATCACTGGATGAAACTTGACGAAAAAATGTTAAAACATGATACTAGATGCCGCTACTTGTAGTGTTTTTGTTGATTTATTATGTGCACAAATGAATACAACCGTTTTTCACTACGAATGAGCGAAAGTAATACTTTTAACTAAGATTATATTTTATGTCCTCAATTGTGGACGCCAGGTCTGAAAGGGTTAAGTGACTGTTTGAGTGCATTGAGACGTGAAAGGAGTGATATATTTAAAAAATAATTTTATAATATTTTTTTTTAAAGAACAATTTACATTGACCTCCAACTGGCTCCACCCTCTAATTATAAGATTAAGTTAATCCTAAAATCATAAATAAATAATCCACCCAGTTATCTTTTATTCTCAACGATGGCCTTCTTGTTTCTTAGATAAGACTGCAGCTATCTGTCCCCTAGACATTGTTTTATATGATAAATGTATTTATACCTAATACGTTTTTGTCTCACCATTCAGAAATTATAGCTATATAATACTATCAACGCTTCTGGAAACACACGTCTATAAAGATTTCAAATATGGCAAATGCAATAAGCGTCGCATTCAACTGCGTGTGGGCAACATTCGCTACACTACCGCCACCTGTTTTGTTTATAAGTATCTACAACAGTATCTACAGATAGGTTACAGTTAGGGTACAATTTCTAAACTTGGGCACAAGTCTGCTATTAAGCCTAGATGCTTATATTATAATCCAATAAAATTATACATAATTTAAGGCACAATCTATCATTTAGCTTCTAGACTCACGTACCTAAATAATTATGTCATCATCCTCCATAGACACTTATTATTATAATTTAATTTAAATTTTGAATTGTTTTTTTTTTTGTTTTTTTTTTATTACGGACGCTTTTAACGTCCTGCATCATTATCACATGTATAATTTCAACATGAATGATGTAACCAATATTTTGTATTTTGTTTTGATTTAAAAGAGTATCCGTGGAGTTTCTTGTCCGTTCTTCTCCATAGGTTCCTACTACGCTTTGGAATGGGCAACTACTTAGCTTCATCTTTCTGACTGACCGACCCCAGAAATTCAAAAGTGGCTCTAATTGGTTTATTTGAAATAAATGCTTTGAGTTTGAGCTTGACACCTTTTGAAATAGGAAGTGGGCTTACAATAAAATTAAATAATTATCTGGAAACTACAGCACGACAACGTTCAAAGGTTCCATCTTTTATTTTCGGAAAAAACCGAACTTTGCCGAATTAATCACATTTAATTCCAATAAGGGAGCGATGGATTTATGCGTCAATCTATAATAATTTAGGTGGGAATATAAATCAATTTCTATTGATCGAAACTCACATTTTATTTGCTATATTTCGGTTTTTCTGAAGATGGGACCTTCGAACGCTATAAAAATTTACAACTAAAGAATGGCCTCATGTACCCAGTTTCTAAACTTCAAAACTGGATTTTGGAAATTTTTAAACGACAAGAAAATAGAAGAAAAAAATTTCATCATGGGATCATTTTTGTTTTTAACCCTAGGTATTGGTAAGAAATTCGCAAATTAGATCCGGGGCTAAATACTAAATAGTGGCATTTGTACGTAAATCGCTGAACCGGAACTGAACGAAGTTTATAAAAACATTTATAACAATTAAAAATTTCAAAAGATTATATTATTATACGTGTGACTAATGAAAACTGTACAATTAGACAGCCTTGAATGTCTGCTGCGTTTTGCGGTGACGGATAATAATTTAGAATCACTTTGCATAGAAAATACATTTCGTTCAAGATGTGGTTGTCATTTTAAGCCAGTCTGTATTTCAATGTCACAAAAATGCATTTAGATAACTATCACAAGCCTTTGAAACTAAATACTTAACCAAACATTAATTATTCATTCCGTTTTTTCAAACTAATAAAAAAAAACCGGTCAAGAGCGAGTCGGACTCGCGCACCGAGGGTTCCGTTCCGATTTCTGAAAAAGTGTGCTATTTAGTCATCGTTTTATTTTTCCTGTAATCTTTACATAAACTTCTAACACATAGTATAATTTCAGATTTTTATCTTTGCAAACTTCGGAGATGACGGTATTTTTTTTACATTTTTCATCAAAAGTCGAAAACTATGCGGCCTAAAAAAAACTAAAAAAAATTTTGAGTATATGCAAACAGCGCTCTTTTATATGATACCCCACATGCCCTAGTAGCACCACTTTCAATTTTTAAGACCCCTTTCAGTCCCTGTTACAAAAAAAATATAAATATTTTTAATTCTATCTTATTTGCAAAATAGTTTGGTAAATGTCATCTAAAACTGTTCCAAATTTCAAGTTGATAGCATTAGTAGTTCTTGAGATATCCAGCTGTGACAGACAGACAGACAGACTGAGTCACATCATAAGGGTTCCTTTTTTACCATTTTGGTACGGAACCCTAAAAACGCGCGCGTTTGCGTTTTTATAAAGGCGAAAGTATGTGAATGTGTGTGTTTGTTTGCTCCTTCACGCTCAAACGTCTGGACCGATTTGGATGACATTTGGTATGTAGATAACCTAAATTTATTTATTTGATTTACACGGCTTAAGAAAGCAGTTACATAAATCAAAGTATATATAATAAGTACTAACATAAAACATAAACTAATAACAACAATTAAATACTATTATTCATATTTATAACCTGGATTAACACATAGGTTACTTTTTACTCTACGCGGGTGAAACCGCGGGGAGCAGCTAGCTGTTCAATAATTTTATGAAAGAAGCAAGTGTGCCCAAACTATTGCTACTATGCGATATCAGATCAATCAAATTTTTAGTGTCACTGATCTTACTAACATGTTTCAATCAATCTGCCTAACGTTTTCCCAACATGTTGGGGTCAGCTTCCAGTCTAACGGGATGCAGCTGAATACCAGTATTTTACATGGAGCGACTGCCTATCTGTTGGAAGGTCTACTACAAGGTGGACCGACTTGGTGAAGACCGCAGGAATCCGCTGGATGCGAGAAGTACAGAACCGGTCGAAGTGGCGGTGCTGGGAGAGACCCACGTAGTAAAGAAAGAAGGAGAGGCCTATATCCAGCAGTGGACGAGTTTCGGCTGAAATGATGAAGATGATGATGATGACCTCCACAACCCAGTTGCTGGGTAACACGATACCGATACCGATATCGGGTAAAACGATAAGTATAGTGTGTGTTGAGTGTGCAATTAAAAGAAATCTGTCCTGAGAAACGTGTCCGTTTCATGATCATTAGAAAAGTTACTATTAGTAACCAAAACGATACGTTAAAGATATAAAAATCGGACGCAATAAGGTTATTAACTGTACCATTATTAAGATATGGGAAAATTGTTCGCGATTCAGTTCCCATAAATGTTTCCCATTACATACAAATAGTTATATTCACTCGTATCACGTATTCACGTGCATTTACAACATTTGGTGGAGGCTCACGTGAGCGTGTTAAAATAAATAAAATACTGGACTTTAACGTCCTCGACAAACATCAAAGAAACCGTTTTCGACACGTGAGAGATTCAACGTTGACGTGATTAGATTCCACCTTACCTACTTCAAACGTTACATTATTATTTAGGACATAACTAAGATTAAAGTGTTAATGAGTAACGCTTCCGAACTGCTAATGTATATCGAAGGTCTTTTATTCAAAAAGACAGTCTTTGCTCACATAAAATTGACGAAAATGTACACCTGAGTTGTCATTAATTGCTTAATTAACGAAGTTGTCTACGTGACTTTTAGATAAATTAGGAGTGACGGAAAAAAAATTGATTACTGTATCCCCTTTTTATTTTTATTTTCTTTTATTAGCTTAAACATGCTACTTATCGATGCTTCGAGATCTTTATTAGTTTTTTCTTCGAGGTCCTAGCGCTAACGTGTTGCACGCTCTTATTGACTTAACAATCATTTATTACTTAGTACTTGTGACCTAGGTACGTTATTAATATTCTAGCTGGGACGTTAATGTAGTTTATTAATTTAATCATCATTTGGTTTTTAATGTAACCTATTTTGTAGGTATTTTTTTTTTCTCTTTTATACCAGACGTTAACTCCAGGTAGTGTTTAATTCAATTTTAAGTTAGTGGTAATTTTATTATAATTAGCTTATTATAAGACACGAAATAGGTAACCTTTATCGTTACTAACAAAAACAAAAGTATAAAAAAATTAAAACCATAATTCATGCATATAATAAGGTGAGAGCCCTAACTGAATTAGTTTAATCTAACACTTTGTTAAAATTAATAATCCAAGATGAAAACTCCATTTTGCAAGGCGGTTCAAGCTGCGTTCGTTGCTTGCGAGGTCGGGCTCGATGACCCGAAATAAGGCTCGTGGGGTGGTATTGCACCCCACCCCGATGCACCCCCTTACACCCCCCGGGCCCGAGCGCCGACCTCTCATTCATTACGCAATAAAAGTGTTCCGTTAACTTCTATACACAGAGGGACTGAGGACCTTATTTTAACTTATAAATGTATTTTTTTTGGTAATATTTTAATTAGTAATCTATGTTTTGATTAGTAGCATATACCTAAGTATTATCTGACTGTATGTTTGGAACCTGGGGGTCTACTCCCTAACTCCGTCCGTGTGTCCATCAGTCCGTCCGTCTGACATTACGATCCATCAAAACAAGTGTAAAAGTTATTTTTTTCGGACGGGCAAAAACATATCGGGAGAATAAACAACTGTCAAATCATCTAGTCATTCATATTTTGTTCGGACTCCGAACCAATCATCCATCCGTAGGTGATACGGAGTAGGAAACGCCCGTAACGAGGCCGAAACTACGGACTTGTGTGCTTAGGGAGTAGACCCCCCAGATCAGCGGTCACAGTAAAGCCGACGTTCGCACGGACGTAAAAATATCGCTGCGGGATTTTATCGAGCGCTGGATTTTGAACTCTTGGTGTTGAGCAGAGCATTGAGAATCCAACGTAGTGCATCCCAGCGCGTCGAAAAAACACTCTGTTGGATTTTCAACTCCCGGCGCAAAATTCGCCGCAATATTTTTACGTACGTGCGAACGTCGTGGGCTAATAGCCATTAGCAGTCAAAATAATAGTTATTAGTAGACAAAAGGATGAGACTGCTCTATACAACACACTTCAAGAACTGCTAAAGAGGCTACACACGCTGACTTTCAATTCATTGGTAATCTTTGAGAGGGTGAAAGTACTCATAAGTATGGCCAACTTCTTACTACGGACATAAAACTCTGAAACAGTGACATAAAACATTGGTTTTATTCATGTCCATAGAGTCAGTAGGAATTGCATTTTTTCGACTAAACAAATGTACCTAATAAGGCTCGTATTGTTAGGTTTTTCTCTCTGGGGCCCTGACCTGACCCTGTAGTTTGGACCCTGTCACCGATACCGGTGGTCTTCTATTTTTTATATTTTTTATGTTAAACTAGCTGACCCAATAAACGTTGTCCTGTACTTTCAATAATTCAAACAAGATTTCCATAGAAAATGCACTTTCAGTTTTATCGAATTTTCCAATTTTCGCTGCAACTTTTTAAATTTTTCTCTTCACAAGAACTTTCCTCGGCCTTCAACTAATATTTGAAAAAAAAATCGGATTTGGTCCAGCAGGTCTCGAGTTTTGCTAATTTTTAGGAAAAAACGGAACCGTATAAGATCACTTCGTTGTCTGTCAGTCTGTCAAGACCATTTTTGTCAAGAACGCGTGGAGGTATCAAGTTGAAATTAATATCAAATACGTAGTCCGTGGTCCCTTGGAGTTCTAAAAAATCAAGCTTCCAAGTCAACACAATAAAAAAAAACCGGTCAAGGGGGAGTCGGACTCACGCACCGAGGGTTCCGTTCCGATTTCTAAAAAAGTATGCTATTTAGAGACATTGTTTTATTTTTCCTTTAATCTTTACATAAACTTCTATCACATAGAATAATTTCAGATTTTTCTCTTTGCAAACTTCGGAGTTAAGGGGGGGGACGGTATTTTTTTTACATTTTTCATCAAAAGTCAAAAACTATGCGACCTAAAAACAAAATAAAAAAGGGTGGATTTGCAAACAGCGCTCTTTCATATGATACCCCACATGCCCTAGTAGCCCCTCTTTCAATTTTTAAGACCCCCTTTCAGCACCTGTTACAAAAACATATAAATATTCTTATTTGAAAAATAATTGGGTAAACGTCATTTATAACTGTTCCAAATTTCAAGTTGATAGCATTAGCAGTTCTTGAGACAACCAGCTGTGACAGACAGACAGACAGACAGACTGAGTGACACCATAAGGGTTCCTTTTTTACCATTTTGGTACAGAACTCTAAATACGGTAATTTATGCGACATATTTTGATACTCGAAACCCTTCGGAGAATTCAGTCGTAATGTTACGATGTTACATACCTACATGACTTTATCAATCGTTCCCAACAACGTAATGTAAAACTTTAAGTAATAATACGAATATGCTGAGGCATATAAAGTATCGGTTGACTACGTGCCGACGCGATGTCTACCGTCATCGGTGCGCTATCAGCAGTGTCATTCATAGTAAAAGCGTGAATAGATAAGCAGTTTCAGTACGTTCTCCAATTTCTGTTAGACCTCAAATTGCAATGTCAAGAAACGGTCCCGTAATGAGTTCTTAGAAATATTAGAATGTTGTAAACGCTTGCGCTGTTCTGTATTTGTTAATTTGTTTGTTGTAACTTTTGTTGGTAGGTACAGTCAGCAAAAAAGGCGATTAACACGTGTTTTGTAATTCTTAATTATTGAGAAAAATACTTCATTAAAATCGGAACAGATGTGAATTTTAAAGAAAATTAATTCTTATCTGATAAATGAAATGCTAAAAAGCAGGTTATCGTATCATTTTGTGTTAATTTAGATGAAGATGGATGTCAAAAAGTAGCAGTGTTAACCGACTTCTGTTGCTGACCGTACATTAGAATTATTTGAGGAGCGACGACACAAAGGCGTTCGTGAAAATTTAGATCTGAATTCTTAGTCTTTAAGGCGACAATAAGCGACTTTTAATGATTTTTAAACTGAAAATCACGTCTAAACGAGTAGGTAGTGTTAATGATTTGGAAAATATATATATGATAAATTAGAGCATTTTCTTCATAGCACAATATGTGAATATTTTAGATTATGTTTATATTACATAGTATAATTAATTTGTAAATTTATGTCATAACTGGTGGAATAGCAATCGTTACACTATTTTTGGAACAATACAAATAATTATTTATTGATTTTATGTCTAACGCGGATAAAAAACTGATAATCACGCAAAAAAACTATCAAGCGTATTTTATGAAACCTTCACCATTTTAAAGAGAATTTAATAGTTTATCTTTTACTACTAGTGTTTTAATATAATACCTTTTGTTTTATGTATTATAAATTATTAATGCGTCTAATTTGGGACAGCGCTCCTTGATGGGCGAGTCCTATTACTGTCTGGACGTACGACGTGTTACGTGAGCTCAGCACAGAAAACGCGATCTAATCACTCAAGGCCGCTGGCACTTATCTGAGTCTTAAACTTTAGCTCTCAAGAGCTAGTTATCTAGCTCAAACTGGTAAAAATATTAGCCAGTCTGCAGTACGATTGATGACCTGTCTGGCTATCCAGGCTCCGGCGAATGCATCTTTTCTTCATCCATTGAGGCCGCTAGAAACCAACCTAAAAATAAAAATGCTCGAAAAGGAAAATGTTAAAGAAAACCACATTGCGGGCAAACACACGGACTGAAGCTAGCCGAACCAGTGCCGCCGGCTCTTTATTAAAGAAGAATTTCATTCATCATTTACGACTGAATGAGCAAGGAAATGAAAAGTCCTTGCGTCGTCGCATGATATCATACGAGTAGGAACCGACTTCAGTAACTTCATTTACAAAACTGAGAAATATACAGCGGTTAAATAAAGTAAATCTAAGGAAAATTGGAGATTTAAGACAGCAGTGATGACTGATGGCCCAGTGGTATCGGCCGCGAATTACGAGTTTAGGTCGTAGGTTCGAACCCCTACAGGCGCTTTACTTTGTGTAAATTATTTCATCACCACTGCTCTCAAAACGGTGAAGGAAACACATCGTGAGGAAACCGGCATGTCCTAGAACCAAAAAGAAATTGGGAAAGAGGAGGCCTGTGTCACCATGTGGAACATGATACCCATTATTATAATACAAATGGGTATAATGTTCCACAAATAAAATATTCTGGTCTCTGGCCTTTTTGTGTCGGCTTTACCTAACGAAAAAACCGGTCAAGAGCGAGTCGGACTCGCGCACCGAGGGTTCCGTTCCGATTTCTGAAAAAGTGTGCTATTTAGAGATATCGTTTTATTTTTCCTGTAATCTTTACATAAATTTCTATCACATAGAATAATTTCAGATTTTTATCTTTGCAAACTTCGGAGATAAGGGGGGGAATGGTATTTATTTTTACATTTTTCATCAAAAGTCGGAAAGTATGCGGCTTAAAAAAAAATTAAAATAGTATAAGAATGTGCAAGCAGCGTTCTTTCCTAAGATACCCCACATGCCCTATTAGCATCACTTAGAATTTTTAAGACCCCCTTTCAGTCCAAGTTACAAAAAAAAAATATTAATATTTTTAGGTACTTCTTTCTTATTTGCAAAATAGTTGGGTAAACGTCATCTAAAACTGTTTTAAATTTCAAGTTGATAGCATTAGTAGTTCTTGAGATATCCAGCTGTGACAGACAGACAGACAGACAGACAGACTGAGTCACACCATAAGGGTTCCGTTTTTACCATTTTGGTATGGATCCCTAAAAACACCAAAGAAAACTTAAAACATTCCTACAACCAAAAACAAAGTCCAAAATCTTCAGTCTTCTGTTTCTACCTAATTTATATGAGAACAATGTAGACAACTGTCTGGTCTGGCTCTTTGACGAACATTCCAGAATAGTTTAACTTGATTAGTCTAAAATGTGACTTGAAACACAACGGCACAAGTGCATCGTCAACGGAGGTACCTACTATCAACCACAGAACAGCCCGGTTAAGCAACCAACAACCTCATGGGCAGACCTGCACGAAACCAAACAAAAAAAAACCTGCTAAGTGCGTGTCGGACTACGCACAATGAAGGGTTCCGTAGTTGCGATGAAATTATCCTAAGAACAAACTTAACATTATTGTTGAAAAACATGTTCTCTCATACATTCCAACAGTAAGTATAAGTTTGTACTTACAATATTGAGAGATTTACCATGTTATTTTAAGAACATAAACTTCTTACAGGTTTTCCTGTAATCTGTAAACAACTATTTTCTGTAATTTTTTTTCAAAATTTTAGGTTCAGTAGTTTCGGAGATAAGGGGGGGGAATGGTAAATTTTCGTCTATTTTCTTAAATAACTTTAAAACGATTTATTTTAAAATGATAAAAAAAATATATTTGAGACCCTCGTAGTAAGTTCTTTCATTTGATATGTCACACGGTACGGTTTGCAAAACTTTTCTTTTTTCTTATTTGCCCCCTAAAAGTGACCCCCATATTCAAAATTCATTTATTTACTTTAGCCGTACGTGTTTGGGTCATAGAAATCCATATGTGTACCAAATTTCAACTTAATCGGTTTATTAAATTCGGAGCAAATTGGCTGTGACAGACGGACAGATAGACAGACAGACACACGAGTGATCCTCTATGGGTTTCGTTTTTTCCTTTTCAGGTACGGAACCCTAAAAACGTCAAGAACGAAGTTCCTTCTCACGTTTGATAAAAAACAAAAAAACAAAATTTTCGCAGCCGCCATCTCACATTTTCATTTGACTTCACTATCGGCTTTAGCACCCTCGAAAACCATGAAAACAATGATGAACGATGATCCATGATGATATATTTTTAAATTTACGCAGATGCCAATTTGGTTTTACATTTTAACGTCGGTTTAAGACTTTAGATAAATTTTAAAAATTTTGGCATTCGCCATCTTGTATTTTCATTTTGACCGAATTCACACTTTCTATCTTTCTCTTTCTATTATATAAAATAGTACAGAGAGAGAGAGAGAGAGAGTCGCATGGAGGGGGCTTGACGATTTTTCGTTACGTGATGATTTCTACCACTACTACCGCAAGCCACGTTAAAGAACTTCGTTCCAAAAATCACCGTACGAAAACGTTGATTACTTTTAGACTTTGCCACATTAAACTCGTTACATCACGCCAAATGGCGTCGTTATCTTTAACTTGTTTATAAAATTAATCATTTTCATCATTATAACTATGCATAAATGACTGTTCTACAAAAAACTTTACAAAACCTGTTCATATTAAGGGGACAACAGGACCTAAAGCGCGGTCACTGTCGGACTTCATAGAAAAGAAAGAGAAGCGCGATGACACAACACTTGACAACACTGGTAATTTCTTGCAAAATAAGAAGCAATTATTTATTTACAAAAAATCTATTGATTGGACTAAAAAAATAAAACACTATTACGTTACTGTGTTTCTTGTAGAATAATCTGACAAAAAGTCAAAATGATTGTTGGTATGGTTTTTAATCGTTAAAAGAATTTTTTAAAGGTATCTTCGTGACTTTTTTCTATCGTATCATATTAGTTGTACTTATTATGTTTTTAACACACTGTCTATCTAGCACACATCCTGAAGAATATCATATATTCTTCTGAGTTTTTTTACTGTAGATGATCATATACTTTTAGGCATTATAAAACTTGCTTTTAGTTGCGGTTAGGTCCTGTATCCCTTAATATGACTCGGTTCTAAGTTTTCCTAGGTCACTTTGAGGTGTTAATCCACGAAATGAAGTACGCGTTCACGGCCTAGGGCGTTGGACTGAAGTTCGAGAGGTCTTGAGTTCCAATCCTACCTTAATGTAGTGAACCCAGTGATGCTGCAAATACTTGCGTTATTGAGCCTAATTGGAGAGGTTAGCAGGAATATTAGCCGTACCTACGTAGAGTTAGTGTAACGCAAGAAAATATGGAGCTTTTTGGAAAATTGGACTTAGTATTATTAGTATTAGTAGTTGGTTGATAGTTTGTTGGTATTAGTTGGGGAGTGATATGTAGGTTCGATTGACGTTACTACGAAGGTCGCCACAGGCCAACAGTGAGCCTGCGTGCCGCAAAGCCACATCATCACACATCGTAATTCGTACATCGGAATACCTACATCTACCGCCTACACTACATCACTAAGGCGGAGGACATCGTGGACTACGTGCGGCAGAAGACGAGAGTACATGTCGCGCCGCAACGACAACTTCAAGGCGTTCGTGGTACGTGTACCGAACTGTTATCTGCCCCTCGTCATGGAAGAAGACTTTTGGCAGCAGGACGTGGTGTTCCGTCGCTGCTGCGGACCAGTACCACAGGACAGCACAAAGTCAAGCTAGTGCAAAGTGAAGTGTTACTAACATAGTTAAACCTTATTAATTAACACAAGCTTTGTTTATATTCAAATGTATGTTTAGGTTAAAATCTATGGGCCTGTGTCGCTTGAAATAAATGGTTTATTTATTTATTATTATTATTAGTAACTTTACCAACAACATTGCTGACTAAAAATTTTTGCTAAGCTGAGTAAACGATTCCACTTTCATATGCGTAAATCATAATCAGCCTACACAGGCCTCCTCTCGGTGAGAGGGAGTGGGCCATAATCCACCACGCGGGCCCAGTGCGGGTTGGTAGATGTCACATGTCTTCGAATTTTTAGTTCCATCTCTCTCACGGTGTTTTCCTTCACCGTTTTAAGAGCAATCAATCTGCCTAGCTTTTTCCCGACTATTTGGGACCGGCTTCCACTTTAACCGGATGCAGCTGAATACCAGTATTTCATATGGAGCGACTGCCTATCTGACCTCCACAACCCAATTGCTAGGTAATACGATACCCCTTGGTAAGACTGGTTGCCAGACTTTCGGGCTTCTGACTGACGACCCGTAACGACTGTCAAAGATCCCGAATGACAGCAAGGACCAACGGCTTCACGTGCTTTCCGAGCCACGGAGGAGTTTCGGTATGTAAAGATGATCACCCATCTACGGCAACCCCGGCAAGCGTAGCTTAACCTGATGGATCGATCCGTGCGGCTGATATTACTTAGCCACGAGCCCCTCTCCAGTCAGTGAATTAATTAATCTAAGGTTTTTATGAAGAAGATAGGTTTAGGGAGAACCAATAACCCATTGTTAAGTTTTTGTAGCAACCTTTGGACCTGACAGTTGCTCAGCCTGCACCTACAACACAGTTATCATTGACTAGCTTTTGCACGCAGCTTCGCCCGCGTAGATGTTGGAAAATATCTCACGGAAACGTACTACAGAGATAAAAAGATTATGTCCTAACTCCTAACCATACCTAGTCCTAACCCAGGTCATGGTCTACTCATGTGCCAACTTTCATCCAAATTCGTTCAGCCGTTTTAGTGTGAAAGCGTAACAAACAAACACACTTTCGCATTTATATTATTAGTTAGGATTATGATAGGATGATACTTCCATTTCAAGATTTTATTACGACAAACCAAATCCATATATATCTGTCCATTTTAAAATTTGCGTACGTCAAGAGAATGAATAAACGATTCAAAATGCCATAACAGGACATGAAGAGGCAGTGCAGTGTTGATGCCCCCAGGTCAAACGTTATGCCAGTTTACGCCAAGTTCTAATAACATTATGGCCGCCATCCGGACCTCAGGCCTACAATTTGTACCGATTCAATCATGGATATGCCTATCTTGTTTAGAGTCTATAGAGTTCTGCGAAATGAAATATAATTATTTGAAAATGATTCCGATATGCTTTCAGTAGGTACTTATGTAAGTAAGATAAATTAAAAAGATTTTGCTTAAGTAATTGTAAAGGTGCTTGTTATAAATAAATTGCAAGGCAGGATATTTACACATGGACTTTAAAAACTTTTTTGCAATAAAAACAAGTCAGAAATTCTCAGTTTCAGAATTCAGAAGTACCTACTTTGATTTTATACTTTGTGTTCAGTAAATGACATGAGAGTAACTTATTTCAGTCTTACACTGTTTTTGTCCACCGTACCGGGAACAGAACGTCAACGAGAAAACAGAGATGACGGCGCCATAGTAAGGTACTGTGTCATCTGTTTTCTCGTTGACGTTCCGTTCCCGTTGCGGTGAACAAACAGTCTTACTCTATGATAATATAACACCTATATTACCTACTTATCAATCAATTATTTACAATTATTTACAATCATTTACCAAATAGTTTTCAAGACCTACCGCTGACAATGTTTAAAAAAACCGGTCAAGAGCGAGTCGGACTCGCGCACCGAGGGTTCCGTTCCGATATCTGAAAAAGTGTGCTATTTAGAGACATCGTTTTATTTTTCCTGTAATCTTTACATAATCTTCTATCACATAGAATAATTTCAGATTTTTCTCTTTGTAAACTTCGGAGATAAGGGGGGGAACGGTATTTTTTTTTTACATTTTTCCTCAAAACTCAAAAACTATGCCGCCTAAAAAAAAGATTTTTTTTTTAAGAATGTGCAAACAGCGCTCTTTCATATGATACCCCACATGCCCTAGTAGCCCCACTTTGAATTTTTAAGACCCCCTTTCAGTCCCTGTTGCAAAAAAATATAAATATTTTTATTACTTTCTTATTTCCAAAATAGTTGAGTAAACGCCATCTAAAACTGTTCGAAATTTCAAGTTGATAGCATAGTAGTTCCTGAGATATCCAGCTGTGACAGACAGACAGACAGACAGACTGAGTCACACCATAAGGGTTCCTTTTTACCATTTTGGTACGGAACCCTAAAAAATACTTTTGAAACTACTACTATTTAAAAGGTATTATACTATCAAGGAATATTTAGAAGACAAATCAATAGAATCTGCAATTTGTAATTTAGAATAATTGGCATCGCATGATTGTAAATAAATACATTTGCACGCCATGTTACGGCAGGATATGCTGAAATAATCAACTGAACACCTTATGTACCATATTCTAGCAAATAAATATTTTGATTTGATTGATTTGATTTCAATAATACTAATTTAAAAACATTTTTGCTAAATACTACATAAAGTAACATCACGCCTTTTTATCCCCGAAGGGTTACGTAGAAGTGTACCTACAGTACACCATCATTTCGCCAGATAATCACTTATTTAATTCAAATCCCTCCACATAACTCCTCATAACCGCTCCTAGGCTCCTCATTAACCGGCCACAAATCCGGACTCGGGTCTACTACTGAGAAACTCCAGACAGAAAAACTCCATAACACATTGCCCGACCTGGGAATCCAACGCAGCACCTTATGATCAGCAGTTTGCGTTTCCGATCACGAGACCAACGAGGCAGTTCTAAATACTACTCACAAAATATTTGATATCAAAACAGGCTTATTCGATTACACTTCAACCTTAGTATCGATTAGTTTACGAGTCTCCGATCCTAAAGGTTAACATCCTTCAAAGTAGTAGACATGTAAGTGCTAGTCTACAGATTCTTTTGAATATAGTTGCCTTATGTATAAAATGACAGATTGGTGGGTAACTCAGCTAAAGAAAGAAAAACCGGTCAAGAGCGAGTCGGACTCGCGCACCGAGGGTCTGTTCCGATTTCTGAAAAAGTGTGCTATTTAGAGACATCGTTTTATTTTTCCTGTAATCTTAACTGATACTTCTATCACATAGAAAAAAAATTCAGATTTTTCTCTTTGCAAACTTCGGAGATGGGGGGAACGGTATTTTTTTTTTACATTTTTCATCAAAAGTCGAAAACTATGGGGCCTAAAAAATTTTTAAAAACTTTGAGAATGTGCAAACAGCGCTCTTTTATATGATACCCGCCGTATGATACCCGATAAGACCCGCTTTCAGTCCCTGTTGCAAAAAAAATATAAATATTTTTATTTATTTTTTTATTTGCAAAATACTTGGGTATACAACTGTTCCAAATTTCAAGTTGATTGATAGCATTCGTAGTTCTTGAGATATCCAGCTGTGACAATCAGACAGACAGACAGACAGACTGATGACTCAGTCTGTCTGTAACCATACCTAAGGGTTCCTTTTTACCATTTTGGTACGGAACCCTAAAAACCGGCCTGGTGCGTGTCGGATCACGCACAAAGAAGGAAGGAATGAAGGGTTCCGTAGTTGAAAAGAATTTATCCCAAAAACAAACTTAACATTAAAATCCCAAAAATATTTTTTTTTTATGTGATCAAATTACAAATTACCAATTTTCGGACTTTTTCCTTTACTTATGCTGTAAGACCTCGCTTCTTGCCAAATTTCAAGATTCTAGGACAACGGGAAGTACCCTATAGGTTTTGATTTACTTGCGAGTATCAAACTATGTCGCTTAAATAGCCGTATTTTTTTATTGCATTGAAAAAGAATCTTGATTTTTTTAGGTCTCCAAGAAACCATAGATCTACGAATTTGATATTAATTTCAACTTGATACCTTGACGCGTTCCTGAGAAAATGGTCTTGACAGACTGACAGACTTGAAAATATTTTTTTATGGGATAAAATAAATAAATAAAATAAAAAAGCCTCTTTATTCCTTAATTTAAAGAAGGTTAACAAAAAATGATTTAAAAACAAGTAAATAATAAATTAATTAAGGACCCCTCTTTGGGTAAAGGATAAGGTTTATGGGATAGAATGACAAATTAACAATTTTTGGACTTTTTCCTTTATTTGTGCTGTGAGACCTTGCTTCTTGCCAAATTTCATGATTCTAGGACAACGGGAAGTAGGTACCCTATAGGTTTTGATTTACTTGCGAGTATCAAAATATGTCGCATAATTGGCCGTATCTTTTTATTGCGTTGACATAGAAGCTTGAGTTTTTTAGGACTACAAGGGACCACAGACTTACGTATTTGATATTAATTTAAAATTGATATCTCTACGCGTTCTTGAGAAAAAGGGTCTTGACAGACTGACGGACAGACAGACAGACGGACAACAAAGTGATCCTACAAGGGTTCCGTTTTTTCCTTTTGAGGTACGGAACCCTAAAAATGATTAATAGCAGTAAGCTTATGCCCGCGACTTTACCCGCGTGGATGTTGGAAATTATCCCACGGGAACATACTACCGGAATAAAAAATCATATGTGCTAGTCTAGGTTATAAACTATCTGTGTGCCACATTTCATCCAAATCCGTTTTTGCGTGATTGAGTAACAAACATCCAACATCTAAACATACAAACTTTCACAATTTATAATATTAGTAGCATAGTAGGATTTACCTCCTGTATGTGTATACCTACTTATGGATTGCAATAAAGATTATTTGAATTGAATTGAAAGAGGTGATCCGACAGATAACCAAAATTACTAAACTCACAGAATAAGCAAGCTGAAGTGACAATGGGCTGGCCATTAGCCGTAGAACCGATGACCGTTGGGGTAGACGTGTTCTTGAGTGGAGACCGCGAGCCGGCAAACGTAAGGTAGGACGTCCTCAGGCAGGTGGAGCGATGATCTGCGCAGGGTGGCTGGTAGCAGCTGGATGAGAGCTGCCGAAATCGAGTTGGATGGCGTGCAAAAGAAGAGGCCTATGTCCAGCAGTGGACTGCTATAGGCTGATGATGATGATGAATTGAAAGAAAGCAGAGAGAGAGAAATGAAAACAGGTACTTACATTTGTCACAGAAACGTGTAAATTGCATATAAAAGATAAGTAATGTATTTTATATCACATTTGCTCGTAAAGGGTCTCTTATTTCACCAATTTCAATATCGTAATGTATGTCATTACGTACTTGTGCGTTATTGTAATGTAAAAGGCACGAGCTTCTTTTTAACAGGTAGAACGTATAAGGTTTATCAAGATGCTCTGTCTAAAACGAACGGTACTTTTTTAAATCTTAGCAAAGAGTTTTTATGTCAGAAAAGTGGTCAACATTTTATGAATAAAATTAACTTTTGGAGATAAAATATAAAAAATAGACATTTAATTTTTTAATTTAATTAATTTTGAGAGTAAATTATAATTTATCTGTAACAAAAACAAAAAATATTAATTTACTTTATTAGTAATACTGGCTGCTTTGCCTTAAAAAAAAAAGCGCTGATTTGAATTTGTGAACAAGTAAAAATTATTCCGCGCGCTTTTTCTTTTCGCTGTATTGTTTTTATTTGAAAATGTCGTCAAGTATTGATGAATTTATTAATTCGACACGACCAGAAGTCTCATAGGCAGCAGAAAAGGCTACTCTAAGCCTCTTGCCCGAAAAATCGGCCGATACATATGAAAACAAGCAAAGATGCAAATTCATTTTCAGAAAGTGTGTTTTTAAAGATTTATTCGTTTAAGAAAGTCCAAGTTTTATTTATTTCCTCGCAAATATGTTATAAAACGTCGTATGACATACGTGCGCTTTGATAATTACAGCCTCTGCTTTCTTGTAGCACTCGCCTACGGCTCGGGCTAGCAATATCGCCTCGGTTGTAATTTTCAACTTACCGCACTTATATCATAATGTACTATTAACATATACTTAAGGACTGGGTTCGTGGCTAAGCAATAACATCCGCACGGGTCGATCGATCAGGTTAAGCTACGCTTGCCGCTGTTGGTCCGTGGATGGGTTCGAGATCCTCCACGCCTTGGAAAGCATGTTAAGCCGTTCATCCCGGCTGTCATTCGTGACAGTCTGATGACACAGTCCTACCAAGGGGTATCGAAATACCCAGTAACTATGTTGTGGAGGTTAGACAGGCAGTCGCTCCATGTAAAATACTGGTATTCAGATGCATCCAGTTAGACTGGAAGCCGACCCCAACATAGTTGGGAAAAGGCTAGGCAGATGATTAAGGCCTGTTTCACCACTTTCGGGGAAATCCACCTTCTTGGAAGATAATTTTATACACACTTTGATGATTACCAATCACAAAATCAAATAAAAATATACGCTTATTTGTCCAAAACATACACTTAAGAGATTCATACTTCACACAAATCTTGAACTTTCATAGCTAAAAGTATTAAAATCCGAACAAAATTCAACGCTCGAATACAAAATACCAAACTAACAATTTCAAAATTTTCCTCACCGCACTTTAACACAAAGGTTGTTATGTTATATAAGGCATAGTATAGAATATAGATGTCAGCTTGCCTAAACTGAGCGTCTAGGTCCGTCCGTTCACCTTGCACGCAACTCTATCGGGTGGTATTGCCCCCTATGCAGGAATTTTGGAACCCCCCCTTGTGTCAATGCCTTTATGATTCGAGAACGTCGTTCCAATTGCAGCCTGGGCAACGAACTTAGAGTTATCCGTGTATTTGTATATTGCCCTTTATCAGGAGACTTTCCTTCAGGAATTTGCCACTCGATTTTCTGAAAAACTTTTAAATCAAAACTTATTTTACTTTAATTGCCTCCATGGGAGCATTATGCTCCTGGGAAGACTTTTAAGTTGCAAGTCTTCTAATCCGGGATTCGGGGTTAAGTCGAGGATACGATTGTTTGTTCTTTCTAATTCGCTAATTTTGTGGAAAAATCTAGGAAGAACAATGAACATTATAGTTTACTAGAAAGAACAATGAGCACTTATAATTTAGCTAACTGACTTTTTTATCTGAAATATATTCACTTACGTTTTTATAAAAATGTAAGTATCTAAGTAGGTTAAGCTTTGTACAACTTTGCATCACAAATGGCAATCATTATACACCAGGGTAACATAACACCTTACTCGGCTATTCTCAACACATTTTTCAGTTTTCTAACTAAACAATTTAGAAATTATGAGTCCACCATTATCAAGGAGACCTCATTTCTATTTCGTGTGGCGTACAATATCTTGACAGAACACGTCACGAGCTATTTGATAGCGTGCACCGCATCGTGTCGAATCTTATCTCAACTTTTAATAACACCCCTCTCCTCACCGTATAAAAATTCATGTAAAACTTAACTAACATGGAAATGTGGACGCGGCAGAAGTTACACTGCTTTGATGTACGAAAAGTGTTTAATTAGTTAGTTTTTTTTTATATGGAATTTGATTTCAAAAAAAAAATTAAAGCTTCTGTCAGAAACTGCATGATTTTTGAGATTTCAGGTTCAGTAACCTACTAAAAAAATTACTAAGCCTTATTTGTTATAGAAAAGATTCTGATAGAGACCGGTACAGGGGG
The DNA here is from genome assembly GCA_905163495.3 of Cosmia trapezina. Lineage (NCBI taxonomy): Eukaryota > Metazoa > Arthropoda > Insecta > Lepidoptera > Noctuidae > Cosmia > Cosmia trapezina. The sequence goes on along the minus strand of LR991025.1, from coordinate 10,436,080 downwards.
CCTACTCCCTAAGCACGAAGCCCGTAGTTTCGACCTCCGTTACGGGCGTTTCTTAATCCGTATCACCTACGGATGGACGATTGGTTCGGGGCCCGAACGAAGTATGAATGACAACATGATTTGCCAGTTGTCCCTACTACCGATGTGTGTTTGCCCGTCCGAAAAAAATAACTTTTACACTTGTTTTGATGGATCGTAATGTCAGACGGACGGACGAACGGACGGACGGTTAGACGGACGGACTTAGGGAGTAGGCCCCCAGGTACCGTGCGACAAATTCAACCTCTCCCATAGGACTACGTGTGTGATCTTCTGAAATCTGAAGGAATTTTTTTTATCAGATCCAGTATTGATTTGAAATAACATCACACTTGTCAAGTTCGTTTCGTTATCCCAATAAATAGGTACAATACATACTATTCTATCAGAGCTTGTCGGATCTGTGTCCTCAGGGTAGTTAGAGCTGAGGGTAGTAAGGTTTAGATTGGGTGCGGTCGTGCGGCAGGGTCCGCGACCCTGCGCCCTCGCTCCCGATCCAGGTTATCAACTTTATACCTCCCACTACTTCCACCCCCACAAATGCTGCAGGGATTTTCTAGAACATTATGTGGAAGACGCTCCTAACATAGGAGAGTGCGTTGACTTCTACCTACGCTTAGAATTCTCCACGTTAACTTATTATTTTCTTGCTCTATTTTACATTTTCTGCACTTCAGTTGATGCTTTGAGCGAGGTGAATTATTTTCATGAAAATATTTACGCTCTTAGTATTAATTTATTTTAAATTGAATTTAGTGTTGTGAAGTAAGTAATTTCTACATCGTACATCGTCCTCGTTATAAAAAGTTCATTCTCCTGAAACTAGTCGCAGGTTCTACTGAAATACTTTGAGTTGTGGAATATTGTGGAAAATTAAAGCAAACTTGGTATTTCATTTTGATTGCTTGTGACGAGCTTTCATATTCACCCAAACAAATCTAAAATATCAAACTACAAATGTCTACAAATACAGTTCTCAATATGGGGTCTTCCTCCTACAGAGCAGCTTTCTTGTCTCTGGAACTTTAATAAAAGAAACGTAAAAATGGGCAAACGGTTTAAGATAAGTCGACGTTTAGCCAAATGCGATTTCCCATAAGACTCAGTACAGTTCAATGATAGATATATTAATCTTCTAACGTATTATGTTTTTGTAACAATCCCACACAAATGCCGTGTTATTACTTCGTTGTAAAGTAGTTTAATCACTCAATTTACATTTAAAAGGGTCATGTTTATCTATTTTTAAAATGCAACGATAGAGAATTACAGAAGAGCACAATTCAATAATTATAATTTGTCCGGTACTAATTACTATGATCAATCACGAATGTGTTTTTCACCCCTATGCAGGCATGCACAATAAAATGGCGATATTGCATGACACTAGTTGGTAGCCGCGTGACACTGCGTCGTCCATAACGCGTTAACGACATACCAGTTAAATAAAGTAAAAGAATCTCATATATATTATACACGTTGCGATAAAAAATCTTATGTGCTCGTGTTAAATATGATATATAACGCACGCACTAACGATACGCATGATAAAGGTCAGTGAAGGTTCCATGTGCTATGTGCAAGCGCACCCTCGCTTGTGTAACGGCGGGACACGCAGACACCAGTTAAATTGAAAATTGATTATCACCACAGACCAATATAATTTATCACCATTTTATCACTATTTCCGTGTTTTGTATTTCATACGATCGTTTGATTGTAAAAATAAACAAAATGTTAGGTATGTTATGTCATTTATATTTTTACTAGCTTCGCGGTTTCGCCTTCGTGGATGTCGGATTTCATGGGTTTTAATTTTCTTGCGCGGAACCCTAATTATATTTCTAAAATAAATGTAGCCTTTCCTTATAACATCAGCTATCTGCCAGTGAATAAGCCATCAAAATCAGTCCAGCCTATGCGGGTGTTGGAGAAAGGGATGGGGGGGGGGGATGATGAGTTGTTCAGTTTGATGGTCTGTACCACACCCTTAAAGAGCACACGTTTCTGATACACCCTGTATACCTAAATGATCGCGGTTTTATCGCTGTGACGAATAATCCTAAAAAATTGAATTATCAGTTACAGGTCCTGGAACATAATAGTAGGTACCTGTAGCATCAAAATCACGTGACAACCGCCATATTGCGTGACGCGGTATCCGTGCGTGACTCAGAATGCACCTAATGCACACAGAACTTCGGGCTTTTCAGTTGCCTTTTTTATTTTAATGGCCACGCTATTGTGAAAATTGCCGCACTAACCTATCAGGATAAGCTTGTTCTATATGCCGGAATATATTATATATATGGCGCGTTATAATTATGAACAGCTTTAAACATTCAAATAAATAAATTTAGTTGTTTTTAGTTTTTATCATTTTACTAGCTGCGCCCCGCGGTTTCACCCGCGTAACCGGGATAAAAATAGCCTATGTGTTAAACCGGGGTATAAGCTGATTGAAATTTCATTCAAATCTGTCCAGCAGCGGTTTGAGCGTGAAGAAGTAACAAACACACACACTCACAAACTTTCGCCTTTATAATATTAGTATGATTACGGACGCTTTTAATGTGCACGTCTTTCTACATTATTATCACATGCATATTTTCAACATGAATGATGTAACCAATATTTCGTATCAATAGTTTGATTTTAAAGAGTGCCAGTGGAGTTTCTTGCCCGTTCTTCTCCATAGGAACCTATGGAGAAGAACTATGCTTTGGAATGGGCAACTAGCTTCATCTTTCTGACTGACCGACACCTTGACATTTCAAAAGTGCCTGTAATTGGTTTATTTGAAATAAATGCTTTGAGTTTGAGTTTGATATGTTAATTCCTCAGTATCGTCCCAACGTTGGGCACAGGTCTCCCCCACGATCTTGTACCTCCAACATACTCTACATGCGCCGCCTATCAATATGTAAAACCTTATTCAGGTACACCTACAGTAGGACACAACTTAGATGTAGCATAAATTTGAAAATTTGCATTCATTCATTTCAATTTTATGAATGTATTTGGTTATATGACTACAAGTTATTGCGTATGCGTAAAGATCATTTTCGCCTAAAGCAGTAATAAAGATTGGTGTTGTTGAAGGCGCACTCAGTTCGGATCGTGATCGGTTTTACGAATTTTGCCGTTGCTACATCTAAGTTGTTTCGTTCTTAAGGTTGCCAGATGTCCGGGATTTCCGGGATTGTCCCGGAATTTTACGGCTTGTCCCGTGTCCAGTAATTCGATCTATTGTCCCGGATTCCGAAAAATTTAATAATAAAAAAAATTGTTTATAAGATAGTACATCAGAATGTACTTGTTGATTATAAGTATGGTGATTTTCTACCAAACTTCTTTTAACTGTAAATATAAAATTAGATATCGCGTAATAAGTTCCGATCTTGTCCCGGACTCGGTAAGTTCCAATCTGGCAACCCTAGTCGTACTGTATCTGAAAAGCATATAGAGCTACTAATATCGAGTGTTCTTCTTCTTTCTCCTGGCTATTATCCCAAACTAACTACTGATGCTATCAACCTGAAATTTGGAAAAGTTTTAGATGACGTTTACCCAACTATTTTGCAAATAAGAAAGAAATAAAAGTATTAATATTTTTTTGCAACAGCAACTGAAACTAGGGTTCTTAAAAAATCAAAGTGAGGTGATCTGGGGCATGTGGGGTACCTATCATAAAAGAGCGCTGTTTGCACATTCTCAAACATTTTTTATTTTTTTTTAGGCCGCACAGTTATGGACTTTGGAATGAAAAATGTAAAAAAAATAACGCCCCCCCCCCCCACACCCCTTATCTCCGAAGTTTGCAAAGAGAAAAATCTGAAATTATTCTATAATATGATAGAAGTTTATGTAAAGATCACAGGAAAAATAAAACGATGTCTCTAAATAGCACAGTTTTTCAGAAATCATCAACAAAAATTACATATAAATGGTGGTACGGAACCGGTTTTTTTATTGTTTGTAGACAAGACATTGGTGGTCGTCCACGGCCTCTTTGTTCGTCTTCTAAACACATGACTTTTTAGTCTTATGGTGATCATCTCACCTCATCACATGTCCTACCAGCGCATGCAGTTTTCAATAAGTTGCTCGTGTATCTTAGCAACTTTAAAAGTACCACGGATATATTCGTTACTTATTTTATCAATTTTAGAAACTCCACCAGACACTAACTAATATCGAATACGTATTTATGCAGTCTGAGTCATACATTTATTACCTATAGTAGGTGCTCGTAACATAATTTATGTACATTATGTACACTTACTTCTATTACAGATGAGACATGATTTTATCTAGAAACTATACAACTGTATATAATAAAATAAATGACAATAGGTAAGTACTTCAACAAAATATACGACAATAAAAAAATACCTAAACCCACCCCAAAACTGTCTGAAAAGGATATATAAATATATAGGTTTATAGCTGGTTATTTTTCGAGTGGAGAAAGAACGTCGCCCGCAATGCACGCTATGATTGCAGTATTGCATGACAGCACTATGACACCCCCAGCACCCGCTTAGTGTGACGACAAAAAGACACGTACTTTTATATATTTTTTAATATTATTATTGTTAAGCTGACAAAGCCGTTCTACAATGCGATTCAAATAATAATAGGAACGTCAATGACCTCTATCTGTCAAATGTTGATTGAAAAGTACGGTTCGCAAGTCTTAGTTAAATCAAAGTGAAAAAAGACATCAAAAAAATATTCATAATTAGTTTTTTTTAAATTATACTACTGTCTTTCATATTTTCATTGTTGGGAACAATTTTTTTTCATTTTTTTTCAAATGGTTCATGATTCGTAAATAAATGTTATTTAAAAAATATCTTGTTTTGCCCACGCTACCCAATTTATTCGATTTGACAGCTATCACGTCACAACATGGCGGTAAGTCGATCTTATTCTTATTTGAAACGCATTGTACATAGCCGAACTTAGCCGACATTTGACACAAAGGTAGTGTGTTTTCCTTTAGAATTTTAGGTACAGTCAAGTCTTTTATTTCACTCATTTCAAAAACAGATCATAACAATTTTTGAGCTGAGTTTATTAGATAACACAATAGAAATGTGTTTTTAATAATTACCTATTCTTGTAAAACTTATTAGATAAACCTTAAATGATCTTGGTACTATAATAAAATGAATGTAATTGATAGTGAAATAAATAAATTATTATTATTAAATTAAATTAAGATTATTTAAGTACTGGTTCACTAATTGATTACATTTTTCAAAAAAGCATGTTTTCATTTAACAATCTTAAAAATTTGGTTCCGTGTGAGCGAGAGAGGTGACTAAATGCAACAGCCCTCTCAAGGTGCCGAACATATTTTGGATATCACTGTATATAGGATAATTTTATTCCAACGTTAAGTCCACTTAAAATTAAATTTATAAACAAAATTGGACAGCGTATTCAACAACTCATCAAACAAACAATTCAAGCCACTTTTAAATGACCTACCCACTGAATGCTATTATTACGTATTTTCATAAGCTTTTGCAAACAGAAGGAAAAACAGGACATACAAGTACCATTCATACGATATTAAAATTCAATGAAATTGGACGTAACATTATTTCAATACTTACAAAATGAAGCCAATGCATTCGCCTGTAAATATTTATAGCAACACCATAATTGGTTATTCATGTTTATTTTAATATTGTTATATTCAGTTTCAAATAAAAAGTTATTAACATTACTTACCGTATTCCATATTATTGGCTGGCGGGAAATAAGAATGTACTTGTTTAGAATTGTTTAAGCAAATTAAAGTCCATCTTTTTGTAATTTTATCATTTTGTTCGTAGTTTTTGCGTCACATTTACGTAAGTAATGAGTTAATGACGTATAAAGAACATAGTTTTTTTTATGATATAAGGTGATACATATTCTATTGACGCTGCGAACAACCTATAAATATTAGTACCTAAGCGCGTCAAATCAAAAATGTTTTCAAATTAAGTCTAAAAATTACAATACCTGAATGTGTAGTTTTGATAGCTTCTAAATTATAATTAAGTAAGTATATAATTGAAATTTAAAAAATTACATTAAAAAAGTTACTTACTTAAAAATTAATAATATTTTATATTCTATCTATCATAAAAGAGGACCCCAAATAAATTGGGATAAGGGCACAATAATGATGTTAATTATATCTATCTTAAATAGATTCCAAGATATAGGTAGCTATCAAGATTTTAAATCGACTAAGTACTCATTTTTAATTCTGTATTTGAATGACTTTAGGTTCTTGGTTCAGCCACGGTGGAGCATACAGTGGAGGTCTGCCCGGCTTGGGCAGAGCACCGCCGTGTTCTCACGGTGGCGATCGGCGGCGGCGATCTCTCGCGTCCGAGCCTGGTTCAGGCCATGGTGCGGAGCGAGAGTGCATGGGAGGCCGTCACCTACTTCTGCGAAGCAGTGATGCTCGCGAAGGAGGACGCGGAACGCGTGAGGGAGAGGCAGCCTCACGCCCTCAGTCGCCGCAGGAGACGCCCTAGGCGGCGGGAATCGCGAGGCGATTTCCGGCCACCGTAGACGCGGGCCTGCGGACGGTGAGTAGCGGGTAGCTCGCCGTCCGGTAAGGACCAGGCCCGAGTCGACGGCGCGTTGTGTTCCACGCGCTCCTCAAAGAGATGTCAGCAAATGATGGGGTCCAATAGGGCCGACGCCGCTGGGGTCACGGGTAGTTTTAAGAAGATACCGCGGCCCTGGCATAGGCAACTGAAGGAACACGGGTGGGTTTTAGTCAGTAAAAGTCTGACACGCCCTTCCGCTCCACCCAGAGCGGGAAAGTTATTTGATGATTTCCCACCCTCATGCGGAAGGGGTTGGTATCAGAATGACTGGATCGCAAATTGACCACGTCGCTCTTAGTCCAAATCTCAAAATGTCTAAATCTCAAAATACCTAACTCGCCAAATGACTACATCGCAAAAAGTCCGAACAGTTGTGTAGGCACCTATACCTACATTAATCTCTTTGGTTCTTAAGGTGACTTTTTTTCTAACTTTCCCTAGACTATAATGTGCTTCCCCAAAATTCACTCTTTACACCAAACTTGAACCAAATCGGTCCATTTTGATGCTTGAACAGACAAACCTACAAACAGACAAAAATGTTAAAATCACCTATTTTGGGTAATATAATACTGGTATTCAGCTGCATCCGACCCCAACATAGCTGGGAAAAGGCTAGGCAGATGACGATGATGAATGATGATGTATCCAGTCATTCTGATATCAACCCTGTATAGGTGCCTACACAACTGTTCGGACTTTTTGCGATGTAGTCATTTTGCGACTTAGGTATTTTGAGATTTAGACATTTTGAGATGTGGACTAAGAGCGACGTGGTCAATTTGCGATCCAGTCATTCTGATACCAACCCTGCGGAAGGTGCACAATTAAGTGTTGTAGAGCAGTTTGGAAGAGGCCTAATCCAAAAAATTCTTAGCAAAAAAGTAAAAATGAAAGAAATTTTGATTTTACAGGCGGCAATAATAGTGAAAAAGTTAATAACATATTTTTTATTTATAATTATATTTTTTATTAACGGAATAAAATATAGCTTGACAAGTTCTCAACTTCGAATTCTTATTTCAGAAACCGGGTGTCAGTTGATCGCTGTGTTCAAGGCAATGTTTAGGTTCTTTCTCCAGAATTATGCTGTTACGAGGCTGTTTTTAGGGTTCCGTACCAAAATGGTAAAAAAGGAACCCTTATGGTGTGACTCAGTCTGTCTGTCTGTCTGTCTGTCACAGCTGGATATCTCAAGAACTACTAAAGCTATCAACTTGAAATTTGGAAAAGTTTTAGATGACGTTTACCCAACTATTTTACAAATAAGAAAAAAGTAAAAATATTTATATATTTTTTGTAACAGGGACTGAAATGGGGTCTTAAAAATTAAAAGTGGAGCTACCAGAGCATATGGGGTATCATGTGAAAGAACGCTGTTTGCACATTCTCAAACATTTTTTTTTCTTTTTTTTAGGCCGCATAGTTTTCGACTTCTGATGAAAAATGTAAAAAAAAATACCGTTCCCCCCCCCCTTATCTCCGAAGTTTGCAAAGATAAAAATCTGAAATTATTCTATGTGATAGAAATGTATGTAAATATTACAGGAAAAATAAAACGATATCCCTAAATAGCACACTTTTCACACACACGCACACTTTCAGAAATCGGAACGGAACCCTCGGCCTCGGTGCGCGAGTCCGACTCGCTCTTGACCGATTTTTTGCATCTGTTTTTCCTGATACCTTCAGGTCAATTCTCGTACCTAAAAACGATCAAATTCAAGTCGCAATCTCATGCCAGCGACAATCAAATGTCAAAAATGTACAATTTTTGACAGATTGAGACTGAGTTGAGATTGCGAACGTTGTTGTTAAAAATACCTACGGGAATTGCCCCTCTTATATAAATCATTGTGCAACAAAGTTTGCCTGTATCTGTCATGTATACATAATGTACATGTATTCTCTATGTAACATGCCGTGATGCATTTTGTTCGGGTGCGAATTAATTTAGCTAAGCATCCATGTAGACGTCTAGATGGCGCCACTGTGCATAAGTTGCTCTCCGTTACTGAGCTTCTTTACTTACAGCGTACATTGCTTTTTATTGTTTTGTATACTTTTTATAAAAAAGTGTGTGTTGCTCAGTCGGATTTTTGTAGAAAATTCTTGTAGTTTCTATAATACAATGCCAATATTTTCTTCCCATGTCGATGTATTAATGTCGATACGTAGGTACCTACCTAAATTAAATTAGGTAGCGGAACTCCGCAGTCGTGAGGGGTATCGATATTTAAGGCCCTGCATCCAAGCGTGGTTTAGCTCGGTGTGTAAGTGAAATGGCTGTCTAGTTTGACGTACGAGATAGAAGACTCTCACGCGCACCGGAATTATGTAGTGAAAGTGCAAATAAAATCGTATAAAATTAGAAATTAACTATTTAATAATAAATAATCCATCACTGGATGCAGTTTGGCATTTGACATTATAAGTTATATTTTTAATTATAATTAAAATTGTTAATGAATCGCTAAACAGCTTTTAAAGATTATTAAGAGGTATGTTTGAAGATTTTTTTGTAGCATTAAAGTATGTTTAATTATGTTTTGAGTTCCATCACTGTATGTGAAAAGGACTTGAAAAGTCATATTTTTTTTATTTGTCAAAATTATTTACGGTTTATGAGATACACAGCTTTAAAAAACCACCCTTTTCTCCGTTTTCAAGAAATCTCCGCCTAAAAAATTAAAAAGATTTGATGATTATTTTTTTTGGGTCAATGACCGCTATAGTGTTGTAACTTGAAGTGTAAGTTGATAAAATCTGTTTTATATACCCATCACGTCTGTGAAGTTTACACAAAATAAAAAACAATTTTTAACTGGTCTTTACCTATGAAATTGGAGATTTGTATGAAAATTTTAAAATGTAAAAATTTTGGTAATTTTTTTATTTTAGCTAATCAAAGTAGGTACTGGCCCAAATTATCTATACAATTTTGCCATTTTGATGGCAGTTTATTTATTCTTTTACTGTAGAAGTCTGCCGGACGGGAGGCGAGCCTCTCGGGTGTTGAATTTTTTCCCACTTAAAAAATGACTAAATTTTGAAAAAAGTAGAAATCTGTTGGGGCAAGGTCCGGTGAGTACGGTGGGTCACGGAGAGCTTCCAGCTGTAACTCTTGTAGCTTTGCGATGGTCTGTCGTGAAGTGTGAATTTGCGCGTTGTCGTGGAGGAGCAATGGGGAAGAGCGATTGACCAGTCTTGGCTGTTGAATTGCGAGCTTCTCCATCATTGTTTGCAATTCTTGGCAATAGACATCTGCCGTCACTATTGTGCTATTCGGTAAGAAGCTGTGGTGTTTAGGTCCAGCACTGGTCCGCCAGACAGTCACCATCATCTTCCTATGAGTAATCTTTTTTTTAGCGCACTGATTAGGTGTTGTACGGGTTGTACCCGGGTCCACCCACTGAGACGAACGCTTACGGTTGTCGTACGGGATCCACTTTTCATCGCAGGTAACATTTCGATTTAGAATTCCCTCGATTCTATGCCGATTCAGTAGTGCTATACATGCTTCGACGCGTAAGTCTCGCTGTTGGTCGCTTAGTTCGTGTGGTACCCACTTGTCTAGCTTTTTTATCTTTCCGATTTGCCGCAAGTGCTTCAATGTGGTTTTGACACTAACTCCAAGGCCTGCAGTAAGCTCAGCCGTAGCCATTGAGTTGGATCCGCTTCCACTGTCGCCTTCAATTCATCATTGTCTACAATGGTTACCGGCCGACCGCGAGGCTCGTTCTTCAACTCAAAATTTCCAGATTTAAAACGATTGAACCAATAATGGACCGTGTTTATGCAAGCAGTGTTAGGCCCGTACACGTCGTTAATGTTTCGTGTTGTTTGCGCAGCGTTATTGCCACGTTGGAACTCAAATTTTCAGTTTATCCATGGCGACAAAAACTACCACAATTTCACAAAAACAAAAAACTATCTAAAAACAAATGACTGAATTTGAAATTAAATTAACACGGCTTTCGAATATTTATTTGAATTTCGAATTGCGCGCCAATCCACAGATATTTAAATCTGAAAATGCTGTTTGTAGAATCTCCAATTACATAGGTAAAGAACTATTATTTACAAGTGACTACACTAACCCCAAAAAAACCATCATCAATTTTTTTTATTTTTTGTTTGATCTACTATTACCCGTCTGTGGAGTTTCTCAAGCAAAGTTAATTTGACCCTGTAGTATCAGAAATTAACTAGATCCTTAAACACAAGCGGCACGACCAAAACTGACACCTAAACCAGTAGGTTTTGAGTATTTTGAGGTACAAAACAGAGATTCCTAAAAAAAAAAAAATTTCAATTTTCCTGTGTGGAAACCAAATCCTGAAAGACAAGCTCACTAACCGCCTTTGTGGCAACTAAGCCCAAAAACCAGTCACCTACTTTATTATTCCACACTGTTTATTGTATCAAAAGCAATCACGAAGCTATATATTTTGTATGTGAACTGCAAATGTCAAGGACTTTCGTTTAATTTATAGGTAAATTAGAGGTGCGCCTGCAATTATGAAAATTGGACATGCATAGCTCTATCATACCTGCTTCATAGCCAAATACTATTTTTACCTACATACAGGGTGTAGGTAAGTGTAAATGGTGTAAACAGTGGCAATCTTCTAAGGGGTCATTGTATTCATCATTATGAACAACTTTTACTATGGAACTAAACCTGAAATCGCGAAATAAAAATCAGCTGTTTTCTACATTTTGACGAATTATGCGAACATACATGTACCTACTGAACAGCATATTTTTCAGAAAATTTCTTCATAATAATGAGTACAATGACCCCTTAAAAGATTGCTACTGTTTACACTTACACCCTGTAAACATAGGTACCTACGTTACAAAAGTAGACATGGTCCTTACCAGCTCTGTAAAATAAACATAATTAAATAAGTAGAAGGTAGGTAAGTAATAATTTGTTGCATTATCGCAATATACCATCTCATTTCAGTAGATTTGTTCGTAAATATTTTGTGGAATACAAGTTTTTTTAAGCATTTAGTGGGTACCTACTTTAAAATAACTTTCCATTATGATTTCGCAAACTAATTTTACCTATACAAGAAAGGTTTAGGTAGTGAAATAAAAGGTTAACCAATCTTGAATTTTGTCTTTTATCTTTTTTATTTTAAAACCTCAGTTTAAAAATAAAATGCAACTAAAAACCAATGTAAACACAACAATAATGATTACTAAATCAATTGAACCATTAGTTTAAGCAGTATTTTATTTGTTTAATAGGTATGTGTTTGTGTAAAAAGTCACATCAGGATTGTTTACCTTTATTTTACTGCCTAAACCTTTCTAGTAGGTATAGTTACAACGTAATAGTACATTTTGATACAAGTGGAGAACGTTTGTTATTGCATTCGAGGCGGAATTAAAACACCCGAGCCATAGGCGAGGTTATTTTTGAGCCAAGAACTGCAATAACAAATTAATGTCCACGAGTATCAAACGACGTTTTTCAATACACTTTTGAAGAAATAAAATAAAAAAACGGAAAATATTTTTGTCATGAATTAATAGGAAACCATGATTTAAATTTTCTTTTTTTCCGCGCTTTGCTTTCGCCAGGTTGAAAGAGAAGCAAAGGTATAAAGCCGATAAACAGCCTAATATGAAAAATAGAAAATTCAAATATTTTTGAGTTTAGAACACAATTAAATGTTAATTTGTTCATAAACGTTTTTTTGTATTGTAATAATCATGGTTTTTGATAATATTCTTTATAGAAACATTATTTAAATATTCAAAAAATATTAACGCCTTAAAGACGCATTTCTCTTTGCCGAGATTTAAAAAAAAACATTCACCTCCGAATAGAGAGTTGTGAATAGAGGCATTGAACCAGTTTGGACTAAGTATAGTTAAGTACTTATATAAGTTATCTGTGGCAATTTTCATTTCCGCACACGGGTGGGAAAATAAAAAATAGCACGCGTGCGACATAAATTGCATTGTGAACCTAATCGTAGTGCGATATGAACCAGTTTTCGAGGAAGTGTATTGAAAAACATTTTGTTAGAGGCAGGCCTGTAAAAATTAAAACATTCATGAACTTAGTGGCTTTACCTGTTTTAAGAGAACAGCCGGTCGATTCTGTAAAAATCTCACCGTGAAAACTTACGTGAAGTGAGTTTGTTTTTGCTAGGAATTAACACTATTGACAGCTCACTTCACCTAAGTTTTCACGGTGAGATTTTTACAGAATCGACCGGCTGGTCTTACCTATTGGGAGTTGGTATAACCATATTGAAATTTCGCCAGTCCAGGAGTAGCTATACCTAATAATAAATAGCTTTTTTTTGCATTTTTTTTTGCAGTACCTACTCATCTACTGTATTTTACAAATTTTGTTTTTGATTTTTTTTTTTATTGCTGCCACGAAGCAAGGCAGCTTCATATTTACAGAGAAATAATTCCACTTACGTTAGAAAATACCCTCAATTTTACTCAACAGACCGACAGATTTTACAGAACAGGCAATTGCGTAATACACTATCAATGGGAATCGGTTTCATTTTGACAATTCAACAAAATTCCTTGCGCACATATATGAAGCATTGGATTAGAAATTTGCTTCAAAATGATTCGGATTCCGATTAATAGTGTGGTACGCAATTAGAGTGCTGACCGACAAACATTCTGACAGAATCTATTCGCTAAATGAAGAAGATGCAGATTTTAATTATTATGTAACATTAGTAACAAGAAACGTCAGGTGTTCGTTTCAACCGCGCGGCCATGTCGTTAAAAAAAAAACTATGCCAACATTTTGTAACAATTTGTAAAAGTTGACTCCCAAAACCACAAATTTGTCAAAGCTATGGTTAAAAAGTTAGAAGGGTTTGAACGTGGCCGCGCCATCGAAACGCGGAGAACCGCGCGGCCACGGAGATCTCAGAAACTAAGCGTTGCACAGACCTGAAATTTTGGTAAATAACAGATTCAATTTGTAAATAATTTGTAAAAATATAGAAAAAAATCCTAGGTTAATATTTTAGGAGCTGTGAGACTAAAACTCCGTGGCCGCGCCATCGAAACGGTGAAAAAAACGTGATATCTGATATCTCGCTGAAAAAGCATCGCAGACGTCTAGAGTATTTTGTAAAACCCAGATTTGAATTTGTCAAAACTTACAAAAATGCAACAAAAATCATAGGTTTATATTTCAGGAGCTGTAATACTAGAACCTCATGGCCGCGCCATCGAAACGGTGAAAAATACGTTATCACCGATATCTCGCTGAAAAAGCATTGCGGAGGTCTGAAGTTTTTTGTAAAACCTAGATTTGAATTTGTCAAAACTTGTAAAAATACAACAATTCAAATCTAGGTTTTACAAAAAACTTCAGACCTCTGCGATGCTTTTTCAGTGAGATATCGGCGATAACGTGTTTTTCACTGTTTCAACGGCGCGGCTCCTGAAATATGAACCTAGGATTTTTTGTTGTATTTTTACAAGTTTTGAAAAATTCAAATCTAGGTTTTACAAAAAACTTCAGACCTCTGCGATGCTTTTTCAGCGAGATATCGGTGATAACGTATTTTTCACCGTTTCGATGGCGCGGCCATGAGGTTCTAGTCTTACAGCTCCTGAAATATAAACCTAGGATTTTTTGTTGCATTTTTGTAAGTTTTGACAAATTCAAATCTGGGTTTTACAAAAAACTCTAGACGTCTGCGATGGTTTTTCAGCGAGATATCGGCTATCACGTTTTTTTCACCGTTTCGATCGCGCGGCCACGGGGTTTTAGTCTCATAGCTCCTAAAATATTAACCTAGGATTTTTTTCTATATTTTTACAAATTATTTACAAATTGAATCTGTTATTTATCAAAATTTCAGGTCTGTGCAACGCTTAGTTTCTGAGATCTCCGTGGCCGCGCGATTCTCCGAGTTCGATGGCGCGGCCACGTTCAAACCCTTCTAACTTTTTAACCATAGCATGACAAATTTGTGGTTTTGGTAGTCAACTTTTACAAATTGTTACAAAATGTTGGCATAGTTTTTTTTTTTTTAATGCCATGGCCGCGCGGTTGAAACGAACACAACGTCAGCAGGTGCGCAAGAGCATTAGGCATTGTTTCCAAGCAATTTGACACGTGTGAAGTTCAACAAAGTAAAATAAACAATAAATGTGTAATCACGACTCACGAACGTTACACACGTATTTTTTATAACAATGTATTGAAAATCACACCTTAAGTACTGAAAATGTCTACTAACGAACTACAACTACGCAGTAACCTTTGCAGATAACACTTGAACGCTCCCAAGGCGAAGACAGAGTAATAAATAAACAATAGTTAGCAATATTCACTTATGTACCAAGTCACGCAAAAAAAATTCAAAGTCTAACGATGCCAATGTTACAGGCCCGTATATATTTTTATTATTAGCATAACTATCAGATATTCGCGGGTCGCGCAATAGAAAATAATTGTATCGACCATTATTTATATACGAAGCTCGGCTACCGACGACTGTAATTAGCGATTTGCATGTAGTCGATGGTCAATTAGTCGTCTCCGCTCCACTTGCCTCCACCCCCATTCCTACTTGGCTTAGCGTTCAGATTGTGCTGCTGAACGCTTAGCAACCGCCACAGAGCAAAATAACATGTACCAACACAGTAGAATTATTTGCAGTACAACAACGACCAACAACGATGTTAGTTTTACACCGTGTACATTTTCTCCTTCTACATTCTTACAGCTTTCCTCGTCTACCATTGTGGACAATACGAAAACTGCCGGATTTTACGAGCACTTGCGACTTCTAACGACATTCGTCTCCCATTAAGTAGGGAAATAGGAAGGATAATTCCCGAATGCGCTGCAGTTTGTGGATTTAAGTTTAGGTGGTACCTACATAATTGATGGTAGCTTTAGACAATGACTTAGGACACGAATGCCGCCTATTTATTGTTATAGTTGGTGGGGTGTTAACTGTGGGGGTGTACTTCAACTGCGAACTACGACAATTGCAACTGACAATATATGACAATGACAGTGAACTAGTAAACGACTGTGTATGACAGCGTGTCAACTCGTAGTCCCCCTATGCCAAAGATATTGAACCTCTATACGTTGCCATGATTACAGTGTGAAGTGTGGAAGTGAGACACATATATACGAAATTAATAGGAAAATTGAGACAAAGCATCGTATCTTCTGTCTCTTACAGCGTGCCGTATTTTTTTGCTTGGCGAACTTTCAAATGTAAGCCAAACAAAGTACTTTCAGTGTTACAAAATTTATCTTGCGTCGATTAATTTAACTTTTTTGGACAGTTTTTGCATTGTGCGTATGTATTGACATGAGTTTCAGTCCAAAATATGGAAGATTTCTTACGTTAAACTTCATTTTTCATACCACATAACCTAGAAAAAGTATTATATTGCTGTCTCATGACCGGCCATGCGGTGGCTCGATTTAGATGTATATTATCTAAGCCCTATACGTACAGGAAATCGCGAGCTAATTCCGGCGTAAATGGAATAGAGGTTGAAGCCATTGTATCTACGTATAAGCAATTTATACGTTTCAACACCTTCGGAGTAGATAACCTTGAAGTAACATTTTGAATCTTAATATTTATGTGGGCATTGATACGTTAGAGGAAGATATGTTACGCGCTAACATCGCAATCACTAAACCTGGACTCGGCGCACGACTACATGCACCGAAACTCGCACATCTGTGATCACAGTCGCAAACCTACAGCTACCGATAAACAAGGACAGAGATAGGAAACGGCGCTATCGTGCAAGCAAAATCGCGTTAGCCACCGAATTTTTACGATTATGAATGACATTGCATGTCTATCTCGATCTCACAAACATAGCGAAGCAAACATTAAATATTATTATAATTTTCAACATATTAAAATTATTTGGTTATAGGTACTTACGAGTGCAAAGAAATCCCATGGAACTTTTTTTTGGTTCTTGAACCATTTGTGCACATTTTGAAAACACATGGAGGCATTGTTGCTGCTTATTTACGACGATTACGGTAATTTTACTTAATGTGCTAGACTAGACAAACGCCAGTTCGATTGTGACTAAGGTCAATTGTGTGCGTTAACACAATTTAAGGGTCTTACAGACAGAGGCGATATCGCGAGCGATATTGCAATATTATCGCGTCGCAACACCGCTACGCGACACGTCGCGACGCGATATCGCCTCTGTCTGTAAGAGCCTTTATGCGGTCAACGTCGAGGAGCGCGAACGCGAACCTTATCTTCCTAATTTATACATCAATGTATGTGGGTGTATTTTTTTCTCATTACTTTTCCTTTCCTGTAGGGATGCCCAACAAGGCTCGAAGGCCATTGAGTGTTGTAACCTATGTTTACACGGACCTAATTACATAATTACTTACGTTTTGTAAGTAGATGTGGCTCCAACCGTCAAGCAATACTCGTGGAGTCCTGATGCGTTACTAATCGTCTCCGGATTTTTTTAATGTGCGTTGGTTTCCATGCAATTATTTAAAAACATATGTAGAACGTTAATTGTCGTTTTTTGTTTGTAGTTACACGTGTAGCGTAGGCCCCAGGTCATAATACCTATGAAAGTCTTTAGGTACTGATAGTCTAAAGCCCAAAGCATGCAAACGATGTGACTATAGCAGCGTTGTTGACTTATAGTAGTGCAGAGTTAAAGAAATAGTTAAAAGTATAATCAATCCTTTTACACCTTACGTGAGGAAAAACTTGGCGTTCCTACACTAATAGCTTTTTGTCAAATTGTCATGTTAGGTGTGGGGTCGCGGGTTGTTCGAAAGAGATACCGTGGCCCTGGCACAGGCAACTGAAGGAACACGGGTGGGTTTTAGTCAGTAAAAGTCTGACACCCCTCCCCCCCCCGCCCACCGCTCCCCGCTTCGCCCAGAGCGGGAGAAGTCATTTGGTCAATTCCCAACCACAAAAAAAAAGTTGTACCCAATAGGATGTATTTTACTTTCTATACACGAACCTATTTAACAATTGACTAATGACTAATCAAAAAGCACCCGCTTCAGCCTTGTAATCAAAAAATCTTAATTCTTATTTAACTAAGTCTTCTACCTATATACCTAATTTCTCATAATATATACCTACTTAAATTGTGAATGAGGCACGCAGTCTAACAGCGACCTTCAAATTCGTTGTTACAATACTTATGACTTTTCAGCGAATTTCCATGCCTAAACTTGCTAGAAGATGATAGGGCACTTTTCGCGCCACTATACCGGGCACAAACTAAGAGGCATCTTACATCTGATTTTAAAGATGAAAATAATGTTCAATTAAAAATAAGATGCATTATACAAATACTTACATGTAGGCGTAGATACACAAATAGTATACAATACCAATAAGACGTTATAAAATAATATCTTTTCAACATAATTGAGATATTTTAATGATTACTTTCGATTTCTATTATGAGAAAATAAATAAAGAAAGAAAAAGTATTTAATGGTAATCGCACAGGAAGAACACGGAATAAATATTAAAATACAAATATTTAAGAAAAAATACACAAAGACGTTATTTGCGCGACTATTTAGGAAAACTCTTCTTTTGTTTAAGATTTTTGCATTCCCGATCTCTGAATCACAAAGTTTTTACTTTCATAATACTTCACTGTCATCCCCAATATTTTCACGTCAGTTGTGTCTCTGCACTCTACGGGGCATTTTATCGTAGGAAGTTAGACAGTCGGTGTGAGCGCCGCGTGTAAAGGTGCTTAGGGCGCCATCTAGACGTCTACATTGGCGCCCTGCTCGCTACCCGCTAAATTAATCTCGGGAGACCCAACGTGGGATATCTCCCGTCTGATCAACATTTTTTACGTCATCGGTTTCGTGGTCCGGAGGATATTTTTTTAATCAGAGTGCAGTTTTTTTGCGATTACACCTAAAAGTAAGAAAAGAAATTCCACTCTATGGGGACCTATCTGTCAATTTA
Source organism: Cosmia trapezina (assembly GCA_905163495.3). NCBI lineage: Eukaryota > Metazoa > Arthropoda > Insecta > Lepidoptera > Noctuidae > Cosmia > Cosmia trapezina. The sequence continues at coordinate 10,417,431 of LR991025.1, read as the reverse complement.
GAATCAGGATGTATCTTGATTCCAAATTGGTTTTCAAAGAATACGGCACCCTAATTGCGTAACACATTATCAATCGGAGTTGGTATCATTTTGACAGTTCAACAACATTCATTGCGTTATTTACGTTGGCGAGCAGACAATTTTTTCGAACTTAAAGAAGCAATGGATTAGCAATTTGTTTCAAAATGATTCAAACTCCGATTGATAATGTGTTACGCAATTAGGGTACGGGTCTGATTCACACATCTCGTACATTCGAAGCTTACATTTATCAAGAATACAAATAAACACAACGTTACGTCAAATAACAATAACGTTACACGTGTTTCAAATAAAATTTTATATCCACGCCTGTATTCTATAGGACTATAACTCTAAAAATATATAGGCGATTCTTATGTATGCGTAGGTACTCGTTCGTTGACATCACAATGCACCTTATGTAACGTACTGTGTCATGCAGGATGCTCCGCGTCATGGTCACGTTATCTATAAACTATACGTTTAATAAATGTCCAAATGTCCATTTTAGATCATCTTTGTAGACGATTTTGCCGCTTGCGTATGTTTAACGGGTTGTTATTATATAACCTACTAATCGTCTCTTGCGACTGTGTGTATTGAAACGAGGCTATTTTTTTTTTTTTTAATAATGGAGCGTTGTTTCTAATCTATCGGTTCGTCAATAATACTCACCAGGGTTAAAAATAGGTATGCTTCTTCGCAGGATGTTAATTACCCGTCAAGCATTAAAACCACTTAAAATAATAGCATTACGGTTCTAGCTACAATAAGATCCGAATTTTAAGAGACAAATACATAACACAAACAAAAAAACCGGACAAGTGCGTATCGGACCACGCTTAATGAAGGATTCCGTAGTTCATTCATTCTCCTGCCCTTATCCCAATTTATTTGGGGTCGGCGCAACATGTTTTTTTTCCATACTTCTCTATTAGTCGTCATCTCGGTAGTCACCCCCTTTCTAGCCATGTCATCTTTCACACAGTCCATCCATCGTTTCTTTGGTCTTCCCCTACTCTTATAGCCATCGACATTCATACTCAAAACTTTCCTCACCACATTTTCCTCATTCCTCCGCATCACATGTCCATACCATGACAACCGGTTTCCGCACAACTTTTCAGTCACCGGTGCCACTTTCAAACTTCCTCTTATGTACTCATTTCTTATTCTATCCATTCGTGTAACACCACACATTCCTCTTAGCATTCTCATCTCAGCTGCATGCAGTTGCTTTTCATTCATCCCTTTTGTGGTCCAACATTCTGATCCATACAAGACAGCAGGTCTAACCATTGATTTATATATCTTTCCCTTAAGTTTAAGGGGAATGCGGGAGTCGCAGATTGTTCCCGTGACCTGCCGCCATTTCATCCATCCAGTGTTAATTCTGTGCTTAACCGTCCGATCTACTTCGCCATCGCTTTGGACGAGTGAACCGAGATACCGAAAGTCGGAGCAAACTGGGAGAAGCGCGCCATCAAGCGCTATGGCTACAGCACTGGAGATACCGCCGAAATCGCAGAACATATATTCGGTTTTGGTTCTGCTGATTTTCAAGCCAACATTCTCCAGCTTCTGTTGCCATTTCTCCAATCTGCTCCGAATCTCAGGTACATCTTCACCGACAAGAACAATGTCATCGGCAAACAGCATGCACCAGGGTGCCTCTTCCTGTAGATTCGACGTCAGAGCATCCATAATCAACAGGAAGAGGTAAGGACTTAAAGCAGACCCTTGGTGCAAGCCAACAGCCACATCGAACTCGTCGGTAGTTGAAAAGAATTTATGCCAAAAACAAACTTAACATTGTAGAAAACATATTCTCTCATACATTGATTTACGTCACGGTCTATTCTCCAACTGCAAAAAGTTTTAATCCCAAAAAATTTTTTTTTAAGTTGTAACATTATATTAGATACACATTTCGGGCTTTTTCCTTGCAAGAAGCAAGGTCTAACAGCACAAGTAACGTGCTGTTAGACCTTGCTTCTTGCCAAATTTCATGATTCTAGGTCAACGGAAGTACCCTGTAGGTTTTCATTTACAGCGAGTATCAAAATATGTCGCATTAAATGGCCTATTTTTTTATTGTGTTGACTCAGCAGCTTGATTGTTTTAGTGCTCTAAGGAACCATAGACCTACGTATTTGACATTAATTTCAGCTTGATACCAAACCCTTTTCAAAACGGTTTTGATCGACTGACAGAGTAGGTACCTACAGGCAGACAGAGACGGACAACGAAGTGATCTTATAAGGGTTCCGTTTTTTCTTTTGATGTACGGAACCCTAAAAAATAACATAATTTGAATGTTAAGACGGCTCCATTATTGCGCTACCTCTCATGCGCCAACATTTCTCGAAAAACCAGGGTAAGTACCTACTAATGCAGGCATCCGTAGTACCTATTCAGTGAAATAGTAATTTATGAAGATTTCCATGAAACATGGTCAGTGTGCGCGCAGCATCTGTTCCGAGGCTTCCGAAGTGCGCTCGCCGCGACAAGACTAATACTGTTTGCTGAAGACACATTTGTTACCGCCTCCACTCATTTAGGATACATTTCACTTGTCTGTGTGTGTGTGTATATTATGGCATTATGAAAATGATTGCTGTATTTTAATTACAGTATATATTTATCAGGATTTTTTTTTAGCTGCTCTCTACATTTTGACGAGTTTGGTGTAGGTACTGAACAGCTGATTTTTTTTTCGCGATTTCAGAGTTAGTCCCATAGTGAAAGTTATTTATATTCATGGGTAGAACACCCCGTGAAAATTTGTCCATCTATTTTATTGGGACCTTATTATATTTATCAGGCAGACACATTGATGTATTATTTTATACATCAATGGGCAGACACCACTAAACACCGAAAAGTGGAGAAAGGTTTGCTCTGCAGTATGACAACACAGGCTAAAAATAAATAAAATGAAGTTTTTATGGAAGTTCGTAATATTTATAGATGAGAAATCCCATCGTGCATGGCTTGTATCCTAGTAAAAAAACCGGTCAAGAGCGAGTCGGACTCGCGCATCGAGGGTTCCGTACCATCATTTATATGTAATTTTTGTTGATGATTTCTGAAAAACTGCTATTTAGAGACATCGTTTTATACACATAAACTTCTATCACATAGAATAATTTCAGATTTTTCTCTATGCAAACTTCGGATATAATTGGAACGGTATTTTTTTAAATATTTTTCATCAAAAGTCGAAAACTATGCGGGCTAAGAAAGAAAAAAAAATGTTTGAGAATTTGCAAACAGCGCTCTTTCATATGATATCCCACATGCCGTAGTAGCCCCACTTCGAATTTTTAAGACCCCCTTTCAATCCCTGTTGAAAAAAAAAACATGTACCTATATATTTTTATTTCTTTCATATTTGCAAAATAGTGAAATGAAATGAAATGAAATGAAATGAAATGAAATGAAATGAAATGAAATGAAATGAAATGAAATGAAATTGTTTATTCTGTAAATAGGATATCGAAATCACTTTTACACGTCATATTTTTTTTAATAAGCTAGATGAAGTCGACATTTCCTATCTGACTACCCTGAGAAGAAATGGCGAAACAAACTCAGGGGTCAAAGTCTCTTTTAAAGTCCAGACATAATCTTGGTCAGATCATGTGAGGACCATGTAGATCAATGTCTGAAATGGTCTTTTGAGGAAAGAACCATAAAAATTTGAGTGGACCTGTCCAGTCAGTGCAAGCATTTGTCAACAATCGTGTAGCTCAACTCAAGGATTTAAGGAGCTCAATAACTCGACGAACAATACCAAAGAAAGGACATTTGGGGAGGTCGCATAAAGTACTTACTCAAAAAATGTCAGACCATCAATAAAACTAAAAAAGAAAAATAAAAAGATCCACATAGTGCTCACATTTACAATAATTAAAGAAAAAAAATATATTTTAATTTTAAACAAAGGTTTGTCATTTTGCATAATATAATGATTTTGGTATTACATATAGGTAATACAAGGTTGAGCGAATAGCTCAAACCCAAGCTTTTTTGTCTTCTAAATAATCGGAAATTTTATAGTAGCCCTTTTTACAAAGTTTGGTTTTAATACAGCTTTTAAATCGTTTAATGGGCAAGTTTCGAATTTCAACGGGAAGTTTGTTGTAAAAGCATATACATTGACCCATGAACGAGTTGCCTACTCTGTGGAGACGAGTGCGATGGACAGCAAGATTGTGTTTATTCCTAGTATTTAAACTATGAATATCGGACATCTTCTTAAAATTGGATATATTTTTGTGTACATACAATAGATTATCAAATATATATTGAGAGGCTACAGTCAGAATATTTATTTCCTTGAACTTCTCTCGAAGAGAATCCCTTGGACCTAGATTGTAAATGGCTCGAACAGCCCTTTTCTGTAAAACAAAGATAGTATTAATGCCCGCACAGGTTCCCCAGAGAAGAATCCCATAAGACATAAGGCTATGAAAATAACTAAAATAAACAATTCTGGCTGTATCCACATCAGTTATCTGTCGAATTTTTTTGACAGCGTAGGCGGCCGAACTAAGCCTTCCTGACAATTTTTCTATGTGTGGGCCCCATTGCAATTTACCGTCAATGGTTATTCCAAGGAAAACTGTCGACTCAACAGGGTCCAACTCCATTCCATTAAGTTGAACATTGGCAGTTAGCTGCCTGACATTTGGCGTTGAGAATTTAATGAGTTTAGTCTTTTTTTCATTCAGGAGAAGATTATTTACATTAAACATAATCATAATCATAATCTTTATTTTTCCAAAACAACAACCTTACAACAAATTCTACACTAATATTATGTACTTATTTTCTATAAATCTAAAAGTTTAGATAACTAACCATTTCAAGCTCCAATAACAAAGTCAGGTTGTTACAAAACTGATTCACCCTGTCCCCCGTACTAGTTATAAACTGTATTACGGTGGGACAGTTTTCCTCGTTCTCTGTTTACAATAATATAATAAGCCGATTTGAGAGAGAATAATTAGATAATCTTACTTTTCAAATAGTACAAAGCAAAACTGAGGGTAAATTGTATCAAACATTCAAATTGTCGTTTACTTGATTCTTTACTTTGTAGGTAGTAAGCGTAAGTTCACATAGTATAGGTAAAATATTTAGATGTTAAGTTTGTTTACAATTATTTGTACTGTTTTTGTTGTTAATTTATATAAACCAAAAAAAACTGAAAAAAATATGTGTAAGTTACTAAAAGTATGTAAAAAAGTAAATAATTTAAAATAAACTTTTTTTTTTTTTTTATATATATATCTATAACATGCCACCAATATTTTGTGTTTTCTTGTACAAAATGTGTGTTGTGCATATGTGGTGGGGGTGTGTTTGTGCGTGTGAGGGTGTGTTTGTTCGTGTGAGGATGTAAGTGTGCGTGTATGGGTGTGTGAAATTATATCATCTCAAAATATTTTCCACTTCATAGTAATCTAGTTCTTTAAGAAATTCATCAACAGACTTTTTACATTCGCGACAGCTTAGATCTCTTATTTTTTGTTTTTTGCTTATTTTATTATATATGCTGGGTCCAAGATACTTTGGAAAGGTCTGGGCAAACCTAGTCTTACATTTGGGAGTATTATAAACTATATCCAACCTTCGCCTAATCCCGAAGTCAGGTTTCAATTTGTGTTGTGCAATAATTAAAAGCCGAATGAATAGTTTACGTACAGAAAGTACATTACTTTCTTTATATAAGAGATCAGTAGGATACCTGTATTTTTTAAAACACATTACCTTAAGTAGAGCACGTTGAGCTCTTTCTACCACCAACAAGGTTGTTTTTGATGTACCACCCCAGACAGTGAGACAATACCCTATAATAGACTGACAAAGTGAGTAATACACAGTAGTGCGTAATTGCATTGAACAAGCATTTCTGAGCATTTTAAAGATGTATATTAGTTTTCGTATTCGGGCACTTAGTTTTTTGGCTTGTTCTTTCCATTTAAGATACTGATCAACCACAACACCAAGATATTTAATGGAGGTCGTATTGATAATACCATAACAATTACATGTTAGTACGTTGTGACATTTATGTACTTTAATATCCATGATGTTTGCTTGAGGCTGAGTTTTAACTGACGTGCTGAAGGAGATGTACATGGTTTTTTGGGCATTCAAGGTTAGCAAATTGTTATCAAGCCATGTTGCCACTGAGCGCATTCCTTGATTTGCTATGTTATTTATTTCCACCCATGTTTTTGCTCTAAATAATAAAACCGTGTCATCAGCAAATGTGACAATTTGACCCTTGTCCAGAAAAAGGTCACATAGATCATTAATGTAGATCAAAAAGAGCGTTGGGCCCAGCACGCTTCCCTGTGGGACTCCGTATACCATATCGACCTCTTGGCTACAGTTATCATTAATCTTGACACTCTGTTTGCGGTTACTTAAATAATCCCTGAACAAAGCCAGGGGTATACCTCGAATTCCCATGTATTCCAGCTTAGCGAGGAGAATAGGGACGGACACCGTGTCGAACGCTTTAGCGAGATCCAAAAATATACCCAGGACTCTATCTCCACAATCCAAGCCATCAACAATAAAGGAAGTTAACTTACGTAGCGCATCACTGGCAGATCTGCCTTCCCGGAATCCAAATTGGTTGCATGAGAAAAATCCCTTTGCCTCTAGATATGTCTTTAGTCTGCAGTTGATCAGTTTTTCTAAGATTTTCGATAAACTAGGCAGTAAGGAAATTGGTCTATAATTCGACACGATGTCTCTGTCCCCAGACTTAAAAATTGGAACAGTGACAGACTTTTTTAGAGCCAGCGGAAAGGTCCCTTTGGTAAAACAGATGTTACAAATACTAGTAATTGGTTTGACAATAGCGTTCACCGCTTTTTTTAAAAACTTTGTGGTTATCCCGTCCCATCCCGACGACCCTGTATTTTTAAGATTTGAGATAATGCGTTTGACTTCACTCTCATCTGTTGGGAAGAGCATAAACGAATGCAGGGGTGGATTGATATTATTTAGATTCAAATTTCTACTAAGATGTTCTTCATTTGTTTTAGTTCTAGATAATATATTACTGGCCAAATCTGCACCAACTTTAGCAAAATAGTCATTTATGTGATTCAGCGAGCTCTGACTGTCATGTTCTTTACTTAAAAGGTCCGCCGCTGACTTATCTGTTTTGTCCAAGTTGCACATATCTTTTATTATGCCCCACTGATTTTTTATACTATTTTTATTATTATCTAATTCGGTTTTAAAATGATTATTTTTTAAAGTTTTCAATAAATTATTACAGGTGTTGCGATAACGTTTATATGTAATTTTCAACACCTCATTATTTGGATCCAATCTAAGTTTTTGGTGCAGCTTATCACGGTTTCTCATACAACGACACAAACCTGGTGTTATCCAGGGTTTGATATTTGTTTTACGTGTGGATAATTTATAGGTATACGTATGTCGTTTCAGGGTGTCCCTTAAGATATTAAGGAATTGATCAGTCATCTCATTTGGATCCAGCAGATATAGCATATCTTTCCAATCAAGCTGCTCCAAATCCGCAACAGCAGCATCGTAGTCACATTTTGTGTACAATCTTTTAACAGTTTTCTTTGTAACCACTGCCTTGCGAGGTATTGCAGTCATTACACAATTATGGTCCGTCAATGTACTGTTACAAACGATAGTTTTAGTTTTGAATTTTGTTTTTATAAAACAGTGATCAAGACAGTTTGCTTCTCTAGTAGGAAAGGTGTGTGATGCTAAGAGACCATGTGAAGCCAATAAATTACTATATTCCACAGATTGTCCATCCAGGCTATCTTTGATATTTATATTAATATCCCCCATCAACACAATACTTTTATATTTTTTTAGCCCTGTTAGCACTTCATCCAAAGATCCCAGAAATGAATCCAAATTCTTAAAAGAAGGTGGTCTATAAATCGCAACAACGGCTAAATCGCTACCGATAGTGATAATTAAACAGTTTGCTTCCACACAGTAATTTGGTTCTGTTATAGAGCAGTTTATACTGTTATTAACATAAATGACGATGCCGCTATTTTTATTTAAATATTTTTTTGTAGAATAAGAGACGTAATTATCAATCGACGGTATGACAGTAGCATCCGAAAGCCAGCACTCCGTCAATATAATTAGATCATAGGCAATATCCAGCTGCTTAAGAAGAACCAGAAGTCCATCACCATTTTTATGCAAGCTTCTAATGTTCTGCGTTAAAATACACGTAGTAATATCTAGATGAGTCATATGAAGAGCTGATTTGCAGTGTTCCGGAAATTCGGCGACCAATGCGTTGCCGACATTGATTTGTTCATCAATGTCCGAGGAAATTACTTGAAAGTCAACCATAGTCTTTACTGCATGTTGTTGGTAATAAGCTATTGACAACGAAATAACTCGCCAAATCTATCGGAACACAGAATTTTATTAGGCGTCGGGAATATTTGAGAATGTATAGTTGGTGTTTATGTATATTATTTTTGTATTTGTGTATTGTGCGTATGGCTGGCAGGATTAAGTAATAGAAAAAAAAAAATTGAAAATATAGACAAATTTGAAATCATGCATACACTATGACAAAATAAGACATAAAAAGATATTTTAAAAGTATTGAAAAATAGTCACTTGCTCAAATTGTGGGTAGACATATTAGGATCAGAATCGCCTCTGTAGTCTTGAATTTGTTCCAGAGCTTTAATGTGTATCCTTGGCAATCCATCATCTTTTTTTATAAAGACTTTACCGTAGGAAATCCAACAATACTTGAAACAGTTTTTCTTTTGAGCTTGTTTAGCATGATACAAGATATGTCGTGTGGTGGGAGTTAGCGATTCTGAAATGTAAACTGGTTGTTTCTCACCCGGTAACTTGATCAGCTTGGTGTTATATTTGTCATCTTTGTGATTGTTGTTGTAGGTACGGAGAGCCTTTATAACATTGGTCCGGAGCTGCGACATCTTGTATTCAACCACAATCGGTTTATTTTGACTTGATCGTTTTCTATATATATAGCCGATTTGTTCTCGTGAAATTGATACATCAAGCGATTTGTGAATATCGCTAACCATAAGGTTGAGGTCTTCATTTTCACTAAACGGTATATTTGTTATTTCCAACGAAGTTTCAAGTTGTTTCCTCAAGACATCTTCTATTTTATTTTCAAGTCCGATAATTTTATTTTTAGTTTCAATATTTTCGAGCACTATGTTTTCATATTTCCCTTTTAGCTCGTTATACAATAGTGTAGTATTTTCGAGTGCATTTTTCATACTAGAGTTTTGTTTTAGAATTTCTTGATTCTGTTGTTTTAGGTCTTTGATCATGTCAGACAATGAAGATAACTTGTCGTTTTGCGATTTTTGCAAATCGCTTAACATTGCTACGATCTCAGATCGTAAGTTATGAAGATCTTCTGCGTCACCATGTAGCTTTCTTTTTCTTGACGAACTGCAATCACGGTCTTGTTCTGAATAACTTGGTAGATCCGGTTGAGATGAAGACAATGTTATATTATCTGTAGTTGTTCGAGGCATCTTGGTTTTTTGCATATACTATACACGGCGTTCTATCTCCTTCACACGGCAACCGGCTGATGTGTGATGCGTGGTAAAAGTAACAGCGGACTTTCTACGTTATTACTTAAAGTTAAGGTAGAATTTACTTTGCTTAGTTTTCTCGGAATATTTAATAATTGTACAACACGGCTAGTCACTATGAGCGCGAACGACGGAATGCTGCCTGACATTTGGCGTTGAGAATTTAATGAGTTTAGTCTTTTTTTCATTCAGGAGAAGATTATTTACATTAAACCAATGGACAACTCTAGAGAGTGCATCGTTAACTTGTTCAAAGTTGACTAACTGACGTTTGATTTTAAAAATGAGGGATGTGTCATCTGCGAATAATACAATCTTGTGATTGTCCCTTATGTGATAAGGTAAGTCATTTATATAAATAAGAAACAAGAAAGGACCCAGAATTGAACCCTGTGGAACGCCCATAGTGACCGCAGATCCTGCAGATCTCTTGCCATTAACATCTACCCTTTGAATTCTGTTGTTCAGATAAGAAGTCAGAAGGTCGAGAGCCCTGTCCCTTATACCATAGTGGTACAGCTTCCTGATGAGTGTATCATGATTTACGCAATCGAACGCCTTAGACAAGTCACAGAAAATGCCAAGAGCATCCTGCGACTCCTCCCAGGCCTCGAATATGCTCTTCAGTAATTCCACGCCCGCGTCTGTAGTTGAACGACCCTTTGTAAAACCAAACTGTTTCAGATGAAGTAAATTATGTGTATTGAAATGGCCTAACATTTGTTTTAAAATTAGTTTTTCAAAGATTTTACTCAATGTTGGTAATATCGAAATAGGTCGAAAATTAGTGGGATCAGTCGTGCTGCCAGATTTGAACAGTGGAATCACTTTGCTAAGTTTCATTAAATCAGGAAATACACCAGATGCAATACAAGAGTTAAAAACAATTGATAAAAAGGGTGCAATAATATCAATTATTGAAGACATGGTATGTACTGATAATCCCCAAAGGTCAGCAGTTTTTTTTACCTCGAGATCTTTAAAACAATCTATAACGTCTTTAGCGGTAACAATTGCGAATTTAAAGTGTTTATCACATTCTGGTACACATTCTTTTAGTATTGAGTAAGCAGAAGTGGAGGACGACGATGACAGAGTTTTGGTTGTTAAAATGGGAATATTAGTGAAGAAATTTTCAAACTCAGTAGCCACCTCCACGTCTGCCTTAATATCTACATCATTGACTTTTAGATGGAAGTCACGATTCCGAACTGTCGTCCTTCCCGTTTCTGAATTAATAATATTCCAAGTTGTTTTAATTTTATTTCCAGAATATTTTATTTTATTTTTAATGTGTATGGCTTTTGCTGACGAACAGGCTCTTTTAAAAGTTTTAGAGTAATTTTTAACAAATTCTTTAAAAGTTTCATCATAGTTATACGTTTTTTCATGGTACAGTTCATATAACCTCTGCCTACTTTTGTAAATACCTGGTGTTGCCCAATCACTAAATATAACGCGGTCACAAACAGGTAATGTTTTTGATGTGAATACCTTCCTAAACTCACAATTTATGAGGTTAAATAGTACAGTATAAGCTTGATCCGTGTTACTGTGATAAGGCAAACCTGGTAGTTTTTCTATTAAATTCTTTTTAAATTGTTCTAAGCGACTTTTGTTTACCGGAACAAAACTAACAAGTTTTCTTTGAGCTCTGACTATTTTCTGAGGGAAAGTGACTAACTGGCCACAGTGATCAGAGTCCAACTCATTTATAATTAAGTGGGTAGAAGGTCTTGAGTTTGAAAAAATATTGTCAATACAGGTAGCACTAGTGGCAGTTATTCTAGTCGGCTCAAAGAAAGTATTGTACAAATTATATGACTTTAATAAAGTTATAAACTTATTTACAGTAGGTGATGTTTCCAGTATATTAATATTGAAATCTCCACAGATAACAACTGTTTTATTACTGTTACAAGTCTTTAATAATACTTCTTCCATATATTTCTCAAAAACATCATATGAAGCACATGGGGGCCTGTACACGCTCATTACAATGAACTGCTCAAGCTCAATGCAAGCTATTTCAATAACTCGCTCAACAGAGAGGCTCACTATATCCTTACGTTCTTTAAATTTCATATTGTTACGAACAATTATTAGAGATCCACCACGTATCATATTAACCCTGCTGAATGAGCTGGCAACCTGGTGGTTGTTAAAGCTGAACATGAACTGGTGGTCTTTTAACCAATGTTCAGTTACACAAAGGATATCAATATAACTACAGTTCATGAACAGCTCCAATTCTAATTCCTTGCCTATCACACCCTGTATATTTTGATGAACTATTTTTAGAGAATTATTATCACATTTATTTAAGGTACTATAATTTGATGGGTGTGCTATTAAAGAAATACTTTTTGAAACATTTAGATGATTTAAATCAGTATTTAAATTTTCTTCATTTATTAAGCAAGAGGTTTCCTCTATTGTCCTAATTTCTAATTTAAATGGTAATCAATGTCATTAGTTGCTGCCAAATTATTGGCAGAATTATTTAAAATGTCATTGCATTGCTCAAAAGAAGCAAGTTGTTTAGCCAAATTTTTGGCTGAAATAGAAAAAAAATATGATAGCGACACAGCTATCTGTCTTTTGAAATAGTTAGGAAGATAGTACATAACAACATTATATCTATCTCTTGTCAAATACAAATTATTACCAACATAATTGTTAGTATCAACTAAATGGAATAGATTATTATTGTATGTCAAATTATGTAGTGTCATGTTTAATTCAAATCTTAAGTTATTTTCTTCCTGTGGCAAACTGTTACTATATGGGAATGTAAACAACACAATTTTTCTTAAACTAAGATTACACAATGTTCTATAATATTTTAGCAATTCTCCTTTGTTCACATTTCTCCTGTTACCCATAAAAATTAATAAAGTAGTATCCCGGTTAAAGTTACATTTAATAATTTGTTTCATAATATCAAACAAAGAACAACCGGGCATACAGTAGTTTATTATGGAGTGTCCTGGATATTCATCTGACAACAAGTGGCCTAAGTCCTTTCCAATCTCATCACAAAAAAATACAATATCATTATTTATAACTTGTTTACAATGTTTCTTATTGCAACTAGCAATAGCAGGAAATGTCAAATTAACACAGGGCTGCGCTAAGGTGGTATTGCAAGTTGTCAATGAATGGTCCGGTGTAGGTACATTGGATGGTGTCTGACAATGCTGACAGTTGTTTGTTTGTGAGTTAACCAGCTCATTCATTGCCAACACAGATTCCCTCATCAGATCTTCAGAGGTATTATATTTATCAGTCATTAAACTGAGTTTCTCTTGTAGATGGTCAAGTTGAGATTGCAAGTCCTGTGTGTCAATGTTGTATTTCCTAGTGCTTTGCTCCAAATTAAAAGAATAAATATCTAATTGTTTAATTAAATTTAACCTATCTCTACGAAGTTTAACATTTTTGGTAAAGAATCTTTGTCTTTTTACCATTTTTTTTGTTTTAGCAATGTATTTATTAATTTTAATGTATTTTTTTAGTTTGTTTCTACTGGTGACTAACCTCACTGAATTACATGATTGTGATTCATCATCACCTGTCAAATCAATATTGCATGTGGAGTTTACGGCAGAAACCATTGACGGGGCAATAGACACCAATTCGCTGAACAGACTTTGATTCAGCGAGGCAGTGATGTTTAGATTTGTGGTCTCAAGTTCTGTGATCTGACTTTGAGCCTCATGCAGCTGCTGTTGAAGTATATGTTTGTGACTAAGAGCTTGTTCATACTCTATGCTACACTGGCTGAACCCGTCCACAACAATTTGGAGTCTATCCCGGGCTTCTATGGCATCGTTGTATTGAATATATATCTGAGCCATTTCGGTTTTCAACTTTCTATTCATTTCATGGGCATCAAAGAGCACTCTTTCATTGTCATTTATTTCCTTATTTAGCTGATCACAGTACTCCTTTGACGCCTTTAATTCGCTCAAAGCCTGACTGAGTTTGGACTCTTCATGGCGAGCACGGGCGCTGCGAGTCATCATGATTTTTAAGGAAAAGAAAAACAAATAAGAAGAGAGTGTAGGTAGTTGTGGCAGCAGTTTAAAAGATGATTAGTTTAAAAAGAAAATGAAATTTTTGAAATTTAGATTAAATGACTAGAAAGGAGTTCTGTCACCAAACCAAATTAAGGTTATGTTTACGTACAAAGGTCATTGGCATCAACAAGTAGCCGTATTAAAAGTGAACTATGTTGCTGACTGTAATTATGACACGTAAACAAACTGAAAGAAAATAAATTATATACCTATTGTACCTGTTAACAAGATGACAATGCAAAAATTCACTTGTGCCGGCAACTGTCACCGATTCACATTGATAAAATTTCACTTATTTTGCACTTATTATGTGAATCTAATACAAAATACACATTATTATCCTATTTACTTGATGAGTAATTGGAAATAGGCCTTACAAACATAAAATTTAAATAATTAAACATAAATTATCAAGAACAAATTCAAATCAGCTGTTAGCTGTAGTGTTGCCACAGAAAAAAAAAAAAAAGTTAGTTGGCCAAACGTCATCTAAAACTGTTCCTTTCAAGTTGATAGCATTAGTAGTTCTTGAGATATCCAGCTGTGACAGACAGACAGACTGAGTCATACCATATGTTAGAATTAAGGGTAATCATACATTTTACACCGTTACTATTCGGAACTATATTCACTAAAGCTTATTAATTTATTAATGTTTAATTTTGAAACGTTTATTAGAATACATTGAAAAGTATGTAATTTGACTACAATTAAAAGGGAAGTAAAAATATGTTTAATAAATGTAGGAATAGTCTAAAATTGTAAGAATCATATTTGGATAATTATTTTTGATTTATTTAGCTTGTTTATGATTAAGAGGTACTGATAACGGATGGTATTATAAATAAGAACAAGTTGACAGAGGGGGGCATACGGGGCAGACCGTCGAATCGGACGGACGTAGCTTGAGAAGTGTATCCACTGTGCTAGATATATAAACAACTATATACTTACCTATATTTTGTTTAATTTGCCACCCTGATTTTCATACATAAGGGTTCCTTTTTATCATTTTGGTACGGATTCGGTACCAAATTGTTTCGCCCATTTTATATCAGTGCCAGTCATTAAGGTTTATGAAGAAACTACCACATGTTCACAAATTCTCAAATCCTACTTAGCTTCCATCATAAGAAGCTATCCAACACGAAAAAGATCGTTAATCCAAGTATTACATGGCGTGAAGCACCAAGAAAAATCCCGGGCCAGTTTTTCTCCATAATCTCGCCTTGCTGGGTCCCGGGCCACCGACGTTGATCGATGCAGGTGAACAAGAAATGCCTTCACTCCTGAACGAACATTACTGCAGCCAACTTTCAAACTGTTTCCGTGGAAACGTGAAGCGTTGCGTTTTTTGTGCAATGAAGTGTACGGTACCTATGAGGGTGCTTATTTAATTCGTATTGTACAACTTATGAATTCAATTAATGAATGATGAATTGAATTCGATGAATTCGTATTTATCTAGTGACTGCCAAACTTCAGTAAAGTTTCTAAACAATTAATGCTACCTACAGACAAATTTAATATTTTTTAAATTTATTTTCCCCCAACTTGTTCTTTTTTAGGGTTCCGTACCAAAATGGTATCTGTCTGTCCGTCTGGAACAATTTTAGATGACGTCAGCCCAGCTATTTTTTAATTAAGAAAGAAATATTTTTTTTATGCAAGTGACTGAAAGGGGGTCTTAAAAATTCAAAGTGGGGCTAATATGGCATGTGGGGTATCATATTATCATTATGAAAGATTCTCAATTTTTTTTTTTCTTGTTTTTAGGCCGCATAGTTTTCGGCTTTTGATGAAAAATACCATTCCCGTCCCCTTATCTCCGAAGTTTGCATAGAGAAAAATCTGAAATTACTCTATGTGATAGAAGTTTAAGTAAGGATTACAGGAAAAATAAAACGATGTCTCTAAGTAGCACACTTTTTCGGAAATCGAAACGGAACCCTCGGTGCGCTCGCTCGCTCTTGACCGGTTTTTTTTTGTGTTAGTTTTATTTGTTAGCGTCATGTTTACCGCAAATAACAAATCCCAGTACCTATCTTAATACAAAGCTCAAATCTAATCAGAATTATGAGCCCAAATTAAAAGCAAGTAATAAATTATTTTCACTTTAATAATCCATACCTAAATACGTACATTGAACTATGTATATAATACGAAGCTTAAACCTGTATTATTAAATTAATGTAATATTGTAGTGAATACTTGCAAGCACAGAGCGACCTGCAAGTCCGAACAAAGCAGCGAGCCACGGCAGGTCCAGTCTTTGTCAACGCTTGACGTACCTATCACAAAGTCTTTGAGAATATGATACACAGACGGTGGTCCAACAGACTCCAGCAATTATTTTAGACGTACAGTGGGCTGCATCAATTGGGTACCCCAGTTGTATTAAAATTTTAACCTTTTGACCGCTTGGCTAATATCAATATTGCCGTGCCCCTAGCAAGCGGGCTACAAATCGTTAGAATAGTACCTACAATAAATTACAGTTAATAGGACGAAAAAAGAACGACAAGCCATGAAAGTTCTCTGTCGCAGAAATACGACACGAGGGGCAGGGGCACGGAAATATGTGTCGCATAAATGCGACACAAGTGGTCAAAAGGTTAATAGAACTGGGGTGGGTACCCCAGTTCTATTAACCTTTTGAGGCAGCCCACTGTACTTACTGAGCTGTCCATAATTCAATGCGACTGAAGAATATTCAAAAATCATTCGTTCTTAGATTTAGGTAAAAAGGCTGCCAAGCTAAAATGGGATTGGGCCGGTCATGTCGCCGCATGCATAGCGACCCCTGGGCAACAGTCTCCACACGGTGGGTTCCTGAGGATGGACGGCGCCACCGAGGCCGCCCCAGGACGAGGTGGCAAGACGCCCTAGACGCGTACCGCAAAGGTTGAATCGAGGTGGCTCTGGAAAAGGATGCTTGGAAGGATTTCGGGGAGGCCTTTGCTCAGCAAAGGGCAGGCCAGGCTAATAAAAAAAAAAACGTTCAAAATAGGCTGAAATTCGGGCCTTCTTGAAAATCGATAGTTACAAAAGAAAGCCCTAAAAACAAAACTTCCAGTACACCTTTAGTAAAAGTTTTATGTAAATAAATATTTCAATCCAATTTACTTTCATACTCCTTTTTTTTTGGATTGGAAATCACCAATGACTTCTCCCGTTGCTGAAACCCAGCCGTGTTCCTTCAGTTGCCTGTGCCAGGTCACGGTATCTCTTTCGAACAACCCGCGACCCCGGCGGCATCGGCCCTATCGGACCCCATCACTGCATTCATACTCTTTGGGTGCCTTTAGAAACCTTAACAATATAATTATAATACAAGTACCTAGTTAAAGTAACATTGCTACTTGTGTGTTTGTCACTAAACGCGGAAAAAGAATCGGAAAAGCTACGGAGCTTTTCACAAAGCTCCGTAGCTTTTCCGATTCTTTTTTCGAGCGAATTTGAATGATGGTACTTACGCGGAGATTTGCGATGAACCACTTTTCGACATTATTACTATAATAATAAGGTTCAAAAGTGGTTCACCGCAATTGTCCGCGATGGTACATACAGCAGCAGGTCAAGTTACTACAAACTGTCAAATTTTCTCATTCGATTTTGAACTTAAGCGTCAAAATTTTAAGGTTTAAAATCTACACTAATCAGCGTGAAAAATTCATGACCAAATAAAAACTTTTTTACAAAAACAAAAACCGACTTCCAAAAAAAACACTACAAAGTGAAAAATAACTAATTTCGGAAGTCGGTGTCTTTGGATCTGTATTTTAGTTTTTTGCCACCGACTTCCGAAATTAGTTATTTTTCACTTTGTAGTGTTTTTTTTGGATGTCGGTTTTTGTTTTTGTAAAAAGGTTTTTATTTTTCACTTTTTAGTGGTTCAGTTTGTAATTTATCTAAGTTACAATAACCCAATGTCAACTGCTCATCACGTTTTACAAAATGTTGCTTTTCCCAATGCAGGGACGTTAATTGTTGAGGAGTTCTCCTAATAAGAACCAGGAGAAATGGAGCTCATGGTGAAGTCACCATTACCATTATTTTGACGAGCATAAACCATATTAAAGTAATCGAATCGCAACCTAAGTGGTCCCAAGTGGTCCCATGGACCACTTGGGACGTATACCCTTTCGAACAAAAAAAGAAAAATCCAAATCGGTCTAGCCATTTTCGAGTAATCGGGGAACATACATAAAAAAAAAATAAAAAAAAAAAATTAAAAAAAAAGGTTCCGACGAATTGAGAACCTCCTCCTTTTGGAAGTCGGTTAATAAAAGCAATATTTATTAGCAGACTATTTCTATAAAATTTTAATTTACTCTTTCTCTAACAATATCGATCAAAGTTCAACACTTCTAGATTTTTCATCTACCTATCAATCATACTAAACACTCACACACAAGACAACGACTTGTACAATCGCTAGACAATCAATAATACAATTTATCTCAATACCAATCATTCAAAACTTTCCATTACTTAATTTTCTTTCACAACTTTCCCTTTCAATTGAAACTTTTCATTTACTTTGCAACCTCTGTTTTCACAGTTTATTGTATAAAGAATATTCTCAAGAAAGTTGTGTGCATGTTTGTATTGTTGTATACGTCCACCAGACGTACATAAATATGTGTACGTACAGTCAGGGAAGTGACGCGACCGCGGTGTTTGTCGACGACGACGGAGGCGGAAAGGAGTGACGTCATAGGTGTCAAACTGTCGAAGACGTGTACGAAGTGGAAAAGTAAGCAACTATCACCATGTTTTATGGATTGAACTCTTTTATGTGAAATGTTGTGTAAGTGGGTAATCTAATGGTGTCGGCGAAGGTTTTCTAGAGATCTTTTTGATTCTGTTCTCAATTGAGTAAAAGTTTTAATGTTTTTAGTAAGTTTGTTTTAAAATTTGTTTTCTTTTTTTGCAGTGTTATACCATCTTTTTATAGAGCTGTGCACCCCGTCCGAGCTGCTTGTCATGTTTTATTTTTTCAAGATAAAGATACAAAACAATTTGATTTAGTCGTACTAATTCTATAATTGAATTAAGAAATATACCAGAGAACATTAATATGCATAGAAAGAAAAGCAAAAATGTTGTTGTTGTTGTTGTTGTATTGTTATAGGTACGTAGAGATAAACCATTCTAACAATGAACGCCTTATTTTTTTTATGCAAACGGTACCTACCCCACTTGCCCAAACGTCAAACAGCCAGATTTGTCGGCCAACTAGTGTATAAATGACACGAACGCGCGACAGAGTAAACGTGTCGTTCATGCTCCCCGCCGTACAATGTTGTTAATTGGACTGATCGCACGATTACTTGACCTCTAAGTGCGGCGACGAGTCCATGTTGACAGTGAAGTTGCCGCACGCACACAAATAAAGTATTGCAATAAGTATTTCCTCTCACACATTAAAATAATCACGTTTTGTGGAGTGGCGTTCATTTTTAGAATGGTTCATCTCTACATTGTTTTTGTACAACACTCTTGAACAAAGAAAACCCTAAAGATCTCAGTGGTCAGACTAAATTAATAATTTTGCTTGAATATAATGTAGGTGTAGGTATAATAAAGTACGAATACCGTACTAATTCCCAGAATTAATTTCCTACGAGTCCTCAACATTTACCTTTGTTAATTTATTTACGTCGACGATCTGACTCAGACTGCAAAATCCTTTGCAGCTTTTAAACTTAATTCCTATTCACTTTATCAACTAAGCAAACCGCTTTAAACCTCTCTTACATAAAGGAGCAGCCAAACTGGACAACCCCGTGAGAAATCGTTTTAATACTCAAAATCCGCTTGGAGTTTCAGCGTTTAATGAATTACGTCGGGTGCAGCCTCCGGCGCAAGACGTGCATCGATCAACGTCGCACCCCCCGTCGCACTCAGCACCCCCCGGGAGGGCGCCACCCCCGGATAGGCGCGGGGAGGCACGGGCGGGGGGTGACACGTCCCCGCACTGCCCAAATAAAATATTCGCAGCGCTCTGCACTCGCAAGCTTAGATGTGACACCCGTTGTCACGTGTCAAACTTGATGTATGACAAATTGTATTAGTTGATTCATGTTATATTGAACCTATTTTCAGTAGTTTTATGACCGCCCTGTGGGATGAATGTTTGGTCTTTATAAAATGAAAACACTTAAGCTTAGAGCATTAGATTAAGTAAATTAAATTCTCAGAAACTTTTACTTAACTTTAATGTATATTTGATAGCAGTCAATTGCGGTAACTTTCACTTAACATATTGAAAACCTTCAAAGGAGGATGAAAAACCAACTTGAGCAAGTGAAAGTGTAGATAAAATAAAAAACAATGGACTTAACATAAATTGAGTATTAAATATTTCTTCGTAAACACAATATTTAAAATAAAATATTATATTAAAAAATGTAACGTTGGATTCAAACCAATTTTCTTATCTCGCTTTATAGGTGCGGGCGTGAGATAAAAAGAGGTAACTGCAAATTCGCTGGCGGTCTTGTGTAGCCGGGCTTTCAGCCTGGGGCCGCGCTACGTACAGTCTACGTGACGCTTCTGAATTATAAGAAAATGCATTTACGACGCTCTGCCGCAGAGCAGACGGCACCACGTTTTCGTGCCTAGTACCTACTCGGTGGGTTTTACTCTGACATGATTCACATGAATTGTATAACACGTAGGTATAAAAGTTATTTCTAAGATACTCTGGAATTCTAAGTTCAGGGGCTTTCAGATGACGATGCTCAATGTGGCCTTTTTAGACCCCCCGTTCCAGTCAGCCCCGTTCCAAACAGGCAAAAAGTGTAAAAAAAAACTGTATACATACTTTAAAACTTTCCACTTCTTCATCATAGTTTTATGCATAAAAACAAAAATTATGTAAATCTTCGGCACGTGTATGAAAAATTAACATAATTATATGGGATTAACTGCGCTTATCACATAGTTGTTAATAAGCGCGAAATGTCACTGCGGCTCCTTAGAGTGGTCCCAGACTTGTAGACTTCAATTTATCTTCTTTTTTTTTTTTTTTTTTACTGAAATTACAATACAGCGGTGTTTCTTAAGTCTAAACTCGCCAAACTTTTACGTTTGATGGCGAGAGGCGCTCGTTTACATTTAAAACAATGAACCACCTTACGTACACACAGCAGCAGGTCAAGCTACTACAAACTCAAATTTTCTCATTCGATTTTGAATTTAACTATCAACATTTTAAGGTTTAAAATCATTTGGAGAAATTTGATGCCGCACAACCCGATGTGCTGCTGTCTGTACATACCTACTACTTATGTAATTACTATCCTGTTAAGCTTATCTTATACAATGTTTTATTTCTGTTTGCTATCCTGTATAATATTTTTTAATTTTGTCTTAAGTGATCCTTTACTAATTTTTACTTTTTCTCTTAATAAATCAATTTTGTTAAACACTTCAGGTACCAAATATTTAGTTGTTCTCTTACCATAATAATTTTTTATCTGTGGTTGAACCAGTTTGTTCTCTCTAACCCTACGTGTGTTGTACTTGTTTTTAACATTAACTTTATGTTCATGACTGTAATAATGTTCCAGACCTACTAAATAATCTACTTTTTTATCTATGGGTATGATTTTACAAATGGGGAATAACTTATCATACTCTTTGTTGCATTTATCTTTAACATTTTTACTAACCAGAAACTTTAACAGTCTTATTTGTATATCCTTAATATCTCTTAAATATGTTATAAAGGTTCGCCCGTATACAAGGAGTCCATATTAGCTTATTAGCGAATCGGCAAGTACGAAATACACCATTCTTAACGTCTGTTTGTTCAAAACATATTTTAAGTGGTAAAACTTACTTAGCACTGATCTTAGCCTATTCCAAATGTCATTTACATGCAATCTCCAATTAAAGTTCTTATCTATAGTTAGACCTAAATATTTAAAATTATCTACATAATCCAATTTTGCACATTTACAATTACATTTATTTCTATGCAAACATTCGTATGTATGTCCTACCACTGTGAGATATTCATTATTTACAGATTTAGCAATTCGATTATATGGCGAGTGTATATGCATACATTTAGTTTTTGAGAGATTTAAAATAATTCCATTGTCATGTGCCCATTTGCTAATATTTTCAAAGTCATCTCGAATACACTTTCGTGCCTCAGTTATATCTTTGGAGGCATAAATAAGACGCATCTGATAAGTCAGATGCAACTTAAGGCGAAATGGTATCGTAACGGGGTTTGGAGCATTCAATCTGCCTAGCCTTTTCCCAACTATGTTTGGGGTCGGATTCCAGTCTAACCGGATGCAGCTGAATACCAGTATTTTACATGGAGCGACTGCCTGTCTGACCTCCACAACCCAGTAACTAGGTAATACGATACCCCTTGGTAAGACTGGTTGTCAGACTTTCGGGCTTCTGACGACCCGTAACGACTGTCAAAGATCCACGAATGACAGCCGGGACCAACGGCTTAACGTGCTTTCCGAGGCACGGAGGAGTCTCGGTATGTAAAGATGGTCACCCATCCACTGACCAACCCCGGCAAGCGTAGCTTAACCCGATGGATCGACCCGTGCGACTGCAATTATTTAGCCACGAGCTCCTCTGCACTCTCTCTCCTCTTAGGTTTGGAGCATTGGTATGGCCAAACAGAGCGTATAGAATTTTGAAAAATTTTCTTTTTAAAATCAATAAATGCTCTGTTACATTGAAATAATCCTCTTATGTCTTTGGTGAACGATTAGACGAAATTTAACTGACATTGCTTTAATTAAAATCGAATAAAATAGGTTTTTGTCATAAAAAATGCTAATTTTGAGAAAACTGCGATTTTTTTGTACCGAGCCAAATTGTGTCAATCGTGTATTGGCCCTCATAATTTACTAAAGAAAATCTTCAATTTTTACAAGCATGACAATGAATGGCAAATTAGTTTTCGAGGACAAAAATTGTTTTTGCGTGTAGCCGAAATGCGTCAAAATATCTTCTTTGGGAGCCATTTCGCCTTAAGTGCTGCCAACTAGCGCCACCACTGAGAAAAAAATCATAAGTCTAAGGCTGAGGCTACATTAGGCCGCGATGCGACCTGCGACACATGAGCGACTCAAAACATCGCAAATCGCTGCTTACTGTATCCTCAGCCTTAGGCTGAGGCTACAGTAAGCAGTGATTTGCGATGTTACTGGAAGAGCGAAACGAATAACGAGATTAATATTTGATGTACGGTGTAGCCATATGGTACGTGAGCATTCATTTATTTGTTTTAATCGCTCATGTGTCACAGGTCGCGTCGCGGCCTAATGTAGCCTCAGCCTTAGAGATACTGTGTACTATTATGACCGCTCAATCAATCTGCCCAGCCTTTTTACAACTATGTTGAGGTCGGCTTCCAGTCTAACCGGATGCAGCTGAATACCAGTATTTTACATGGAGCGACTGCCTATCTGACCTCCACAACCCTGTTACTGGGTAATACGATACCCCTTGGTAAGCTGGTTGTCAGACTTTCGGGCTTCTGACGACCCGTAACGACTGGCAAAGATCCACGAATAACAGCCGGGACCAACGCTTAACGTGCTTTCCGAGGCACTGAGGAATCTCGGTATGTAAAGATGGTCACCCATCTACTGACCAACCCCGGCAAGCGTAGCTTAACCTGACGGATCGACCCGTGCGGCTGTTATTACTTAGCCACGAGCTCCTCTACTATGACCGCTATAATAACTAATGATTAAAATAAAATAAAGTTAAAAATTAAAGGGAGACCAAGAAACGTGATTTTTCCTAAAGTATTTTAAAAAATATGACTTCTATGATACTGTACGGTGGCACGGAACCCTTCGTGTGCGAGACCGACTCGCACTAGGGCGGTCTATTTTTTTACACAAAACAAAGCACCATATTAATTTAGGTACCTATTATAACTTTTGCCTGCTACTGCACCACAACTAAATGATAAAATCAGTCATTAGTATTATTATTACTTTATTCACCTAAGACTTGATAATCAGGTTTTCAGTTTTTACACTTCTTGGGAGCTTATCTCTCAAGGACATACCTACTTATTATTTTTTCTTTACTTTTTTGCTATCTTTACCTAAATATCCCGTTTGTGTTAGTAATAATGTTAGAGACCATGACAGTTTAAAAACTTAAATATCTTTACCAAATTTGAATCTTACCATTTTTTACCTAATTAAATATTTTTTTATTTGAATTCGATTTAACCGTTACTTATTACCTAAGTTATTAATAAAAATGTTTTGTAATGGGTTAGGAAAGTTCTAATAAAATATCAAATCATCAAATCAAATTATATGTATGACAGGCAATATAACGAAATCCCACCAATTTTTTCTTATATTTTGTTCTTTAAAATCCTTTGAATGTTGAATTAAGTTGTTTACTTTTTTATAAATTATCAGATTGTTTCTAAGCCTTGACATAACATTTTTATTACTAAATAGTTTACTTTGTTATAAATTATAAGATTTTTCTAACCCTTGACATAATATTATATTTTCATTACCTAACTTATTAAGTACCAGTAAAAAAGTTACCGACGGCATCCCAAAAATCGACACACAACTTTTACCCTTACCTACCCCTAACCTTGATAGACTCGTATTTGGGTAAATCGGTCAAGGTTACGAATATTTTTCGAGGGTGCTCGGGTCAAGGTCAATGCGAGGGGTGCGTTGACATTGAAGGGTGTAGGGTCCTACAAGGACACTCGTAGTTTGTCGATCAAAATATTTTGTAGGTGTAAAGGCTCCTTCAAACAGGCGCGACATTCGACGCGAACCGCACGCGACACAAAGACACCGCTTCGCCTGTCGCGCGACACGTGGTACCCCTCGTGTCGCGTGCGATTAATGTAATGAATAAAGAAAAAAACTTTTTTACAAAAAAAAACAACCGACTTTCAAAAAAACACTACATATAGTGAAAAATAACTACCATTTCGGAAGTCGGTGTCTTTGGTTTTGTACTTTCGTTTTTTGCCACCGACTTCCGAAATTAAATTTATTTTTCCCTCTGTAGTGTTTTTTTTAAGCTAACTCAAAAAAAACAAACTGAAGTGGCAGTAGGCTGGCCATGTTTGTCGAAGGACCGATGGCCGGTGGAGCAGACGAGTCCTGCAGTGGAGTAGTGTGGGACGCCCTCCAGCTAGATGGACCGACGACCTGAAGAAAGTGGCTGGGACAGACTGGCTGCGGAAGGCGGAGGACAGGGTGTTGTGGCGCAGCCTGGGAGAGGCCTATGTCCAGCAGTGGGCTGCGATAGGCTGAGTTGATTGATTGTATTGTCAAAAACTGCCCAACCAAAGTTAATAAATACGTGGGACCAACTTCGAGGTAATATGTCAAGAGATATGCATTACCAGAGGAGATAAAAGTGCGTTGCCATCATAGCCAATATGCTAGAATAACTCAATGCCTATAATTACATGTCCAGGCCATACCATTCAAAATAGAACATAGCAATGCTGCTTGGCCACAGTAAAAAGTAGTATAGGTACTCTAATTTTTACTTACTAAAAGTACTTTTTACATAGGTTTTATTCTATGGTAGTATCTCCTCGAAATCTCTTAAAGGGTCATTGTACTCATCACTATGAACAATTTATTATGGGACCAAACCTGACATCGTGAAAATAAAATCAGCTGTTCCCTACATTTTTAACAAGTTATGCAAACATAAATGTAGGGAACAGCTGATTTTTTTCGCGATTTCAGGTTTGTTCCCGTAGTAAATGATGTTCATAATGATGAGTACAATGACCCCTTAAGAGATTTCTTGTATGAATAGATAGACCTTAATTTTGTTATGTTTTTCATATATTTTTTAAGAAATATTTAAAAATGTATTATACAACGTGTCGTTTTGCATCCTCGTTAAATTTCAATGTGTGATACAGAACATCAAACCGAACAACTTTCTCCATGGGACCAACATCGTAATCGCGAAAAATTTTCAACTGTCCCATAGAAAACTTTAATACCTACTCGACGTAAATGTATGGGACGACTGATTATTTTTTCGCGATTACGATGTTGGTGCCATGGAAAAAGTTGTTCAAAAGAATAAACAAAATAAATAATAATAATTACAAGTTAAACTCATAAATAAATAATGTCATGTGACTCGTTTACGCGCATTTACAAGTACACACTACTTCAATGTGTCCACAATATTAAATCGAACACTTCTGAAGGACATTGAAAGGTCTTAATACACCGTCGTCCTTAAAACCCATCAGTTAATTTGAACAACTCTCTTGACACTGAGTGAACGTTAAGCAAGGTAAGCAAATCGAACTACGAAAACCATGGACATTCTTACCTAAATTAATGAAGACGTTAGGCTTTCGCGGCGAAATGGCAGCTGGCTATAATAGTTGTTTTCCTCTTAAAGGGTCATTGAACTCATCATACTTTTACTATGGGACCAAACCTGCAATCGCGATAAAAATCAGCTGGTCAGTACCTACATCAAACTCGTGAAAATGTAGGGAGCAGCTGATCTTTTTTCGCGATATTTGTCAGTGTTAACGACAAATATCGCGACATATATCTATAATATATAACGACATATATCTATAATTGATTTTAGAATTTTAATTCAACCACTATACATCCACACACTCTCATACACTCACACTTACTTGTTTACACCACACATACACGCGCATTTGTTACCTTTTTCTTTGTAACACATTTATTCATTTAGAGTTTTTGTTTTTGTTTTTATTTCATTTTTCAGTTTGCCATAATTATTGTTTTCAATTGCAATTATAGCTAATCCTAGTGGAAGAGCGGAGTCTTCTAACACAAGCAACTCTTGCTTAAAAGGAGATCTCCAACACATTTATGTCAAAGCACTTTGTAATTGAAATAAACTTTTTTTTTTTTTTTTTTAACGACGTAAACGCACTCCCGATAAAAAAGTATCTGACTTTCGATTTGAAACATCTGTGAGCTTACCTTTGACATTGCTAGCCTCTTTTAACCGAATTAGATTGTAATTTTTGGAAGGTTTGAAATCTATATAAATAAAAAGAGAAGTCCTGACTGACTGACTGATTGACTGACTCATCAACGCCCAGCCCAAACCCTTGGACCTAGAAAGCTGATTTTTTTTTGGTTCCCTTCATAATGTAGGCAAGGAATAAGAAAGGAATTCCTGATAGTACGTTCCCTTGGGATATTTTCCGACATCGCGGGCGAAGCCGTTGGTAAAAGCAGTCACGAATATACATATTAGGTAGGTACCTCGTTTAATTACGTTGTCATTAAAAGAAAATGTTTGACAAACATCACGATTTATTGTACTTTTGAGATAAGCACGCCTCTAAAGCTCCTCATTTATTGACAGGCAACCACTTACGAAAAAATGCAATACTTCATGGACGCTAAAGTAAATTAAATGTTTGGAAAGATTATAATGCTGTTGTTTTTATTTCCAGACGGATAGTACTTTATTATCAAAAATGTCAACAGCCCACGACTCGGCCCATGCTAAAAACATTGAATTCTCTCAGAAGAAATGGTACGTAGCTATTCTAGGAAATGGCGTTTCATCTCGTTTGACGTAACGTAATAGACAAAATAACTTTCACATTTAATAAATACTAAGTACCTACCTACAAATAATTCATCATCTGCCTAGTTTTTTCCCAATTACATTGGGGTCGGCTTTCAGTCTAACTGGATGCAGCTGAATACCAGTACTTTAAATGGATCGACTGCCTATGTGACCTCCTCAACCCAGTTACTGGGTAATAAGATACCACTTGGTAAGACTGGTCGCTAGCCATTCGGACTTCTGACGACCCGTAACGACTGTCAAAGACCAACGGCTTAACGTGCTTTCCGAGGCACGGAGGAGTCTCGGTATGTAAAGATGGTCACCCATCCACGGACCAACGCCGGCAAGCGTAGCTTAACCTGATCGAGCGACCCGTGCGGCTGTTATTACTTAGCCATGAGTACAAATAATTATTAACATCACTTAATCACTCGCTACAATTAGACAATCTATTAAAAACAAAAAGATTATGCTAGCGGGAAACTGTAGCAAGAAATGTATGCAGCTTACTTGCATCCAAGCTTATCACATCTATCAACGTCCGAAGGCTTTCACGGAAGGCTTTGTTCGCACGGTGTGAGCGCCCCCCGCCCGCCCTGCCCACCTCCCCGCCCGCCCTCAGACGGTACAAACAACTTCAGCTAACTCCGACAGGCGCCCAACTTTCTTTGTGGGTTGATAGCC
The DNA here is from genome assembly GCA_905163495.3 of Cosmia trapezina. Classification (NCBI taxonomy): domain Eukaryota; kingdom Metazoa; phylum Arthropoda; class Insecta; order Lepidoptera; family Noctuidae; genus Cosmia; species Cosmia trapezina. The sequence continues at coordinate 10,389,404 of LR991025.1, read as the reverse complement.
CACCGAAATGTAGCTCATTTGTTAGTTTGGGTAATCATAATGATGATATGTTATGGATTATTTGCATTTTTATATAAGTTTTCGGTATTGTGATTTGATTTGAATTGGAAATTAAATTTGAATAGATACCGTGTAAATGTAATGTATTTTTGCAACAAAAACGAGAAACATTCTTTCCACTTTGTCCTAATGTGTATAAAACTGTAGTTAATAAATAGAACTTAGCGTTTGGGCCCCAATTCTGTATGATTCCCAGCTCATCTATCTTCTATCTATATATATAAAAGAAAGAGAAGTCCTGCCTGACTGATTGACTGACTCATCAACGCCCAGCCCAAACCCTTGAACCTAGAAAGCTGATATTTTGCACAGAGGTTCCCTTTATAATGTAGACAAGGAATAAGGAAGGATTTCCCGGTAGTACGTTCCCGTGGGTGGGATATTTTCCGATATCCACGCGGGCGAAGCCGCGGGCAAAAGCTAGTATCTTATATAGGCGGTTTCGTCCATTGTGTCATAGAGAATGAATTATTAGCAGTTGTCGTGATTAGCTCAAGGAATTGACTTGGTTTCGAAGTAAGGAATTGATATGTGGTCATAGTGAATTAGGGCCCAGATAGAACCTACTTACCCACCGACCCCCTCCCCTTCCACAAACAAAAACCTTCCCCATTTTACGTTTACTATAATTACGTCGTGATTTTTTCCAAAAATATCCTTGCACAAAAGCTGACGCACGGTAGAAGTGCACCGTGCATCTGAACGTAGCACGGCGTCCATCGATCAACGTCGCCCCGCCGACCGATACTAATGGCGGCTAAGACCAAGCCTTGTAAACCTAGCCTGCCTGGAAACTCCTCCCGGTTTTAACGAGAATTATATTTCAAATGATATGGTGCTAATGCTTCAGACGAGAATGTTTGTGAGTACTTTTTTGAAGATGGGTTTTTTGTTTTGGCATGTGGGGATGAAGAGATTTTTGACTGTTTGGGGTGAAGTTGAGATTTAGAAAGGAAAATTATATCATTTACTTGCCTGCCTGGGAACTCCTCCATGGATTTAAAGAGAATTGTATTTCAAATCATACCGTGCTAATGCTCCAGGGGACAGGTGACATTTAAAAGGGAAAATCATAAAAAAAAAATGCTAGGCTATATTATTATGCTACTTCTGTGATTTTTTAAGACACCTAGATATCTAGTTGTCAAGTTCCAAAAATAGTTAACTGATTCTTTGGGTGATGCCCTATCTCCCCAAGTTCCAAGTTCCCCAAAATGATTTTTCATACATTCAATCCCAACGTCCCCAAAATACAAAATTAAATTATTTGTAAAGTTCACACTTGACTAATCCTCGTACTGACATGTTTTTTGAAAAACATTAAGTACTTGCTTTTCGAATAGGTTAAATGTTAAACTAATTCAAATGTCTAATCTGTCTAAAATCAATTAAATTCAAACATTGCCATTAACATCTCTACTTACCCTTAACAATTACTTAAGGGTAAGTAGAGATAAGCACAATATTACCTCATGTAATTAGGTATTATCCAATCAATAACCAACCCAATACACGATATTACACAATAACCATGTTATTACCACTTCAAGCATCGAATGTGACATGTTCGTACAGGCAAGGCCTTGTTACAGTAATAAAGCTAATGCGCTTTACCGAAGCCGTTTCGGATGCGGCGGGGGGTGGTGAGGAGGTGGGGGGTCGTCGCAAGCGTGCATCGATCACACCGATACGATCACCACCCCCACCGCAAGACTACACAGCCGAAACTAGCGAATTAATAGATAACAGGGTTTTTTATAGGTAGATGATATGCGAAACGAAACTACTGGTGTTTTGTACTTCTTGTGTAAGTTAAAATGGTTGTGGTTGTAGACAGACTTTAGATTCTAGAATCATAAACTCCAGTCAATTTAGGTTAATTAACAGAAATTCAAGACGACGAAAAAAAATTGTTTACTGAACAAGGAGCTACTTGGAATCATGACAAGCACCTTGATATGCGTGGCCCAGAAAACTATGACTAATTAATCAAAATACCCATTAAAGATAGATGACTCCAACAAATCATTCCAAAACGAAATTGGAGCCCCGATAAGGACGCAGACAGATCGCGAACTCTCAGTCAAAGGGATCGCCTGGTTCCAAGCGAACGTTTCATCCTTCTACGTCGGGCGGGCGTTTAATATCCGAACGGCCGTCTCTGCCGTCTTTTTACTGCACGCCGAGCGAAAAATAATTGATCGATTTCACCATTCCACCGTGGGGCTTAATGGCGGTATGACGTAAAAGGAACGCGTACACCAGCGGATGCGGATATTCTCTTTCACCTGCTTTGAAATTTTGCTAAATGTATCACGAAACCAATTTGGTTGTAAGCCAATGTTTTTGTGGGAAGCTGATAGGTTTTTGTGTGTAATCAGCCTCATAGGCTGAGGAAGTCGATCCCAATTCCTAATGTTATTTCTATCTCTGTAAATAAGAGTTGATTTCAGTTTCGAATGTCTTTTGACTTCTCTACTTGAAAAGTTTAGTCTCCTTTAACAAAGTTGAATTCAAGTTTTAATATTATGTATATACATAATATTTTCCAAACAAAACATGCTAATCGTAAAGCTTTGGTTTCCTAGGAAAGCGGCCATAACGGCAGTCATGAAAATCTGTCATTTTTACCAGTACCCGCCCCCCAAAGATTTAAATCGCTAGATTTGCCCTCACCCTACTTAGTCACAAGAAAAAGTCTTCATATTGGGAAGAGTGAGCTCACACATTATCAAATACCGTTTCTATGACAATAAAGTGAAGTTACTGCGTCATTGTGTGTCGACGTGTCAAAACTAATCAGAAATGCGACTGTCTTTTGACGCGGTAGGGCGAATCTAACGATTAAAATCTTTGCCACTGCCACCATTTTCATGACAGCCGTCACTGCGAACCGTAACTTAAGCTTCTACAAAGTTAAATCACAAGAAGCAACTTACTTGCTGCACTCCAAATACAAAACATTCTAACAAACAGCACGCCTCCACATTCATTAAATTCTAATGCCAAGCATTTTTCCCAGCTGGTCAGAAGACATTAATTCCCTGTTAGAAAGGATCCAAATCCGGCATTCCTTAGGCACTAATATAAAATTCCATTGGCAGAAGTGCCAGTGGCGAGACGTTTGATGTAAAACGGCTCGTACTAACGCTTGGTATGCCAATAACACAGATTAGAATGCTGTTAGACGTCTAATGGAGCAATGATTAGATGTTAGTAGTTATGCCGCCTCTAGGTGAATTGAATTTAACAGCCAATCGTTTAAGACAGTGCAATGCGGGTGTCATGTTTAGACGGTTTTAGGTGTGTGATTTCTGTAAGTAGGTTTATATAACACTTTTATAACTCAGCAATATTTTAAAAAACTAGATGAGGTCCATGCTTCCTACATGACCACTCTGGGGAGAAACACCGAAACAAAATCAGAGGTCACAGTCTCTTCTAAAGTCCAAACATAACATAATCAGCCTATAATGTTCCCACCGCTGGAAAAACAGGCTTGCTCTCGGTGAGAGGGACACAAATCCACCACGTGGACCCCGTGCGGGTTGGTAGATTTCACATGTCTTCGAATTTTTAGTTCTAGGAAATCCGGTTTCCTTATGAGGTTTTCCTTTACCGTTTCGAGAGCAGTGGTGATGAAATAATTTACAAAATAGCTAAGTTAAATTAAATCGGATTCAGTTAAGCATTGGCTTTCCGTAAAAAAGGTCAAAAACAAGCAACTTAAAAATATATATATATTTTAAATACAGGTCGAGGAAATTAGTAAAAGTCGTCTACACAAGATTAAATAAAATGAAAAAAAGAAATCCGCGCGTAAATGTTTGGTTTCGGAACCCTAATTTCCTGGGAAAACTTACACAATCCTTAACACCAGGTAGGACAAGGCGATACCAGTTCCCGATAAACATCATCATCTGCCTAGCCTTTTTTCCCAACTTTTGGGGTCGGCTTCCAGTCTTACCGGATGCAGCTGAATACCGGTATTTTACATGAAGCGACTGCCTATCTGATCTCTACAACTGCCTAACTGGGTAATACGATACCCCTTGATAAGGCTGGTTGTCAGACTTTCGGGTTTCTGACGACCCGTAACGACTGTCAAAGATTCACGAATGACAGCCAAGACCAACAGTTTAACTTGCTTTCCGAGGCATGGTTGGTATATAAAAATGGTCACCCACCCCTAGACCAACCGCGACAAGCGTAGCTTAACCTTGTCGATCGACCCGTGTGGCTGTTATTACTTAGCCACAAGCTCCCAATAAACATATAGGAACCTATTATCGGCAAGACTAGCAAAAGCTCACGGCTTGATATCGTAATACCCAAGCAAGATACAGTGCCTAGGTCGGGAGCTCGCGGCCTTTTGAGAGATACGGGCCATTGTCGGCCCATTGTCAGGGAAACAATGGCTATTTCAACACCTCACAATGGGGCGAGTTAGCTCCGTGAAAAATTAACGCGCCCGACCTGCGTGCGATGAACGTTGCAACTAGCTTCCGTGCTTTACTGCTCAGTGTGGACTCTGTGAAGTTTTCGTTTATGAGAGTGAATAATGAGAGCGGTTAAATAAATAATAGTTTTTTTAGGCTTCCGTACCTCAAAAGGAAAAAACCGGCCAAGTGCATGTCTGACCACGCACAATGAAGGATTCCGTAGTTGAAAAGAATTTATCACAAAAACAAACATTGGATCCCAGAAAAAAAAATTATGTCATAAAATCACAAATTCACAATTTTCGGACTTTTTCCTTTACTTCACTGGACCTTGCTTCTTGCCAAATTTCATTATTCTAGGTCAACGGGAAGTACCCTATAGGTTTTGATTTACTTGCGACAGTTGCGAGTATCAAAATATGTTGCATAAATGGCCGTAAGTTTTTGTTGCATTGACTTAGAAGCTTGAGATTTTTAGGAATTCAAGAGACTACAGACCCACGTGATTGATATTAATTTCAATTTGATTCCTCCACACGTTCCTGAGAATAACGGTCTTGACAGACTGACAGACAGACAGACAGACGAAAAAACAAGTGATCCTATAAGGGTTCCGTTTTTCCTTTTGAGTTACGGAACCCATAAAGGATAATAGGTATAGTCGCCATCTCTTAACTATGGCTGTACCGTAATACCTTTATTTAGCCGACCTAAGGGCCTATTTCACGAAGTCCGAATAGCCACTACTTACCGAATAAATTCAAAAATGGAACAGAATTTGTAAGAAATTATCTGCTAAGGTTAATAGGAACTTAATCGTAGGTGGTGAAACAGGCCCTTAAGATTATAGATACGTATGTCGTAAGTCCTAAAAAAAACTATGTCATTTCAAAACGCGAAGTTTCGGAATTTGCCCTTTTGTGACATTTCTCCATTTGTAACGGAGACTGCTATAGACGCATGCGCACATCAACAGTTGAAATTCATAATAGAACGTGCAGCTAACACGTTTCGAGGAACAGGTGTCAGTAACACAAGTTCTAATTTACTTTATTTATGTTTATTGTCACTCTTGTCCTTTTGTCGGTTAACCAAACGTCATGCAATTAACGAAAAGATGGGGAAAGAAAGGTGTGACAGGTTATATTGATCGAGATTATCGTTTAATAGAGATGATGCATGAGTAAAAAAATAATAATTTAGTCCGTCAGTCAGATAATAAAAAAATATTAGATGACTTAGATAAAACGCATTAAAGCTGGGGATGGAAACTTGATGTGTCACAACTATAACACACTACGTAAAAAATCTAGCAAGGAGTGACGTCATGCCACATTTTAACTCAATGTATCGCCGTAATCTTTTGATTACTTGTGTTATAAAAGAAAAAATACATGTCCAATATTTTTTTAATAATCTACATGGCGGACAAAAAAAAACTTTTAGTCATCATCGTTAAAGCAATCAAGTAGGTACTTATGTCTTACCTAAGTTAAGTCCACACGGCTACGTATCAAGCTATACATTTCCAGTATAAGCTGGCCTCTCATTGTACGGAAATCCTATGCAATGCGAGATCAGCTTATAATGGAACTGTATAGCTTGATATGAAGCCGTGTGTACTAAAAAATCAAAATTGTCATAGAATTGAACTCTTTGCTGATGTTGCTCTTTGAATTTAGATCATTCTAACTAATTTCACTAACTTCATTTAGGGATTGCAATTGCTGGATCCAGCATACAGCAATCCAGCTGGATCCAGCGCCTTTTTAAACATGCTGGATCCAGCATACAGTGCTGAATCCAGCGATGCGGATACGCAAACGTATCAATTTCTATTGTTTAGTTTTGAGTTGCCGCCATTTTCAAAACGGCGCGGCAACGTTGCCGTTCTGTCATAGCACGTGCCACATGCATGTGCGAATTAATGGCAACTCCGCCCGCCCCCTTTCCCCCTTACCACCTGTACCGCTTATGTTTGTTTATTTTTAACCGACTTCAAAAAGGAGGAGGTTCTCAATTCGTCGGAACCTTTTTTTTTTTTTATTCTTTTTTTTTATGTATGTTCCGATTACTCAAAAATGGCTGGACCGATTTGGATTTTTCTTTTTTTGTTCGAAAGGGTATACTTCCCAAGTGGTCCCATGATCATCAAGTCAGGATCTGATGATGGGATCTCAGGAAACCCTCAAATTTTATGGGCACACTTGTATCGATTTCGGTATTTTTATAGTAACTCGTACATTTGCTTTCGGAAAGTACCATTTGGTGAACTGGAACTGATGATGAAGACCACAGATGGCCATCGGAAATACTCAATTGTATCTAAGTATATCACAGGTTGCGATTCGATTACTTTATTATGGTTTATGCTCGTCAAAATGCATAATGGTGATGGTGACTTCACCATGAGCTCCAGTTCTCCTGGTTCTTACTAGGAGAACTCCTCAACAGCTTTTGCAAATCGTCAGAAACCGACTTACACGGAGTACCATTTAACAAGTTTAGAAGATCAGTTTCAGAGATATGCGAGTGCATAAACTAACTAACCAACTAACCAATAAATTAATAATATATTTTATTCTATTGTAATTCATGTTCTTAATAAATCTTAGTTTATTCCACTCAAGCACCTTCCGTGTTTTAACATTTTATATTTTTCTTTTTTTTTTAATGTAAATATTCACAATTTTGAATTTCGAATTCTGAATTTCGAATTCAAAATGTATTTTATTATATATGTTCATAAGTTTTTATTTGTAAGTTGTTTGTTTTTGTTTGTACGTTGTTGTTTTTAGTGAATGCTGTGTATACCTGTAATAGGCATGCATGCCAGTACTTTTATTATACATTACTGTGTCTTATTATTTTTTTGTATGTACTGCTGTTGGTATACCTAATAAATAAATAAAAAAAAAATAAAAAAATAACAATTAACGTCCCTGCATCGGGAAAAGCAATATTTTGTAAAACGTGATGAGCAGTTGACATTGCGTTATTGTAGCTTAGATAAATTACAAACTGACCTACTAAAAAGTGAAAAATAAAAACTTTCTTACAAAAAACAAAACCGACTTCCAAAAAAACACTACAAAGTGCAAAATAACTTTAATTTCGGAAGTCGGGGGCAAAAACCTAAAATACAGATCCAAAGACACCGACTTCCGAAATTAAAGTTATTTTTCACTTTGTAGTGTTTTTTTGGAAGTCGGTTTTGTTTTTTGTAAAAAAGTTTTTTATAAATCAAAGACAGTTAATTTAACTGCTCTCGTCTCAATAGAAAGTGTTTTTGTGTCACTGAAGTGCATATTGAGTTCGTGTTGGTTGTTTGTTGTCTGCGAGACTGAATGGTAAGTAAAGTAAAATGTTTATTTTAAATAATTTAGTATTAATGTTGATTAGATTAATGTCTCTTACTTTCTCGAAGAAGGAAGAGGAAGATACGTTTGGTTGGTGACGTAATGACGTTCGTCAACACATCGCGATATCTTTTTGTTTTTGTTTTCTTATTTAAACCGATCTTCTTTTATTACCTACCTTTAATTGCAGGAAGTAGGTAAATATCCAACAGTGGACTATTTAGTTATTTAGGAGTTGGTGAGTGTGTGTATTGTTGCTATTTAACAAGATTGCTGAAATGCGCAATTATTGGTTTTGTTAAGTTATTGCATCGCGATAGTTGTATTTATTTATCTTTAGGAATTATGTTCTATTATCACCAAATGAGTGAAAGATTTCATAGATTATCGGAAGAAATACAAATTAATAAAAAAAGTCTTAAAAATGTCGTCTTTTTATTTTAGTTCCACATTTTGCTGGATCCGCGCTGGACCCAGCTGGATTCAGGTCAATCCAGCAAGAATCCAGCTGGATTGAAAACGCCGCTGGATTGCAATCCCTAACTTCATTGGCTTCGCATTAATTAAGATTTTATATAGAATAATTATTATGCTGAAACAAGTACCTAACGATATTA